>JAPCYP010000096.1:1200000-1875449 GCA_035048595.1 Echinosophora koreensis
TATGTTAAATGTTGTTGTGTTGCTCTTCTACAAGTCTTTTTTATACTAATTGCATTTTGCAAAGCTTTACGCGTATAATTTACAAATCTTTAATTTTTCTTTGGTGCATTGTCAGACGCCTTATGCAAAAGCCTTATATGCATATTATCAATTTAAATCAACAATACATATTTAGATATTTCAGTCACCTTCAAATACATAAATAGATTTGATATAATTCATGACAAAGAAATTGTTAGGTACTTAGTATAATATATTTGTTGGCTTGCTCAGATTTTTTTTTAAAAATCTAATATTTTCTATCTTATTCATTTAATTATAAATCTAAAATTTTAAGTGTTATTATTATTTTAAAAAAATTTGGCTAAAATAAGCTCTTATACTTTACAGGTCTTTTTTAATTTCATTGGAACAAGATTCATGTAATTTTGGAGTTTCGTAACAAGTAAACTCTAAACATCCAACTTATGCTATGTATAAATATTATCATAACTACTATTATTATGACTTTTCAAAATCAAAAAGTAGTATTTCATGTGCTTTATTGTAATCTTTGAATTGTTATGTTCTTTCAACCACTAAACTGAATATGTTCTGATGTTCTACCGTTTTAAAACATGCATAAAAACAAAGTGACCCGTGCGAAGGCACGGGTACCATACTAGTTGATATAAGAGTTAAGGGATAATTTCCCAATGTTCATAAAACATGAACCGTAGTAAAGAGAAGTGAGATTGGTGCTCAATGGTATAGTTAAGACCCTAGGATTGATCCATGAGTGCTTTAGGGATGTTAATAATGAAACAAGAAATAAAGGATTAATCCCCAATAATTGTAAGACATGGAGATTAAAACAAGAGCAATGAGATTAATGCTTGACGGTGTAGTTAAAAGCCAATAGGATTGATCTACGAATGCCCTAGGAAGCTTAGCAAGGGTTTTCCAACCTTCTGCCCAGAAACAGTAAGATCATGCTCCAGTAAGCACGGCCATGCTCAATAGACAGCAAGCCCGTGCTCAACTTAAATGCTAGCACGCCCATGCTGGGGGATCAGCACGACCATGCTCCCCCAAAAAGAACAGAATTTAAGTAGGAACAAGGATGGTTTCACCCAAATTGTTCCCTATAATGAAATAAGACACCAATCGAAGTAAATATGAGATAGATAATCTACTGAAGCTTTAACTAAGATAAATAAACATAAAATGTTAAGATGGTTAAGACGGTAACGATGTGTTACCGCACGATGTTAACTTTGGTGCTTATTGGCCAAAGTACCCTTGATGCTTATTGGTCAAGGTGTTGATGATGTTAAACTCTGATGCTTAATGGTCAGAGTAGCCTTAATGCTTATTGGTCAAGGTGTTGAAGATGATAAACTTTTATGTTTATTGGTCAAAGTGGAGGTGGTAGTTTGATTGTTTGATGCTGTTGCTCATGCATTCATTGATTGATTCAACAGAGTTGGATAATTAGAGGGTGTTGTGCAGTCCAAAAGTAGACGGGTGACGTGAGTCAAAACTTAGACGGGTGAGCAAGTCATTTTTAGATGGGTGATCCATTGAAGCTTCTTCAGACTTTTGATCCTCCACACCATCAATTAAATCAGAACTTTGACTGAGAGTTGACTTGGTCTTTATTTAAGTTGACTAACTTTCAGACGGGTGGTTTTTTAGACGAGTCTAAAAAACTGCTCTTTAGAGAAAATTAGACAGGTCAAATTTAGACGAGTGACCTTAAGTCTATTTCCCTGCACACTTAACAGACTTGTCAGTAATTTCATATGGTTCAATATTATCATACTTAATTTATTTGGAATCATCAAAACTTAGAGAATTTATACATTGAATGTGTTCCAGACTTATGAGGTCTCAACATTCTCCCCATTTTTTATGATGAGAATAATTTTTCTGATTTTATTGAACATCAAAAAGTAATAGCATAAATTTGACCAAAATACATATGAAAGTATGCTATGCTCCCCCTTAGTTTGTGCATCAGATAAAAACAAGTATCAGATTAAAAACAGATATCAGAGCAAAAACAAGTTACAGAGCAAGACAGATTTTACTATTAAGTTATTATTTCTGTTTCTTTTTATTTCCTCCCCCTTTTGGCATCAATCAAACAGATAAACAGCAGATATAACAAAAGAATAAAAAGCCAAAAGTAAGAATAATATATTCATTTCATTTAGAATCAAAGCAATTGTTTACAAGAAGTGATAGGGACATCATTTATAGTACATTGCATGATGATGGGACTCTGGCAAGTGTACCGGATCGAAGCAAGTAATAATTAAAATGACAAGTAAATTACCTAGTATCGAACACAGGGATTGGGTGACCAATTATTCCAAATTCAAAGAAAATAACTTACTTTTGACCAAGTCAAAGATGAGAGAGAGGGTTGTTGGGATAAAATCTATTATCTAATTTAAAGCAAAATAAAAGATGTTATCTAATCAATTATCTAGATTATGATAGTGAGATCTAAGTTCATGAATTCACCTACCCAATCATGCATACTACCCAAGTGATTATTATCTTATCCCTATGTTCAATTTCTTTGCCAACAAGTCACTTCCGCTGTATCTAAACTGTAAATTAATCTCCTCCCAGTCTCATAACCTAAAGTTAGACTCTATTAAGTTCTTGTTCCCTATGTGGTTGCACCAATCTCCAACCCTATCCCAAGCAATGCTCAATTAGTGGTCCAAACCCCAGTCCTAAGTGCGAATCTCCTCCCGGTATCAATGCACTTGACAAGTTAACCAAGGATCCTTTTGATTAACACAAACAAATTAGAGTTAAGAAACAAGAATTGAGATGAGGGAATAAGAAAACATCACATTGAATTATGCCGTCATGAGCGGCTTCATCAATCCCTCAGAAAAGAGGATTAGCTCCTCATCACGTTCATAATCAATAACAAAATAATTGAAAAGAAAACGGAAAATAATCCTAAAACTAAGGGAGACGCAACTCCAAGAGAAACTAGGATTACAAAAGAGGAAACCTAAAACAAAAACTTGATTTCCAAAACTCCTCTGAAACAAGCTATATATAGTGGGCTGGGTGTTGCCTTAAAAATAGTTATTCTTAAGCTTGTGCAAGTATACACAAATGCCTCAAGTAATATAGAACTTTTGTTCAGATATCGTTCCCACAGGGATTAAATTGATGCAATAAAATTCAGTTTAGATTATAAGTTCAAAAGTTAGCAAGAAGTAACCAAATATTGTTGTATGCTGACATATTAAAATAAAGATGTTAATGCTAAAAAATAAACAAATTACAACTTGAAGGTAACTCAAAACAGATTGAAAGAGAGAAGGGATCTGTGTATTCAGATAATTAAATCAGCTTCGGGTATGCTGCAGCATAATTCATGTTTAGCTATCATTATGCTCTAACTATGCTCTAGCATCTAGCTCCAGGAAATTAAAGTCTGTTTTCCAACATTACAGGGTCAGATTCATTAACTTTGTTTTATTCCTATATTCAGATTAATTACGCCACCCTCTAGTTAAAGCTCGTTCCAGCTAGCTTAGAGGCATGAATAGCCATTCCTAGCCTAATCATCATCAATTAATTTTCCAATTAATGATTTAACCTCTATCCTTTACCAAGTTCCCACATACTTAATTCTTCCAAAATAAATAAGCTAGACGTTCAATCAAGTTGATCACTCTTAATTAAACAGTGCTAAATGCGTGATAAAAGAAGATGCGAACACAGTTATTACATAACTCAGCTAAACATTCATTATAATCGCATACCCAAAGCTTAAAGAGTTTAGCTTATAGTGAGCTTACAAAGAACAAATGTAGATAAAGGGCAAGAAATTATTACAATGTATGAACGTAAAACACAGAAACAGCAGCTCAGGAAGAAGAAGAAAGCTCAGCGCAGCTCTCAACTAGACAATTTGTAAAATCAGAATATTCCCCTCTGCCTTCAATAGGGTTTCCTAGATGCTTTTATAGTGCACTAAACCCTATTCTCTTTCATTCCATTTTGGGCCAACAATCAAAAGTATTCATAAAATAACCTAGCCCAAATTCTAAATGATGTAAGGCAGATGGTCCTATGCACATGTGTTTCCTTAAAAACGACAGCGTCAGCGCCCTTTAGGAGAGATGAGAGGTGTCCTTGTCGGCTTTTGTCCTTTAGCGCCATGCTACTGAGAAGTGGTCCTTGCTGCAGCAACCAAGCTCTTGTATCCCCTGCTTCAGCCTTGCTCCAGCAAACTGCCTGCTCACCAAGACACATAATTTTTAGAAAATGATAGAGCAATCAGGAGCAAAAAGCTAATATTCACTATCCTTAACACCAATTTGTACAAAATGACATTTTCCCTAAGAAAGTAAACTTAAAACAGTAAGGATAGCAAAGAATCTCAGTAGAAAGGATCTAAATAACTCTTCATTCAAAGAGTTATCACACCCCCAAACTTAAACCATTGCTTGTCCTCAAGTAATGAAAAAGAAACATACCAAGAAAACCAAAATACTCATAATTAATGAATGACATGCAAGTACCCCCCAGCTTTGTCCATCTTTCAACTCCGCATCCAGAAATCCACATCTAATTACCTAATCAAACTGCTCTGTCTATTCTGCTCTCAACAACAACTGCTACACACTGATTCAAATAGATTAACACATGCTGCAGCATATATCTCTCATAACAGTTGGTTCTGCATCTCACCCTCTCTTTAGACCTTTCACTCTTTACCACAAACATGCATCCCTGATATAGATTTGATGAGAATCTATAATAATCAAAACAAACACAGAACTACACATAGCAAGAGGTCTTTATGGTTGTAACTGGGCTTAGGACAGGTAAGGTTGAATCATTTGGGTAAGTAGCTTACTCAAGGTAGAGCATAAAGATGCTTTCATTTCTAGCTTAACTCTCCCACTGGTCCTGCAATCCACATTTTTCTATTTTCTTGAATCCTTTTCTTTCATTACCAAGTCCACCTTTTATTTGTGAACAGAAGCTTGTCCTCAAGGTTTCCCAAAACTTATTTCAAGACTAGCTACAAAAGCATCCTCTAGAGCTACCTTGTGGGTGAATTTTGTTTTTTCCGGGCTGTGGCTTGTAATGTACTAGCATGTCAAGAAATGGCCAAAGCTCAAAAGGGGTAACTAGGGGCAATTGTATCAGTTGGGTGGGCTTATTCAGGCTCTGCTAAGCATAAAATAACAAGAAGAATGCCTCAAGCATACAGTGTGTGCAATCATGTGTGCTAAGAGCAGACAGAAACAAAGCAAACCTTACAGAAAATGCATGAGTGTGGTTTATATGCACAGTGTCACTCAGGGTCACATTTGTATGTTCATACTGCAGCACATATGTCCTCTATTCTAACAACTGTGCAGCAGTGTTGGTGATCACATTCAAGTTGGTGCAGTAGATTAGACAGCCAGAGTTTCATTCTAAACAGAAAGATTTGGATTCAGCAAAGGTGGCCAAAGGCCTTTTCCAATTAAACATTAATCATTTGGAATCAAAAACAGGGGTGGGATTCATGCACAATCATTCATTAATCAAAAGTCAAACAACTATAGGGATGGCAATCCGGACCCTACCCGTCGGGTACCCGCAAAAAATACCCACCATGGGTAGGGTAAAAACCCGCTTTATGGGTATGGGCACGGGTACGGGTAATTACCCGCAAATCTGAGAGGGTATGGGGGCGGGTACGGGTACGGGTACCTTGGTACCCACCCCGCCCCATACCCGCATGTATGTATGTATATATATATATATATATATATATATATATATATATATATATATATATGAGGAGGGATCAACTTACACTCCTATAAGTTTACACCTCTTACACTAAATATTAGCCATTGATAATATTTAGATCTAATGACTTTAATTTATTCACACTTATAACTCACGTGACCTCCTCCTCTTCGGTTACGTTCCTGATCCACTGTCACGACCTTCACATTGTTGTTCGCCCACCCGACCATGCCCAGCGCAGAAGTATTTTTGTCAAATTAATTAGATGAATGGATAAACACCTCCCGTATTGCATCTGAGTGATCTATGATATTACTAAAGAATGAAATTGAAAATATATGCAATTTTCCAATTGAATTTGTGATTTGATTATTAGATATATCACACTATAGGGGCTCATTTTCCTTTTTCTTGACAAGTTGAATTAGCGAGAGGGAGAAAGAGCTAGACTGCATATAGCTCTTTCAATAATTGAGAAATCATAGGCATTAGGTGTAACATCCCTGGCTGCTCTATGGATTGACGACTGTCCCCACATACCAACACGGGTCTTTTCAGCGTGCTTTGTCCTCACTCACACACTTCCTGAGAAAACTTCCCAGGAGGTCACCAATCCCATAATTGCTCCAAGTCAAGCACGCTTAACTGTGGAGTTCTTAAGTTATGGGCTCCCGAAAAGAAGATGCATCTTGTTTTCGGTAGCCCATCACTTAAGAACTCCACAGTTAAGCGTGCTTGATTTGGAGCAATTATAGGATGGGTGACCTCCTGGGAAGTTTTCTCAGGAAGTGTGTGAGTGAGGACAAAGCACGCTGAAAAGGCCCGTATTGGTATGTGGGGACAGTCGTCAATCCATAGAGCAGCCAGGGATGTTACATTAGGCGGTGACTGCTGCTACCATTGTCAATTTCAAGCTCTATTGTTGACTTATGTTTTCTTTTTTTTTTCTTTTTTATCCAACTTTTTTTCCTATTTAATGCTATAGCAGCACTTGTTCCCCTTTTAGCGTATATATATGCAAGATCGCAACTAGTAAGTGCCTTTTGTTTGCAGTGATATATTGGACCATTTATTATATGTGTTGAAGAAAAATAATATCAAACCATCTCCAAGCCTACAACCACCGTCGCTTCCTCCTTCATATATAATGTATTTTTTTTATTTTACTGGTTTTGGAGAACATCGGCAACATCGGCTCAGGAATTATGAATTTATTGTTTTACAGGCTTATTGTTATACTTGTTTTGGATATTTTACATATTTTTATTTGGTATAATACACTAGTTTGTAATGTTTGATGAATACATTCGAAAAACCGTTGGATGATTTTTAAATTAAGTTATGATCATTTTGTTATTTTTTTTTTCTTTGTTAAAGTGCGGGTAATGGGTGCGGGTGTGGGTACTTAGGTACCCAGAGGGTATGGGTAAGGGTACCGAGGTTGCTACCCACGAGGGTACGGGTCCGGGTACGGGTAATTTTTTTAAACGCGGGTATGGGGACGGGTACTATAGTACCCTACCCAAACCCTACCCATTGCCATCCCTAAACAACTATGGCCCTAATGGCCCTACAGACACAACAGGTCCTAGTGACCACTACGTTACGAATACTTAAAAGAAAACAATATTAAACTGGGAATGGGGTGGAGAGTTTAGGGCATCCTGATGTGGGATGCTCTGGTGCGCAAACTCTTCCTGGTGCCTCCTTTCTTGGAGGGCACCTTAGTTTGTGTTGCTCCAGTGACCTGGATTTCCTCATCTTCTTTCTCTTCCTCAGCTTTTTCTTCTTGTGCCTCTGTCTCATCACTTTCATCATTCTCTTCTTCAGCCTCAGTGCTTTTCTACAGCTCCTTCTTCTTTTTCTTCTTCTGTTTCAGCAGCATCTTCTTTGTCAGAATCCTCTACTGCAGCAGCTTTAACCTCCACTACCCTCAATGCTGCAGCAACCTTCTCCTTCTTAATCTTCACAGCCACATTGGGTGCAACCATCTTTAGCTTCTTGGAGAGAGGCACTGTGTCTTCCTCCTCTTCCTCCTCCTCTGCAACATAACTAGCAGCAATTTTTGTGACTGGGCTCTCCTTCTCAACAGCTGACTTTGTGCCCTTTGCTGGTTTTGATGCAGAGGGAGGATTTGATGCCACTGCAGTGGTGGTGGATACTTTTGCAGATGCTGCAGCACGGGGTCTTTTACTGCTCCCATGCTCTTGCTGTGAGGTTTTAGAGGCAGACTTCTTCTTTTTAGAGGCAGGTGCCTCATCTTCTTTTTGTTGCTGCTGCTTAGATGGGCCAACACCCATCCAATCTTCATCTGAAGCAGAGCTGTGGGCAGGGTCAATGTTGGCTGATTTCTCAGGGTTCTCAGGCACTGGATCTGAGGCAGATTTTTGTTGTTGGGGTGTTACAAGGACATCTTCAACAAAAGGTGGCAGAATTTCTTGGGGGAACTGGGGGATTGGAGTCTCAAGCTTTCAACCATTGAGCTTCATTGTCTGTTTCTCCCATTGATACTTACAAAAACAATATTGCCAGAAAGTTTTCTCATGCTGCATATGTTGCTGCAGCATGGCTGTCAATTCTTCTACTTTCTGCTCCAGCATCCCAGAACGATCCTGCTGCTCTGGGGTGCTAGATCTGGGAGGCTTGCTACCACTAGCACTTGCTTTCTCAGAATTTGAATACATCCTCAACACACAGTTCATATCAATGGGGCCTTTGTTCAGTTCTAGCCCCTTCCCAGGGTTATACTCTATTCCTTGCTCTAAACACAGATCAGTAATCAGACAAGGGAACATTAAGTTACCTTGTTGCTTCATTGCAAAGAGTGTGATCTGAGTCTTGAGTATCTCCCCCACATTTATCTTTTTCTTGTTCAAGATACAGTAGAGTAAAACTAGGCGTTCTTTGTCCACAGTTTCCAGATGAGAAGTAGGGGAGAGAGAATATCTGAGGAAGTGATACCATATTTTTGCAAGAGATTGCAACATGGATCGATACAGTTTGAGTTGGCCTTCTGTTTGTTGGATGAATTCTGCACCAGGGAGGGCTAGTTCTTTCTTCATTTGCTGCAGCTTGGCAGGTGTTGCAGCTTTCAGAGTCTGTTGATACTCGTTTTCAACTTCTTCCAAACCGAGATGTTAATTAATTGTCTTAGCAGAAAAAGACACCTTACCTCCTCTGATAATCACAAATGTTTGGGCGTCAGACGCAATATTTGCGTAAAACTCCCTAACCATTTGTGTACAAAATCCGTCTATGTGCTCAGCAAAGGTTCTCCATTTATGTGCATCAATCATGCTTACAAGCTCTGGGAGCAGACCCAAGTTCACTCCATTCCCATATTTGAAACCTTTTTCTTGATGGAGACTGCAGTGGAGGGTTTCTTTTTCATACTTTTCTTCAGCCTCTTCACTAACCCAGCTGGTTAGGGTTTCAGTTGGGTCAGAAGAGGGTGGTGCAGTGTTCTTCACAACTTTGTGCTTCACACGGCTTGATTTCTTGGCAGTCATGGTGGGTTGATTCTTGAAGAATAGGAAGGGAGGATGTTAGGGTTACGAGTTGAAGAAGGAGAAAAGACTTTGAATGGGTTGAGTGAGAAAGAAGGGTGAGTGGTCTATTTAAAGTGTAAAATGAGAGAAAGGTAGCGGTTACCGAGGGTGGCAGTCATGGGAAAAGAAAAGAATGGAGAAGAAAGAGAGGTGGAGAATGTGTGGGTGGGGGTTAGGTTTATGGAAGAGTGGTTTCTCTCTCCACATCTTTTGGCATTTAATAAAATTCAAAAATTCTTAAATATGTCCACTTTCCTCCCTTTCACAACGAACAAAAAGGCCAGCTGGTCCCCACATTGGTAATTTATTTTGTTTTATGCTGCAGCCTGACTCACTTCTGCCCTTACTACTGCTTCTTTATTTATGGGCTGCCTCCCATAAGCGCTTGGTTTACCAAGTCCTTAGCCAGACCTTGATGCAACATCATTTAGTATCATCAAGATTCATGGTGACCTTCATTCTATCTACAGGTTCACCAAAATAATACTTGACTCTCTGACCATTAACTTTGAATTCTCTTCCACTACCAGCATCCAACAGATCAACAGCTCCATGTGGGTAAACTTTTACAATTGTAAATGGCCCGGACCATCTTGACTTCAGCTTACCAGGGAACAGCTTCAGCCTAGAGTTAAATAGCAGCACTTGCTCTCCTTCATGAAAGGATCTGTGATGTATCTTCTTATCATGCCAGAGCTTAATTTTTGCCTTGTAGGTTTCAGCATTTTCATATGAAAACAGTCTGTGTTCCTCCATTTCATTAAGCTGCAGCATACGTGCTGCTCCAGCAGATTGAAGATCAAAGTTTAGTTTCTTTGTTGCCCAGAAAGCTTTGTGCTGCAACTCTAGGGGTAGATGGCAAGCTTTCCCATACACCAGTCTATATGGGGACATCCCCAAAGGTGTCTTGAATGCAGTTCTATAAGCCCACAGTGCCTCATCCAGATGTGATGACCAATCCTTCCTACTAGTGTTAACCATTTTCTCCAGAATCCTTTTGATTTCCCTATTAGTCAACTCAGCTTGACCATTAGTCTAGGGATGATAGGCTGTGTCAACTTTATGCTTAACGCCTATTTTGCAAGCAATTTGGAAAAAACTTGGTTGCAAAAATGGGTTCCTTCATCACTAATGATTGCTCTAGGGTTCCAAATCTAGTAAAGATGTTTTTCTGTAAAAATTTTGTCACCACCCTAGCATCATTCTTAATTGTAGCCACAGCCTTCACCCATTTAGACACATAATCAACAGCTACTAGAATGTAAAGGTAGCCAAAGGAAGGGGGAAATGGTCCCATAAAATCAATACCCCATACATCAAAAAGTTCAATTTCCAAAATGGTTTTAAGAGGCATTTCATATTTATTGGACAAGTTCCCTATCTTTGGCATCTATCACAATGTTTAACAAATTCATGTGCATCTTTAAAAAGGGTAGGCCAGAATAAACCTGATTGGAGAACCTTGGCAGCAGTTCTCATACCCCCAAAATGTCCTCCATATGCTGCAGCATGGCATTGAGTCAGAATATCATGAAATTCTTCATCTGCAGCACATCTTCTGCTTAGATTGTCTGGGCACATTTTGTAAAGGTATGGTTCATCCCAGACGTATTGTTTGGCCTGATGGAAAAATCTCTTCCTTTGCTGAGAGTTCATATCTGGAGGAACCACACCACTAGCAAGAAAATTGACTAGATCAGCATACCAGGGTGCTGCAGCATTTTGTACTGCTAACTTGCTCATCAGGGAAAGATTCCTCAATGGCTATTCCCTTGTGATCTGCAACATCCTCTGGCAATCTTGAGAGGTGATCAGCCACTTGATTCTCTACTCCTTTCTTATCTCTGATTTCCAGATCAAATTCTTGTAATAGCAACACCTACCTGATTAGCCTTGGTTTAGCATCCTTCTTGTCAATTAAATATTTGATTGCAGAGTGATCTGTGTATACCACCACTTTTGTTCCAACAAGATAGGATCTGAACTTTTCAAAAGCATACACTACGGCTAGCAACTCCTTTTCAGTAGTGGTGTAATTAATCTGAGCATCAATCAAGGTTTTGCTTGCATAATAGACTGGATGTAACATTCTGTTGTACCTCTGTCCCAGAACTGCTCCCACTGCATAGTCACTTGCATCACACATAAGCTCAAAAGGCTTCTCCCAGTCAGGTGGAACAATAATGGGAGCAGTGACAAGAGCAGTCTTTAGAAGTTCAAAGGCGTTCATGCATTCTGCATTAAATTCAAAAGTCCTATCATGCTCCAGCAGCTGACACAATGGCTTAGATATTTTTGAGAAGTCCTTGATGAACCTTCTGTAAAACCCTGCATGACCTAGGAAACTTCTAATTCCTTTAACTGATGTGGGAGGAGGCAGCTTTTCATTTACTTCAATCTTTGCCTTGTCCACTTCAATGCCATTTCTGGAAATTCTATGCCCCAGCACAATGCCCTCAGTCACCATGAAGTGACATTTCTCCCAATTCAACACAAGGTTTGTTTCTTCACATCTATCCAAAATCTGTTCCAGATTTATTAAACAGGTTTGGAAAGTTTCTCCAAACACTGAAAAATCATCCATAAATACTTCTACTGATTTCTCAATCATATCAGAGAAAATGGACATCATACATCTCTGGAAGGTTGTTGGAGCATTGCACAGGCCAAATGGCATTCTCCTGAAAGCAAATGTGCCATAAGGACAAGTGAAAGTTGTCTTTTCCTGATCCTCTGGTGCTATAGCAATCTGGTTGTACCCTGAGTATCCATCCAGAAAACAATAATACTCCTTTCCAGCAAGTCTGTCCAACATTTGATCAATGAAAGGTAAGGGGAAATGATCTTTTCTTGTGGCTTTGTTCAACTTTCTATAGTCCATACAAATCCTCCAACCAGTTACAGTTCTTGTGGGAATGATCTTATTTTTCTCATTAGTGATGAATGTTACACCTCCTTTCTTAGGTACACACTGAATTGGACTCACCCAAACATTGTCAGAGATAGGGTAGATAATCCCTCCATCCAGCCACTTTATAATCTCCTTTTTGACTACTTCCTTCATAATTGGGTTCAGCCGTCTCTGACTTTCAATACTATTCTTTGAGTTTTCTTCCAAGAGAATTTTGTGCATGCATATTGATGGACTAATCCCCTTTATATCTACTATCTGCCACCCTATTACCTTTTTGTGCCTTTTTAATGCTGACAACAATTGTTCTTCTTGCAGCCCATTCAATGAAGCAGAGATGATAACAGGTAAAGTATTATCATCACCAAGGTAGGCATATTTCAGATGACTTGGCAATTCTTTCAATTCGAGGGATGGAGGTTTAACAAAAGAAGGGATGTTGTCTTTCACAGTGTCATTAGTTACCTCCAATGATTCATATTTTCTGGTCCAAATATGTTGCTCTGCCTTGCTGTCCTATAGTTTATCAGAATCCTCATCAGGAAGATTTTCATCTTTTGCTGATGCTGCAGCATCATATTTACGGTTCTTCAGAAATTGTTGTTGCACCAACTCATCAAATGTCTCAATGCGAGAACATTCTTCCATGCCCTCATCAGGATATTTCAGAGCATTGAAAACATTAAATGTCACATGCTGATCATTAACTCTCATGGTTAGTTCTCCCTTTTGCACATCAATTAGGGTTTTTCCTGTTGCCAAAAATGGTCTCCCGAGGATGATGGGGACCTCTCTGTCTGCTTCGAAATCTAGAATGATAAAGTCCACAGGGAATACAAATTTATCAACTTTAATCAAGACATCTTCAATTTTTCCTTCTGGGTATGCAATGGATCTGTCAGCTAGCTGAAGTGTGACAGATGTAGGCCTTGCTTCTCCAATTTCCAGCTTCTTGAAGATAGACATGGGCATAAGGTTGATGCGTGCTCCCAAGTCACATAAAGCTTTACCACAGTAGGTATCTCCAATAGAACATGGTAAGGTGAAACTTCCAGGATCTTTCATTTT
Source organism: Echinosophora koreensis (assembly GCA_035048595.1). Lineage (NCBI taxonomy): Eukaryota > Viridiplantae > Streptophyta > Magnoliopsida > Fabales > Fabaceae > Echinosophora > Echinosophora koreensis. Next base: position 1,213,300 of record JAPCYP010000096.1, read on the forward strand.
CCTTGGCACCTTGTTCTGCAACATCATGCTGCATTCTTCAGTCATAGCAATAGTTTCAAATTCTCCCAATCTTCTTTTCTTAGTGAGGACATCTTTCATGAACTTTGTATAATTGGGCATCTGTTGCAAAGCTTCTACCAATGGTATGTTGATTTGAAGCTGTTTTAGCACATCCAGAAATTTGTTGAATTGTTTCTCTTGAAGGGCTTTCTTCTCTGAGGGAAAGGTGGTGGAGGCCTTTCTGGAGTCAATTTAGGCATAGCAGAGTGTGCTGCAGCATCAGGCACTTTCTCAACAACTGCAGGTTGCTCTGCTGCCACATTTTCTTCTGAATTTTTCTTCTCTGAATCTGAGTTATTCACCTTTTGTTTCTTCTTTGGCTCTGCAACTTCTACATCTTTACCACTTCTCAAATGGATTACCTTGCATTGTTCTTTACCTCATCCAGAACCTGAGGATTTAGGTTCTTCAGTAGATGCTGGTAGTGACCCAGCCGGCCTTAAATTGATTGCATTGGCCAACTGTCCCACTTGGGTTTCTAGGTTTCTCATTCCAGCTTTGGTTTCTGTCATAAATGCCTTTAGTACAGCTTCTAAGGATGAATCTGGAGCTTTCTGTTGCACTTGAAGTTGCTGCTGCCTAGGCTGCTGCTGTTGATTGCATCCAGAGGGTGGATTCAGTGTATTGCTATGATTGGAATACCTCAGATTAGGGTGTTGCGGCTGCGGCTGCTGCCATCCTGTATTTCCAAATGAATTGTTGTTTCCCACATAGTTGACAACAGCAGGGTTTGCTGAACAGTTTTCAAACAAATGATCTCCTCCACAATAAACACATGATACAGCATCTGCCTTGTAGATTTGTTCAGTCACCATCTCTTCAGTCATTATGGGTGGAGCAAAGGAATTTCCTTGATTGCTATGGCCATCCCCCTAACCATATTGGTTAAAGAGGTCATTTGAGCTGACAGTGCTGTAACTTCACTTACTTCATATGCTCCTACTGTAGCATTGCCTTTCCCAGAAACTTGTCTTGATGTTGGCCACTGATAACTGTTAGCTGCTATACCTTCTATCAGAGCATGCGCCTCATTGTAGGATTTAGTGAGGAGACTGCCTCCAGCCGAGGCATCTAACATCATCCTTGAGCTAGGTAAAACCCCATTATAGAAGTGTTCCATTTGAATACAAAATGGAAGCCATGGTGGGGACACTTCTTAATGAGTTGCTTAAATCTTTCCCATGCTTCAAATAGGGGTTCATCTTCATGCTGCCTGAATGAAGTGATGTCAGTTCTCATCTTGGCATTCATAGTTGGTGGGAAGAACTTGGTCAGGAATTTCTCAGCAAGTTTGTTCCAAGTATCAACTGAATTTGCATCCAAGGAATTTAGCCAGTTTTTAGCCCTTCCTCCCAAAGAGAATGGAAATAATCGCAGTTTGAATGCATCATCAGTGATTCCTGGGATCTTGAAGTTACTTGCCACATCCAGAAACTGTTTGAGGTGCAAGTGAGGGTCCTCTGTTGCAGCTCCATTAAATTGGCCAATTGTTTGCAACATTTGGAACATCACTGGCTTAAATTCAAACTGAGGTGCAATGATGGGTGTCCTCACTATCCCTGTGTTCATGGCTTCAGGGTCAAACACTGCATATCCCCTGATGGCACAGTTTTTGTCATTAGCCATAGCCATGCTGTCTTGAGGCGCTTCTTCAGCCATTTCTGACTCAGCAGGGGACAATGTTCCAGAAGAGTCAGGTGTGGAACTGATTGGAGTATTTAGAACCAACTCAGGTACAGTCTGAGATGTTTGACCTCTTCTAAGCCTTCTAAATGTCCTTTCTATCTCTGGATCAAATCTGTAATTAGGTGATAAGAACCTGTGCATACAGTTGCAGTACCTTGTGCTACAGCAAAGCACTAAGAGTATTAGTATCACTAACTACAGAACTAATAATCTAGAAGCAAAATTTTTAGCATCAATCATAATCCCTGGCAACGGCGCCAAAAACTTGTTGCCTTAAAAATAGTTATTCTTAAGCTTGTGCAAGTATACACAAATGTCTCAAGTAATATAGAACTTTTGTTCAGATGTCATTCCCACAGGGATTAAATTAATGCAATAAAATTCAGTTTAGATTATAAGTTCAAAAGATAGCAAGAAGTAACCAAATATTGTTGTATGCTGACATATTAAAATAAAGATGTTAATGCTAAAAAATAAACAAGTTACAACTTGAAGGTAACTCAAAACAGATTGAAAGAGAGAAGAGATCTGTGTATTCAGATAATTAAATCAGCTTCGGGTATGCTGCAGCATAATTCATGTTTAGCTATCATTATGCTCTAACTATGCTCTAGCATCTAGCTCCAGGAAATTAAAGTCTGTTTTCCAACATTACAGGGTCAGATTCATTAACTTTGTTCTATTCCTGGATTCAGATTAATTACGCCACCCTCTAGTTAAAGCTCGTTCCAGCTAGCTTAGAGGCATGAATAGCTATTCCTAGCCTAATCATCATCAATTAATTTTCAATTAATGATTTAACCTCTATCCTTTACCAAGTTCTCACTTACTTAATTCTTCCAAAATAAATAAACTAGACGTTCAATCAAGTTGATCACTCTTAATTAAACAGCGTTAAATGCGTGATAAAAGAAGATGCGAACACAGTTATTACATAACTCAGCTAAACATTCATTATAATCGCATACCCAAAGCTTAAAGAGTTTAGCTCATAATGAGCTTACAAAGAACAAATGTAGATAAAGGGCAAGAAATCATTACAATGTATGAACGTAAAACACAGAAACAGCAGCTCAGGAAGAAGAAGAAAGCTCAGCGCATCTCTCAACTAGACAATTTGTAAAATCAGAATATTCCCCTCTGCCTTCAATAAGGTTTCCTAGATGCTTTTATAGTGCACTAAACCCTATTCTCTTTCATTCCATTTTGGGCCAACAATCAAAAGTATTCATAAAATAATCTAGCCCAAATTCTAAATGATGTAAGGCAGATGGTCCTATGCGCATGTGTTTCCTTAAAAACGACAGCGTCAGCGCCCTTTAGGAGAGATGAGAGGTGTCCTTGTCAGCTTTTGTCCTTTAGCGCCATGCTACTGAGAAGTGGTCCTTGTTGCAGCAACTAAGCTCTTGTATCCCCCTACTTCAGCCTTGCTCCAGCAAACTGCCTGCTCACCAAGACACATAATTTTTAGAAAATGATAGAGCAATCAGGAGCAAGAGGCTAATAATCACTATCCTTAACACCAATTTGTACAAAATGACATTTTCCCTAAGAAAGCAAACTTAAAACAATAAGGATAGCAAAGAATCTCAGTACAAAGGATCTAAATAACTCTTCATTCAAAGAGTTGTCACTGGGTCTGCACGCGCTTGCGAGGCGAGCCTTAAGTTTTGGCTCCAGCCTGATTTTGAATTCTAGCGAGGCGAGACATTGCTCGCGAGGCAAGCCTGAATGGTCTTCAACTTTCCTGTGTCTGGCTCACGACGCGAGGCTGAATGATGGCCTGTACCAGCTCAGTCTGCTCCTCTGGCTCGCGGGGCGCACCCTTGTTCGCGAGGCGAATCTGCCTTTTTGCCTGTAAGCTTGTTTTCTTCAAATTTCCAAGTTCCCTTGAGCTTCACTTTTAATATGAAAACAAAAGTAGCATTTTAATGCTTTATTGACCCAAAAATAACCAAAAAAATCCTAAAAACTACTTAAGAGACTCAAAATGTTGCTCGAGGACAATTTAAGCCAAATTTGGGCGAAAACAAGATTAAACTCGAATATTTAGTACAAAAATCGCGGCCTCACTAGCTATAAAACTAGATAAGCCAGAGGCATATCACATGACTCTAAAATAAAAAAGACTAAGTCCTATAAACTAAGAACTATGGCCTCCTTGACTCTTGAAGAAAGTTTCCATCATCCTCTGCATTGCTGCTTGCTGAGCTAAGATTGTGGCCTGGAATGAAGCTTGTTGTTCCAAAGCCTGATCATGTTTCTGTATAACAGGTTGCAGACAGGTGGCCATTTCATCCAGCCTTTGATGAGCAGTAGGATCATGTGCTATAACAGGAGTAATGGAGTCTGTTGTAGCCAAAGAAGTTGCAGATAAAGATGGAGGAGGGTAGGAGGTAACTCTTCAACTAGGATGTCATCCTCGGGCTGAAGATCCATATAAACACCAGTTGACAGAGTGGTTTCAAAGCCATTGTTGGGGAAGAAATTAAGTATTTAGAAACCATTGGATTCTTTCATGATGTAGGGGAGACTCGGTGTAGGAAAGCATGAACTCATAAGATCTCCTAATGAGATTTATGGGTGTTACAGGGGTAGATCGAGGGAAGTTCAAGATAAAGAAAAGTAAAATGACAAAGAAGGGTGGGAAGGTATACACAGAGGGTGCAAAAGGGTAAAGGGCATAAGCTTGGCTACCTCTGGTGGGAGTTTTCTTCTTTTCTTCCTCAGACAGCCCAGAGTATGAGCCACATCTCATGTAGATGTCTCCAACTTTCAGATACTTGGAGGAGGTTGCAGTGGTGACAATTCTCTGTCTGAATTTGAGCTTCTTATCATTAAGCTTGATTAGATAGTATATCTGCTCACCAGGAATGTAAATGACCTTCTGCTTTCCTTTCAATACCATTGAGTCAGGCATCACTTTGATCTTAGTGGAGGGCTTCATAATGACATGAGGATTTGGCTTCCACCTTGATGTGAACTTCTGTTTTTCAGCCAGCTTGACCAATTGTCTCTCTGCTTCCAGAGAAGCAATCACATCCAAATCCTTACTAAACAGCATATCAGAGCTACAAGCATCTAAGACAGGAAAATGAGTGGTTCTAAAGGAGAGATGGTATCTGGGTAGGGTGGCTTTAGGCTAGGGGTTATGTCTAGTGTCAAAGAATAATTCTGGAAAGATTGTTCTCAAGGGGATTTGGCACTGATATTTGATGTGGTCAGGTGTAGGTGGTCTAGGTGGAGGATGAGGTGGAGGTGTGGTAGGGTTGTCAAAATAGTCAAAATCATTGACTTCCTCGTGATGAGATTCATAAGAGTGAAGGGAGTGTGGTGTGGATGGCTCAGATATGTGAGGTTCAGTTTCAGACACTTGTGGTTCTGAAACAGAAGGGTGAGGTTTAGAAATTTGGGGTTCAGAAGTGTGTGGTTCAGGTTCAGAATTAGAAGGTTCTGGAATAAGTGGTTCTAGAGTGTGTGGTTCAGAAGTAGGGTTAGGTGAATGTTCATGGATCGATGAATGTTCATGGATAGGTAAAGCAAGTGGTTGTGGTGAAGTATGAGGTGGTGTTAGGGCTCTTTGTGGTGAAGGTACTAGCAAAGGTGATGTAGGTGTTTTGTTCTTTTGTGAGGGAGAAAGTGTTTTCTTGTTGGGTGAAGGTGAGGATGGAGGTGTTGGTAGCAGAACCAATCTTCTCTTGATTGTGTTGGACTGTCTCAAAGGCTCAGTAGCCTTCCTTTTTATAACAGAGGTCCTCTTCTTCTTAGGAATGGGGATCACAGGCTTGATCAGCAGATTCAACAGCAGGTTCAGATGTTCTCTTCCTCTTAAACACTTTGTTAAATCTAGGAACAGAGACAGAGGCAGTAGCAGTTTCTGTACAGATGGTTTAGCAACCCTCTTCATCTTGAGCAGCAATTGAGGCACTTCTTCTTCTTCAGGCTCAACCTTCACAACAGGGTCAGCAGGTCCTTATTCAGTAGGAGCTTCTTCAACATGGGCTTGTTGGGATTCCTCTGCAATAGGGTTTTCAAAAGGTGTCAAAGGCACCTTCATCAGAGATAGAGTCTTTGTTGTGATCTCTGTGCAGAGATCACATTGAAGGCATTCCTCAGATCCTTCAAAGAGTTAGCCCTGAAGACTCTTGTCATAATCATGGCATAGGGATAATCCTTCTCTTTCCCTTTGGCAGCCTTCTCCATATGCCTAAAAATCAGATCAGTTATGTCTATCTTGATTTTCTGGACCAGGTGGTAGATGGCAAATTTTTCAATCTTGCTCACATAGTTCCTAGATCCTACTCTAGGCATCACACAATTTATAAGCAAAACGTGAAGAAATCTTGCCTTAGTAGTCAAATATCTGGAGTCTGGGTTTTTAGGTTTAGGAACTCCATAAAGTACAATGTTGACAGCTTGTTCTCCAAAAGGCTTCATCCAATCAGCAGCATACCCAACACCTTCCCTTGGGCATTTTGTCACTTCAGTGAGTGATTCATGGGTGATGATGACATGCTCATCCCCAACATCTCAAGAAATCATGGAGGCAATACTGTCCTTGGTAATCTTGGCCATCTTCCAGAAATCCCTAACCAGTGAGGGGGAGACAACCTCACGAAGTTGGAAGAATGGCATCCATCCAGCAGCAATAATTTCAGGTTGGACATCCAATCCTTTATTCTTCAGTTCCTCGAACTTGGGAACCCTTCCTGGGTGTACCTTCTTCAACACACTTACGGAGATTTTAGCATTCTCAGCGACAGTTTCCAGAAAACTCTTGGGTGTCATTGATTCAGAAAAGAAGTTTTGTAGGGTTTGGAAACGAAAAGGTTTTTGAGAAATGGAAGACGAAGAGAGAATCATAGAGATTGGGATAGCAACGATTCTAAGTGGAGAGATTGTGAAACGACACGGGTTACTTTTAGGATAAGAAAGGAAACACTTGAGTGCTTTTTATGTTGGGAACAAGGAGAAAGGTTATGCCATAAACAGTAATTAATTTGAAATGACAGTTGTGAAAAGATGGAACGTTTTTGAGAAAAAAGGAGGGAAATTTTGCAATGTACACGTGTCTCAGTCAGGGTCAGCACTTAGTCAGTGCTCTTAGCCACGTCATCAGATTCTTAGCTAAAGTAGACGAGCGAAGCATAAAAAAATGACAAGTAAAGCAGAAAATTTCAAACAAGTAAATTTTCAGACATATCAGCATACACTCATTCAGACACGTTATGCATATTAAGGTTCCTTCTAATAAAAACAAATCTATCTTCACTTAAAGGTTTAGTAAAAATGTCAGCCCACTGATATTCAATGTTCACAAACTTAATTTCAAACACACCTTTTTGCACATAATCTCTAATAAAATGATGCTTTCTATATGCTTTGCTCTAGAATGTTGTATGTGAGTTTTAGACAAGTTAATAGCACTGGTGTTATCACACCAAACAGGAATGTTATGCTCAAACATTGAATAATCTTCAAGTTGATATTTTACCCAAAGCAGTTGTGAACAACAACTTGCTGCAGATATATATTCAGCTTCAACAATTGAGAGAGCAATGGTACTTTGCCTTTTGCTTGACCAGGAGATCATGTTTGCTCCAATGAAGTGGCATCCTCCACTGGTATTTTTTTTTTGTCTATTCTATCTCCAGCAAAGTCAGCATCACAGAATCCAGCTAACCTGAAATCTTTAGATTTATATACAATAGACCAAGGTTAGTGGCTCCAATTAAATATCTGATAATTCTTTTAACAGCCTTGTGATGAGATTCTTTTGGATATGATTGAAATCATAGAAACAAACACTGAACTGAATGTCAGGTCTAGCAGTTAAGTATAGAAGAGATCCAATCGTACCTCAGTAGACAGTTTCATATACCTTTTTACCTTCCTCATCTTTGTTTAGAACTATTGATGGATGCATAGAAGTACTCATAAGCTTATAATTTTCCATCTTATACTTTTTCAGAAGTTCCTTGGTGTATTTTTACTGATGGATATAGATTCCATCACTTGTCTGTTTTATTTGCAGACTAAGGAAGAACTTCAATTCTCTCATCATGCTCATCTCAAACTCATTCTGCATCAACTCAGAGAACTCTTTACAGAGTTTTTCATTAGTAGCACCAAAGATAATATCATCTAAATAAATTTGTACTACAATGAAATCTTTCTTTGAGCATTTCTTGAAAAATGTAGTGTCTACTTTTCCTCTAATGAAATTATTTTCCATCAGATATGTGCTTAACCTATTATACCAAGCTTTAGGAGCTTGTTTGAGTCCATATAAAGCTTTCTTAAGCTTATAGACATGGTGAGGATTTTCAGAATTCTCAAACCCAAGAGGTTGCTTGACATAAACTTCCTCCTCAATTATCCCATTTAGAAATGCACTTTTAACATCCATTTGATAAAGAGTTATATCATGTTGTTCAGCATAAGACATAAGAATTCTAATTGCTTCTAGTCTAGCTACATGTACAAAGGTTACAGTGAAATCAATACCTTCATGTTGATTATACCCTTGAGCAACTAGTCTTGTCTTGTTTCTTACCACTTTTCCATCTTCATCCAGTTTGTTTCTAAATACCTATCTGGTTCCAATAATGGATTTGTCTTTGGGTTTAGAAACTAAAACCCACACATCATTTCTCTTGAACTCATTCAGTTCTTATTGCATGGCTAGTATCCAGCTTTCATCTTGTAGAGCTTCTCAATTCTTTTGGGCTCCAAATCTGATATGAAGGCCATGCTATTGTTCTCATTGAAAGCAGATCTAGTTCTAACTCCTTGAGATAGACTTCCAATAATGAGATCCTCTGGATGATAAGCTTTGAATTTCCAGTCTCTTTTCAAATTCTATTTTTCAGACATTTCAACACTTGTCTAATTTTCTAATATTTTAGACATGTCTACATTTGACTTGTTTGATGGATTTTCCACTGCAGGATTAAGGTCAATACCTGCAATATCATCTTCTAGATCTGATAGTTCCCTATCAGTCTTCAAACCATCATTAAACTTCACATGTGTCGATTCTTCTACAATAGAGGTTCTAGAACTAAAAATTCTAAAAGCTTTAGAAAGTTCAAAATATCCAATAAATATACCTTTGTATACTTTAGAGTCAAATTTTCCCAAATGATCTTTTGTATTTAGAATATAACATTCACATCCAAATGCATCAAAATATGATATGTTGGGTTTTCTACCTTTCCATAATTCATAAGGAGACTTATTTAGGATAGGTCTAACTAGTATTCTGTTTTGAACATAACAAGCAGTGTTATTGGCTTCTGCCTAGAAGTAGTCAGGGAGATTATTTTCATTGAGCATTGTTCTACCCATCTCTTGAAGAGATCTGTTCTTTCTCTCAACCACTCTATTTTGCTGTGGAGTTCTAGGTGCAAAGAAATTGTGAGAAATACCATTTTCCTTACAGAACAGTTTAAACTGCTCGTTTTCAAATTCACCTCCATGGTCACTTCTAATAGCAGATATACAAAAACTCTGCTCATTTTGTACTCTTTTACTGAATACTATAAAGACCTTATAGGACTCATCCTTGTGGGTTAAGGAGAGTACCCCATGTGTATCTAGAATAGTCATCAACTATGACAAAACCATATTTCTTTCCACCTAGGCTAGCTACACTGACTAGTCCAAACAGATCCATGTGTAACAGTTGCAAAGGTCTAGAGGAGGTGACTTCTTTCTTATATTTGAAACTTGATTTTACTTGTTTACCTTTTTGACATACATCACACAAAACATCTTTCTTAAAAGAAATATCAGGCAATCCTCTTACAAGGTTATGCTTTTTCAATTTAGAAATTTTTTTCATACTAATATGTTCTAGTTTCTTATGCCATAGCCACTTCTCATCCTCTTTAAACATAAAGCATATTACACTTTGATATGAAAGTTCAGACAGGTCAATCTTATACAGATTGTGTTGCCTTTTGGCAGAAAAGAGGGTCTTTCCATTTTTATCATTGACTATGCATGCATCCTTAGAAAAAGATACAGAAAATCCACTATCATATAATTGACTTATGCTAAGCAAATTATGTTTTAACCCTTTGACATATAAAACCTCACAAATGATAGGTAAGGGGGGGTTTACCACCAATTTTACCTACACCAACAACTTTTCCCTTCTGGTTGCCACCAAAAGTTACATGTCCACCTTTCTTAGGTTGGAGGTCTAGGAACATAAACTTTTCTCCTGTCATATGTCATGAGCATCCACTGTCCAGGTACCATGATAGGTGTTTGTTTTGTCCTGTTAAGCATGTCTGCAACATGAATTATCATGGACTTAGATATTCATATTTTCTTGGGTCCTTTTCTGTTAGTGTGAGGAGTCTGTGAAGACTTCCTTCTCTTTTTATGAATACACTTAGATGTTATATGTCCAGCTTTTCCATAGTAGGTACAAATAGGTTTATTTGAACTAACTGAAATAGATTTAACAGTTATTTTTGAGAACTTTGTTGATCCATTATGATGTTCTTGACTGGAATAAGCTATACCTTCTTTGTTAAGGGAGTGTATCTGACTTCCCAACAGTTTAGTCAAATTCTTTCTACCATTAACAAACTTGGCAAGATCCGAGGTGAGCTCTTCTACTTTCTGTTGAAGTTTGACTACTTCTTCAGAATGTAGAGTTTCAACTGAGATCTTAGCTTTAGACTTTTCAGTCTTAAGCCTATTGTTCTCTTCAGCTAACTTCTCACACTCTTGAGATTTCTGTGTATACTCATTTGAGAGTTTAACATACTGTCTCTTGAGGGATTTGAAAGCCTTAAATATACAGTTGGATTCTTCCAACAGTTCATCATATGCATCACTCAATTTCTCAAGTTGAGATTGTATCTCAGTATCTGATTCTGAATCAGTATCTGTCATAAGACAGAGATTGGCTTCAAGCTCCTCTCCTTCACTTTCAGTGGAGCTTTCATCAAGATCTTCCCAAGTGGCTATCATTCCCTTCGTCTTTTTGTTGAAGAACTTCTTGGGAGGTTACTTCTTGAGTTGAGGACATTCTGCTTTGATATGTCCAGGTTTTTTGCATTCATAGCAGACAATGACATTTCTATCATTAGATCCACCATCTTTGTTGTATTTTTCTTTGTTGAAGCACCTGAAAGGTTTGTCTTTTCTGAAATTTGTTTTCTTCCAGAGCTTTTTCATTTTTCTGGTAAGAAGAGAAAGTTCATCATCTTCATCATCAGAGTCATCCTCATTTGATTCCTTAGGTTCTTCTGAAGATTCATCAACCTTGAGGGCTTTAGATGTAGATCCCTTAGATGATTTCTTGTTAGTCTTGAGAGCAATGGATTTACTCTTCTTTCCATTATTTTCTTCAATCAGCTCCTGTTCAGGGATCTGAAGAGTACCAAGAAGCTCATCTAGCTTCATTGTTGACAGATCTTTGGCTTGAGACACAACAGTTACATGAGGTCTCCATTGTTTTGGAAGACTTCTAAGAATCTTTTGAATGTGTTCCTCAGTCTTGTAAACTTTTCCCAGAGATTTCAACCCATTGGTTATAGTTTGAAACCTCCCATACATTTGGCCAATAGTTTCTCCTTCTTCCATTTTGAACAACTCGTACTTTCTGACCAGCATGCTGACTTTAGTCTCTTTTACCTTACTGGTTCCTTCATGAGCAACAGCTAGTGAATCTCACATTTCTTTTACAGATTCACAAGCACAGACTTTTTCAAACTCTTCTGCTCAAAGCACACATGATTCCATATCTAGCTTTGGCATTGAACTGCCATTTTGTTCTTTGATCAGAGGTCATGTGCTTGCTTTAGGAATTTATGCTCCTTTGTCATCTTTAGGAATGTCGTTGGACCTTCTTCAATGATATCCCAGAGATCAGAGTTAGTGGATTGTAAAAACCAATTCATCTTCTCTTTCCAGTAGATGTAGTTCTCTCCATTGAAGTATAGAGGTCTGGACATTGAGGATCCTTCTCCTGCATGATTGTTTTTTGTGCTGGCTTCTCCTGCCATTTCCAAGATCTTTTCCTCTATACTGTTAAGTGCTCAACCCAGAGACTGAGCTCTGATACCAACTGAAATAACCAAAGTTAACACAAAAACGGGGGTTGAATTGTGTTTACCAACATTTTAGGAAACTTTGAAATTTATTTTCGCAGGCACAACAAGCAAAAATAAAGCTATAAAAAATTAGACGGGTGTCTCGTCTAATTTTAAGATAGAACACACGCGCACACAGAGTAGGTTAAAACAGAGTTTGATATTCACAATATTAACTCCCTGAGTTAAAAGCTTAAACAAATAACTCTTAAACAAATTAAAGAGATAAGGGAAGAGGAATATCACTCAAGAGTTTTATACTAGTTCACCCCAAAATCCATAAGGCTACGTCCAGTTCTTGGCAGTACCAAGTTTCCACTATAACTGATCTGATTACAGTACAAGTATTCTTTTCACACTTAGCCTCTCCAGGCTCACACTCAAACAAGTATTCTTTTCTCACCTAGCATCTGCAGGCTCAACACAGTAACGACTAAAGGTTTTAAGTAATTAATACCATTTTGCAAGTCTTTTAGATAACACTTAGAGAGTGGAATAAATGAAGGAATGAAAGACTGCAAAATTTATGTCAAATGATAGAAGAGTTATTCAATGAAGGAATGAAGAAGTAAATGATGAGAGTAAATGCTTCTTTGAATATTTGCGTAGAGCTCTTAACTTCATCTTTATGGTTTGCCCTATTTAAAGGCTTCAATCAATTTAATCTGTTAGACACAGTTTCAGAAAGTGTGCTCCTTTGATTTGATCTTCTGGGACCCCATTAATGCCAAAGAGTCATTCTGTATAAGCATTAAATGTTTAGGGACGTTGGACTTTGACATATGCGACCGAGAGTACACTTTGCTTCTGAGCAGTTGTTGTTTCAGAGTTGCAGTAGCAGACTTCTTGTACTTGCAGCAGAGAACTTTCCATTTCAGTGCAACACTCAGTTCACTTTCTAGAAAGCACTTTTACTTTGTACTAAAACAGCTAAAAGCTACTGACTTGGTGCAGAGATAGCGTGTTTATTCCTTAATCTTTATTCTTTGTCCTTAGTGCTATTGTCCAGAGGTCTTCGAGATCCTTAAGGAAGGCATCTTTTCAAATAAGGTTGACTTCGACTTTCTTCTGACAGGTCTGACAACAAGATTGATTCAGCAGAGTCGGAAAATTAGACGGGTGTTGTGCAGTCCAAAAGTAGACTGGTGAGGTTGGCCAAAACTTAGACGGGTGAGCAAGTCATTTTTAGACGGGTGATCCACTGAAGCTTCTTCAGACTTTTGATCATTGCCATGTCATCAATTAAATCAGAACTTTGACTGAGAGTTGACTTGGTCTATGTCTGAGTTGACTAACTTTCAGACGGGTGGTTTTTAAGACGAGTCTAAAAAACTGCTCTTTGGAGAAAATTAGACGGGTCAAATTTAGACGAGCGACCTTAAGTCAATTTCCTTGAACACTTAACAGACTTGTTAGTAATTTCATATGGTTCAATATTACCATACTTAATCTATTTGGAATCATCAAATCTTAGAGAATTTAAACATTCAATGTGTTCCAGACTTATGAGGTCTTAACACATAGGTCTTTTCAGCGTGCTTTGTCCTCACTCACGCTTCCTAGGAAAACTTTCCAGGAGGTCACCCATCCCAGAATTGCTCCAAGTCAAGCACGCTTAACTATGGAGTTCTTAAGTGATGAACTCCTGAAAAGAAGATGCATCTTCTTGGTATAGGTAGTACCAATCAATTCATATAAGCCATCAACAACTGTATAGTCTCATACTTACACAGTCTCAGGATCCCTCTCATTCCGGTGTGTAATTGGTTCATTCATGTGTCCCTCCACCTAGAAGCCTGCCAGGAGCCGCTCCTTATCCCTACCTTCTTGCACCGGAGACCACTCCCCGCCCTCATTAACCCCGGGTGTCACAACCAAAGCTTATAGTCATCGCTATGACGAGGGTGAGGGTAGTTCCAGACGCCCAAATCACCAGTGATATGGTTTGTCGGTAGCGTCTGCTAGGGAGAGCCTCTGTGAACCTATTTTACGCTCTTGGATGTATTTTGTGAGAGGCGGGTGGGGTAGATGCTGTCTGTTTTTGTCTTTTGTTTCTCTAGGACCAATATGTGTATGTTTCTTTTACTTTTATCAGTCTGTATAGTTTTAGGGTTATGATCCCTCTGTTGGGATCTACAGTACACTTTGGGGACTCTTTTGTACATTATATATATATATATATGTCGCATTTTATTTTCTTCTGTTATGTATGTTTTAAACGTTTTAATTTATCGCTTCTGCAGCTTATATTATTTTCGAATGTAATAAACGAGCTAACGCTAATAAAAAAAATTAAGGATGAGTTAATTATGGTTGTTCTTTAATGAGACATCGGGGTCTCTCAAATATCTTTTATGCAAAGTATTTTTTATCATTGGTTTAAATAAGCTTTTAGTCCCTAAAAAGTTCATCAATTTTGGTTTTAGTCCTTGTAAAAAAATTTCTTAGGATTTCGTCCCTGTATTTTTGAAAGTTTTGTAAATAGTCCCTATTGTTACCCCTGAGTACTAAAAATCATACTAGATGAAAAAATTTGTCAATTATAACCCTATGGCCCTAATGTATGATTCTATTTCTACTTTCTAGCCAAATTTTGGAGCAAGTCAGACAAGAACGAGAAATTACCTCGATACCCCCTGAGTACTAGATATCATACAAAATGAATGAATTTAGCAATTTTAACCTTATTCCCTAATGTATGATTTTGTTTCTATTTTATGGCCAAATTTTACAGCAAGTCAGACAGTAAAATAAAATTACCTCGATATCCATGAGTACTAGATAACGGAAAAAGATTACGGTAAGGACTATTTGCAAATTTTTTGAGATTACAGGGATGAAAACCTAAGAAAAAATTTCACAGGGACCAAAACCAAATTTGATGAACTTTGTAGGGACCAAAAACTTATTTAACCCTTTATCATTTTATAATTTGATTAGTTCACTCGACCTTTACAAGGGATGTTTGGAAAAGTTTTCATGAAATTTATTTGGGTTTACGAGCATAACTTATGAAAATAAACTTATAAAATATTTACTGACCTTAGTATAATTTTTTTAGCTAATTCCAGTAAGCTTGTAGAGAAGCTTATGAAAATAAGCTCTTATTTTTTTTTTTTTACAGTTGTTAAATAAATTCTTGATTAAACTGTTTACCCAAATATGCTCTAGGTCAATTTTTGGATTTACAACTATGATTAAAGTGAATGAAATTCATATGAGTTGGCTAATACTTCATTAATTCTCAGCCCAAACCCATTAAAGATGAACTCATTGCCCGAAGTTTAAACCCAACCCATATAAAGTTCCATTCCTGACCCAGAAACCCGTGGTAGGAACATTCCTCACGTATGTTGATTTTGATTTTACTTACCGAAAGATGTTATATGTAATAATCATTAACTAATAAAAATCAAGATTAATTAATATATTATAAATGCAATATGTGTTAATTTTAAGTAGGCAGAAAGATCTATTTGGGTTAAAATTAGGGTTAAAGTTTCTGAGACTT
Organism: Echinosophora koreensis; assembly: GCA_035048595.1. NCBI lineage: Eukaryota > Viridiplantae > Streptophyta > Magnoliopsida > Fabales > Fabaceae > Echinosophora > Echinosophora koreensis. Next base: position 1,228,672 of record JAPCYP010000096.1, read on the forward strand.
TTGTTCTGGTATAAGGTATTTAGTTTTATCACCTCCATAAATTCTATTCCCACCTCTTCTCGCCCAATTTATTTAACTTTTTCTCGGAAATACCCTTTCCCTTCCCCTTCTCCCCATCCCCACCTATGAATTCATAGGCTTTAACATGAAACTAAACAACACAAGGTGTTCTTCATTTTTTTACCATTACTCAATTTTTGTTTTTTAATTGTATGTTATTTATAAAGAAAGCATCTATTCTATTTGAGTAACATGGAACTCATGTAGTATCTCCAGGAGAATTTATTTACCTTTTCGGGCAAGGTCATGGATGTAAAGAAATTGTACATTCAAAAAGGATATCTTCGCCCCACCTAAGAAGAATTAGCAACAAGGGTAGGGGTTACAATGAACAAGTTAGAAAATTTGCTATTTGCTATGAGATTCCACTTTCAATGCAGCAAACTATGTGGGATGGGGGTGAGTTATGGTGGGGTTGGGGAGAAGGGGAAGGAGAAGGCAAAATGGTATTTTGGTGAATAAATTAAATAATGGGAAGAGAAGGTGAGAATAACATTTAGGAAGATGAAAAAATTAAATGCCCTACAACTCTAGTATATGGATAACAAATATGCGAGCTCGGACCAAACTCTATCCAATTCAAAGAGACCGATTTGTATTTTGAATACTCGACCTAAAGTGTATTCGAGCATACTCGACCTCTTTGTTCTAGTTAGAGTTGACAAAATGGGTCGGCCCGATCGAGTCTACCCGAATAAGCCAGATAAATTATAGGGTTTGGGCTGTACAATTTGAGCTCGAATTAATCCCGAGCCTTTTTAGCCCGACCCGACAAAGCCCGTCTCAAATATGGCTAGCTCGATCAGGCTCTATAATTTTTGTATTTATTATTCTTTTCTAAAAAAATAGGCAAAACCAGTGCTTTAATCCCTTAAGTTAATTTAATTTTTCAAATTGGTCCCTTAAGTTTATTTTGTGTCAAACAGGTCCCTTAAGTTTATTTTGTGTCATCATAATTCATTGATTTAATAGCAAGAAGCGACCAATCTGACACAAAAAAAAACTTAATGGACCTGTTTGACACAAAATAAACTTAAGGGACTAATTCGAAAAATTAAATTAACTTTAGGGATCAAAGCACTAAACAGATAAATAAATAAATAAAAAAACCCTAAAATCCTAATATACATTACTTGGCCCTAGCCCCTATGCAGCCATCTAGGGATGACAATTTCATCCGTGCCCGCTAGTACTCGTCGATAAAATCCGCAACGGGTATGGGGCGGGTAGAGATAAGGATACCCGCTGGGCAAAATAAACGGGGATTTTAAATACCCGCTTGCTAACGGCCGGGGGCGAGTATTGAGATACCCGCGTCTGTGGGTACCTATACCGCATAGAAAATTACTGAATTGCCATTTTTTATGAACCCTAATGTATGTCTATAGGGATGACAATTTGTACCCTACCCATTGGGTACCCACAAAAATTACCCATGATGGATATGGTAATTACCAGCAGAATGGGTAAGGGTACGGGTAATTACCCACAAATTTGAATGAGTATGGGTGTGGGTACGGGTACTATGATACCCACCCAGCCCCGCACCTGCACATATGTATATGTACTTATAATTATAATTATTATTTATTTATTTATTTATATTTATATTACTAATTACTAATATATATAATTTTAACTATAATACAAATTTTAAAATCCAAATTAATCTAAAGATTCTTAACTTTCTAAACTTAGTTGTATCTATAATTCCTTTTTGGATATTTTTTTTTATTTAAATATTTTGATTTGTAATGTTTTATGACTAGATTTAAGAAAACTTTAAATCGTTTTTTAATTGTTATAATGTTTCTTTTGTTATTTATTTCATTTTCATATTTAAGTATGGGTAATGAGTGCGGGTATGAATACTTAGATGTCCAGAAAATACGGGAAAAGATACTATAGTTGCTACCCACACAGATAAGGAGTCGAGTAGTATCGTGCCGTGCCTAGACACCGCTGAGACACTCTCACATTCAACATTTGCGCCGTTTACACAGAAGTTCCTCGTCCCTTCCTTCTCCATCACGTCCCCACCGCCGTCGCGTCGCCCTCCCTTCCGGCCGCGCGCAACTCCTTTCCAGCTGTCTCGCTGTTGCTGCAGAACAGAGTACGAATACTGGTTTTGTTTTTCCTTTCTTTGCTGAAAAAATCAACTCTGTACCCATTTGCCCAAAACCCTTTCCCCTTTGTCTGTACTCATTCTGTGCAACATATAGATGCATCCTTGGTTCTTCTATATGTTGGTGTTTCTCATCCAATTGCACTCTGTTTTTCTCACGGGTAATTTCCACCCTTGTTTTCCACATTTCATATGTTGAAGTCTTCAAATATGATATCCAGATTTTGGGAAGTTTCATGCTTTGTAGTAAACATCAAGATCCTTGTTTGTTTTCTTGGAATTGTTTTTTTGATTGTCTGGCAAACCTGTTTGTCAATTTTTAGACGGGTTAAAAAAAATCATTTTCAGGATTAAAATGAAAAACAATTTTCATTAATTTTTGAAAAATGATTTTATTACTAACTACTATTTAACAAAATGATTTTTTTATTATAAACAAACACATATCTGATTTTGCTTTTCTTTAAAATCTCTAAAAATAATCACTAAATTATTTTGTATCAAAATCATTTATTTTTTAATCTTAAACAAATGGGCTCTTACTGAAGACATAATCGCTGTTTGATTGATGGTTTCCCCCAGTTATTAATTTTGTATTGTGGTTGTCTGTGATTGCTTCTGTTGATCTTTATTTTTTTTTTGACATTTTGCATTTTTTTAATAATTGTTTAAGGAATTAGAGCATTTTTTCAGAAAAACATAATTGGTGACAAATATCCATGGGTACCTAACGTACCTGTGGATACCCACTAAATATCCGCCCAACGGGTACCCGCATGGGTGGCGGGCGGGGACAGCACAGATTCATCCACCGGGGGCGGGTGGGGTGCTACCTGTGCCCGCCCGGCCCCGTTGCCATTCCTATAGCACCAGCGGTTTTGTCTTCCTCTACAGACGGCATTACGCACGGCTTCGTCCTCCTCTATAGATGGTGGTTTCCTCTCCCAAGACTTCAAGACCCACACCCACACCGTCAGTTCCCTCTCCCCTCACGGCGGCAGCACACCACACCCACAGCCCACAGACCAGTGACAGAGACACAATCCCACTCTCAGAAACCTTTTCAAATCTGATTTGCCTTGCTTTTTGAGTTTTTTCTGATTTGCATATTTGTATTTTCCTATGTCCCTCACTGCATAATATTCATTTCTGATCTGCATATTTGGTTAGTTCTTGGCATCTTGTGCTTGATTATATTTTAGTTCAAAATGAAATGCATTACAGCATTAGGTTCCATAATCCATCTGATGTTGATTATATTTTTTTTCTCTTTTTTTAGATGAATTTCAGTTGTGATCACAGGGTGCTTCAATATTATAAAAATGTGCTTGAATATTGGCTGAAAAAGAATTTTGAAATCCGATCCACTTACAACTTTCAAATTTCCATTCACAACCCAAGTCCTTATTTCTTTTAAACTTTCAATCTCATACCTTCTCATCTCTGCTGCATCTCACTACCCTGTTTATAACAGCTGCACCAGCACTACGACGCAACTCCTCAACGAGGTGGCGCTTTGCTCATCAATGCCGGCAGCTTAAGGCTGAAACCCTACACAAGCACGACATGCATATTGAAATTGGATTTAGCTGCACCGTTAAAGCTCTCTAAACTCTTCACATTTCCTTCTTTTCCTTTTGTGAACTTCAATTAGAAAGCATGGGTAACCTTTTTTTTTTTTTTTTTATAAAAAAAAACCTAATTTTAATTCTTGGATTGAATTTTAACTTTGAGAGAAAGAATTATGGCTTTAAAATTTTTTTGCCCTTTGTTTTTGAATTATGTTGTAGTGAAACAACAAACAGTTGAGAAATCCCGCCGAGAACGGAGGAAAGAATCTCGCTTGGCAAAGAATGCATCCAAACACCAATCCTGGCTCCATCACCAGGTATCTTACTGCATTTTTTTTTACTAATTTTTAAGGTAAAATAACTTTAACACAAAATAAGATAAACCGAAGACACAGTCTATGCTAATTGCTATACATTTTTTTGTTATTTTTTATTTTCATTTTTTAATATTATTTATGTCCTGTTTTCTCACTAGAGCAATGTAATTTTTATTTATGTTTATAGAAATCTCGAGCTATGAAAAGAAGTAATAGTAATTCAGAGTCAAAAACTATAACTAAATCAGATCAATCAGTTACTCCTAGCCTCAAGGAAACAGAAGTTGTGAAGTTTGAATCTAACACTGGGAAACATGAGATAGTTGAAGAATGCGCCATGTCAGAGAATAGTTGTGGTTCTGTTGCAAAGAAAATGAAAAAAATGAAGAAGAGATCTCAGAAAAGTTCCGGGAAGATAAGGATTGAAGAGTTATATGAGCCAGATGTTTCCATAGCTGCCAAGAAGGACATAGATTTGGAAAGAAAACTTTCAAAGAAGCTCAAGGTGAAGGAAGGGAGATTGAGGGGAATGGATGATGGGCTGAACATATTACTTGATGGAATGTCATCTTTTAATAATGATTTTATTGGAGAAGGTGAGATTCCTGGTTCTAGTGAATTACCCTCGAAGAAGAGATCCGAAAAAGAGCTCATCAAGTAAGAAACTTAAGGAGGACAAATTATCAAAGGAAGGGATGGAAACAGAGTCAATAGCTGGAATTTTGCTGCCAGTTGAGGCTTCTAATCAAGATGGAGCATCAGAAGTTCCTGACAGTATAGCTTCTCGGAGAAAGAATAAGAAAAAAAAGTTGTTGGGCCAACAACAAGAAGTAAATGTGGACGATGACACCGTTTGCATATTCAAGCCTTTGGAATCCCATGGAACAGATGTGGCATCAGAGGATGTTCCAGCTGAAGTTCTGGTAAAGAAGGCAAAAGAAAAATATATAGCACCTCACTTGAGAGCACGTGCTGGCAATGAACCTGAAGAACATACTCAAATTCGAAGACGTGTACGAGGTAAAGAGGAGAGACCTTGTTTTGACATTGCATTTCTAATTTCTAACTGTATACTATTGATTGTTTTTCTTTCACTTGAACTTGTTCTTCAGGCCTTCTTAACAGACTTTCTGAATCTAATGTTGAATCAATTACGGGAGAATTGTCCATGATCTTTCAGGTATGCCACTTTTATAGTTGTATTATAAATTGATGCTTGTTTGATTTCTTTTTATAAAAATTATGCTATCTCATTTTGAAATGGATAAAATAATAGGTGAAAAAAGGGATTATGAACTATTATAGCAAGTCTTGCAGTTTGTCTTTCTTCGTTCCAACTTTTTTTTTTTGATAAGCCAAATATTATATTAAAGAACAGCACAACAAACCAACAAGCACAAGGGGTACCAATTGGAGAGCTGGCAGAGAAACGTACAAAGAGGACTGCTAAAATCAAGTTATAGCAGCAACCCAGTCAAACATCACAACAATAAAACATACACCAGGCAAAATAAAACAAAGACCCTAAAAGCAATCCTGGTAGACTTAAAACAGTGAGATACTACCCTAGCACCCAAAGCACAACAACAAGACAGCCAACAACCAGGCACAAAAGCCTAGAAAAAGTGATTTGGAGAACCAAACTGAACATGCCTCATCACCAAAGCACCCTATGCAATCCTAATTTTATGGTCAGAAACTCCTCCAAAACACTATTTACCAATAGAGAATAAAGTTATCATTCTCTAACTCTTCATTTAACTATTTACAATAAAAATGGTTATCATTTTATATTATCTATGCGCATTAATGAAAATAAAGTGATCAATCTCAAAGGAGACCGAGTTTGCCATTTCAAATTTGAATTAGTTCGGAGATAATGCGTCAAAACTTTGTGCTAACTCTAGCATGGAGGTTGGAGTTCTCTTGAGGGAATAAATTGACCTCTCTTATGAATTAGGATAAGTTTGGTAGAAAATTAGAAAATATCTCGGTGATCTTCTCTATGTAAAGAATGGGTGTCTATTGTAAAATCATTTGTGCTGCTACTCTTCCTCATATATATGCTTCAGATTAAATCATACAGGGTCAAATTAATAAATGCAATCCTTTGGTGCAATGACTATTCATAGGATATATTTATTTAAAACTCTGTTTGCTAGTCCAACCACTTGACTTGTGGACTTGAAACTTGACATATTTATATGCCAGCTTTCAATTGTTGACATATGCCTTTGTTTCTGAAGTTTTAATTTTTCTGACTAGTTGCTTCTTTGTAACAAAAGCAGTTGTGCTCTTCTGGTTTTTAACTGTAACTTTTTTAATGTAAACCCTTTGCAGTCTGTTGCTCGTAGTGTTGCTTCACAGATTATCACTGAGGAGATTTTAGCATCTTGTTCCGGGGGGCCCCGTGGCAATGAACAGTTAAGTAATTTTTTTTTTATGCCTTCCTATTTTACTACCACCCTTGGTGAAGTTGTCCTTGATTCTTTGTTTTCTACATTGGAAACAATTTGTTGAGCACCATTGTGTTAGTAAGGAAAGGTTCGAAAATAAAAGGAGATATTCAGCCAAATTTAGTTGTCGCCTCAAATGACGAGATAAGATATTTTTTAGCCATTAAAAATGATTGTATAGGAATTCAGTCAACTTTAGCTGTAAGCTTATTAGCTTAGATGCGGATGCTCTAACCTCGAAGAGTGGAAATATTAAGAATGGTGACATAGGAAAAGGAAGAGGCTGAGGATGTTCTTTGTAGACATGAGAAGGGAAAACTGTTAGAAAGGTCTGTCTGAGAATGATGTCTTGGATATGATTGAATCACCAAAGATACTCTTGCAGGATTCTGTACTGTTTAGCCTAGGGATCCAGAAAGTATTGTTTAGTCCATTAGTATCTCAGATTTTTCCTGTTTGACCTTTCTTTGAATGTGTTGTTTGTCCCTGACCCTAACTCATGTAAAGTTTCCCGCTGGTTGTTCCTGGCATCTTTCGGCATCTTTCTTCCTGGCCTTTTTATGTTGTTTTTTCAGTGTAACTGACAATTGTTTCTTGTGAAGGTATGCTGCTGTCTTTGCTGCATTTGTTGCAGGGATGGCCTGTTTGATTGGTGTTGACTTCAGTGCGAGGTTTATGGCCTCCTTTGCCAAATGCTTTGAGGTATAGCTTGTGAACAAATAAATAAATGTCCTGTCTTCTTATGTGTTTTTTATTTGTTGCCTTTTCAATTGTAGTTTTCTTCTCCAGATCATCCTTTTACTCGTTGTAGTGTTTTAGAGACTAGAAATTTTGTTTCCTCTCCAGGATGAATACCATAAAGAAGACAATCTCTCCTTGCGGAATCTTACTCTTCTCTTCTCTTATTTATGCATATTTGGAGTATGTTCTAGGTGGGTAAACTGTACTACACCAAGCACTTTTTTATGGAGCAATAACTTAGTAACTATACTTTTCTAATAAATATCTCCTTTAATGCTTTTCAGTGATTTAATATATGACTTTATAATCATGCTGAGCAAGCGTTTAACCGAGATAGACGTCTCTATCATTTTGGCAGTGTTACAATGTAAGTTTTTTGTCTTTATAATTTTGTGTTCGGTACTTTGGTTTGTGTTCAGTTCTATTTAGAACTGATGGTGGTGTAAATTGTAGAGGTTTATATAAGAGTTCCGTACCAATCATCGTTTCTAACTGACTGCTAGTGTTTATATGCTTAATCAATGAAAGGATGTCCCACATTGAAGGGATTGCTGGTGAAATGGACTGTTTTCCTTCATAGAAGGCTTTTGCTACTTTGTTGTTATCATATACATTTTGTTTTGTTGGATTGGAACAATTTTGACATTTGAGAAAATGTTTTAAATTCCAAATTTTTTAGTCTAAATTGAGTTTTGAGCTATTCAGAAGCACATGTGACCGTTGTGGATTAATATGGACAGAGAGCTACAGCTGCACTGTGTAATCTATGGGTTGTTCATAGAGAGCTAACCAAGGTTTGCTGGGTAGCCTTACTGAAAGGTTCTGAGGGTGTATCAAGCGCTTGGAGTTTTCTTCTGTAGTTCTCTTTTCTGAAATCAGTAGGATACCTTGTTTGTTTGTTTCATCTTTATCGTTTGTTATTTATTTGTGTATGTGGTTTTTGTCTTTTCTCTTCAGTCATCTATTTCTTTTTTTCCTATTATCTCCTTTACTTCCCCTTTTCTACGTGAAGTGGCGATTCTGTTTAATATTACACAGTTGCATTGCATGGCTGTATTACTCTAGATAATTCACATAGGAACTTTTACTCAATTAGTGAACCATCTTCGACTTTTATTTTTATTGAATTTGTCTGAATAGGTTGTGGGATGAAAATTAGGGCTGATGATCCAACTTCCATGAAAAATTTTATTCTTAGTGTTCAGAATACGACAAATGAGTTGAAGGCGTCCGCTGGAGATGACCATGAAAAGAAAAATAGTAAAAGAGTGAGCACGCTATGTTTTATTAAGAGGAAAGTGCCTCTAGTTTTCTGCACATAGTTCAGCACTGATTACTTGGTAACACTTGTAGATGGAGTTCATGCTTGAAACCATATGTGACATCAAAAACAACAAGAGAAGGCCAAAAGAGGACCCTGCACATCACACTCGGATTAAAAAGTGGTTACAGAAGGTCTCATTCTCTAATCTTTGCCTTGTTATGCTCTATTATAGTTTCTTTTCAAGATAAATAGATTCCTAATATTTTTATTTTTTTTCAAAAGTATGATGGAAAGAAGGTACTAATAAGGACAAAAAGAAAAGACAATCCTTTTGCCAACTATTTTCTGATAAGGTTTAGCTTTGGCAATTTTTGGTCATTAATAGACGATAAGCATGTTGTAGAAAGAGATAAAATAAAGGCATGAGATGCTGCAACTGAGTGTCTCAACTACACATTGAAGTCTCTTTTATATAGGTTTAATGAAATAATTACAAGATAAATGATAGGATACTGGGTTTGGGCCTAAGCCCAACAACTAGGATGAATAGAGAATTAGTTACAATTGCTTATGTGGCCAGTTGGAGGGAAAGTAGTTATAGGGAGAGAGCAGGGAAGGGAGGGGCATTATGCATTTTGCTGGTTAGAACCTTGGGGTTTGGGCAGAGAGAGAAATATCTCTTCTCTGAGGAGCTTATGCTCTGGGCAGTAGGAACACTCATTCCTCTGTAATTTCATTTCCGTCAATAATACACATTTATATTTCAATAGTTGGTGTTTATCTCTTAATTCCTTATTTTCAAGTTTTGGTTTCTATCAATTGGTCCGACCTGCCGGATCTTCGAGGGAGAGCCAGTGATGTCGGAGAGGGAGATTCCACTGTTTGACGGAAACGACGCTTATTGGTGGCTGATCCAGCTTGATCGGTATTTTGAGGCCAACAGTTGGATCCATGAAGAGATGAAGAAAATGTGGGTGACTATGTTAGCATTTAGAGGAGAAGCTTTCATATGGTGGTCCTCTTGGAAGCAAGACAATCAGGATGCAACATGGAAGACTTTTGAAAGGGCCGTGATCAAGAAATTCATACCAGATCTGTGGGCTATGCTTCAAGCTTCAGAAGATGAGGAGCAAGAGAACAAGAGTAATGACCCAGAGTTGGAGAAGCTACAGATTAACTATGTGGAGGAAACAGAGGCGGAAAACGAGGTTGTAATGGTGAACGAGGTGAACACCGATGGTGGAGAAGAAACATTCCACAATGAATTCATACCTGTGTCTGAAAAGATCATTGATGCAGCGGTGGAGGAAATGGAAATCGTAACAGGGGAGGGTTGCGGAGAATGGAGAGAGAAGGAATTGGTTAATGTGGTGCCACCACTGCCGCCGCCGCCGAAGCCGTCGGACTCAAGCACGCTTACGGAGAGTGAGGGAATTCCAACAAAGACGGAACTATGGGTCATGGAGCTATGTCCGCTACCGGCGCCGGAGCCATCGGAGCCGCCGGATCGAAACGCATGCGTGGCGGGGGGTGGGTCACGCATGGTCGAGCTTTTATTGCCACCTACGGTGTCTGAGTTCAGGTCGACCAAGCTGCCGCCGTTGGATCCATCTGTTCGGCCGCCGCCGTCAGTTCCGCCGTCACATGGCATGGTCGAGCATCCATTGCCACTAGCGGCTGAGACCAAAAGGGGGAATGAGAAAAGTATGAAGGAAAGGACAGAGAAGGAATTACTGAAATTGGGTCTAACCTTTGACCTAATGGGCCAAGCCCAATTTACTATTTTAAAAGAGGGGACAAGAGCAGATTGGGAACTTCTATTTTTGGGTCCATTGCCTAACCTATTGGGCCTAACCCAAATAATTAAAAAAGAAAGTTGGGCATCTGAAGAGGAGGTTCAAACCCAATTGTTTAAAAAGAAGGGTTGGGTTCTTAAAAAAGGGAAGAAAGAATGGAGCACAACCTCTGCCTTTGAGTGCACAAAACAGAGCGCACAAAACCAGAAGGATTTAGGAAGGCAAGTTGTTCTGGCTAATTTAGCAAATGCAAATGTGGAGTTGGAATTGGACAATCTTGTGAAGTCACTGTCAGTTGCAAAACCTCTCTTAGAACATCCAGATTATTCTAGAATTTACATCTTTCTAGGCCATATTTGTGCGGCAAAAGATCTTTGCTTGCTGAACAAAGCACAGGAAGCTGCTGAAAACTTGTCCTTCTATTTGTCTGGAGGAAACAGTGAAAGCAAAGGGCCATACTTAATGAGGTGGGATAAGGAATTTTTCTTTGTGTTGTTGAACATCTTGGGTAACATGCGAGAAGGAACTAACTTTGCTGCAGAAAAAAAGGTGACCATATGGCCAGAGGTAAGGTGTATTGCTGCAGGTATCAATGCAGCAATCACACTCTGTTTTCTGATAAAAAATACCACTGAAAACAGAGCATTTGACCCTGGAGGAAGTCCTTTTGTTTCATCCATAGCTTGGTCATTATGCTTCAAGCTATGGGACCCCGGAGGAAGTTACTTCCAGCTGCTGCAAGACCCCTGCCCAATTCTTCACCAGTTTCTTCGACTGAAACAAAATCCTTACCCAAAATGGCTTGTCAAGTTCCCAATAGTAAAATCCTGGTGGAAAGGACTCGATTTCCCACTACTATTTTGCAAACGGAGAGTTTTTGTTAAATTCTATTATTGGGAACTGCTATTGAAAGAGACAAATTTCTGGAATAGGACATGGGATAGCTCAGTTGCACCCTATACTTCCTATGTACTTAGTCTCCAGTATGCTTCTTCGGTTGGGAAGCATGACACTTCTGATTTCTCTTTGGCAATTCAAGTTTTTTGCTCCTTATGGTCTCTGCCAGTGATCAATACAAATTTCAGAATAGTTCCTTCACCATGTAATGTATTTACTGAATTCAGCCTTGAGGACAAGGCTGTTCTTCTAGCGGTCGGTAGTGATAGGATACTGGGTTTGGGCCTAAGCCCAACAACTAGGATGAATAGAGAATTAGTTACAATTGCTTATGTGGCCAGTTGGAGGGAAAGTAGTTATAGGGAGAGAGCAGGGAAGGGAGGGGCATTATGCATTTTGCTGGTTAGAACCTTGGGGTTTGGGCAGAGAGAGAAATATCTCTTCTCTAAGGAGCTTATGCTCTGGGCAGTAGGAACACTCATTCCTCTGTAATTTCATTTCCGTCAATAATACACATTTATATTTCAGTAGTTGGTGTTTATCTCTTAATTCCTTATTTTCAAGTGTTGGTTTCTATCAATAAATCTAGGAGATACTATTCCTATTTACATGGTATAATATGATATGCCTCTACAATAAATAAATCTATAATAATTACAAAGATGGTAAACATATTTTCAACACTCCCTCAAGCTGAAGAATATAAATCATATGCACCGAGCTTGTTACATAGATAACTAATACGAGGACCTCTTCGGAATTTGGTGAAAGCATTTTCTAGTTGATCATTGGAGTTAAGTCACAAACATCACTATTAAATGACTCAACAAAGTCTTTCAAAAATAAAAAGGAATCGTGGACTTAACTAGAGTAAATGGGGGGAGTGCCCAAGACGCTTATGGTGGAGCCATATTTGGAGGCATGAGACTCAAAGCTAGACTAATGACAGGAATGTTGTAACTTCTGACCAAATCCTCTTGAAGCTTGCACATCAAGGTAGTGCAACCCTCCGGTTCCTGAGGAACTCCAATCATCCTTCTGTGATAAGGTCCTAAACTACATAGTGTGAATAGAAAAAGTTTAGAACACAGTGAAGGTCCTTGATGAGTTTATGGAAAGTTTGGGAACATTTAGCACGTTTTGCAAATTTAGAAAAGGACTAAGTTTCAATATTACCAATACCTGCAACTGAGGTGAAAGCCATTAACCACAATTATATGATGTTTACAAGAGAAGGACCAAGTGAATAATCCAGGAATCATTATGGACAGTACCGAAAGCATGAGAGAATAAAAAATGTAGATTCTTACCATTCGTGGAGTAACAGCCAGAAGGCTTACTGAGGGAATAGGTAGTGTGTAGTACAGGAGGATCACTAGGGTTCAATGGCGTTGTTTTTTAAACAGGAACTATTTTCTTGGTGTTTGACATGGTGATGATGCCAAAAAGGGGTTAACCTTTAAAACCACAGACTAGGCTTGCAAAAAGCAACTGTGCACTGCCAAGGGAGAGCCAAACAATCCTTAAAGTCAGACCAGAGGAGGTTGACAAACTGGTCTGTGACAGTGCCAGATGGCTGAGAGGGTGGTGCGTGGCCTACACGCATCAGCAAGGAGGTATGTGCTTGGAGGTGCATGGGTTGTTTTTCCGGTGACAGGTCGCTAGTAGATGGTTGATCGCCTTCAGTGACTTGTTTCTTGATTTTGGCGAGTTGGCTTCTGTAAAGTCTGGGTACACGATGAAGGCGCTATTAAAGGAAGAAATAAGGCTTGCCATGAGGGTTGGACTTGACCGCAATAAATAGTGGTGTACACAAGTCAGGTTGGGTCCCGAACCAAACATTTTTACAGGTTAGATCTGGTCGGGTTCCTGTGAACCTATACAGACAGAACCAAACCAATCCAGTCAAATGCGTGTTGTTCGGATTAGGTAGAACATATTAAACAATAGCTCCAGGCCAAATTAAGCCCAATCAATAAAATTTCCCCATATTCCAGCCTCCAAGCCCAAAGCGATGGATTCCAAGTCCGTAAATTCTAAAGCTGAGAAAGTAGTTGTTTTCATACTAAGTGAGAGATAAATATATTTTTTGCAATTTCTTGATGAATTCTGATCTGAGAATGAGAGAGCATATGATAAAGTAAAGCAACTTATGAGCATTTTTGCAATTACTCCAGATTCAACGAAACCCCTACAAATAGAAATAGAATGTGAAATTAGAGAGATTGAAAGTATGGCAAAGCAGCATGTGCAGCCATGGATGGCATTGCCGAAGAAAAGGTGAGCACTAATGGCGAAGTTGCATTCTTCTCTCTCTCAACAGTGACGGTTGTGTTAATGAGAGCCAACAATTGTGATTCCTACAATATCAGATTCATTCCTTGATCCAAGGCAGCCCCTAGACTGCTAAATACAGGAGCCAAAAATCAGTAAAAGACAAAGGGAAAGGCATTTAAAAAAAATAAATAAAGGGTATACGGGTCGGGATAATAGGTTTGCAAGCATCAAACCCGTTACTCGAACCAAATTAAGTCTGGTTTGGATGGGTCGGGTTAGGCCTGAATACCAGAAATGTCCAAACCAATTGAATTGGTTTGGTTCGGGTTTTTGTGTTCATTTGGTTGACCCGGACCCATGTATACCCCTAGCAATAAAGGATGAGCACTTGGGCTTAATTGGTAATAGAGGCTGAGCCAGCTGAGAAAAAAGTGACTCCCAAATCGGGATATCTGATGCCAAGCTGAAAGTGAGAAACAAAAATGTATTTCTGGAAATGCTCGTGTTAATTTTTACACAACATACTTTGATCTTGTATGCACTTACAATCTTGTATTTCCAAGACAATGAGTGTTTTACTTCCCAAGTAAGTACATGAACCTGTCAAAACATGAATACATGAACCGAAAGCCTTGAGCTGAATTTGAAGGTCCGAGTATGTTTCTTCGACTGTATCCCACACTTCTTTTGCAGTCTTATAGAAGAGGTACACGACCAATCTTGGGTTCCAAGGAGTTGGTTAGCCATGTCATAATAATAGAGTTTTCAGCCTCCCACTTGGGAAAGTCGGGTCAATCACTTGGAGGTGCTGGTGTGATGCCTATTATGAGGTAGCCAAATTTGGCCTTCCCTTTATGTTAGGATCCTCTTTCTAAAGTAGGAAAAATAGAGCCTAACAAATTACTATTGCACACACGGGAAAAGGATTCTGGAATACCTCTCTTTATTACTGAAAATCCTGATTACAATCAAAGAACCAAGGTATACAAGTATACCTCCCAAGGAGTTTACTGCTTTACACCGGAATCTGTCCAGTCTTAACAAAATATTCAAAGTCTGCCTCCCTAACTTGATAGAGGACTTATTTATAGGAATTACAATGATCCTACTAACTGAACTAACCAACTCTCCTAACCTACTACTAGTCTAAGAGGCCTGATACTTCAACTAGAGGAGCGACCAGTTATTTGACCCCTTCTCATTACAGTTTTGACCCTTTCCTCTTCCTATAATAAACCTGTAGACCTTTTCCTCCTAGAATTTGTTGGTCTGACCTGGTCCTAACAATACCTCCTCCTCCGAAACAACTTTGTCCTCAAGGTTGAAATCTGAAAATTGATTTCTGATGAGAGAAATATCTTCCCAGGTAGCTTCTTCTGGAAGTTTTCCTTGCCAATGTACCAATACTTGATGTCTATGCCATACTGAGTGATTGTCTTTGGTAAGGTCGATAAATCTCTGCAGAGCCTTGTAATTCTGCTGGAAGCTCAGTTTCTACTGGATGGTGGTTGCCTGCAGCTTTTTTGAGCTGAGAAATATGGAGAACTGGATGTATGCATGCTTGTTCAGGGAGCTGTAATTTGAAAGCCACAGCTCCAATTTGTTGCAGCACTAAATATGCGCCATAATATCTTGGTGAGAGCTTAGGATGTATTTTAGTAGGCATAGAGGTTTGTCTGTGAGGTTTGATTTTTAGATAAACCCAATCTCCTGGTTGAATCTGAAAATCTTTCCTATGCTTGTTAGCATAATGAGCCATTTGGTCCTGTGCTTTATGCAGATGGAACTTTAACTGCTTCAAAGCTTCATCTCTATTTATTAAATCCTGTGCAACTGCCTCCACAAGAGTCTCTCCTGGTACAAATTTAGCTATAGAAGGTGGAGGTCTACCATAGACTACTTCAAAGGGGGAGCAATGTGCAGCACTCTGGAAGCTGGTATTGTACCAGTATTCTGCCCAAGGTTTGAAATCTGCCCCAGTCTTTGGCTGTTCTGAACTGAAGCATCTAAGGTAGGTCCCTAAGGTTCTGTTGAGGACTTCTGTCTGACCATCTGACTCCGGGTGATAGGCTGTGCTCGTCTTCAAAGTAGTACCCTGCAACTTAAATAGTTCTTGCCAGAAATGACTCATAAAAGTAGGGACTCTATCACTAACAATAGAGATAGGAACCCCATGCAATCGAACTATTTCTTTTATAAAAATTTCAGCAATAGATCTAGCTGAGTATGGATGTTTAATTAAAATAAAATGCCCGTACTTGCTTAGCCTATCTACTACTACTAGTATAGCATCAAACCCTTTTGATTTAGGCAACCCTACAATAAAGCCCATACTAAGTTCTTCCCAAATAGCATTTAGGATTGCAAAGGTTGTAATAAACCTGCTGGAGAAGATGCTTGATATTTGCTTCTTTGGCAAATATGACAAGTTGCCACAAAGTTGGTAATTGTACCTCTCATACATTCCAGAAAATGGATTGAGCTATTCTTCTGTAGGTCCTGTAAATACCTGAGTGTCCTCCTATGGGAGAGGTATGAAATTCCTGAAGTAGTTTTGGGATCCATACTGAAGAAGCTGACAAGACCAGCCTCCCTTTATAGTATAATCTATCCTGTTCAAGAGTATATTGAGGATGTGAATCTGGATTTTCTTTTAACTCTTCCCGGATTTTATTTAGAACTGGATCTTGCTGAACTTCCTTATCAATTTCTGTTATGTCTTGCCAAAAAGGTCTGGAAATGCCCTGCAGCTCCTTGTCTTCATCTCTTCTAGATAGTGAATCAGCTACCTTATTTGAGGCCCCTACCTTATATACAATATCAAACTCATACCCCAACCAATTTTGTTGGTTCTGAGTTGTAATTCTCTGTTCAAGTAGGTGCCTTAAGCTTTTTTGGTCAGTGTACACGGTGAATTTTTGTCCCAAAAGATAAGGCCTGCGATGTTGTATGGCTAGAACAAGAGCCATTAATTCTTTTTTTCATATATAGATTTAGAAAGAGTTGAATCTGCCAATGCCTTGCTGAAATAAGCAATTGGCTTTTTATCTTGTGTTAATACAGCTCCTACCCCTTTTCCTGATGCATCACATTCTATGGAGAATGGTTTAGAAAAATCAGGCATAGATAAGACAAGAGCTGTAGTACAGCTTGCTGTAACTGAGTGAAAGCCTTAGTACTATCTTCATTCCATCTAAAGCTCCCTTTTTTTTAACAGATCAGTCAAAGGGCGGGCTATTTTTCCATAATTGCAAATGAATCTCCTATGATAACCCGTAAGTCCTAAGAATCCTCTTAGAGCTTTAAGGGTTTTAGGCATTGGCCATTGTAAAATGGCCTCAACCTTTTGGGGGTCCATGGAAACCCCTTCTTTGGAGATTATGTGTCCTAAGTACCCAACTTTAGTTTTACCAAAGCTACATTTTTTTAGATTTGCAAAGAAAGAGTGCTCAAGCAACCTAGCCAAAACTTTTCTTAAGTGATCTAAACGGTCTTCCCATGATTTACTATAGATCAAAATGTCATCAAAAAACACTAAGACATACCTGCAAAGGAATGGTTTAAGTGTGGCATTCATTGCACATTGAAAAGTGGTCGGGGCGTTTGTTAACCCAAGTGGCATCACTAGGGATTCATAGTGTCCTTGATGAGTTCTAAAAGCAGTTTTGGGGATATCCGGTTCATGCATCCTGATTTGATGATATCCAGCTTTCAGGTCTATCTTAGAGAAGTATGTGGCCCTATTTAATTCATCCAGCAACTCTTCTATGACAGGAATTGGGAACTTATCTGGGACTGTGGCCTTATTTAGAGCTATGTAGTCCACACAAAACCTCCAACTTCCGTCTTTCTTTTTGACCAAGATTACTGGACTTGCGTAAGGACTATTGCTAGGTCTGATTATCCCTGATGACAACATCTCAGCTACTTGAGTTTCAATTTCATTATTTTGCATGTGGGGATAGCGGTAAGGCCTCTCATTGATTGGATATACCCCTGCCATAATTGGAATCCTATGATCAACCTCTCTAGGTGGAGGTAATCCCTTTGGTTCTTGAAAAACTGATGCAAACTCGGTCAGCACCTTCTGTAACTGTTGTTTCTGGTCCATTGTCAACTTATTTGTTTCTACATAGTCTCTTTCAATGACCCATAGCATGGACATTATTTCCACCTCTTCCTTAGCTAACTTTTGTATGGCTTTTGAAGTAACTACTGCTTTAGACAAACTAGGATCTCCCTGTATTACAATATTCTGGCCTTGATGGACAAAAGACATACTTAAGGTTCTCCAATTTACCTTCATATCCCCCAAGGTTACCAATCAAGTCTACTCCCCCTAATTCGAACAAGAAGAAATCTCCTTCCATAGCATAAGCTCCCAGCTGCAATTTCAAGTTCTTGCAGCATCCTTGAGTAGACTTTCGATTTCCATATCCATGTCTTACATAATAGGGTCTGGTAGCATCAACCCTAAGCCCCAATTTTTGTACCAATTTACTGGATACAAAATTGTGGCTTGCCCCACTATCAATCAAGATTAATACCTCTTGTCCCTGTAAGTGGCCTTTTAGCTTCATAGTTTGAGGTTGGGTTAACCCGCCTGCTGAACACATGGAAAGATCCATCCATTGGCATGCGACCTCGAGAACATCTTCTCCTTCTTCATCTTACTCTTCCTCTTTCCCATCTTCCGGTTCCAATCTGGTAATTTCCACATCTTCCTCAGTCTGTTCATCCTCAACCAGAATTACCATTCTCATACTTTTCTCTGGACAGTGGTGCCCAAACCCAAAAGCTGATCCACAGCGGTAACAAAGCCCCCCATCCCTGCATTTGATATACTCAGCATAGGGAAGGGTTCGTGTTCCTCTGTTTCGGGGCCCTGTAAAATTAGGTTTAGCTACCGAAGCCATTGAAGTTGCTGTAGTCTCCCCTTGTAGATTCTGAGTCCCTCCATTGGATGCTTGACTATTGTTGGAGCCACCGAAGGTCCCTACTCGTGACACAATTCCACTGCTACCTTGATATCTGAAACCTGAATTCGCACCTCGTCTTTGTGAATTGATGAAACTTCAAACCTGTTTCATGGCTTCTTCAATGTCGTGGGCTACCTCCATTGCTCGCGTCAGGTCCTTGGGGTCGTGCGGACGAACCAGACTCCTGATGTCTTGCCATAACCCAGCCAAGAAGTATCCAAGAACTTGGTCCTCTGTGCTTGGCTTAGCTTGGGCGACCAAAAGTTCAAATTCTTGGACATACTCCTCAACTTTCCCTGTCTGTCTCAAGGCTGCTAATCTTTCATAAATTGATCCTCGACCACTCCCTCCAAACCGCCGCATTAGAGCATCCGCGAATTCTCTCCAAGAAGGGTTCTTGGTTTTCTGACGCCAATATTGGAACCAATGGACAGCATTACCTTTCATGCTTATTGTTGAATTGGAAGGTTTTAGGTAGTGAAGGAGGAAAAGAGAGAAACAAACTAAGAAATAATAAGACTAATATTGATTTGATGTAGTGATGATGTGATTACAAAAGACAACCCAATAGTCCTATTTATACTAAAATTAGAATCATAGTCTTAATCAAATAGAGAATCAAATCATAAAATATAAATAAGAAATAAATCTTAAGAGTTTATCTAGGATACTCTAAGATATGCCAAGAGATGAAAATATATTATCAGATATTTCTCTGATTTTCTAACACTCCCCCTCAAGCTAAAGCTTACTAAGCTTTAAGCTTGTTATACGAAAACAAAGCATATTCCCCCTCAAATTAAAAATTAAAATAAAAAACTGAGCTCCACGAAAATAATGGTTGGAAGGCAACTCAAGAATGTTGGAGAGGCCGGAGAGAGTTGCTGGAAAGATAACTTAGCAAGATAGCTGGAATGATCATCAGCCTGACAGAAATTTCTTGGCAAGCAATCTAGCAGCAAGGTCCGAACTTCTCAACCGTATTTGGAAGCTTCAACAACAATAGCAGAGACCCAAATTATTTCAAATTGAAATTAAGTTAGACAACTACTTTTGGGATTGAGACGAGGCCAGTGCATCTGGGACAAAGGGCCAAGGCTAGTGCATTTGGGAGAAAGACGGGCCAGTGCATCTAGGATAAGAGTCAGGCCAGAGCATCTGGGACAATGAGTTGGGCTAGTGAGTCATAGCCAACATAAGTCAATCATCGATGGAAATAGAAGTCACAACTAATATGATTCATATGTGGGAAAAGAGTCACCACCGAAATGATCGTCGGTGGGAACAAAAGTCCCCACTAATATGACTCATCCGTGGGAAAGGAGTCACCATTGGAATGATCGTCGGTGGGAAGAGAAGCCACTGGTATGATCCATTAGTGGATAAGAATTGCATGACAAACACTGAAGAAGCAAAACATAACCAAAGAGAGCTAAATACATCGAGGTGGTTGCTGAAAAGTGGTCCATAGAGGGAGGTGAGAACAGATCCAGAAAGAGGAGGGGCCGGTGAGTTAGGCGCTGAAAATGGCGGCCGGAATGGTGGCCGGAGAAAGGTCCGCATGTGCGGCTGAGCGCAAATTGAAAGAGATGTGCGTGGAGGCGCGTCGGGAGGTGGACGGCGGTGCTATTTGGACCGTCGGACAGATCTGACGACGGTGAGTCTGGTGGAGGGTTCGACGGCCGGATACGATGGCGGACGGTGACTGACAGCGGCTGATGGGACAGAAACGAGGGTCGGAATGAGGACACGACCACGGAAGAGGCTGCAAAATCGGAGAGAGAACACCGTTTTGCGGAAAAAAGACATTGGCATAACCCGTTTGAAACAAAGGAGATGATAAGATGATTAGAGTTCCTTCAAACTTAGCGGAACTCTGCAGCAGAATAGTGACGGGACAGGTCATGGAGGATGGTACCGCTCTGATACCATGTTGAATTGGAAGGTTTTAGGTAGGGAAGGAGGAAAAGAGAGAAACAAACTAAGAAATAACAAGACTGATATTGATTTGATGTAGTGATGATGTGATTACAAAAGACAACCCAATAGTCCTATTTATACTAAAAGTAGAATCCTAATCTTAATCAAATAGAGAATCAAATCATAATATATAAATATAAATAAGAAATAAATCCTAAGAGATTATCTTGGATACTCTAAGATATGAAAAAGATATTATCAGATATTTCTCTGATTTTCTAACACTTATGAATGCTAGTCTTAGCTTCTCTGACGGCTTGACTTTCTGCACCTCAAAAAATTTTTCAGCCCTTGCTAACTATCCCAAAGGATCATTACCTTCGAAGGTAGGTAATTCTACTTTCTTGATCCAAGAACGGAGTGGCTTGTCTTCCTCCTCCTCAGTCCCTTCGTCCTCTGCTTCATCCTCTGAATACTTCTCCTTCTTGTTTACTGAATTATCTCCTTCTACAGAAGGTGCCTTCTTGCCTTTCATCTGCAGTAACAGCTTCTTGATATTATCCATGTCTGTCTTTAATTCATCGAGTTTCTTGCCGTGCTCAGTGAACATTTTGTTGTGCTCAGTGACCATCTTTTCCAGATTTCCGACCCTGTTCTCCATCGTGTTTTTGATCCAGCAGGTCGGACCAAACTTGTTAGGATCCTCTTTCTAAAGTAGGAAAAATAGAGCCTAACAAAGAACTATCGTACCCACAGGGGAAAAAGATTCTGGAATACCTCTCTTTATTACTGTAAAACCTGATTACAATCAAAGAACCAAGGTATACAAGTATACCTCCAAAGGAGTTTACTCATTTACACTGGAATCTGTCCAGTCTTAACAAAATATTCAAAGTCTGCCTCCCTAACTTGATAGAGGACTTATTTATAGGAATTACAATATCCTAATAACTGAACTAACTAACTCTCCTAACCTACTACTAGTCTGATGCAACTTTGACCCCTTCTCATTACAGTTTTGACTCTTCCTATAATAAACCTGTAGACCTTTTCCTCCTAGAATTTGTTGGTCTGACCTGGTCCTAACACTATCACAAGAGTAACCGATTGGTACCATTCTCTGAAATTGGTACCATTCAACCCATGATTTGTAAAGAAGGATAGTTAAGTGTTAGAGAAGAGATTGGGTTGTCAGGTTTTGGCATTCTGACATTTTGGATTGCTATGTTCCTCATGGATTTCAGCCACAAGGATATGTTGGTCTGCAATTTCTGCCATGGGTGGTGAGGTATTAGACCGGATACAATGGATGCCATGAAAAATTGCAGAAGGTATTGGAATTATTCTTCATGCCTTTCTCATTGATCTGAATACACTATTATGCAAGGGAGGTTTCCATAAAAACAAGGAAACAAATAAATGCTAGTAAGAGCTAATAAAAAACGAATAAGCTGTGCCCAATGAATCTAGATTGGTACAACTGATTTGGACACAATGAATACAAACTTAGCTAAAATAGATTCATGTGGCAAAATCACCGTGGGTGAGACAGCCACTGCATCCAACACTGGCTTTTTTCTTCTTTTTCAGCTTATGTATATTATGAAAATGGTATTTCCTTTTTAAGATTGCTTTTGGAATTTCTTGTCTGTTATTCAATTGGCAAATCATGTATTGCTCAGATTTTTTACATTTTGTTTCCAGTTAAGAGTTGATGACATCTTGCTTAGAGGGCTCAAATGGAGCAAGTTACTTGATCCTAACAAGAAGGGCCAGTGGTGGTTGTCTGGGGATGTGGCTTCTGCAACAGATAATGTTGAAGAAGTTGCTTCCAGAATAGACAAAGATGTTCTTGAAACCCAACGAATGCTGCAGCTTGCTGCTGCTCAAAAGATGAACACAGATGCCAGAAGGGCAATCTTTTGTATAATAATGAGCAGCGATGACTACATTGATGCATTTGAGAAGCTTTTGAGATTGGAATTACCAGGAAAGCAGGTCAGCCTTTTTTTTTTTTTTTCATTTTAGTAATGTCTTTCAATTATGAGGCCCTACATCTTGTGATATCTATTTCCTTAATGTACTACAGGACAGAGATATAATGCGAGTTCTGGTGGAGTGTTGCTTGCAAGAGAAAGTATTTAACAAGTATTATACAGTGCTAGCTTCCAAGTTGTGTGCGCATGACAAAAACCATAAATTTACTCTGCAGGTATTATTTTTCTCTTCTTTTTTATCTCTTTACTCTAGAAGCACACATCGCAGACATCTGAGGTTGATAGATACATCAGCCACCATAAAAACTTCTATTTATTTTGATCATAATATGTTGAGGTGCATTCTCAAAAAATATGGTGCAAATTCCAATATCCTAGAAACAATTTACACTGAATATTTCAGGTATTTTTGGGAATATTATCAGATTATTGGAAATTGTTAGAATTTAGAAGTTTAATTTTTATTCTTTTTTTGTTTTTTGCTTGACTTCATCACACTTCATGCTTCAATTTGTTTTTACTTTCGCTGGCAACATGAATTGCAGTTTTTGTTGATGATTTTCTCAAGCAAAAATGAATTGGATAAACACATGCATGTTTTCGCACTTCGTGAATTCTCGTTGTGATGGTAGATTTCTAGGTTGTGGTTGGGGCTTATGGTTGAGCTGTTCTGACTATGTCTCTCCTCTCTAAAGTGCAAACTCCTAAAAAAAATGAACCTAATAGTTAGAATTTCTCTTATGTTTGGATGGAGTGTTTTGGAGGAAAAGGAAAGCGAAGACTTATTTTTCATTTCAAAATCAAGGAAACTATAAAATATTTTATAAAAATATATAAATGGTGATTGAAAGCATATGATATGATCATTTGTTATTTTATTCCTTCATTTCATTTAAGAAATCTCAAATATAGAATCACATATAGATTAGGAAGAATAAACCTTCCCTTCCTTTTCCCTTCAAAATCTGACTCCCAAACAGACCCTATGTTCGTATACTACTACCTGAAAAATTGTATTGGACCTGCTTCAATTACAGAAGCAACATGTCAAGTTCTAGTACCTTTTCTGATATATACATATTGGCCTTCAAATTGTCTCTAAATTAAGAGCGTGGCAAGGAGTTTTGTATCAAAAACTAACAGCCATGCTTTGAAAGTGGAATTTGAAATCGAGTTATTTTTCTTGATTGAGGTTATTATGATAATACTTCTACTTATGTATCAGTCATATAAAATTGTCCTATGCCCGTTACTTGCAGTTTTGCCTGTGGGACCACTTAAAGGAGCTGGAGTCAATGCAGCTTATGAGGTCAATGCACCTGGCAAAATTTGTGGCTGAAATGGTTGCCTCATTCAACCTCTCCCTCGCAGTTTTGAAGACTGTGGAGTTGGGTGATATCACCCAGTTAACACCAAAAAGGATCATGCATTTCCGCATGCTGTTTGAGGCCATTTTTGAGTTTCCTGATAGCCTGGTGTGGAATATATTCACACGAGTTGCAGGGACCCTTGAACTTGAAAGTCTTCGAGAAGGCATTGAGTTTTTCGTGAAGGAGTACATTATCAAAACCAATAAAGCTCTAACTGAAAAGTTTAAGTTGGCAAAAAAAGCCCTTAATAATGTTGAAGGAGTGCTGATGTGAATTTAAATTTTTATTATACCCAATTTTGTTGCTTGTTGCAGTATCAAAAATTGTATTTAAATCTTCTTCTAGAAATCTATATTTCCTGCATTTTTCTACACTAATAGTGAACTGAATATGCTTCTGAGCCAGCGGGAATATGTAGAATTATCTTAGAAAAGGCCATAAAACAATCTTATTATGCGGGGGTTAATGTGCTCTTCTTGTGACATGCTGCTAGTTGCATTGATTGTTTCTTGGGAGGAAGTGTAGTCAGCTTTAGCAAATGATAATGAAAATCTTGATTATTGCCTTGATTAGTTGATCGAGGCAGTACTTCAAATGAAAAGTGAGATCATACAATCCTCAAATGATGATTGGAAATTGGTTTTATATATGTAGTGAATTAACTGGAGTTCAAGGCATGAGGAAGGTGACAAATCTTGGAGCTGAGATTTAGGGTTGTAGAGTGTAAACCGCTAATTTTAAATGCATTTTGCAGATTTAGATTTCAATGGGAAAGTTGAAAAAAATCAAATTTTGGTGTCCACTTTTTTATATTGCTCAATTACCCCTAATAACTTTATAATATATGACAGTTTGTTTATATCTTACGCAAATCGATAGTCATATAAGAGACTACTCAAAATTCAGAAGTTGGATAAAGAAACTGGTTTTCAACTCTTCCCACTCTCCCTTAACCATAAATTTCAACAATGGAACAAGTGCAAGGGCAAAGAGTGGAGAGAGATGTGAGAGGAGAGGGAGATAGAGGAAGTGGAAGATAAGGGAGCGGATAGGGGGTGTCACTAAGTGGAGCCACCATCTCCGGATGAGAGCAGTGAGGGGACGACTGGACCTCAAATGTCGTTCGTGGTGGTTGGGGAAGTGTTTACAAAGTGTGGGGGGAGAACAACTGCTGTTTGCAGTAGACTTTAGGTAGAGGTAGTGGTGATTCTTGGATTTAAGGGGTGACAGAGCGTGGAGTCTGGACAGAAGCACGGGGTGGCACCCGGAGTGTCTAAATCGAATTTTGGTTGAATCATCATATTCCAAATTCAAATTTCATGACACTTTCCCCACAACTTTGTTTCGCACCCCACGTTCCCCTTTATCTTCTGCGTAAACCCTAGCATCATTCCCAAATCACACGGATCAGAACTACACGCCTCCTTGTAGCCCCTCTAATGTAATTGTATAGTAGAATTGTAGAAAATTAACCCATGATTAGGGGAAGTAATTGATAGCGTGAATTATAACACCCCAATTTTTCAATGCTTTCTATATCAGTAGAAATGTTTCTATGGTTACAATTTTATCCAGAACCTAGAAAAATGATTTTGACCAAATCAAAATCATATTCATGTCATGTTTAATGATATGAAGTTCCAGTAAAATTTTGGGTTAAAAATTCAGACGAAACCCGGTCTGTGTTTTCAATGGCAATATAAAATTACTGATCAGGAAACATAATTTTGAAAAATGAACGAAAGATTAATGATTTTTACCTCTATTTAAGAGATATGAGTCATTTTCATATTTTTGCTCAAAAATAAATATTATAATTTATTCGGGCGAAATAATCAAACGGAATGCGTATACGAATATTCAGTCGGGTAAACGATAGAAACTGTGAAAAGTGAAGAGATATTATGGAGCAGAGATGATGGAAGTGATTGAGAGGACCTATGAAAATTGTCACATCATGTGTCACTCAAAGTCATTATGACAACTTAACAAAAATAGTATTATATTAACCCAAAACCCATTATTAGAATTGCCTTAAAACAAACTAGGTACTAAAATATCTAAACCCTCCCCCTTAAGTCTCCCAAACCGGCGCCCGCACCCCCCCATTCTCATTTTCTTCATTTTGCTTCTACAAAGTTGAGAGCTAAGTTGTTTGAGAATCCACCAAGCTAAGGCCATCATCTTCCTTGTCTTCAACTTAGGTAAGCTTCTTGCCTTTGATTCTTCTCCTTATTCATTCTCTTCAATATGTTCTTGCTATGATCATGTTTAAGTTTGAGAACCCATTTTCTTGTCTTCATGAACTTGCATCATCATTTTGTTGTAATGATCAAGCTCGTGAAACATAAGACCATCTTATGATTCTTGTTGACCTTGTTGTTGTTTTGTGGTTGAAACTAAAATGAAAAACCCAAACCCTCTCCCCCTATGATGAGCCAAAACTGTGTTTGAAAGGTGAGGGGTGATTTTGTTTCATTTTTCAAATCCTAACACTTGATTTAAACTCCTTAGAACCTATATGATCAAGCTCTAAAAGATTAGGTTCAACAAAAACCCCTAACCCTATTTTTCCCCTGGGGCCGAAATTCCCCCTTTGAGGGATAGGAGGAATTTTCAAATAAATTGACTTGTATTGTGATGTCTTGTGAAGGAAACGTAGCTTAAGAGTACCTTCCGAGTTCGTGGGAGGAAACTAAACGTCAAGCACCAAGTTTCAGAGCAAAAATCTGTTTGTTGAGATAAAGGGAGTCAGCCTGAGGAGCTATTTTTGGATAGTCATATATAATGTTTGGTTTGAATTATGATTGCTTGTTTTGAAATGTGTAGATAGAATTGAGTTATGTCTGTGACTGATAATTATGGAATTGACTGTTATGACATGTTTTGAATTGTTGAAGGATAATTATGTTATGAGTTTGATATTGTGATTATTTTTGATTGACTGTGATTGGCTGATGGCATGACACTGGTCATTGCTTGTTAATAAAGACTAAGATATGTAAAATGTGTTAAACCCATAGAGAGTGAAACAAAAAAATGTTTTAGTTTCTTTAATCAAAAGTGAAAAGAGAAATCAAAATGTATAAAGGATGAAGATAGATTAATTTTAGGAGAAGAAAGAAAACGGAAAACTTGCGAAAATTCTATGAACTATGTTTGGAGGAAACATAGATCCTAAGAATAGGAAATCTTTATAAAGATAAAGAGTTTCTATTGAGTGTTTTAAAGAAATAGTTTTCAACCATGGAAAGTTTTAGACAAAAAGGATTTCTAAAACCTGAATTTCATTTAGAAAATGTTGGAGTTGTACTAAGTTGAGAAAAGATTTCAATGATTTTACTAAGTTTAATAAAATTTTATAAAAGAAATAGTGTTATTGAAAAGTTATTTCGAAACATGAATTTTGTTATGGTACAAGGCCTAGGAAACAAGGAAGTTTTGTTTTGTTTCGATTTGGTTTTCATTGAATGAAAAGGAAATCAAGTGGAAAAGTGAAAGAAGTGAGAGGAAACTAGGTGCCGAGCTATAAACCCGGGCTGGATTTGGATTGCTGAAATATCGGGCTGAATTCGAAGTGCCGGTAAAGCCGGACAAGTATTCCTGTTGAGAAGAACCTAGATTATCGAGACGTCGGGCTAGTGTTCGATTTGAGTAAGAGATTTTTAAGATCTTTGTTTTTGACTTAAAAATCTTGGTTCTGGTATTTAGAATGCTTCTAATACCTTGATAAAAGTAGTCAGGAGCTTTAACCCTTGACAGGGAAATAAATAATGCGACAAAGAAAACGAAAACGAGAACATTTTGTTTTACATGCATAGTCTGGCTTATATGCCATTGTGGCAGACGTGCCATTGTGTATCGAGCGACAGTTTCACAAAGGGTGAACTGATAAATTGGATAGTTACGGACCAAAGATGGCTCCTTTAGTCTTTGGATCTATTAGGGACATTCGGGCTCGAAAACCCACGGAAGGCTCGGGCACTTGCACCTCGGGCCGTAGAAATCGGTTACCCAGCACGTAATGTACTCAATCAGGAACTATTCAATCTTATTTAGGTGATACGCGATACCCTAGAACAATTGGGGATTGGACCTAAATAGAGAGGCCAACCCACCGCGAAACAATTGTGTTATAGGCATTATCACAGCCTATCATGCTTGACGAAGGGAAGTTAGGATCTCCGGAGAAACTATGAATTAGAGGGAAACTTTGAAGTGACATGAAAGTTTTTATAAAACTGCATTTGGTTGTTCGGTTTGAACTTTTACTTAATATATGATATTATGTTGTGAAATATTCATGTTGCCATGATCTTGTTTGTGTGTGGTGTATGTGGCTTCTATTAAATGCTCATATATTGGTAACTCACCTTTGCATTACTTTGTCTGGTTCTCCTTGTGGTATTTTTTTCTGTCGATAGATGGATCCGATGAACAACTTGACCCATTCGGGGTTCCTGGGGCTGGCGTTTGAGGAGAGAGACGAGGGTGGCGCCTGGGTCATCCGTCCGGGGGTCCAGAGTGTTGTATATACCGGACCGTTACTTACTACTAAAGGAACAGAAGCAGGAATCATGACTTGCACCCACAGTATCAAGACAGTGGAGGTGCCATTATCCCCGATATGGCTTCTCCTGAGGATTCCGGGGCCAGCCCCTATGGTTGTGATCGGAGGAGAGAACGATGACGACTTTATGGTGGAAGAAGACCCTGAGGAAGAGGATCCTATTGAAGAGGATCCCGAGGAGGATGAGGAGGGGGTAGAGTGTCACCCTTGGGTGACGATGCTGTTGTCCCCGCGGTTGATGCGGAAGTTGGAGTAGGTTCACCCGATCCTTCTCCAGTTAGGGATGATCATGGTGGTCTCCCTAACGGCTTCCATTAGGTTTGACCAGCTTAGGAGTTTTCTATCAGGGGTAGTATTTTGCTTCTCTTTTACTGTACATCAGGCTGATGAGAGCCATGTCTTTTTGAAATCCTGGTTCTCTGTTTAACCCATAGATTATTTTGGTATTGTATCTAATATGTCTGTAATTATGTCTATATATTTGCTACTTATGACACATGACCTTAACTACTATGGCACTGGTAATGTAATGTAAATGTGATGATGTGTAATTAGATGATGATATGTATATACGCAGGTTATGTTTTTATGTTTTTGTTCAAGTTTTTTTTTTTACACCATTATTTTCAAAGACTAGACAAGAGATAATTTCTTTTTCGAAAGTAAACCAGCAAAAGAATTTTATTATATCTATTTTATTTTTCGAAATTGAGTAAGTACATGTAGCGCCAAGGGAGGCGTTACATTAGTGGTATGGGAATAGGTCTGTTATGTCTAAGTTGTGTGATTTCTGATTAAGACTTGCTTGAATTACTTCTTAGAAGTAATGGGTGTTGTTAAGTGAGTATATGTTTCAGTTTAGAGTTACAGTTTAACTGATTATGTCTTGTAGGACAGTTATGGAAATGGAGGGTGGACGTGGACGTGGAAGGGGACGTGGTCGCGGCCGTGGAAGGGGCCGTAGAGGGGGTCGTATACCCGGTCAGGACGAAGTCAAGGAGAATTATAAGGATGCTGGAGGAATAGACTATGCAGCACAAGCGATGGCAGATGTCGCTGCTACTATTGCTCTACAGACAGCTGCAATGACTGCTCAAACTCAACAAGAGCAACTTTGTGCTGAGCAAGCTGCAGAAGGAAGAGGTTTGACTGCTTTTAGACGCCAAAATCCACCACAGTTCCATGGAGAGATTGACCCCGAGAAGGCGGATTTGTGGATACAAGAACTTGAGATGATCTTCGAGCTGATTCATACTCCGGAGGGAATTAAAGTTTCTTATGCTACCTTCCTACTCTTGGGAGATGCTGAGTACTGGTGGAAGGGCACCAGGCAGCTGCTAGTTGCGGATCATCAAGAAATCACTTGGGAGGTATTTCGCAATGCCTTTCTGGACAAGTATTTCCCTCTAAGTGCCAGAGCTGATAAAGAACAGGAATTTTTACGTCTGCAACAAAGGGAGCTATCAATTGGAGAATATGCAGCTAAATTTGAATCGCTTGCTAAGTATTTTCGTTTCTTCCAAGCTCAACCGGATGAAAGCTGGAAATGTGAGAAGTTTGAAGGAGGGCTAAGGTTTGAGATCAAGGAGTCGGTGTTGCCACTACAGATTCGAAATTTTCAAGAATTGGTAGAGATGTGTAGAAAGGTGGAACAAATGAAGAGGGGAAGAGATAACCAAGGCAATGTTGGAGGGCCATCTCGATCTACAAATCAATTTCAGAAACAAAAAGGAAAGCAGAACCAAAGGAAACCATACAACAGACCAACCGGGAACAACCAGAATTGGCAACCATACCGTCCAGCTGCTTCTGCATCCAGGAATGGAGGTCAGAGAAACCAAGAATAAGGCTATGTTAAGAAATGTTACAAATGTGGGAGTGTGAACCATGCTACAGACAACTGTCTACTGAAGGGGGTGAAATGCTTCAGGTGCGGACAAGTGGGACATATGGCCAAAGACTGTAACACTCAGAGGTCGGCACCAACTGGTAACAATTCAAGGACCAATAAACCAACCGCTAAGGGAAGGGTTTATACCATGAGTGGTGCTGAAGCTTCTCAATCCGATGATCTCATACAAGGTAGTTGCAACGTAGCTGGTAATCTTTTAACTGTACTTTTTGATTCGGGTGCAACGCATTCTTTCATTTCGATGGATTGTGTGAAACAATTGAAATTACTTGTTTCTTCCATGACATATGATTTGATTGTTTCAACTCCTACTGTTGAACGCATTGTGGTAAATTCTGTTATTCAGGATAGACACTTCCTTGTAAATTTGATATGCCTGCCTTTAATACAGTTAGATGTAATTTTAGGCATGGATTGGTTATCTTCCAACTGTATCCTTTTAGACTGTGCCCATAAGAATTTAGTTTTCCCAAATCCTGAGATTTCTGGATTTTTATCTACCAACCAAGTAAGGACTTCTTCGAAAGACGGAGATTAGGGATGCTTGTATTTATCTAACTTAGAAGTCGAGGGGGAGATTGATCTGAGTACGGTGCCAGTGGTGAACGAGTTTCCAGACGTTTTTCCGAACGATGTTCCGGGTTTGCCGCCAGTTAGAGATATCGAGTTCTCCATTGATTTAGTTCCGGGAACGGGTCCGATTTCTATCGCTCCGGACCGAATGACACCTACAGAGCTTGTCGAGCTGAAAACTCAACTAGACGATCTACTGTCAAAACAATTCATAAGA
Organism: Echinosophora koreensis; assembly: GCA_035048595.1. Classification (NCBI taxonomy): domain Eukaryota; kingdom Viridiplantae; phylum Streptophyta; class Magnoliopsida; order Fabales; family Fabaceae; genus Echinosophora; species Echinosophora koreensis. Next base: position 1,259,714 of record JAPCYP010000096.1, read on the forward strand.
CCAAGTGTATCCCCGTGGGGAGCACCAGTTCTGTTTGTACGAAAGAAGGATGGAGGTTCGAGACTCTGCGTGGATTTTCGACAACTCAACAAGGTGACGGTTAAGAACAAATATCCTCTACCAAGAATTGATGATCTGATGGATCAATTGAGAGGAGCCGTGGTATTTTCAAAGATTGATCTGAGGACGGGCTATCATCAGATAAGGGTAAAGACAGAAGATATACCCAAAACCGCGTTCATAACTCGTTATGGACATTATGAGTATCTCGTAATGCCTTTTGGAGTTACGAATGCACCGGCTGTTTTTATGGACTACATGAATCGGATTTTTCGTCTGTTTCTTGATAGGTTCGTCGTAGTGTTCATTGATGATATCCTCATATACTCTAAGAGTCACGAGGAACATGAAGAACATTTGCGACAAGTCTTGCAAATTCTATGTGACAAAGTGTTGTATGCCAAACTTTCTAAATGCGAGTTTTGGCTCGAAGAAGTGAAATTTCTAGGGCATGTGATCACCAATGAGGGAATTGTTGTGGACCCTGCGAAAGTGGAAGCTGTACTTTCTTGGGAAAGTCCAAAGACAGTGACGGAAATTCGAAGTTTTGTTGGTCTAGTGGGTTACTATCGGAGATTTATCGAAGGTTTTTCAAAGATAGTCGCGCCTTTAACTCAACTTACAAAGAAAGATAAACCTTTCACGTGGACTGCTAGATACGAGGAAAGCTTTCAGAAAATAAAGGAGCGTCTGACAACTTCGCCAGTGTTAATACTTCCTGAACCAAGTGAACCTTACGAAGTATACTGCGATGCTTCACATCAAGGTTTAGGTTGCGGGCTGATGCAACATCAAATGGTTGTAGCGTACGCGTCACGACAACTGAAGACTCATGAGAGGAACTATCCGACACACGACTTGGAGCTAGCTGTTGACAAGTGACTCCAAACACAAGAGGGGGGTGAATTGGGTTTTTCAAAAACTTTGGTAAAGATAAAGACTTTTATAGTAAGAAAAACAATTTTGTTAAATACGCGTGCAATTAAAAACGTTTTGCAAAAGATAAAGCAGAAATAAAAAGATAAGGGATGAGAAGATGAACACAAGCGATATATCCTGGTTCGGCCACAAACTACCCAGTGGCCTACGTCCAGTCCCCACAACTCTTACCAACAATGTGCACTCTTAATAGTGCTGATAAACAAATTGAGGAACAATTACAATCACACCTATATGGTGTATAAAGCTCACAAGTTTAAAGTGATCAAAGTGTAAGAGCAAGAGAGAATAAGAGAGTTTTTGTTCAAGAGAATAAAACACAGTTCAGAGTAAAATGATTTTTAGTACTGGTGTTTTAGACTAGGTTTCCTTTAAATAGAGCCTTGAAAGAATTCTCTTTGAAACTCATTTTTGTCGTGCAGTAATCGATTATTTAAATGGCATAATCGATTATTTTGACTTAGTTTGAAAAGCGCCTCTTTGAGACAATAGCAGCATAATCGATTATAATAATCGATTACGAGTCCACTGACTTTCATATAAAAAGCAATAATCGATTACAGGGTTTCTGTTGGAAGCTCGTTGGAAGGCAGTAAGGACATAATCGATTATACATATTACATAATCGATTATTCTAATTCAAATTCAAAACTTAACGGCTTAGCTATCATTAATTCTCATTAAAACTCATTAAAGCCAATTAAGTTAATAAAAACGTGTTCAACTATAGATAATCGATTATATAATCGATTATGGCAATTCAAAATGACTGATTTAAATTCTTAACAGCTCTATAATTGATTACTCATTAAAGCATGATTAAGAGCATGATAATCGATTATACTAATCGATTATTCCTTGATTCAAATTTGAATTTGAAATACTTAACAGCTATAAAATTCATTACTCATTTAAGACCAAATATTAGCTGATTAAGTTTGATTCTTAAAAGCTCATTAATGTGTGTGTGTGACTAATTTTAATCTTGAGAGCATTATTAACCATTTACACTTAATCTAAAACAAGCAATACAATAAATAAAATTCCCTTAACCCATTTGACTGCTTTTTTAACATTTTGCCGCTTTTTGCAATTTAGTCCTTCTGACTTCCCCTTTTGTCATTCATCAAAACTAAAGTACCTGTCAAGGCATATATTCACATTCTCCCCCTTTTTGATGATGACAAACGTCTCAGGAGGGATTTGCTAGAAAGATAGGGTTAGAGCAGTTCAAGCAAATATACCAGAGTTCTAAGTTCTAAGCACAGTTTGCTCTACTCCCCCTCACTCTATGCATACATTCAAATCCACTCCCCCTGAATCATGCATTCAGATAACTCTCCCCCTTTTGGCATTATCAAAAAGCGGGAAAAGCAAATAAAGCAAGGCATATATTCAGAGTAATAAACATAGTCAAACAGTATATGCAGGCATCAGTGTAATTCAACCATGTGTGCGGAAGCAAGTGCCAAGATAGTAAAAGAAAATAATCCCCCTTAGCAAGTGTATAATTATTTCCCTTAAGCATGCAAATAATTCTCCCCCTTTCTAAAATAATTTTTCAAAATAATATTTCAATTCTCTAAGGCTTTGGAGAGAAGAATGTATAAAGATGAAAGATCCTTTTCAAAAAAATTTTGAAGAGTTAATAATGTAAAATGTTCTACCATGCATAATCGATTATGTAATCGATTTTGACTCTTCTGAAAACATACCCACTTGCATAATCGATTATGCTAATCGATTAGAGACATTCTGACTTTTGCCTTTCTGCTCCTCGTCCAAGCGTAATCGATTATGATAATCGATTACGACCTTACTGACTTTTACTATTTGTCTCCTTTCTGCGCATAATTGATTCCTTTAATCGATTTTGACCTTTCTGACTTCTCATAATCGATTATTGCTATCATATAATCGATTATGACTTGAAAAACAGTGCTTTTGAACGACCATATTGAAATTTCAATTTTTGTTCTTGGTCTTCAAGCACTCTTGCAAAACAGAATCATGTTTTGGCTTTTGGTACCCAAACCATTTTGGGTCCTTGAACATTAGTCTTGGGCAATAGGCCCTTTTTAATCCATGCATTTTTAACATCTATGCCTTTGTTTTTCCTAATGTTGCAAATAGAAGCAGTGTGACCTTTTCAACCACAGTGAAAGCATTTAACAAAAGGACTACTTGACTTGTTGCTAGGACTAAAAAATTTCTTAAAAGATTTTTCATGAAATTTCGGTTGATAGCCCAAACCAGCTTTGTCATACATTCCCTTTTGATTTCCCAAAAGAAAATTTAGGTTATCCCTTCCCATTGTGAATTTCGCAAGCGTGTTATATAAGTCCTCAATTTTAATTTTCAAAACGCTGCATTCATCACATTCAGAAACTTCATTGTTTTTAGTTTCACAAGATAAGCATGATGAAGTTTTATTTGATAAAGTTTGTTTTTCTTTAATTGCTTCCATTTCTTTATTTAATAAGTCAATTTTTAGCTCAAGATTAGAAATGGTTTTCTTTGATGAGGAAATAATTTTTCTAAGTCTAATAGTTTCATCATTCAATTCTTCACAAGCAGTAAACAAATCATCATAGGATAATTCCGTTTCAAGTTCAAGATCGTTTACCTCATCTTCCTCATGATTTGCCATGAGACATAAATTTGCCTCTTCATTATCCGATTCATCAGATGAGTCCATATCATTGTCTTCTCAAGCAATATAGGCCTTCCTTTCTCTTCGGTCCTTTTGTGGCCTTTTATCCGATTTCTCATGCTTTCTTTGGCCTTTGGGACAGTCGGGTTTTATATGACCCCTTTTGCCGCACTTGTAGCATGTTGGAATGAAAGAGGTTCCTTCTTCCTCATATTTCTTTTGAGGATTGGAGACTTGTTTTGCTTTGCCTTTTCGCCTTAGGAACTTTTTAAATTTGTGGATCATTTTGTTCATATCTTCCTCGTCTTTATCAAGACTATCACAATCATCAAAGTCACTCCCTTCATCATTTTCAATCATGCGTGCTTTGAGTGCATGGCCAATCTTTATCTTATTATCATTTTCCTCACTTTCCATGAGGCGATATAGTTCAAGCTCGTGTTCCTGCAATTTGCCAAATAAAGTTGCCAAAGACATAGATGATAAATCTCTAGATTCAGATATAGCAGTTACTTTGGGTTGCCAATTTCTACTCAAGCATCTAAGCACTTTATTTATCAAATCCTCATTATTAAATGATTGCCCAAGAGCCCTAAGATGATTTATAATATGGGTAAAATGTTTCTGCATATCTTGTATGCTTTCACCCTGTATCATCCTAAATAGCTCATACTCATGGGTCAATGTGTTCATCCTAGCCCTTTTGACCTCGGTAGTACCTTCATGGGTCAATTGAAGGGTGTCCCACATTTCTTTAGCGGTCTTGCAATTTGAGACCCTATAGAACTCATCGTAGCTTAAAGCTGAAGTGATGATGTTCCTAGCTTTTAAATTGTATTGGACCTTTTTCTTTTCCGCGTCGGTCCAAAGATTTTTCGGTTTATCCACTAAAGCACCATTAACTTCATGCTTAGGGACAAATGGACCATTTTCCACAGAATCTCAAATATCAATAACAGAAGCTTCCAAAAAAATTTGCATTCTTTCTTTCCAGTATCCATACCCTTCACCATTGAAAGATGGGGGTCAGTTTACGGAGTTTCCCTCGTTACAAAAACGGTTTGAAGTCATGTTACCTCTTGAGGCGGTTTCGCCCTTTATATCCAAGTGTTAAGCTCTGATGCCACTTGTTGACAAGTGACTCCAAACACAAGAGGGGGGTGAATTGGGTTTTTCAAAAACTTTGGTAAAGATAAAGACTTTTATAGTAAGAAAAACAATTTTGTTAAATACGCGTGCGATCAAAAACGTTTTGCAAAAGATAAAGCAGAAATAAAAAGATAAGGGATGAGAAGATGAACACAAGCGATATATCCTGGTTCGGCCACAAACTACCCAATGGCCTACGTCCAGTCCCCAAGACAATACCACCAAGGATTTTCAATCAACTTTAGTTTTTAACAGGATCAACTAGAACCTTTACAATATAGAGCACTCCTCACAGACCAGGGATATCACCTCCCCCAGTGAAAGAGCCTCAAGACAATAACCCAAGAGATATCACCTCTCTTGTCAACCACAAGGAATATCACCTCCCTTGTAAACATTTGGAAATCACATCCAAGAACTCCCCAAGAGATATCACCTCTCTTAATAACTAGGTGTAGAAAAGAAAGGTATGAGTCACATGACTCTTACCAACAATGTGCACTCTTAATAGTGCTGATAAACAAATTGAGGAACAATTACAGTCACACCTATATGGTGTATAAAGCTCTCAAGTTTAAAGTGATCAAAGTGTAAGAGCAAGAGAGAATAAGAGAGTTTTTGTTCAAGAGAATAAAACACAGTTCAGAGTAAAATGAATTTTCGTACTTGTGTTTTAGACTAGGTTTCCTTTAAATAGAGCCTTGAAAGGTTAGGTCAAATTCTCTTTAAAACTCATTTTTGTCGCGCAATAATCGATTATTTAAATGGCATAATCGATTATTTTGGCTCAGTTTGAAAAATGCCTCTTTGAGACAGTAGCAGCATAATCGATTATACTAATCGATTACGAGTCCGCTGACTTTCATATAAAAAGCAATAATCGATTACATAATCGATTACAGGGTTTCTGTTGGAAGCTCGTTGAAAGGCAGTAAGGACATAATCGATCATACATATTACATAATCGATTATTCTAATTCAAATTCAAAACTTAACGGCTTAGCTATCATTAATTCTCATTAAAACTCATTAAAGCCAATTAAGTTAATAAAAACGTGTTTAGCTATAGATAATCGATTATATAATCGATTATGGCAATTCAAAATGGCTGATTTAAATTCTTAACAGCTCTATAATTGATTACTCATTAAAGCATGATTAAGAGCATGATAATCGATTATACTAATCGATTATTCCTTGATTCAAATTTGAATTTGAAATACTTAACAGCTATAAATTTCATTACTCATTTAAGACCAAATATTAGCTGATTAAGTTTGATTCTTAACAGCTCATTAATGTGTGTGTGTGTGTGACCAATTTTAATCTTGAGAGCATTATTAACCATTTACACTTAATCTAAAACAAGCAATACAATAAATAAAATTCCCTTAACCCATTTGACTGCTTGTTTGACATTTTGCCGCTTTTTGCAATTTAGTCCTTCTGACATCCCCTTTTGTCATTCATCAAAACTAAAGTACCTGTCAAGGCATATATTCACACTAGCTGCCGTGGTTTTTGCACTAAAGATATGGAGACACCACCTTTATGGAGCAAAATTTGATGTCTTTAGTGACCACAAGAGTCTAAAGTACCTGTTCGATCAGAAGGAGCTCAATATGAGGCAAAGAAGGTGGATGGAATTTTTAAAGGACTATGATTTTACATTGCAATATCATCCTGAAAAAGCAAACATGGTAGCAGATGCACTGAGCCGGAAAGCCATTCATATTTCAACAATGATGATAAGGGAACTTGAGTTGATTGAGAAGTTACGGGATCTCAATTTAATTGTGGAAGTAAGCCAAAAGAAAATTAGTTTAGGAATGATAAAGATTTCTAGTGGCTTAATGGAAGAAATCCGAGAGCAACAAGCTGGAGATGCATTAATACAAGAAAAGAAAGATTTAATGGAGAAAGGAAAAGTTCCAGAATTTAGTTTGGGATCGGATAACATCTTAAGGTGCAAAGGCAGAGCAAAGGCAGAATCTATGTACCTGATAATCCTGAGATGAAAAGGATGATTCTGGACGAATCACATAAGAGTAAGTTAAGTATTCATCCTGGTACAACTAAGATGTATCAAGATCTAAAACAAAGGTTTTGGTGGCCAGGCATGAAGAAGCAAGTTGCTGAATATGTGGCATCGTGTCTGACTTGTCAGAAAGCAAAAGTAGAACACCAAAGACCTGGAGGAATGCTTACATCTTTAGATGTACCGGAGTGGAAGTGGGATAGTATATCTATAGATTTTGTAGTAAGTTTACCTAGAACTTCCAAAGGTTTTGACTCAATCTGGGTGATTGTCGACAGGTTAACGAAAAATGCGCATTTCTTACCTGTTAAGGTCAACTACACAGTGGAGAAATTAACTGATGTGTATATCAAAGAAATAATTAGACCTCATGGAGTGCCTTCGAGCATAGTTCAGATAGAGATCCAAAGTTTACTTCACGTTTCTGGGGGAGTTTACAACAAGCGCTAGGAACCAGATTGCGCCTAAGTTCAGCGTATCATCCTCAAACGGATGGGCAGACAGAAAGGACAATCCAATCTTTAGAAGATTTGCTGAGAGCATGTGTTTTGGATCATCGTGGAAGTTGGGATGATCTCTTGCCACTGATTGAATTCACATACAATAATAGTTTTCAAGCAAGTATAGGGATGGCACCCTATGAGGCTCTGTATGGGCGAAAATGTCAACGCCATTATGTTGGTATCAAGATGGAGAAAGCGTGATTCTCGGTCCTGAAATTGTGCAGCAAACAACAGAGAAGGTTAAGCAAATCCGAGAAATGATGAAAGCGACCCAAAGCCGGCAAAAGAGTTACTCTGATCAAAGGAGACGACCTCTCGAATTTCAAGAAGGTGAACATGTATTTCTGAGAGTCACACCCATGACTGGGATAGGTAGAGTCCTAAAATCCAAAAAGGTCACTCCTAAATTCATTGGACCCTACCAAATTCTCCGTCGTATTGGCCCAGTAGCCTATCAAATTGCCTTACCACCTTTTCTTTCAAATCTTCATAATGTGTTTCATGTTTCACAAATGGGAAAATATATTCCAGATCCATCTCACGTGATTGAACCCGATGTAGTACAATTAAAAGAAAACTTGTCTTATGAAACTTCACCTGTGCGAATCGAGGATAAGATGATTAAGCAACTCAGGGGTAAACAAATTTTCTTAGTCAAGGTTATTTGGGACGAGACCATAGGAGAAGCAACATGGGAAGTTGAGGACAAGATGAAATTGCAGTATCCTGATCTTTTTCCAGGTACGTAATTTCGAGGACGAATTTTTTTTTTAGTGGGGTAGTAATGTAACACCCCAATTTTTCAATGCTTTCTATATCAGTAGAAATGTATCTATGGTTACAATTTTATCCGGAACCTAGAAAAATGATTTTGACCAAAACAAGATCATATTCATGTCATGTTTAATGATGTGAAGTTCCAGTAAAATTTTGGGTTGAAAATTCAGACGAAACCCGGTCTGTGTTTTCACTGGCAGTATAAAATTACTGATCAGGAAACCTAATTTTGAAAAATGAACAAAATATTAATGATTTATACCTCTATTTAAGAGATATGAGTCATTTTCATATTTTTGCTCAAAAATAAATATTATAATTTATTCGGGCGAAATAATCAAACGGAACGCGTATACGAATATTCAGTCGGGTAAACGATAGAAACTGTGAAAGGTGCAGAGATATTATGGAGCAGAGATGATGGAAGTGATTGAGAGGACCCATGAAAATTGTCACATCATGTGTCACTCAAAGTCATTATGACAACTTAACAAAAATAGTATTATATTAACCCAAAACCCATTATTAGAATTGCCTTAAAACAAACTAGGCACTAAAATATCTAAACCCTCCCCCTTAAGTCTCCCAAACCGGCGCCACCCCCCCCCCCCCCCCCCCCCCATCCACCTCAACTCTCACACTCTCATTTTCTTCATTTTGCTTCTACAAAGTTGAGAGCGAAGTTGTTTGAGAATCCACCAAGCTAAGGCCATCATCTTCCTTGTCTTCAACTTAGGTAAGCTTCTTGCCTTTGATTCTTCTCGTGATTCATTCTCTTCAATATGTTCTTGCTATGATCATGATTAAGTTTGAGAACCCATTTTCTTGTCTTCATGAACTTGCATCATCATTTTGTTGTAATGATCAAGCTCGTGAAACATAAGACCATCTTATGATTCTTGTTGTCCTTGTTGTTGTTTTGTGGTTGAAACTAAAATGAAAAACCCAAACCCTCTCCCCCTATGATGAGCCAAAACTGTGTTTGAAAGGGGAGGGGTGATTTTGTTTCATTTTTCAAATCCTAACACTTGATGTAAACTCCTTAGAACCTATATGATCAAACTCTAAAAGATTAGGTTCAACAAAAACCCCTAACCCTTTTTTTCCCCTAGGGCCGAAATTCCCCCTTTGAGGGATAGGAGGAATTTTCAAATAAATTGACTTGTATTGTGATGTCTTGTGAAGGAAACGTAGCTTAAGAGTACCTTCCGAGTTCGTGGGAGGAAACTGAACGTCAAGCACCAAGTTTTAGAGCAAAAATCTGTTTGTTGAGGTAAAGGGAGTCAGCCTGAGGAGCTATTTTTGGATAGTCATATACAATGTTTGGTTTGAATTATGATTGATTGTTTTGAAATGTGTAGATATAATTGAGTTATGTCTGTGACTGATGATTATGGAATTGACTGTTATGACATGTTTTGAATTGTTGAAGGATAATTATGTTATGAGTTTGATATTGTGATTATTTTTTATTGACTGTGATTGGTTGATGGCATGACACTGGTCATTGCTTGTTAACAAAGACTAAGATATGTAAAATGTGTTAAACCCACAAAGAGTGAAACAACAAAATGTTTTGGTTTCTTTAATCAAAAGTGAAAAGAGAAATCAAAATGTATAAAGGATGAAGATAGATTAATTTTAGGAGAAGAAAGAAAACGGAAAACTTACAAAAATTCTATGAACTATGTTTGGAGGAAACATAGATTCTAAGAATAGGGAAACCTTTATAAAGATAAAGAGTTTCTTTTGAGTGTTTTAAAGAAATAGTTTTCAACTATGGAAAGTTTTAGAAAAAAAGGATTTCTAAAACCTGAATTTCATTTAGAAAATGTTGGAGTTGTACTAAGTTGAGAAAAGATTTCAATGATTTTACTAAGTTTAATAAAATTTTATAAAAGAAATAGTGTTATTGAAAAGTTATTTCGAAACATGAATTTTGTTATGGTACAAGGCCTAGGAAACAAGGAAGTTTTGTTTTATTTCGATTTGGTTTTCACTGAACGAAAAGGAAATCAAGTGGAAAAATGAAAGAAGTGAGAGGAAACTAGGTGCCGAGCTATAAACCCGGGCTGGATTTGGATTGCCGAAATATCGGGTTGAATTCGGAGTGCCGGTAAAGCCGGACTAGTATTCCTGTTGAGAAGAACCTAGATTACCGAGACGTCAGGCTAGTGTTCGATTTGAGTAAGAGATTTTTAAGATCTTTGTTTTTGACTTAAAAATCTTGGTTCTGGTATTTCGAATGCTTCTAATGCCTGTGTAACACCCTTCTCGGGTGCTACATTGTCTGTGGCATTTCTATTTTTATAAGACCGAGTAAAGCGGAAAATAATTATTTTGTCAAGAATACGGGTTTATTTTTTTTTCTTTTCTCTTTAACAAATAATACCATACATACCCTTTAACATATAACATAAACTTATGCATCCATATTATACAACCAAGTTCCAAGTACCATCAGTCATACATGTTCAGAAAGAAGGCGGAAATACCAACGCCAGTAAATAACAACAGACTGAAAATATGTTTATAATAATAATAGCTTTTTAGAGACATAACTCCACAAAATATAACATAGACACGAGACTGGCCAGACACAAAATACTGACAAAAGTCCATTATACTAAAGCCCTCGAGATTGTGTCCATGTCTCCCAGCACTCTCAAACTCCAGCAGGGTGTGATGGAGAAACGGTGTTGTCGTCATCTTCGATCAATGCAAGATAGAAAACAACAAACCAGAAAATACAGAAATGAGGTGAGATTTCAATTCATCTTACACTTAACGCAGACATGCAATGGTACGACACACAGGTACGTACAAAAATCAACAAACAGTTATATCATCCATCACAGCAGAAATAGTAATATTTCACAACAACATAATCACAGGGCACCGTTTTCCCTAGATAGAAGACATCTACGACTCGAGGAATGACCTCTGATTCCCTATACCATGGTTTTAACAAACAGTCGAAGAGAGTGGTTCGGAGGATTGTTCCGGATTACGCCAGCCTTGGGCAATAGAATGCGTCAACAGTCATCATGGTGCACATAGGCTTTTTCGGGAACATCCTACACTACCAGAAAATACATAGTGTCTAGTATAGTATGTCGGTGTATTGCAAGATCACCATACCACAGAAGAGCAACCAACTGGGCCTATATGAGTATTTCATACCCCGACACCCCCAAGCATCAATAGATCGTCACTATGAAATTCGCACCCGCATTAAAGTGTTAGCTCGATCTCCTAGGCACAACGGCCTTACAGAACATAGTTTCACTATGTGTTTAGGCAAACTTTGCCGGAAATGCGTTCTTCTCGTCCATCCAACGGATGACATCGTGATTCCTTCGGAATTCTTTCAACGTACCGTAACAGATGCTAGATGTCCTTAAGTCCGAATCACCGGTACTTAATCATCAAGCTAAAGTTCTCAAGTAACCTTTCATCTTTGTGCAATGTTTTCTTTAAAATATTTGTTTACAATCCTAGCACATTATGAGATTGGAACATAGGTCCAATTTATTTATTTCTCTGTACTTTTCTAGTTGAGCCTTTTTCTTTGGCTTTCAATAAAACAAATCATTCTGAGTCCATTAAATTTTATGGAATATGGATAATGAATTATCCATACTTTATGACATAAGGTCGTGTTTCACCCCACGTCATAAATTATTATGTTCGTATGTTCACTAAGTCATTCTTGACTTAGGTTTTTACACTTTACAGTAAAACGTCGTCGTTGAAGACTAAAATCCTTTTGGCTTAAAACCAAAACCTTTAGATAAAATCAATTCCATTTTCAAGAGTAATGTACCTCAAAGATACTTAGGTATCAATTTCTCCAAAGCATTTTCTCGAAAATCCTTAAAAACGTTTAACGACGGTTTCGCCGCTTTTTTCTGAAATTAGGCCCAAAAATTCTACTTTTTGAAGATATGGTTCTTCACCTCAAATGTCTTATTCTCCTAGGTTCTATTACTTTTATGAAGATGTTGAAATGCTAATTTTCCATCAAAATTTCCCTTTATACACAATTCCTTAGAATTTGACCGAACGTCGTTTATTTTGTAAATCGCGTAAATTCTTTTTCAACGATTTTACACTCTAATAATCCAAAACTCATTTTGGAGTTTTAGAACAGTTTTGTAAGCATGAAAAAAAGTTTCTAACTGTAAAATTGCTTTAATTTTCGAAAATTTCATTTTAGTCCCTAAACTTTCATGAATTACAAAATAGTCCTTTTTCACTTAAAACCTTATAACTTTTTATTTATAACTCCAAATCAAACCAAACCAACTTCTTTAGAAATATTTTTCAGTTGCTCTCAAATTTCCAGAAATTTCGCTTCTGCCTCAAATAATTTTCAGTAATTGCAAAAAGGTCCTTTTTCACCAAAAAGCTTATAACTTTTTATGTATTAATCCATTTAACACCAAATCAATTTCTATGGTTTTGTCTCATCAAGGACTACAATCTTAACATACAAGCACGTGAATTTCGGTGAAGCCACTGAAATTCTCAGAATTTGCAATTTAGTCCCTAAGGACTCATAAATCCATAACTTTCAATATACACATCCAAATCAATCCAAACCAATTTCTATATTCTTATATATTCATCTACTTCTCATAAAAATTATTCAAACAATTTAACACATCATGGAACCCCTCAACCCAGTCATGGCCGAATGGCCTTAATTATTCATGTTAAGCATATTTGTTTTAACAAAACAATCAACAATGATCAAGGTCTTGATTAAAGATCAACAACACCAAAACCACATATATCACAACCAACATATATCAAGCCAAATCCTCCAAGAGGATCACACACATATGCAAATAAATATACAAGGTCATACTTAAGAATTACAAAACCACATAAACACTAATAAACCATCACATATCTACCCTAAGGTAGGATGATAGTAATCTCCCCCATACCTTTGATGATCACTTGAACTCAAACAAGAAGAGGATGATGTTCACCTAAAGCTCAAGGTTTGAACCAACAAAACCTAGCCATGAATCATCAACAAGGAAACAAGTTAAAAATGAAAGAAATCCACCAAACCCATTTAATGAGTAAGGTTTGGCCTTGTTATGAAAAGTAGGCTAGAGGTCACGAAATTTTAAAATCTCTTGGATAATGAAAGTAGAAGTCATGTGAAGATCATAGAAATTGGAATCACATTAAAAGGATTTTTCTATGATTTTCTAGAGATTTTTGAAGTTCTAGATCTAAGAATTTGAAATTTGTAAAAACTTGAGATTTGAAGAAAAGTTGTGAAAGGAAAGGAAGGTATGATCATGGATTAGAAGAATCTACCTTTGGAATTTGAAGAAACCAACAAGAACTTAGACTTCCTTTGTAAATCAAGTGTAAGACTTAAGAGTTTTTGGTGAGAAAAATGAAGAACATGAACCAAGTGAACAAAATGAATGGCCAAGTGTGGTTTTGAAGGGCTTGGCCGTGAGTTTCAAGGGACAAAAGGGTCCAAGGAGTAATTTGGCGTCATGGCAAACTTGTAGTTAAAATGAAGGATTAGGGTAATTTGGGTTTTTCACTTAAAAATTCATCATTACATGCATTTAATGCATGGTGACTCACTCTATGACTCAATCCCTTATGACTCACCAATGAGTCATTGTTCTTATCCGTCCGGGGTCGGGTTTTGTCTCTGCACCTCCGTTCTTGATTCCATCAATCCCCGATCGTCGAGTATTTGCCCGAATAACGTATAATAACCTATTTATTTTGAAAATTTTCAAAATAACCACTATGGTTGGAAATAAAATATAAACCTTAACTGTTTCGTTCACGGGTCAAAATTAGGTTTTCTGATCAGTAAAATCTTACTGTCAGTGAAAACGCAGACCGGGTTTCGTCTGAGTTTTAAACCCAAATTTTTATCGGAAGCTTCTACCATAAGGTAGAGTATAATTATGATTTTATTTTGTTAAAAATCATTTTCTAGATTTAATATGAAAATTACAAACAAGTAAAATTCTACCGATAATTGAAAAACAGTAAAAACAGCAAAACAGTAAAAATCGTAAAAACAGGGTGTTACAATACTACCCCTCTAAAAAGAATTTCGTCCGCAAAATTAAAGTTACCTTAAAACAAATGCGGATATTGCTCCTTCATTTTATGTTCCAACTCCCATGTAGCATCTCCTGTCGTTGCATTCCAGATCACTTTAACTAATGAAATTGTCTTCCCTCTTAGTTGTTTCACTCTTTGATCCTCGATCCTCACAGGTAATGCCTCATAGGTTAAGTAATCTTTCAATTGTATTGTATCCGGTACTATGACATGACTAGGATCAGGAATATACTTTCGCAATTGAGACACATGAAAAACACTATGAAGATTTGAAAGAAAAGGTGGTCAGGCAATTTGGTAGGCTACAGGACCTACTCGACGAAGAATTTGGTAGGGTCCAATGAATTTAGGAGTAAGTTTCCTGGATTTAATTAACCTGCCAACCCCAGTCATAGGCGTGACTCTCAAATACACATGATCGCCTTCCTCAAAGAGGTCGTCATCTCTTGTCCGCATAACTTTTCTGTCGACTCTGAGTTGTCCGCATTTTCTCCTGAATCATTTTCACCTTTTCTATTGTCTGTTGCACGATGTCTGGTCCCAACACTAAACTTTCTCCATCTTGGTACCAACACAAAGGTGTTCTACATCGTCGACCATATAAAGCTTCATATGGTGCCATTCCTATGCTCGAGTGGAAACTGTTGTTGTAGGTGAATTCTATCAACGGTAGAAATTCATCCCAACTTCCAGTATGCTCTAACACACAAGCTCTCAGCAAGTCTTCAAGTGATTGGATTGTCCTCTCAGATTGTCCGTCCGTCTGTGGATGATACGCAGAACTCAATCTAAGTTTTGTTCCTAGTGATTCTTGTAGACTTTGCCAGAATCTTGACGTAAACCTCGGATCTCGATCCGAAATAATACTCGAAGGTACACCATGTAATCTGACAATCTCCCTGATGTATAACTGAGTCAATTTTTCCATTGAATACTTTATGTTGATAGGTAAAAAGTGAGCCGACTTGGTTAGTCGATCAACTATTACCCATATCGCATCATGTCCCTTTCGTGTCTTTGGAAAACTTGTCACAAAATCCATTGCAATACCATCCCATTTCCATTCTGGAATGTTCAAAGGTTGTACCATTCCCGATGGTTTTTGATGTTCTGCCTTAGCTTTTTGACAAACTAGACAGGAAGCGACATATTCTATCACGTCTCTCTTCATCCCATACCACCAATATAATCGCTTGAGATCTTGATACATCTTTGTTGCTCCTGGATGTAAACTTAATTTACTCTTGTGAGCTTCCTCCAGAATCAACTTTATAAGCTCGGAATCGTCCGGTATACAAATCCTTTCTCCGAATCTTAGGATTCCATCGGTTCCCTCTTTGAATTTTGATATTGCTCCTTGGCGCACCAATTCCCTTTCTTCTTGTAAGTACTGATCACCTTCTTGTTTCTCTCTTATCCGTTCCATCAATTCATTGGAAACAGTAATCATACCTAAGCAAAGCTTTCCTGGTGACATTTCAATTGTCAACTGCATATCTGGGAATTACTCTAACAATTCTTGTTCTTTGACCATCATTGCAGACGCATGCATTGATTTTCTACTCAAGGCATCCGCTACCACATTTGCTTTTCCAGGATGATACTGTAGTTGGAAATCGTAATCCTTTAGAAATTCCAACCAACGTCGTTGTCGCATGTTGAGCTCCTTTTGATCGAACAAGTACTTCAAACTTTTGTGATCACTGAAAACGTTGAACGTTGCCCCATACAAATAATGCCTCCAGATTTTCAGTGCAAAAACTACGGCCGCTAGCTCCAAGTCATGCGTTGGGTAGTTCCTCTCATGAATCTTCAATTGTCTTGAAGCATAAGCTACCACTTTCCGGTTTTGCATTAGCACACAACCTAACCCTTGATGCGAAGCATCACAATATACCTCGAAAGGTTCCTTAGGATCAGGTAACACTAACACAGGTGAAGTAGTCAACCTTTTCTTCAATTCTTGGAAACTTTCCTCGCACGATTCAGTCCACGCAAAAGCTTGATCTTTCCGCGTTAGTTGGGTAAGAGGTCCTACTATTTTGGAGAATCCCTCGATGAATCTCCTATAGTATCCAGCTAAACCCACGAAACTACGAATTTCTGTTACCGTCTTTGGTCTCTCCCATTTTAGAACAGCTTCAACTTTTGACGGATCCACTGCGATACCTTTATTCGAGATAACGTGTCCTAAAAATTGAACTTCATCTAACCAAAATTCGCATTTTTCGGGTTTCGCGTATAATTGTTTCTCTTTTAAGATTTGGAGAACCATGCTGAGATGTTCGGCATGCTTCTCTGGATTAGGAGAATAGATTAGAATGTCGTCTATAAAGACAACGACAAACTGATCTAGAGAAGGACGAAAAATCCTGTTCATGTAATCCATGAATATAGCAGGTGCATTCCTCACTCCGAACGGCATCACAAGATACTCCTAATGCCCATAGCGTGTTCGAAACGCTGTCTTTGGAATATCTTCCGCCTTCACACGAATCTGATGATAACCAGATCGTAAATCTATCTTTGAGAAAACTGCTGCTCCACGTAACTGATCCATCAAATCGTCTATCCTCGGAAGTGGATATTTGTTCTTGATCGTCACTTTGTTTAACTGACGGAAATCTACACATAAACGAGAAGTTCCATCCTTCTTCTTCACAAGCAAAACTGGAGCTCCCCAGGGTGATACACTAGGTCTTATGAATTCTTTCCTCATCAGCTCCACTATTTGCTCCTTCAAGTCCTCTAGCTCCGATGGCGACATACGGTATGGTGCCATGGATATCGGTCCAGTGCCTGGTACCAGATCAATCGTAAACTCAATGTCTCGAACAGGCGGTAGTCCAGGTACATCTTCAGGAAAAACTTCCAGAAACTCATTGACGACAGGTATGGACTGTAAGTCAATCTCACTCTTGACGTCTAAGGAAAACAGTAACATGTATCCTTGAGCTCCCTCTCTCAAAGAAGCTTTTACTCGGTTAGCAGACAAAAATCCAGAAATCTCATCCTTAGGAAAAATTAAGGATTTATTGGCACAGTCTAACAGGATATGGTTAGAACATAACCAATCCATTCCTAGTATCACATCTATTTGCGAAAGAGTCAAACAGATTAAATTAACCAAAAATTTCCTATCTTCTACAAAAAATAACACAATTCAAACAAGCTGTAGTAGTCAAAACAGGTTCAGCAGTAGGAGTAGATATAGTCAAGTCAAAAGGTAAAGAAGACACAGATAATCCTAATGATTTAGCACAGTCATATGCAATAAACGAATGCGTCGCACCCGAATCAAACAGTATAGTTAAAGATTTACCTCCTATGACACACTGTCGCTGAATTAGATCATCATTGTGAGAGGCCTCAGTACCACTCATTGTATAAACTCTTCCTCCAGCTCTAGGCCTTGCAGCTCGCACATTGTTCACAGAAGGTTCCGTGTTAGATCGTCCACAATTCCTAGCGAGATGTCCAGGCTGTCCACACTTAAAGCAAATGATTCCCGTAATCTTGCAGTCTTTGGTAGCGTGACCCATGCCACACTTCATGCATTTCTGTGGAACATTCCTCGATGAACCAGCACCTCCACTGCTTCCACCAAAAGATCGTTGTTGGAATTGCTGTTGACCTTGTGGCTTAATGTATGGTTTCCTCTGGAATCGATTGTTATTCTTGTAGTTTCCCCTATTGAACCTAGACGGTCCATAACCCTGTTGATTAGCATCACGACTCGCCTTCAACTCCTCTATCTGTCTACACTTATCCATCAGCCTTGGAAATACAGATATTTCCATTGGAACTACTACCTCCTTCAGTTCATATCGCAATCCTCCTTCGAATCTGCGACACTTCCACCCCTCATGTGGATTGTTAGTCAGATAGGCAGAAAACTTCGACAGACTTTCAAATCTGGCGCCGTATTCAGCTACAGTCATATTGCCTTGCTTCAGCTGCAGAAATTCCATTTCTTTAGCATCTCTGGCACTTGCCGGAAAATACTTCTCCAGAAACTTCCTACGAAAAGCTTCCCAGTTCACCGCTTGTTGATCATGCTCCAGCACTTGGCGAGCTCCTCTCCACCAATTTTCAGCATCGCCCACCAGCATGTAGGCAGCATAAGTAACCTTGTCGTTATCAGTACACCTCATAGCAGCAAAAATCTTCTCCAACGATTGAATCCACAGCTCAGCTTTCTCAGGCTTAAACTCTCCCTTGAATTCCGTCGGATTTCTACGCAGAAATTCATCCAGTCCTCTACTTTCAAATCCCCTTTCCTTGCGTCGAATAAACGCGGCAGTCATTTGTGACATTGCTCTCACAGCTGCATTCATAGCTGTAGTTCCTCCGCCACGAGCCATTATAATCCTGCAAGACCAAAATCAATTAGTCATGCAGATTACAATAAACTCACCCCAAACAATATCATTCCTTCCAGAAATAATACCTAAAGAACACAGAGAACACACAGCACAAACAAAGACAGACCTAAACCACAAACCCTAACAGACTCGGCCAGCTCTGATACCAAATAATGTAACACCCTTCTCAGGCGCTACATTGTCTGTGACATTTCTATTTTTATAAGACCGAGTAAAGCGGAAAATAATTATTTTGTCAAAAATACGGGTTTATTTTTTTTTCTTTTCTCTTTAACAAATAATACCATACATACCCTTTAACATATAACATAAACTTATGCATCCATATTATACAACCAAGTTCCAAGTACCATCAGTCATACATGTTCAGAAAGAAGGCGGAAATACCAACGCCAGTAAATAACAACAGACTGAAAATATGTTTATAATAATAATAGCTTTTTAGAGACATAACTCCACAAAATATAACATAGACACGAGACTGGCTAGACACAAAATACTGACAAAAGTCCATTATACTAAAGCCCTCGAGACTGTGTCCATGTCTCCCAGCACTCTCAAACTCCAGCAAGGTGTGATGGAGAAACGGTGTTGTCGTCATCTTCGATCAACGCAAGATAGAAAACAACAAACCAGAAAATACAGAAATGAGGTGAGATTTCAATTCATCTTACACTTAACGCAGACATGCAATGGTACGACACACAGGTACGTACAAAAATCAACAAACAGTTATATCATCCATCACAACAGAAATAATAATATTTCACAACAACATAATCACAGGGCACCGTTTTCCCTAGATAGAAGACATCTAAGACTCGAGGAATGAACTCTGATTCCCTATACCATGGTTTTAACAAACAGTCGGAGAGAGTGGTTCGGAGGATTGTTCCGGATTACGCCAGCCTTGGGCAATAGAATGCGTCAACAGTCATCATGGTGCACATAGGCTTTTTCGGGAACATCCTACACTACCAGAAAATACATAGTGTCTAGTAGAGTATGTCGGTGTATTGCAAGATCACCATACCACAGAAGAGCAACCAACTGGGCCTATATGAGTATTTCATACCCCGACACCCCCAAGCATCAATAGATCGTCACTATGAAATTCGCACCCGCATTAAAGTGTTAGCTCGATCTCCTAGGCACAACGGCCTTACAAAACATAGTTTCACTATGTGTTTAGGCAAACTTTGCCGGAAATGCGTTCTTCTAGTCCATCCAACGGATGACATCGTGATTCCTTCGGAATTCTTTCAACGTACCGTAACAGATGCTAGATGTCCTTAAGTCCGAATCACCGGTACTTAATCATCAAGCTAAAGTTCTTAAGTAACCTTTCATCTTTGTGCAATGTTTTCTTTAAAATATTTGTTTACAATCCTAGCACATTATGAGATTGGAACATAGGTCCAATTTATTTATTTCTCTGTACTTTTCTAGTTGAGCCTTTTTCTTTGGCTTTCAATAAAACAAATCATTCTGAGTCCATTAAATTTTATGGAATATGGATAATGAATTATCCATACTTTATGACATAAGGTCGTGTTTCACCCCCCGTCATAAATTATTATGTTCGTATGTTCACTAAGTCATTCTTGACTTAGGTTTTTACACTTTACAGTAAAACGTCGTCGTTGAAGACTAAAATCCTTTTGGCTTAAAACCAAAACCTTTAGATAAAATCAATTCCATTTTCAAGAGTAATGTACCTCAAAGATACTTAGGTATCAATTTCTCCAAAGCATTTTCTCCAAAATCCTTAAAAATGTTTAACGACGGTTTCGCCGCTTTTTACTGAAATTAGGCCCAAAAATTCTACTTTTTGAAGATATGGTTCTTCACCTCAAATGTCTTATTCTCCTAGGTTCTATTACTTTTATGAAGATGTTGAAATGCTAATTTTCCATCAAAATTTCCCTTTATACACAATTCCTTAGAATTTGACCGAACGTCATTTATTTTGTAAATCGCGTAAATTCTTTTTCAACGATTTTACACTCTAATAATCCAAAACTCATTTTGGAGTTTTAGAACAGTTTTGTAAGCATGAAAAAAAGTTTCTAACTGTCCAATTGCTTTAATTTTCGAAAATTTCATTTTAGTCCCTAAACTTTCATGAATTACAAAATAGTCCTTTTTTCACTTAAAACCTTATAACTTTTTATTTATAACTCCAAATCAAACCAAACCAACTTCTTTAGAAATATTTTTCAGTTGCCCTCAAATTTCCATAAATTTCGCTTCTGCCTCAAATAATTTTCAGTAATTGCAAAAAGGTCCTTTTTCACCAAAAAGCTTATAACTTTTTATGTATTAATCCATTTAACACCAAATCAATTTCTATGGTTTTGTCTCATCAAGGACTACAATCTTAACATACAAGCACATGAATTTCGGTGAAGCCACTGAAATTCTCAGAATTTGCAATTTAGTCCCTAAGGACTCATAAATCCATAACTTTCAATATACACATCCAAATCAATCCAAACCAATTTCTATATTCTTATATATTCATCTACTTCTCATAAAAATTATTCAAACAATTTAACACATCATGGAACCCCTCAACCCAGTCATGGCCGAATGGCCTTAATTATTCATGTTAAGCATATTTGTTTTAACAAAACAATCAACAATGATCAAGGTCTTGATTAAAGATCAACAACACCAAAACCACATATATCACAACCAACATATATCAAACCAAATCCTCCAAGAGGATCACACACATATGCAAATAAATATACAAGGTCATACTTAAGAATTACAAAACCACATAAACACTAATAAACCATCACATATCTACCCTAAGGTAGGATGATAGTAATCTCCCCCATACCTTTGATGATCACTTGAACTCAAACAAGAAGAGGATGATGTTCACCTAAAGCTCAAGGTTTGAACCAACAAAACCTAGCCATGAATCATCAACAAGGAAACAAGTTAAAAATGAAAGAAATCCACCAAACCCATTTAATGAGTAAGGTTTGGCCTTGTTATGAAAAGTAGGCTAGAGGTCACGAAATTTTAAAAGCTCTTGGATAATGAAAGTAGAAGTCATGTGAAGATCATAGAAATTGGAATCACATTAAAAGGATTTTTCTATGATTTTCTAGAGATTTTTGAAGTTCTAGATCTAAGAATTTGAAATTTGTAAAAACTTGAGATTTGAAGAAAAGTTGTGAAAGGAAAGGAAGGTATGATCATGGATTAGAAGAATCTACCTTTGGAATTTGAAGAAACCAACAAGAACTTAGACTTCCTTTGTAAATCAAGTGTAAGACTTAAGAGTTTTTGGTGAGAAAAATGAAGAACATGAACCAAGTGAACAAAATGAATGGCCAAGTGTGGTTTTGAAGGGCTTGGCCGTGAGTTTCAAGGGACAAAAGGGTCCAAGGAGTAATTTGGCGTCATGGCAAACTTGTAGTTAAAATGAAGGATTAGGGTAATTTGGGTTTTTCACTTAAAAATTCATCATTACATGCATTTAATGCATGGTGACTCACTCTATGACTCAATCCCTTATGACTCACCAATGAGTCATTGTTCTTATCCGTCCGGGGTCGGGTTTTGTCTCTGCACCTCCGTTCTTGATTCCATCAATCCCCGATCGTCGAGTATTTGCCCGAATAACGTATAATAACCTATTTATTTTGAAAATTTTCAAAATAACCACTATGGTTGGAAATAAAATATAAACCTTAACTGTTTCGTTCACGGGTCAAAATTAGGTTTTCTGACCAGTAAAATCTTACTGTCAGTGAAAAAGCAGACCGGGTTTCGTCTGAGTTTTAAACCCAAATTTTTATCAGAAGCTTCTACCATAAGGTAGAGTATAATTATGATTTTATTTTGTTAAAAATCATTTTCTAGATTTAATATGAAAATTACAAACAAGTAAAATTCTACCGATAATTGAAAAACAGTAAAAACAGCAAAACAGTAAAAATCGTAAAAACAGGGTGTTACTGCCTGGATAAAAGTAGTCAGGAGCTTTAAACCTTGACAGGGAAATAAATGATGCGACAAAGAAAACGAAAACGAGAACATTTTGTTTTACATGCATAGTCTGGCTTATATGCCATTGTGGCAGACGTGCCATTGTGTATCGAACGACAGTTTCACAAAGGGTGAACTGACAAATTGGATAGTTACGGATCAAAGATGGCTCCTTTAGTCTTTGGGTCTATTAGGGACATTCGGGCTCGAAAACCCACGGAAGGCTCGGGCACTTGCACCCTCGGGCTGTGGATCGAATCCACAGGGACCGTGATTTTGAACACTAATTAATTGTCAAATAAATTAAAATAAACAAGGAAAGATTTGGTTTTTGAATTGCAAATCAAGTAACAAATTAATCGCAATCAAACAAAATCGAGAATAAATAGGAGAGTAAATCAAATCGGTTGTTTTCAAATCAAAAAGAATTTCCAGGAATTGGGTTACCAACAAGATCGCTTATGCCACTAAATTGACTACCCTTTTGTTAATTATCAAGATGCTTTGAAGGTGAATTTATCCTAATATAGTTAATGTTCCCTCTCGAGATACAAGAATCGTGCCCAATTAAACCAACCCCTATTCTCGTTGTAATTGTATTTAAATTGGACCCAATGAGGTTTGTGAAATCAATGAACCATCGAAGGACCGCTTCTAACTCTCGTGATTTAAGTCCTAAGTTCAATTCTTATGGATCCAATACCTAGGTTCACTTCTCAGTTCCTCCTTAGAATATCTAAGACATGCAAATAGGTGATCAAGCAATTCACATGGGTGAAGCACAATAAGAACCAAATCTAAAGCAAATTGAAATTAACAAAAGGGAAAACATCAATTCATAACATAAAACAAGTCTTAGGCATAGCCACAATTCCTAGAAATAAAAGAAACTACTCAAGCATTGCCATGGTGATAGCAATCTTGATTAAAAAGAACATAAAAATCCTGAGAGAGAGAAGAAATTGGAGAAGAAGATAAATCTTAATCCTAATGCCAAAGCCTCCAAAGCGCAGCCAAGGATCCCTATTTTCGAGCCTAATATCCTATTTATAGTGTAGGTCAACTTGGGATAAAAGCCCATCACAAATCAGGTCAAAAAAAGATAAAAATCATGTTTCTGTCGCGTCATGGTCGTGACGCCTGTCAGGGCCAGGCCGTGACAGCTTCTGATTGTTGTATTCTCCTTTTTCTTCAATTGAGCGCGATCATGGCCATGATGGTTTTCATCCCCAGGCCGTGATAGCTTCTGCCTTGCATATTTTTCATGTCTTTCAAGCTCCATCTTCATGCAAACTCTAAAACAACTTGGCCTAAGCATTTTTTATCATAAATTCCTGCACAAACACACCACAACACCGCCTTACCCGTTCCAAAGGAAAAACTAACAAATAAAAAAATAAAAATGCATAATCTACATGAAAATGCATGCAAAAATAATGAAGAATTATGATGTGAAATCACACTCATCAAACTACCCTAAGCTTAAGATTTTGCTTGTCCTCAAGCAATAACTAAGGCCAGACAAGATAAACAGTTAGAGCACAGATAATGAATCAAGAACCCGAGTAACAAATTTGAGTAACTGGCATATCCAAATAAGTAACTAAGAGACAATCAATTTCAAGTCCAATTAGAAGATCAGGTTCCCTAAATTCATGTCTCTCACTAATTTGGGCACTCTTCTCACCTCACTCAAGTGTTTAAGGACATATGACAATTCACTCAATTTCCTCAAGGAAAGTACCCTACCATAAGTTTGACTATTAACCAAAATCTCTACTTTATTAATAAAAACATATAAGAATTCAAGAGGTCTTTCATTTTGGTTGTGGGGCCATGGGATTAATCGTTAGGTGAGGAAACCAATAAAAGGAAAATTCAAGAAGGTTAAACAAAATATCAAACAATGCAATGCATGATAACCTTCTAAAATAAATTTTTGGGCTTTAATTCACTTTTCCACCTTTCTTTCTTTCTTTCTTTCTTTCTTTTCCATTTATTTTCTCATTTTATTTTTCTCATCCCCTTCTCCATTTTTTTTTTATCTTTTTAACTTTTTCATCAATTTGGAGAAGGGGAGACTTCTAACTCAAGAGAATTTTTTTTTTTTTTTTTTTTATTTTTTTATCACACAACTTTTCAAACTACCTTCTTGCCTTTTTTGCAATACTTTAAAAGGTGTCATATAATGCATCATTTATCAAAAACAATCAAGGTATCAAGAAAAGTATTTTTTTTTTAAAGCTCAAAATTGGGCAACTAAGGGGTAGCATTCAATCATTTAAAGCTCAGAAGGCCAGAAAAATACCTAGTGCCTCAATCATTTTCAAATATGTTTTCAAAATTTTCTAAGTTTCAAAATGGTTTCAAGTCAAGTTCTAGAGAATACAATCCAAGAGGAAATAAACACTCAATCACAAAGAATGAGGTCAATTTAGTAAGTACCCCCTTTTGGCTCAAAATCTCACATTTAGTAGTTTAAAATCAATGAGAAACACAAATTCAAGGAACCACATGCTAATTAACAACTATCAAAAGATCATTTCTAGCATTTAAAATTCTTTTTTTAGCCTATCACAAGAATACAAAAATTTGGTTCAAAAATTCACGATCTTAATTCATTCTGCACAAAGTTCTCACAATAAGATGCATACTCTAAGCAAGGGGCAGTCTAATGATGTGATCATTCAATACTATGTCTAAAATGAATGCAACATGAAAAAATACACTATGCAAAAAATAATACCACTACCCCAAACTTAAAAACTTACATTGTCCCCAATGTAAATAATCAAGTCGGAGAGGGAAGAAAAATGGAACAACTTACTGTAGCGGTGTTGGGTGCTGATTTAGATGCCAGTCGTAGAGCTTGCTCTTTTTTTTTTTTTTTTTTGGCTCCATCACGACCATGATGGCCATCAGGGCCTGGCCATGATCGTTTCTGACTTACAAGAGAAATCTTTTCTTTTAGCGTCACGGCCATGATGGCCATCAGGGCTAGGCCATGACAGATTCTGACCTCATTTTTCATGCTTCTTTGCGCTTCATCTTTCTCCAACCTAATAACAAACTTGGCAAAACCATCAATAATTATCTCTCTTCTCCATTTTTCTCAATTTATTCAAAACAAAAATAAAAAAAAATGAAATAGCAAGGGAAAGAAAACTTGGGTTGCCTCCCAAGAAGCACTTATTTACGGTCTTAAGCTTGACCATACTCCCTTCAATCAACCGGGATCAGCTAGGCTTAGGAGTGAAAGAACACCTCTCTTCCAATAAAGTCCTTCAATGAGCTTATAATGTTCATATGGCCACATGCGCTTTCGCTTTGCTCTTCACTTTGAGTTTCATGGTCTGACTTCCTTCCGGCGGAAGTTTTAAATTCACATGTCGAGTAACTCCAACTTCATCATTATTTGGTGCATAATTTGTCATGCAAAGTTTGGGAGTTGCTTCCATGTTAAGCACTTCCTTCACCTTCGGAGGCATTATCTCAATCCTGCACACATGATTCTCAAAAGGAGGGTTGTTATATGAGATAGTCAAATCAAAATCCACCCTACCTTTTTCTACATTCAAAGAGAGCTTACCATTTTTTACATCTATTATTGCTCCAGCTGTGGCCAAGAATGACCTTCCAAGAATGATAAGGAATTTAGAATTCCCGTTCATATCCAACACCATGAAATCAGTAGGAATGAAAAATTTCCCAACCTTTATGGGGACACTCTCTAGTATGCCTAAAGGGTTTTTAGTTTAGCCATCTGCAAATTGTAAAGAGAACTTGGATGGTCTCAATTCCTTTTTTTCTAACCTCTCAAAGATAGTAAGTGGCATCAAACTCGCACTAGCCCCTAAGTCATATAAGGCATGGTCTATTTTAACTTCTCCAATTGAGCAAGCAATAGAGAAACTTCCTGGATCTTTTAGTTTAGGGGACATATTAGTTTTTATCATTTCATCATGCTCCTCAATTAAGCTCTTAATCTCTTTTTCTAATTGCTTTTTCTTGACTAGCCTTTGTGGGAAAGGTATTGGAGGTTGGTAAGGTGGTGGAGGGATATATTTTGGTTCAATCTCTTCTTGTTCACTCATGTCCACCTCACATTCCACACCCTTTTCAACTACCCCAAGCTTATCATCCCTCAAGTATATAGCATTACATTGCTCACTGGGATTAACTTCGGGTTGTCCCGGTAAAGTACCCTTAGTCCTAGAAGATGTACTAGCTTGTTGGGCAATTTGTGTCTCTAGCATCTTATTGTGAATAGCTAAGTTATCTACCTTAGAAGCTAGTTCCTTAATGGCTTTGCCCATAGCCCTACCATGTTGCCTAAACTCTTCATTTTGCTTTGTTTGAGTTTCAACAAAATTTTCAAAAAAGGACTCATGTTTAGAATTTTGTACCTGAGGATAACCCGATGCGGGTTTAATATTACCTTGGCCTTCTTGGAATTCGTGGTTCAACATGTTGTTATAGTTCTGGTAGGAGAGATAAGGGCTATTCTTCCTTCCTTGGTTGTAAGTATTTGGGGGAACATAGTTTGGCAACTTCGAGTTCGTGTCATAAAAATTGTGATATGAATTCACTTGTTCACCTGAAGCGCCTTTTGCAGGAGCACTACCATGTGGGCACTCCATGAAGTCATGTCCCTGCATTCGACAAATCTCACAAGAAATATTAATAGCACCTATTGAACTCACATTAGCTTTTTCAAGCTTATCAAAGCGCTTACTCAATGAATCAAATTTAGACAAAATCAATTCCGTACCACCTATATCGAACTTACCCCCCGAAAGATTTTTCGGGTTATTACCTCTTTCTGAACCCCATTGGTGATAGTTGGTGGCTATGCTTTCAATGATATTGAACGCTTCTGTCAGTGGTCTATTCATCAATGCTCCACCAGCTGCGGAGTCAAGTGATACCTTCGAAGAGTAATCTAATCCATTATATAAGGTATGCACTAGCAACCACTTCTCGAGCCCATGATGTGGGCAAGACTCTAGTAATCCCTTGTAACAATCCCAAGCTTCGGATAAACATTCTCCGTCCTTTTGGAAGAAGCCGGTGATCTGGGTTCGTAAGTAAGCAATCTTGGAGGGTGGAAAGAATTTTTCCAAGAATGCCTGCTCCAGTTGGTTCCATGTTGACAAAGTATTAGCAAGCACTAATTTCAACCAAGCTCTTGCCCTTCCAGTCAAAGAGGAGGGGAATAACCTCAAGCGGATAGCATTAACCGGTACACCTTGAATTCTTGTTGTATCACAGAATTCCAAGAATGTCTCCACATGATCAGTCGGGTCTTCCGATGGTAATCCTCCAAATTGATGTTGCCTAATCATGCCAATTAACTGGGGCGGTATAGTGTAGTTCTCCGCCTTAATTTATGGCCTAGCAATCCCAGTTCGCAAACCCTTACCATTTGGGGCTGCGTAGTCCTTCAGTGGTTTGGTATCCGGTTGATCGGCCATTAGTGGAATGGGGATCAACTTTTCTCTCGCTCTTTGTCTTTGTAGTCACGAAAAGTCCTTTCGATCTCGGGATCAACTTCAATAAGAGTTTCAAGACTTTGGGATCTTCACATAAAAGAGAAAAATAACATTCAAAGAGAGAAATAGATACACTAGAAAAACAAAAAAAATGTTTAGAAAAATCAATTTAAAAATAAATTGACACTCAAGAAAGCACAGCCCCCGGCAATGGCGCCAAAGATTTGATAGCGTGAATCCGCAAGTGTACGGCTTCATCGTCAAGTAATAAAAATATCGAATCCACAGGGACCGTGATTTTGAACACCAATTAATTGTCAAATCAATTAAACTAAACAAGGAAAAATTTTGGTTTTTGAAATGCAAATCAAGTAACAAATCAATCGCAATCAAAGAAAATCGAGAATAAATAGGGAAGTAAATCAAATCGGTTGTTTTCAAATCAAAAGGAATTTCCAGGAATTAGGTTACCAACAAGACCGCTTATGCCACTAAATTGACTACCCCTTTGTTAATTATCAAGATGCTTTGAAGGTGAATTTATCATAATATAGTTAATGTTCCCTCTCGAGATACAAGAATCGTGCCCAATTAAACCGACCCCTACTCTCGTGGTAATTGTATTTAAATTAGACCCAATGAGGTTTGTGGCAAATCAATGAACCATCGAAGGACCGCTTCTAACTCTTGTGATTTAAGTCCTAAGTTCAATTCTTATGGATCCAATACCTAGGTTCACTTCTCAGTTCCTCCCTAGAATATCTAAGACATGCAAATAGGTGATCAATCAATTCACATGGATGAAGCACAATAAGAACCAAATCTAAAGCAAATTGAAATTAACAAAAGGGAAAACATCAATTCATAACATAAAACAAGTCTTGGGCATAGCCCCAATTCCAAGAAATAAAAGAAACTACTCGAGCATTGCCATGGTGATAGCAATCTTGATTAAATAGAACATAAAAATCCTAAGAGAAAAAGAGAAGAAATTGGAGAAGATGAGAAATCTTAATCCTAATGCCAAAGCCTCCAAAGAGCAGCCAAGGATCCCTATTTTCGAGCCTAACTATCCTATTTATAGTGTAGGTCAACTTGGGATAAAAGCCCATTACAAATCAGATCAAAAAAAGATAAAAATTTTGTTTCTGTCACGTCATGGTCGTGACGCCTGTCAGGGCCAGGCCGTGACAACTTCTGACTTTTCAATTCTTTCCTGTCATGGTCATGACAGGCCGTCACAGCTTCTGATTGTTGTATTCTTCTTTTTATTCAATTGTGCGTAATCATGGCCATGATGGTTATCATCCCCTGGCCGTGATAGCTTCTGCCATGCATATTTTTCATGTCTTTCAAGCTCCATCTTCATGCAAACTCTAAAACAACTTGACCTAAGCATTTTTTAGCATAAATTCTTGCACAAACACACCACAACACCGCCTTACCCGTTCCAAAGGAAAAACTAACAAATAACAAAATAAAAATGCCTAATCTACATGAAAATGCATGCAAAAATAATGATAAATTATGATGTGAAATCACACTCATCAGTAACATTTTATCAAATGGGGGTATTACACGTGTTTTTTTTTTTTCCTCTTTTGGACGCAGAAAAAGGGAGGCACCGAAGAAGTACCCTCGTACAAGAGTAGAGGGATTGAAGTATAAAAAAGAGGCAGTGGAAGGGCTTCTAATGCCAATGATGTTGCCTTTCTATTTGTTTGTCAAGTGTGTGTGTAGAGTAGGGAAGCTAGGAAGGTAAGCTACTTCTTCCTACCAAGTGCCATGTCATTGTTAATTTCATGTACTTCTACTCTTCACAATTTGATCCTTAATTTAATCACTATTTTTGTTGATAATGAAGCATAATTGGTGTTGTTTTTGTAGGTAAAAAACGAACCAGAAGGCAGATATTATCAATCGTCTTAAACTTTGCTTTCAGTGGTATAAGAGGGTTGAAAAAGGATTTATCCAAGAAAATGAAAAGCTTCAGACTGAACTAGAATATGATGAGAATAAGTGCATTGATAATGATACTAGTGAGTTTTCTGTCTCTTGACTTTTTAATAACTGACTGGTATTTATGAACTCTCCAACACTATTATAAACCTATACCTAAACATGTTTCTAGATTCTTTTTTATATTGCGCATATCTTTTGAGGACCAATTTGACGTATTTATAAATGGAAGACCAATGTGATGCTATGTTCTATAGGATGCTCATTTATGATATACATTTTTTATTTTTTGTTTTTATTTTGAAGGTTTTGTTTTTATTTGAATCATACACTCAATAGCTATTGCAATCATGTTTTTAATTTTTTCTTAATCCATTCCATTATTTTATTAGCATACACTAGGGATCCGTTTCTATATTTACACGAATTTAACCTCTATTTTTTTTAATAGGGGATGACTCTGATGATGGGAAGCTGAATATCTTCGAACACCAAAGGGTCATGGGAAATGGGGTCTCTACATATTATGTTGGCGGGGTATTTTACCTTCTTTTCCATATTTAATGATTTATTGGTTTATAATTTGTAATATGTCATGTATTATGTATGCATGCTGAAACACGCAGCATGGTGGATCAAGAAGAGATTTATAGAGGATGGACTGCTTTATTAATAGGCATCCCAACTTCTGTTATAAAACGAAGTTTCAGAGTCACAAGCTTGAGAATAGGGATCCTTTGAAGGTCAGGTGATAGTCCTGCCAAGCCGCTATCCCGGTCTGACTGTTGTTGCTCATCTTCCGTACATAAACATACACAGAAAAGTGGAGAGAAGGGAGAGAGATAACTAACTCAAACATAATCATAAAAAGGGGATGGGGGCATATATAATAGAAATAATACATTCATAGCACATACAACAAACAACAAAGCAAACATCTGCCGAGTCACACCAACACAATACATCCTCAAAGTTCACTTTCATATCATTTCTCCAAGGAGTCTCACTCCTATGCATGTCGGTCGATATCTCTCATTCGGGTCTCAACCCAAAGACATTCTCCTTACCGAGCCTCACTGCTCAGAGAACATCAGTTAGTTTGTCCATGTAACCCTTCCACTCACCATGACCAATAACAGTGCATCCCCCTTTGAGCTCGGCTCCATCAAGGGTATCTTGGTCGCCTCAGAACATCCACCCGCGACATGGATACTCAGGGTAAAGTCGAGAAAACCAAGCTATACTAGGGTACACGACACATTAGGAGCTACCTGATGGTCATTGTGAGCTTCCCAAGTCCAGTTCGTACATCCCTAAGGTCTCTTCACAGACCGACCCTTCTGTAATCCGTACTTGCACTCGAATACAACTAACCTCGTATAACTCCCAGTCATACGGCTCGCCACTTGGCAATATGCAATGCAACAATCATCTTTTGATCGAAACCTTCTTACATAATCACAACCTCACAACGGATTCCCATACATCCCCGGCCTCAAAGCCATAGTCTCAAGGCATTACCACGGTGTTAACCATCAACTCATCCATACAATCAGATATCCAATTATCAGATCAACAACCATCTAGATACACAAAAATAATAATACTAAAATCATGCCAACACATCAATCAATACATTTAAGCATATTATTATAGCAACCAACATAGCAACAAGCAATTCAGACAACCCCAATCAGCACAATTTCTCTAACCTAGGGTTTCAAGCCCATCATCGATAAACCTTCAACTGTGACACCCTCTATCTCGCATGTATTCACAACATGTAAGAGGGATAAGAAGATAAAAGAAAGAGAACACATGCATATCATAATAATAAAACCACGATAGAGGTTACCACATTGTAATAAAATCTCAAACGCCGGAAAATAAAAACATGTTTTAAAAAGAAACACATAACAACATAACGAAACCCAACCCCAATGTCACATTACAGAGCTGGTATAACCATAGTCCGAAACATCCCGGATAAACAACATAAACTAAGAAATCATAGACTACGAGTAGCAGCTCCTCGGAGTCACTCCTCAGCAAGCTGCTCACTTTCCTCTGCATAACCAAAAAGATACATGCAAAGCAAACAACAAAGACGGGGAGTAAGAAACATGTATAAAACATAATGGCATGGAAGCAGTTAGCAAGATGAGCATGCATCACATAAATACGTATACATAGCATATCAAAACATAATAACATCTAGCTTATCAACGTCATTCGCATCATCTCAAACAAAGTATGCTATGCGATGCAGCATTACTCCACTACTCCGTTATGCACTTGGATCCAATCTATCTCAGAATGTCAACTTCGGAGTTACATATCCACATTGACCATTAAGCACCAATGCCGGCAATCCACCAAACCATGGTGAACCCCTTGGATAGCCAACACACCTTACTCTCGGATGCACCACCGCGGGGGACCAGATTCACCTAACTCTCGGATGAATCACCGAGGACGGCCAAATTGCCTTACTCTCAAATGACCTCCCCTATGCTGAACATCCCCCACTAACATCTCCGATGCGTGAATGCATGAGCAACACAGCACACAATCAAACAATCACCACCTCCGCTTGGGCCACTAGGCTACCTAAGTATTATCACCATCAACACCTCGACCATTAGGCATCGAGGCCCCCTTGGCCACTAGGCTACCAAGGTTCAACATTATTTTTTAATTTTTAGTCTTTTAATTCGATTTAACACTCTAGGCAATAAGCACTAGATCAACACCATGACCACTTAGCATCGAGGTCCCCTTGGCCACTAGGCTACCAAGGTACAACAACGTGCGGTAACATATCGTTACCGTCTTAACATCTTATCGCTTGTTATTTATTTATCTTCATTGAGTCTTCATTGAGTTATCTAGCTTGTCTTTACTTCATTTGGTGTCTTATTACATCATTGAGAACATTTGGAGTGAAACACCCCTGTTTCTGTTTCTGCGTTCTCTTTTCTCTAGGGGAGCACAGTAGCGCTTCCCCCAGCACGAGCGTGCTAACTTTTAAGTCAAGCACAGTCGTGCTGACTGTTGAGCACAGCCGTGCTCGCTGGAGTATGGCTGTGCTGTTTCTGGGCAGAAAGGTTGTAGAACCCTTGCCAAGTTTCCTAGGGCATTCGAAGACCAATCCTATTGGCTTTTACTAACCATCTACATCAGTTTCATTACTCTTAATTAATCTCCATGTCTTGTACTTATTGGGGAATTAATTCTTTAATTTTCAACTTCACTATTAATGTCCCTAAACACTCAAGAATCAATCCTAGGGTTTTAACTAAGCCTTTGAGCAATAATCTCACTTCTCTTTACTACGATTCATGTCTTATGAACAATGGGAAAACATCCCTTACTCTCATTCATCATTGTTAACATCTTTTAATGTCTTAACATCATTAATAAGCCCTATTATTTAATTGGAATCTTATTAATATCAACCTTGGTATAATAGACTTAACAACCAAACACTCATTCATAACATAACAACATCATCATTCATTCATGGCAATAACATCATCATAACAGTTTGCAAAAGCATGCCAACAAGTAGAGAACATTGACAATAGTCATATAACAAACAAATATCTTTTAAGCAAATAGCAAACAAATAGGGTCATGGGTTAACCCTTCATCTTACGCTACCCCCAATGCCTACATGTTCATACTATCCCTTCTCCCCATACCTGGTATGAAAATCTAAGCCCCTTTGCTAAGCGTAAATGAAACTACTCTTGTTCCCTCGTGCGGCTCGACGAACTCTTCAAGCCTTGGTCAAACACATAAGAACAACAAATTAATCCCAAATCCAAAAACTAGGAAAATAGATTAATAAAGGGATGAACACGTTACCTTAATGGCACTAGCACGCGTGACTTCTCTCCCAAACGGACTCAAGAACACTAAGAACTTCAAATGGTTCAAGGGAAGGGAAAGGGGAGAGGTTTTTGTCATACTAGGATTGCCCAAAGTGCCAATTTGAGGGTTTGGCTTGCAGCCCTCACAGAACTCTTCATGGTCGTGCTTAACATGAGCATAGGGTCGTACCCACTTAAGCACGGGCTTGCAACATTCATGTCACAAAGCTCGTATTTCCGACACGGCCGTGCTCCCCCTGAGCACGGCCGTGCGTATGGCTCAGGCAGCCATAAGACATGCGCCTAAGCATGGGCATGCTGATACATAAGCTTGACCGTGCTCATATACCAGAAAGGGATTTTAAGCCTCAACATCTCACTTAGCCCTTCATAACACTCCTCATATCAAACTTAACATATATAGCACACACATAAGCACTTAAAGGCTTAACAAGAAAAACGGGGTGTTACATCAACAACTAAACCGTAGACAACATTAAAATATTATTTTGGTAAAATTGTACTTTTGGTCCCCTAAGTTATTTGTTTTGTTTAAATTGGTCCCTTAAGTTTATTTTGTGACAAATAGGTCCCACAAGTTAGGTTCGAGTAACAACACTGTCCTTTTCACTCCAGTCCTTGAATTTCTCACCTATGTGGCATTTCCCGAACCTAGTTGGTTTGCTAATGTGTCATTTAAAATAATAAATTAATATTTTTAAAAATAAAAAATTTAATGAATAAATAAATAAAATTTATTTACTTTTTCATTATTCTCTCCAATAATATCATCTTCAAGAACCCCCACATGTCCTCTGGCGGCGACGCAACGACTGGGCAGCAGCGGTGACTGGACGACGGCGACTCCCTCACCTCCTCCACACTCTGTCGTCCTCCTCCGTCTCCTTACTCCTCACCCTCAAAGACCACGCCGACTGCCTCACTCTGGCACCACCTTCTTCCTCCTCTGACCCCCTCTGCTTCGCCTCTGCCCACGTGCAACACGTGCCATTCCCTGAAGCTCTCCGCCTCATCATCTATTCTTCTTCGGAGAATCCCAAATGGAAATTCAAGCTTATCAGAGTTACCCCCTTTTGGATGTCGAAACCCTAGAATCCCCTAAAAGGTTTATATGGCTTCGGGGCTATATTCTCGTCGCTGCGGCGGAGATGAACGCGCGTCACTGCTCCTAGCCACCACCTCGGATCTTCCTCTGGCACCAGCGTGGAACCACCGTCTAGTCATTTTCAATCTGTTCATCGTCTTCCGCGCCTCCCCTATCACAGTCCGTCGCGTCTTCGTCACGGGTCCGTCCTTTCGCCATCAAGATCATACCTCGCACCACCACCGTATTTCTTCTCCACGCCATTATTCCTGTTTCTAGACATATTTTGTGGGTTCATTTCTTTGTTAAAGAAATTTCCAGACCCCTCATTGTGGATTTCTAGGATTTATTACTCACTAGTTGTTGAGACCCTCTGGACATTCTGCACATTCTGGACTCAACCAAATCGTAAAGGGGTGGTGGTGAAGGTGTTGCTGGTGGTCGTCACAGAGAGAGAGAGTGACAGGGTGAGATTTGTCACTCGAACCTAACTTAAGGGAGGCTTTTTTTACCAAAATGGTGTAATGTGTGTTGCATTTTATCGAAATGGTGCAAAAGAAAAAGTATTTACCAAGCTAGAGTAAGTCATAAATTCTATTCATGACTTTCTAACTACTTTATATTATTTTTAATAAAAAAAAATAGCAAATCGCATGTGTCATCCGCGACTACCACTTTTTAATGAACAAGTCGTGGATGAAGGTAACGACTTCCATGAAAAAATAAATTTTTTTCTAATAAATTAAAAGTCGTAGCCCGTACGTGCGACTTGCATAAAAGTCGTTGACGGGATGCGACTTGCTTAACAAAAATAAAAAACCCAATGCATAGAAGTGGTACGTAGGCACTATATACAACTTGCATTTACTCCCCATTTACGATTTGAGCAAAATGGTTTGTTTAAAAGATGCAAATCTCGCGTAACAAGGGTCACCACTTTGCATGCGTAAATCTTTTCTGAAGTTTGCTAAGTTGTTAATGTCAAATAATTGCTAAGATGTACATGTGTGGCAGCAACTAGCAACTTGCCATCCTTAACACCTACAGTGTTTGCATGCTGCATGTCTTTTTTTTACACCTGAAGGAGCAAATCATAGTTGAAAGCAAGACCATCAACTCGGGGTTGATGGTTCGTTGAACCTGTGAGGTGCATCATGCATGTTTGAGCACCTGATGATTAAAAGTTTGGAGTTGAAACCATATAATGGAGGTGACTAAGGTTTCATGCACTAGTGCAATAAATGCTTTTTACTTCAGTCAAAATTGATTTTACACATCAGAATAATGTCTGACGTAAATACAGCTGACGTTAATAGTTAATATTTTAACATCAGTTGTTTAAATAACTGACATTAAAAGTAAAACTATTAACGTCAGTTGTTTAATAAAACTGATGTTAATATTGTAAAACTAACATCAGTTGTATTAATGAACTAACGTTAATAGTTAAGTTTTTAACGTCAGTTTTATTAAACAACTGATGTTAATAGAGTATCTTTTTTTTTAAAATACTATTAACGTCAGTTGTTTGAAACAACTGACGTTAAGAGATTTTTTTTTTTTTTTAAAGTTCTGTTAAAATAACACTACCCCCAGCTATCCCTGCATTCAGTAAACATTATCCCAGTAATATTCATGTCAATTAACCAATCCCTGCATTCAGTAAACAGTCCAGTCCAGTATACAGTCTAGTAACAGTCTTCACTTAAATTTCATTAATAAAAGAAAAGTATATACATACAAAGGAACAAATGGGGGGATAAAACATAACTAAAAGTTTCTATACTAATTACTACACACCTACACATAATAAGTTTCTATACTAATTACTAACTACACATCTTCTATATACTCCTGAGGTATACTTTCGGGCAATCCTTTCTCTTTAGCATACTTGAAGAAAAATTCTGCAAACCGCGTCCTCAAGTCTTTGAACTGTTTTTTGTCAAGAGGAGATTGGTCGCTGTTAAAAGCCTGCACACGTTCAAATAAATCACGGTAACATTAATTAACGCAAGGAAAAGGAAAACTAAAATACATAATTAAATAAGTTGTTTAATTAAGTATTACCTTCTTCCATCCCTCTGTAATAGATGAGGAGACTATGTTCAGCATATGATGCATCACATAATATCCACACGACCAACCGTCTGTCTGATATCGAGACTACGAAAGAAATGAAATTTAATGTCAGTTAAATAAACATATATATTTGGAATTAGTAATTAGTAATTATAATGTTATATACTATTTAACAAACTAGCAACCTTGAGGATAGTCCAGTCAGGATTTCCTTTAGACTTAAAAGTCCTACTCCTCCCGCTGCACAGCTCAAACTACAAGTCTTCAGCACACTATCATAAACAGAACATTCATGTCAATTAACCAATTCATCATGTGTCGCATAAAATTAAATTAAATGTTAAAACTTAAATTAAATAGAAGATTAATTACTAACCTATTGATAGGTTCCACCACCTCCCGTGGTGGGTTCTGGTGGAGAGAGCATAGGAAGATGACAGTATGCCTGGCAGGATGAATTATGAGCAATTGCCAATGCCCTCCCATTATGTACGGTGCCAGATATAGCTCCTTGCGATCATCACCTCCCAGTAATCTCGTTAAGTACGTTGTGACTTCGTTGTGATTTGGCACAAAATTCAGGCCGAAGGGAGTAAGGCTCTAAGAAACCGAATTGGTTGGAGCCCATATCGAATTGAAGTCAATGGAGATACCTACGATATGAATACAGTAAATCATAAAATTCAAATAAAATATATAAATTGAATTAATTATAAAATTATAAAGCATACTTACGTCGACCAAAGACTCACAATCGCGGTGGATAGTTGCCGGCCATCATTGCAAAAATCCCCAATATCGTCACCACATAATACAAATCCAAGCTCATGCTCATGAAATGGGCGTGCCAGCCAACCATCATGCTCCAACTCCCATTGAAAAAGCATGTTCCCATAATCCTCGCCAATCGAGAACAACCGAGTCATGAGAGACATCTTACCCGCCTTTGCCTTCAATATTAAATAAATCAAGTATATAAGTTGTTGATAGTTTAAAAAAAAAACATAAGTAATTAATTGACAAATTTGGACATTAATAATGAATATATACCTTCCGTGCCAACTCGGGCTCCCGCTGCGCCAGCTCAAACTCCCGTCGTTTCGCTTCCAACTCAAGCTCATGGCGTCGGATCTCCACCTCCCGCTCCCTATCTGCCAACTCATCCACCTCCACATGTGTCCTATTATAGCTCTCTTTTGTGCTCACATGTGAAGGGTTGGCAGCTCCCGCGGTGTCCTGGGAACCCACGGAGACAAGCTCCCTAACAAGCGCCTGCTTGAAATCTGGGTTGGATAAGAAGTGGCTTATCAGATGGCCTGTAATGGCTGGGTTCAAGAAGAGCTGCTGTGTGATGGATTCTCTAAGTGCATCCTCATCGACGACCCGCCTTCGTGAACTAGACTTGCCATAATATTCTTTGATGCCCACCGTCTCTGGAACACCGATCACCCGACCAGGATGGTCGTCCTTGCCTAGAGCAGTGAGCAATATATCCCGGCGTCCAGAAGGGACGAATGAGCCCTGGGAGCATTTTTCCTTAAGCTCCATCTACAATGAAGAATTGAAAAAACGTTTAAGAGAAAGGTGTTCCTTAAAAATATCAACCATATACAGATTACAAATATCAACTATAAATGCATATAGTTAGTTACTTACAATCTTATCTGCCACATCATGAGTGGCTTCAGCTTTAAAAGAGCCTTTCTTTGTCATCCGACCGGCTAACCAGACATCCTCGCGCGGGATGGGTGACGGAGGACTAACTGGTGTGCCCTCAGGCACCTCTCCATTTGCTATCCTCGCAGCCAGCTCCTCCTGCTTCACCCTCAGCTTCTCCGCCATCATCTCGTCGATCCTAGTGCCGTACCCACCCTGAGACAAGGTGTGGGAGTGGATGTCCTTAGCTTGATTCTTCCTACCCCTCTCCGCCTTAGTCTGTTTAAACAAAAACACATAATTAATAGAGTTAAATAATTTTAATTTCTTTACTTAAATGATCTTTAAGAAGCATAAATAAATTAACTTCATCAACTAACCTGAAATTTGGCATCATGTCGACTCCTAACAAAGTCAGCCCACGTCCCCCTATCAATCCAAGGGTAATCCAAGAACATCTTTTCAAGCTTCTTCTTCCCAGATACATAGAACCTAGAAAGATCATACTTGAACCCACTCCAGCGCCTTGCCCCAAATGAGAGCCATTTCTTCCGATGATGCTCGTCATTCGGCACGGTCCAAGCTATCTACACATTAAATACATATAACAAGCAGGATGAATTAGAACTCGAATAATTATTTAATAATGTACATCAAAAGAATGTAAAAGTAAAATACCATGATAGCCTCCCAAATCTAATCCTTAACCTTCTGTGGAACGTCATCCCAATGGTTGTATAGGATGCTAACTTGCTGCTTGGTTTGTAGAATCACCCACGTTTTAAATGATTTAGAATGGGGGCCTTGGGGCTTTAGTTTAGCATCAAAGTACACCTCAAGCTTCTGACCACTTTGCCTAGCTTTCTCTAATTTCTTCAATGACGTGGCTCCTCTACCCCGTTTCCTCTAAGACTGTGATGTCTGTTTGGACAAAAAAATGTTAAATTAGAGGGTTATGTATAACAAGGATAAATAAAGAATATATAAAGAACTTAAACTTACATTATAAATACTGGATAAATTTTATGTAACATGTAAACTTACAGTATCATCAGGTGTAGGCCCCATAGTGTCCTCTCGTGCATGCGGGTCCGAGTGATCCATGTGTATGCCTGTTCAGAAACGGTAAATATTAAAATATGTGTTTTTAACATGGATAACTAAAGATAAATCAAAAATAGCATACTCACATAACCTATGTTAGAGATAAGCTATGGCTTATCACACATACTCACAGAAACATCAAAAATAGCATAGAAAATAATGATTTATTTACCTCAGATAAATCTAAAACCTATGATACTAATGTTCAGTTAGACAAGTCTATGCCATATTAAGCACCAACATATAGTTAGTTCAGTGCATTCCCTAAACAAGCAACAACATATAGTTCAGTACAGTTCATTACATTCCCAAATTTACTTAACATAAAAAATGCAGCCCATATCTAAATTACAGGAACATAACAACCTCAAGAAACAGTTTCAACTAATCCAAAATCCCACAAGCAAACATACACAAATTGAGAAAAACAAAAGGTTCTACAAGCAAGTTCTAACAATTGAAAAGAAAGACAAGAAAAGAAAAAAGGTGACTTTTTTAAGAGTCCGAAAGGTAGTAAATGGTTTGCATGGAAAAACATTTTGGGAACTTAAATAAAAATATCCCACAACTATCAAACTCATAGAAGCAAACTTATCAAATGTATCTCATTCCCTTCAACAAAATATATATCAAATTTAGACTCATCAATGGCATTTATTTTAAACCCATTAAACTCATAGAAGCCAACTTGAAACTCTCATAAAGGATTACATGCTAAAATCTCACCAAGTAACAGCATCTATGCTACACACATTCTGGTTCCCCAACTCAAGAGCAAAGTTTTTAGAGGATATGCTTTGAACATCATAGCCAAGTAGAAAAACTAAACCAACCAAGAGATAGATAAAACAGAACCTAATAGAGAACTATCCTAAAGATTGTAAACAAAACCACTAATGTTAAGATAAGCAAAACCAAAAATGAAAATGAAACTTTGGAGTATTCTCCCAAACAAAACTGTTCCAAACATGAAAAGAGAAGCAAAACCAAAAATGAAAATGAAACTTTGGGGGTTTGGGGTTACCTGAGCTCAGAGAGAGGAGAAGGAGAGTGGCTCAATGGTGGTGCTATCACTAGCGGCCGCCGTTCGATATGGTTGAGAGTGAGTGGGAAAGACAGAGTTAGGGCACGCATGAAGTGAGAGAAAGATAGTGTACAATAATTTAGAGAGAGAGAGAGAGTGTGTACCTCGCGGTGGGGGTGAAGAAGACCTCGCGATGGTGGTGGTGCAATAGAGCTCGTGGTGGTGGAGAAGGGTTAGGGCAGAAGAGGCAGAGGCAGAGAGTGAAAGTGCAGAGGTAGAGAGTAACGAGGAAGGCGTGCAGATTTGTAGTAACGTATACATTCAATAAAAACATTTGAATCCACTTTTAACGTCAGTTGTTTATACAACTGACGTTAAAAGTTGCTCTTTAACGTCAGTTGTTTAAAAAACTGACATTAAAGAGAAACTTTTAACGTCAGTTGTGTATACAACTGACATTAAAGGTGATTTAAGTGACCTTGATAATTACAGTTATGCCACCATCTCCTTTTTAACGTCTAAGTTTTGGTTAACAGACGTTAACCTTTCCCATTTATTACATATTTTGCACTAGTGATGAGTAAGGCTCAAAAAGAATAGGTTCAGGAGATGCAAGCTAGTTGCTAGCGTAACACATTGTATAATAAGGAATGAACCAGTGTTAGTATTTGGCAACTTGTAGGAAGCATGAGATAAGTTCCTTCTATCATTGTTGTGCTAGAAAAGATCGTAGGTGGTTTGCATCAAAGTAGAGTACTGAACTATGTGGAGAGAAGAGGGAACATAGAGGAGCAATGTCACTTACAGTTCGGATTAGTAGTAATAAGGCTTTAATGAGGATGTGGGAAACAGAGTATTGGAGGGAGAGAATGAGGGGTCTCAGTTTAATGAAAATGTGGGGGACTATGAAGAAGTTTAGCACTTGGGCGCTGGAGATGTGGGATTGATTGCCCCTTGTAGTTGTGGGTCACAAATTAGGCATCTCTTCAAGTTGGTACCTTGCCAAACAGTCCATGTATTAGTGAGATTTACTTCACATGCCAACCAGCTTTTATCAATGTCTCAGTTCATCTATGTGCTCACTTTTGGTATGTGCTCAGTGTTGGAGCTCTCTGTGCTTACTTGTTAGGAAAAGACTTTCAGGTTGAAGTTTAAAACACGCAAATTCGTAGTCATTGAGTACGACATTTAATTTGTTAGGAAAAAAATTTATTTTTCTAGGGAAGTCATCACTTCCATATGCGACTTGTTAACTAAAAAATCATATCGTAGTTGACATCTACGACTTTTTTTTAAATAGAAAAAAAATTAAGGAAGTCGTAAATATCATTTACGACTTACTCTAATTTGGTAATTCCTTTTACGTATACACTATAGTGGTAAAATGCATAACAAATTACACCATTTGTGTAAAAAAGCCCTTAAGAGACCAATTTGAACAAAACAATTAACTTAAGGGACCAAAAGTATAATTTTACCTAATAATAATAAATTAGTCAGTTAATCAAAGAGAACAATAACTAGATAACTTTGGAGATATGATATAGCAATTACCAGGGTCAAAGGCAATTCTCTAAGTTGTCTTATGGTACACACGATCCTAATTTCATCTCCACTATCTAGAGCGCTAAAATATATTTTCTGCTCCTCAATTCATTTTTTTGCACTATAAAGCATGATTATTTTGATTTGTCTTAGGACTCCTCTCTTGTACTTGGAAGTAATCAGGTGACTCTACTCTCGGAACGAATGCAGCAAGGATTAAACTGTTCTCCTAAACAAGTCACGTACCACGCACAAATACACATAAATCTGTTCACCTCCTAATCTAGTCACAGACACATAATGGGATATAATTGAGGAAAGTTGATTTCTACTTGCATCTCACCACTTTTGTTTGTTTGGCGAAAAATGTTGAGAATACACTCTTTATCGCACTCCTTTTCAACACACTCTTTATTATTGGGTGGCTTTCATATGAGACCCACCAAAACACATGATCCTACATGAAATCCACCAATAATAGAGGGTATGTTGAGGAGTGTGATGAAGAGTGTGATGCTAACATTGTTCTTGTTTGGCTCATAAATCAGTACAGGCACCCTAACTGAATCACTGGTTAGAAAATCCTGTCTATTCTAGATGACATGGTTGCTTTTTGTTGTCCAAATTTATATCAGGAAGGCCTAACTTTAGTAGGCTGGGAATGTCGAGAGCAGTTTATCACACTTTAGTTTTCCCCAACCATGAAATTGAGCTGAAACAGCAGTAAATCTGACAAATTCACAACCTGGTAAAGATTACAAGCAAAAACTAGATGGCAGAGAATAAATAAATAAATAAAAGAAGAGACAAATCCCTGAGCTTGGATATTCAAAATAAATAAATAAAAAAGAGCCAAGTGCACGAGACTCTGGGGGATTCTGCGGAGGGTAGATGTACACAGTTTTAATCCTGCAAGCTGAAGAGAGGTTGTTTCCAAGATTTTGAACTTGCAACCACCAGGTCACAAGGCAACAAAGCAACCTTACCACTGTGCCTCACCCTATTGGATATTCAAAACAAATATGGACAAAAATATTTGCACTTCTAGAGGAGCATAAATGACTAAAAGCAATAATTTCTTTTCCAGAAATTCAGTTACCAGAAAGACAATTGATACTCTACAGCAGAGAGGAATACTGAGAAGTGTAGTCTTCTCATTTTTGCTTTAGTGAGCCCTTTTTAGATTTCTTTAACTCCCACGGTGGTAGGCAACCTTTATAGTGAGAGTGCATAAATAATGAAGACAATGATACTTCCCTATGGGGCATTGAGATTGATGACAAGCAACTGAACGCAGTTCGTAGTCTCCTTTTTTCACTGTCACACCCTTGAAAGTTGGGATCATGTTCAACACTTGACGTTTTAAGGGCATCAGGGAGTATGCAGTTGCAAAAGGAACCTACAAGGAAGACAAGCAAGTCAGCGAAGCATGACAATGAATTTTGACAGATTGTGGATGGATGAGATAGATAATGAGGGAACAAAATCAAAACATTTGACTCCAAATCAGAATTTCACCCTAGATGGCTCTTCCCTGCAAAGACGAAATTTGCTTGTTTCTAA
This sequence comes from Echinosophora koreensis, assembly GCA_035048595.1. Lineage (NCBI taxonomy): Eukaryota > Viridiplantae > Streptophyta > Magnoliopsida > Fabales > Fabaceae > Echinosophora > Echinosophora koreensis. The sequence continues at coordinate 1,303,751 of JAPCYP010000096.1, forward strand.
AAATTCTGTAATGAGATGATAATGGTATAGTTTAAGAACAAATTATTCTATGTCAACCACAATAAGGCTGTGCTTGTACTTGTATAAGTAGGTGAAAATAGGAATGCGCAAAATAAGGAGGGGAATGGAAGTAAAATGGAGTGGAAAGGTTTTGATTTTCACTCATTGTTGCCTGGTAGAGGGTTGAAAATCACTGTCAACTCATTTTGATGCCATAAAAGTGACCAAATTTCTGGGTTGAGGTATAGTGCAATCAAAAATGTTATTTTGGACATAAAAATTGGGGATAACAATCAACAACCGGTTAACGACATTCAAAATCGTGGTTAACGGTGTGTTGAACTTGGTTAATGGGTTACACTATAATAGATGATGGGTAACTCATTAACTGACAACTTGGTTAATGATTTACTAAATCTTGGTTAATGTAGCTCAGTGGAAGGCTAATGAGTTACCTATTTTGATGTACCCAATAACCAAGTTCAACACGTCATTAACCACGATGTTGAACGTCATTAACCAATTGTCGATTATTGTCCCATTTTTATATCCAAATAATAGAACTGTAGTGCATATGAGCTGCACACTTGCACCACACAACTTTCAAGAATCCCATGTTATTGTTGAATCAAGCATATGCAAAGTAATTCTCACTCCAAATTATCCACCTACTCATACAAGCATAGTCTTATCCACAAAAAAACTAAAAATGAAAAAAGCCTAAAAATTGAGGCTGCAAGTGATATCAGACATTGCTTTGGTGGCAGATGCTCTCCATGTTAGCCAAAAAGGAGGAGCAAAATAATTTCACGGAAATATGTCATCTGTTACAGTTGCCATGAAGGACTATCTGTCATGGCATGAAATAATTGAACCAAAGCAGCAAGGCTTCCACAGTGCCACCAGACTGCGGAACCATAATTTGGAAACACTTCTAGGTTTCAATTGCTCATATTTTTCGCTTATGCATTCAGGAAGAACTGCATTCTGATGCATCTTCTGTATTTAGGTGTTTACTCACTCAAAAATGATACAATTTAAACATGAAATAATGGAACTGGAGTTTGAAAACATGTCATATACCTATTCTTGCAAGACGATTTACCCATTTTGGTATTGAATTCCCTGTCAGCTTGAAACAAATATCCTCACAGAAATGGTTGCAATTCTTCACAATCAAGTGATAAGTATCACCATTGTATTTTGTGGACTGGCGCTCCATGAACTCGCGAATCTGGAAAGGATCTAAGCTAGTAGTTCCCATGAATATTGACTTCCTAAACTTAAAGCCAGGGCATTGCCGAGGTTCAACCTCAAAGACACCACTTGTTGGATAGTCGTGGGCTCCAAATGCATATTCTACTCCATAAACTGTCAGTATAATAACTTAAATCTCAGAAAATATTCATGGAATCCAGAATTCAACCTTTTCTCCATATAAAGCAAAAGAGAAAGTAATACTCAGAGATAAGTGATACATGCATAGATACATAGTCCTTTTCTCTAAAATAAGAAAGTATCTCAGTTTGCACCTTTGTGTATGCATGTTATAAAAAATTCATCTAATCTAAATCTTGAAAGTAAGGGTGCATTATAATCATTAAATGATCTTTCAAAAGTAGGTAGCATTAAAGGTTACTTCTGTCTACTTGATAATTACAGGTAGAGAAAATCTTTTATATATTTGAACTATGAACTAATAGAGCATGCAACAACAACTAAGTCTTATCCTTTAGGAGGGCCAGCTACACCCTACATGGACCAAATGACGCCATGCACTCTATCAGAAACCAAAATTTATGTAATATAGGAAGAAATTTCCATGGAAAGGGGAGTTGGAGGCATGGAAATAATACCATAGAAACAAATCTGGACTAAAACACTTAAGACACATACTAATGTATCAAAAATTAGTTTTGGATATATTTGAAAAGATTTTAACTGTCAACTGACCTTCGACCCCAGAGTGGAAAATACCAATGCCTGCCCAACACATGTAACCATTTACTGTTGTCAAATCATACACATTGAGATAGACAGGTACATTCCCAGGATTGTTGCCTGCTGATTTCACTTTAGAGAATATGCAAAATGGGGCGGCTGATTTGTCTTTTAGCCGAAGATGCACAACAGAGGGCCAGCCACTTCTAAATCCTGATTTCATTTTTTTAGTGAACCCAGGAACCATTCAATATCTATTTCCTACTGCATATACATTAAGAAAAAGAAAAAAGAAAGAGATCATTTTCACAGAATACCATGTAATCAGCTAAATATCAAAATGGAAAGTACAATTTTACTCTAGACCGAGTTTTCTTTACCATTAACTGTGAAAGAAAAGGATCCCTCCTCAGTCATGAAGTAATCTCCAAATATCATTATTTTCAATTTTATGTGTCTCGATATAAAACCACATGACATGCATAAAACCCACATATTTATTGTATTATACTTTCATAATTTGACACTACATGCCTGCCATTCATGACTAGTGTTCTCAACACTTCATATGCAATATAGGGTCAACAAGGAATATTTATGAATGGCATTACTTTTTCATATATAGCTGCTTGTTTCAATTCTAAAGCCAAAATGCAGTACTCACTTGAATGAAATGATGACAGACCAGACTCATTTTTCATCCAGAACCAGACTAGGCTTTACAGAAAATGCAGCAGCAGCCTTGTTCTCATGTTTACTACCATTCAATTAAGAACCAGGAAGGAACAAAGTAAACAACCAAGCCGTATCCCACTAAGTGGAGTTGGCTACATGGATCAAGCAACACCATAATGTTTTGCCGTAAATCATGTTTATAGACAAACCACTGACCTCTGAACCCTTTTAACAGTGTCACCTATAGTTTTTTACGTCCTCTCTATCTCTGGTGATTGGGTTGCCCTCCATATGATCTACTCTCCTTACTACATATTATATAGATCTTCTCCATACATGCTCAAACCACCTATGGCGAGATTTTAAGATTTTTTTTTTTTTATAATAGGTGCTGCCCCGACTATCTCTCTAGTACAATTATTCTAATCCTATCTTGTCTAGTATGTCCACTCATCCAATGCAACATTCTAATCTCCGTTACATGAGTTTATTCTCTCATTGGCCTTTTACTTTCCAACACTCAGTCCCATATAACATAAAAGAAAATAAAATCACTTTTATTCATCTTGATAACTTATCGTTTATGTATCACACATCATAAAAACATTTACTTTTGTTAGATTATCTTATTTAAGGACTACTCGGAGTATATCACTTTTGAGCTATGTTCTAAGGAACGTAATGCAATGTAGAAGACCCAATATAGCTTTCAAACATTGATAGATACATTACAATGGACATAAATCATTTGTATCAGGAATTTGATGTATATTTTATGACCAAGTAACCATGAAGTTCATATCTGTTTCTGCTTAATGAAAATCAAAAGATATGAGGGTTACAAAAGCATAATTTAAAGGATTTAACAGGGAGGGATGGTGTCATTTCCAATTTTAGTAGCCTAGTTACTAACATGTATGGGAGAGTAATGGTTTTAAATTGTGGTATGCAACTGTAATTGCGGCTGTATATTTCCACAATTGCAGTAAACGCACCACAACTGCAATTTAAAGCCATCAATATCATTATCAAGGAAGCCATAAAAGGGGGTAGGCAATTTGGAGGAAAATGATCTTCCAGATTAATTTCAGCCTTTCTTTGTCCACATGGAATGGAATCATTTCCTTAGTTTCATTTAGGATGTAGCCCTCTGTGCATGCTTTTGATCAACACCGACAAGAAAGTTGATTTTAGTTGACTTGAATGGGAATAAAAGAGGATCTATGAAATATAGATCAAAGTACGGGAAGGAGTCTGGCAAATATTAATGGCAAGGCAACAAAACTAAGCTCTTTCAATATCTTGGTCAATAAAACTAAATTAAGTTGAAAGCATAGGTTATTCAGAAGAGTAGTCAACTTTAGACATCATGTAATATTTTGCTTCTTTACCCACAAAACTATCATAGTAACTCCAATCATCTTTGAAAACCTCCACAAATTTTTCTTCGTTATTGTGGGCACACATTTATATATCTTAGAACATAGGCCTAGACTGAGCAATATTCCAAATATGCAGGCTAGTATCCCACATGATTTGCAACGCCCATAATACATGACTTTTCACAATTTTGCAGAAATCACTAGAGCATAAATTCACTTCTAGCTACTGTAATGTGACCCAAATCACCTATTTAGAAGAAAAAAAATTGTTAAAAATTCCCTGGACCCGTTAATAAATCAAAAATGAAAGTTATTAAATGAAAAGTACAAACATTTAATAACTAGAAAATTTTGAAAAATATGTTTAATGCTTTCTTTTGATTAATAACTTTGAATGAGTATAAATGATAGTTTGACTACTTAATGATGATGATGATAACAGCTCCCTCTTAAGGTGAGAATTCAAGTTTTGCAGTTTCATGGACCACACTCCCTCTTAAAGTGAATTAGGAGGATTAGCATGGAGCTGCTGCTGCCAAATAAAAATGAATAATTGCCATGTTATATACTTTCAAATAAAAGGAATGGGTTAAATATGTTTTTGGTCCCTCAAATTTAGGTGATATTCGATTTTAGTCCCTCATTTGGAATACGTACTTTTTTAGTCCTCACATTCGAAAACATGTTAGACATGGTCCCCAAACATACATTTTACAATTACCCAAACATAAATTTTAATCCTATTTAGGGACCACAACCGACAAGTTTTAGAATTTAAGGGACTAAAAAAATATGTTTTTCAAATGATTTATTAAAACTGAACATCACCTAAATTTAGGGACCAAAAACATGTTTAACCCAAAAACTACTAATTTTAAAATCCCATTCTTTAATTTTTTTCTATAGGAATTTTCAAAATCCCATTCTAATCTTTCTGACAACTCATGTAACAAATACTGATAATCATTAACAACCACCACCAGCACCAGAAAAGCCCAAATCTATTTAGTGAATAGACAAATTCTAACATGTCAAGTTCCAACTTCCAAGCAGAAAAAAAGAGTGAAAATGAGATAATTTTACAGCTTGCAATAATATGGGAGATTTAATAACATAAATGAAGATCCAACTGCTATCTGAGCTCACATTCTATGACAAGAAAGTGGGGTAAGATGGGTGAAAAAATAGCTAAATGAGAGGGCAGACAAGAAGAAAAATTATAGGCCATAGATCAGATTGGAAAACCATGAGGGGGGAAAAAACATTAGACCTATAACAAGCAAAGGAGTAACTGATCTTCCACAAGCAAATCAACAATGAGGAGAAGAAAATACATTATAAAAAAAAAAAGGATTCAGCTAAAGAAAACTGGTACCAAGTAAACCAATGCAAGAAACTTGGAAATGAGAAAGACCCACAAACCTATAGTGGCAAAAGGGCAGCAAGAAGAGCTAGCGAAGTGAGAAACTCCTCCAAAATGCAAGACAGCCATTGTCTCAAGACAGAGAAAGCACTCGAGAATGGAACAACAATGTGTGTGCCTGAAACTCACACATTGTCACAGCTCCTCTGACAGAAGTGAAGGCTGTGTAGTATAGTAAGAATGGGCAGAAACTGCTTTGTCTGTTTTCGGGTATAATGGTATTTGAACAACCAATTTCAAACACGTGACTTTATATATATTTATCTCTATTTAACTTATGTTTACTTTTTTATCTTTTTTATATATATATATTCCAAAAATTTATAAAAACCAAAAAAACATCATCCAATATCACAAATTTTATGTTCAAATATAATTTCTAAATAAGCTATTTCTCGTGGGAAATAACCAAATGACAATTATTATTTAAATAAAATAAAAAGTGAAATAATAAACCCAAAATTTTGCAACTAAAAAGTGAAAAACGTGAAAGAAATTCTGTCCGGATTTGACACTTTGATGTTGACTGACATCATTGCTGGGTTGAATGATGGCTTACTGTCCTTTTTTTAAAAAATTATTTTTGGAAATCTGTGTGCGTCAAGTTACATTGTTGATTCATTCATTAGATAAAAGCTTGCTTAAATGCTTATATAAATATAAATTATGTAAAAAAATAATCAGTATAGTTTCAATCCTTTGCAATCTTATATAGTGGTTAAGGAATAAAAAAAATAAATTTATATGAGAATTTATGTATTTTATATTTTTAAAAATAAAATACTTAGCTTTTATTTACGAGTTAGGAGAGAAAGGAAGCTAGAAGATCAAAAGGGAAGGAGGGAGAGGGAAGGAAAGAGAATGAGAGCATTAACCCCTCATTGCTTAGGAGTATATATAATGTGAGGGGAGAAATGAATGGAGGATATATAACATATTTTCACAATTTTAACCTTACTTGAGAAAATAACATAACTACTATTTTATAAATAATATTAATACAGGAAAAAAAGTGTAAATTTTAAAATTGTATAAAGGCAAATTAGTAATTTAGGTTAGTTTTCCATCAAAATATCTCATCTTGGGGAACCTAGAAAATGGGTTAAGTGAGGGTTTTGGAGGGTTTATGAAAATCTTTAAAACTTTCCTCTCCTTTGTTATCAACTCCCAAATAAGGGTGTCATCTTCATAAATCTCTCATTCTCTTCCCTCCAAAAAATCAACTTATAAACAGAACCTTAATTTATTAATAAATAATTGTTGTCTTTGGGGTTCTTTTATCTGTGCAAGATTGTATTGGATAGACAAACTTACTTAAATTGATTTGAGATAATTAATTGTGATGGTGAAGAAATATTTATTCAAAAGTATAATCAATTGCAAATAAATCAGTAACTAATTCAATTTCATAGTCAAAGTTAGCCAGTTAGGATAAGGGAGCTAGCGGCCCACAAAACAAAAACTAGCTTTCTCCAAACAATTAAAAGTTAATACAAGCACGAAATAATTAAAAGTTAGAATTTGACATGACTCCTGAGTTAATTTTCTTATGTGCCAATGTGCTATATTAAAATATCCTTCATCTTTTCTGATTCATATCAATAAAAGAAATTTGTTGCCACTTCAAGCGCAATTATTAACTAATGCAAATTAACTTTTGTGAGATTAAAAAAAAAAGTATCTGCACAAGTGTCCATTGTGTTTATCTAATAATTTGATTAATTAATTAATTCTTTTTCGTATGAATATCTCGTATCATGTCTCCGTTGCCTATTTTACTAAAAATATCATAATTTTTATATACTATGCTTTTTGTTTGTATGTACAAGTTGTAACAAAAAGCAAGGATCCCACACGTTCAAGAAACAGCTGGAATATGATTAATATATAATATCATCAATCGTCCTTTTAATAATATATTATTATTCTTCTATCCTCCAGATGTTCGAGGGAATCCTATGATGAAAACCGAAAGCCAACTATTTCATAAGGATTTTCTGTCCTTTATTTTTAACTTAGGAAGAAAGATTGGGGGATAAAAAAAGGAAAATCGAAATACAAAATACTTGCAAGAATGAAACCTTATTCTTTCCTGTCATTCCAACTGGGGCTTGATAGAATATTCCTTCGCGACCCGAACCCGAGTTATCCGTGAAAAACAACAACTACACGGGTGGGTCTATTCGATTCGTGGGTCATCGGTTCCACTGATCAATTACACATGGATTAGTTCGGGAGGGTTCAGGTTTCGTGAAAAAAAATTGGCTTCTGCCCGAATGTAGTTAAGATACATTATTATTTTTTATTCCCCTTTAATTTCATTGGTTCTCTTTGATTTTCATTGGTTCTCATACCCTTATCCTTATCTTATCCTTATCTTATCATTTCTCATCTCTCAAAATCTCTCAGATTATCACAATCTCACGTTGCCCAATATTTCATTTGACTATCTCCTTCCCAATATTTCTCACTTATCAAGATCTCTCTCAAAATCTCTTAGACTTTCTGCTCTCCCTAGTGCCATAGCACCACCGCCATCAACCACGGCATCATCGTTTTCTGTTTTCTGTTCTGCGAAGTGCGAACCCTCTTTCATGGCATCGTCTCTATAACAGCCCGATTTTCGGATAAGCTGTATTAACGGTAAATATATATTTATTTATATTTTTATCTGGGACTTAGGAAATGATTTTGGAGAAAACAAATCATATCTAGAACATGCTCTATGGTAGGAAGCTCTGGTTAAAATTTGGGTTTAAAACTCAGACGAAAATCGATCTGCGTTTTTTTTACTGACAGTATAATTTTATACTGACAGAAAAACCCTAATTTGATCCGAAAACTGAAATTTGTAGTTTTTTTATATTTTGTCCGTGAGAAATTCTACTTTTCAAATCTCCGATCAGAAATAAAATATTATGTGTAATCGGACGAATTTTAGTGAAAGTTGGAAAGGAAAACAGTCGGTATTCCCACTGACAGTAAGATTTTAATGATCAGAAAACCTAATTTTGACTCGTAAACGAAATGGTTTATGTTTAAATCATGTTTCCAACGAGTTTGGTTGTTTTGAAAATTTTCAACCGAAAACGAAATAATATGCTTCTATTCGGGTGTAAAACCCTAATCGAGAAATCGACAGAGTCGAGAATGGAGGTGTAGAGACAAAACTGGACACTAGAGGAGCTGAGTCATGGGGTGAGTCACCACCATGACTCACCAAGTCATTATGAAGCATTAAATGTAAATTTAGGTGAAATGACCAACATATCCCTAAGCTTAACCTAACCGGCGTTGAGTTAAATTTCAACCATGGTTAAGGAACCAAGGTTAGTTCTTGTGGCCAAGAATCAGCCACACCCTTCACTAAATGTGACCCACATGTTTATTAACCATAGTTAGCAAAGTAACCCTAGTTAAGTTAATTATTAACCATAGTTAATCATATATTAATTTAATATTCACAAAACCCATTAATTTAAATCCTAAGAACCAAACAAAGCCTAAGATCTACCCTATAAATACCCCCCAAACCGCAGCCTTGCCCCGCCTCCACTCATTTCTTCATTTTCTCTCACTTTTCTCAAGAACACTTTAAGCAAATTTGTGAAGGACTTGATCCATTCTTTTCAATTTTCCAACATCTAAGAGGTATACCTTACTCTTCTTGATAAATAAACATCATGTTCTTCATTGATTTTCTTGTTTTCAAGTCATAATCATCAAGTTTTCATGAGTTTTTCATTCTTAGATCAAGAATTTCAAATATTTCTAGAAAATTGTAGAAAAATCATTTTAATGTGAAACCAATTTCTATGATCCTAATATGTCCTCTACTATTATCGTCTAAGATTTTGTAATCAAAATCATTTTCCTTCCTATTTATCTATTGAAGGCCGAATCTATGTATTTTTAAGAAAAGGAAGTTTTGTTCAATTTTTACAATATGACACTTGATCTTTACTCTTTAATACCTATAGTTGTTATATCTAGAAACTTGAAATCAAAAGAAATTCCTAACCCTATTTTATAGCCTTGGCCGAATTTGTGTTCATGTGAGCAAAATAAGTTTTCTTCAATCTTTAACTAGATCATGATTTGTATGAACTAACTAAGGTGTGTAAGTTATAAATCCAAGAGTTTGTGAGCAAAAGGAATTTATAACCTATTTTGCTCGTTGAGGCCGAACCCTAACCTAGTTGGTTAGAGGATTATGTTTCATAATTTTAACTATTGACACTTAACTTATGTTAGTTAATACTGTAGGATTTAGTATCTAAAAGATTGGATTAGGAAAATAACCCTAGCCTTATTTTTATGACTTGGCCGAACCTAACACCATATGTCCATATATATATTTGTTTGATTAATTTGTTTTATCGTTGATTTGGTTAAAGGTGGAATTGGTAATTTGTGGCGTGATAACGAGGATCGGTGATTTCGTGTTTCCGGTGGTAACTTAGGTGGGGGAAAGGATCATTCTGTCGTCGAAATCGATAAGTAGTGTATTATATAATAATTGTGTAGGGCGACCTAAACCCTACTAGTAGTTGAGTAATCGACAAGACCAAAATCGCATTGGAAACATTTTCTGTAAAACCAATGGTGATTCGGGGATTGTAGGTTTATCGACATTAGGTTGATTTTAAGTTTTTGATGATGTCTGACTTTATGTTTATAAGATTGATTGTGATACGCTGGTTGAGGTATTCCATTACATGTGACGTATTATTTTTGGTGTTTGAATATTTCCTGATATTATGTTATGCATGATCTGCCTGGTTTTTAATATGGTGTTTAGTTGATTCTTAAGAGAATATATGTATAGTTCGGGTGTTGTTGGTTTGGGTATGAGAATAATGGTGACTTAGAGGTGTCTAACTTAATTAAGCTATTTCATAGATGAGATTATGAGATATAATTTGAGGATTTATACAAGTTTCTAGTAAGAGGTCGAGGAACTAGGTTATGACCCCATAAGAGTCGGTGAGGTCTATATACTATTGGGTGTAGCAATTTGGCTACTAGAGATATAATTTTATGTGTAGCAATTGGGCTACTAGAGACATAATTTTATGTGTAGCAATTGGGCTACTATAGATATAATTTGATAGAGGGGAGTGTTCGCTCAGACGAAGGACTAACATTCCTATTTGGATGGAGATGGTGTGATAGGGTTGTAGTGATCACGTTAGCATAAAGGTTTAGTTGTATGAGAGTAAGGGTAGAGGATGATAGTGTTAATTTGAGGATGATTGTTAGTTATGTGTGATGTGTATCTTTGACTGTTGTTATATTATATGCTATGGTTTCTTTTCCGCTTTTAATGATAGAACTATTTCTTATCCCCTATGTTTTCTGTATGTTATGTTTTATCTTTTATGGAATCGTTCGAGAAGACCCTGTTGATGAGTTGATTGAGGAGGAGTTGGATGGAACTCCATATGAACCAGAGGCCGGAGGACGAGCTGTGATCCATGGTGATTAGGGTCTAGATAGTATGGCCAGTGTGTCTTATGGAAGTATTTTTACATGTTTCCGCTAGTATAACTTTTGTTAAAGTATATGCCTGTGAGGGATTCTACTGAGAGGATACCCTCAATAGTGTTTTGTATTAAGTTCATCAGACATATGTGTGTATGTATAAACATAAATATGGTGTGTTGTTTTTAATTAACCAAGTTATATTGTATTTAACTTAAGTTTTAATTTTTACGTGTTTTCACGTTAAGCGAGCAATTAAGGAATTAATTAAGAAGGCTTTAATCTAAACCATGGAGGCGCGGAGCCACCTACAGCCACCACCTTCTTCCATGGCCACACCGAAATACTACCGTTGATCTGTTACTCAAGCGTCGGATCTTCAAGTGACGGGTCTATTCTTCTGCGACCAGATGAAGTTGTTCTTCGACCAGATTTGTTCTTCTATAACCGGAAAGACTCTTCTTAGATCTATATTTTAGTTTTGTATGTCAGATCTTCTTTTGATGCTTTTTCTTTATGGTTTGAGATGAAGATTTGGTGTCTGTAAGTTTTGATTTCATTTAATAATTTTTGAATTTTGTTGAAGATCTGAAATTCTTTTCCTCTTTACAATATTTTTTGTTCAAAACCGCCAAACCCGCCCGCATCCGCCTGTCACCCTTCAAAATCGCCACCCGACCAAACCATTCCCCAAATGGACGGAAACGGGCAGAATATTATATGTTAAGTCTCTATATGTCTGATGTGCATTTGCCCTAAGTTTTGATGAAAACTAAACATTTATCAATGATTTAATTGCACTCCATATTGGTTGCTGACCTGTCTACTTAGTGTGCAGATTATTATTTAAAGTATATCTTTCATCTGTCTGCCCTAAAAAGCAACTTGGTCATTCATGGAGATCACCTGTTTGATGAGAAAAGTCAACCTGTCTGCTGACTGGAGTGTTGACTGTCTGCATAGAAGAGTCAACTTGTCTAATGAAGCTCTCACTCGTCTGTGGTTCTTCGATAAGGAACACGCAAGGACAAAGGAACTTTTAGGAGCTGTCTACTCAGTCAGAGGTTACTGAAGCCTTCTCTACGAGAATCAAGAAACTCAGAAGGTCAAACACTTAAGCAACCATGGAACTCAAGAAAAAGAATGCTTCCAACATGCTTTATTCCATAGTACAACTGGGAGTTGCATGAAAAGGGAAATATGCTCTGCAAAGTACAAAAGCAACCTGAACAACTCTGATTTGGCTGCTGTACAAAGCATAAAGCATTGCTCATCCTTGTTAAAGTACAACCAATGTTCCTATGCATTAAATGGCTGCCTAGAACGATTCTATTGCATTTAATGGAGCTCAGTTCAAAGCTAAAATCTGAAGGAATGTCTCTAACATATTTAAAATGATTGAAGCCTATAAATGCAAAAGTCACTGAAAATTAAGATATAGAACATACAGCATTAAAGAGCCATTACTCTGCGCATTTATTCCTTCATTCTTTCAATCTGTATTCTTCAATCATTTGAAGTTATTACGCAGTCTTTCTTCACTTCATATTTAATTCACTCTTCTGAGTGTTAGTGAAAGACTTGCAAAATGTATTTATTACAATCTTTTCTCAAATAAACCTGTGTGAGCCTGAAGAGGCTAGGTGAGCAAACAATAGTTGTCTTGGAACCTAGAGAGGCTAGGTGTGCAAAGAATACTTGGAGTCTATAACCTGATCAGTTATAGTGGAGAAACTTGGTGCTGCTAAGGACTGGACGTGGCCCTAGTTGTTAAGGGGTGAACCAGGATAAAATTGTTGTGTCTATCTCTCTATCCTTATCTCTTTAGTTGCTTTGCTTATGGGGTTAAAGTGTGAATATCAAACAAGTTTTAATCTTGCATACTTGTGTGTTTTCCTGTTGCAAAATCATCAGACAAGTCCCTTGTTTGTGCTTTGCAAAAACTCTTGTCTGTCCCTAGCTTCTATGTACGAAAAGTTTCTAACTTTCCTTTAAAGTCTGATAAACACAATTCAACCCTCATTCTCGTGTTTATAGTTGTCTATTTCATTATCTACTTTGGTTTTGGTCGGTTTTGTATTTTTTGGCCCGAAACCGATCGAAACCGACCTTTGTCCACCCCAAATTCCAACTCTTATGATGAATATTTTATTAATTGAACTTATTCTTGCACCGATTAAGACACTTATAGTTGGTTGATTTAATCGTATTCCAATCAAGATGAAACCAATTTTAATTAAATATATTTTTAAATTTTATATAATAAATTAACATCAGAAAATCATACCTAGTTTCATACAAATGGGTGAGGCATCACCTTCTAAGTGTAATATCCTCAATTTCAAACATTAATTTGTATGTGGATTGTGTATGATTATGTGTTTGAAATATGATTATAATGTATGTTAAGGAGTATGACTGAACTGGATAAGAAAACAAGAAGGGGAGCTGGATCAATAGAGCACGTTTGGACGTGCAGGATACCAACCTCTGAGTGTTGGCACTCTCAAACGTGGGGGTAGGGAACAATCAAGCGTCCTAATAGGCTAGACACATTTTGGACAGGTGTCAAACAAAGAGACGTGAAGAAAGACATGTATCAAGATTTATTTGCGATGAAGTAATCAACAGTCCAGGCTCAAGCATGGGAAGAGGCCACGCCAGAGCGTGGGCAAGCTTAAGCATGGGACCTCAGCACACTTAAGCATGCTCAACAGACAGGTAAAAAGAGTTTCTTTCATTTTCATTTTTATGCATAAGAGTTACCCCTCTTCAGCTGAACCACGACCAAGAGGAGAAGGCAGCCATTATTGAGATCTTTTAAGCTCAGTTCGAGCAAATCCGAGTGACAAAACCCTAATGCGATCATACCATCTTTTTCGTATCTACATCTTCATTTCTGACCGCTCGTTTCTTCGATTTATCAAAGGTAAAATCGAAGTTCTTTATACGTAGGCATGTTGGTATCAACGTTTTTCATTTGTTCTTCAATCATTTCTAGCTTTTATCTTCGATTTCGATTGGTTTTAGGATTACCGATATCGTTGGCATGTTGTTTGCCTGATTAGGGCAAATTTTGGAGCAACATGGAGTACCCTTTCACGCATAGCGTGTAACACCCCGTTTTTCTTATAAATGTTTCTATGCATTGTATATGGTTGTTTGTTGTGCTAGTTTATTATAAATGTGACTTAGGGAAGTTAAAATGGGGTTGAGTGGGGTTTTCTGATAAAAAAATCCCCTTCTGGCGTGCAACACGACCCCGTGCTCATGTGTGGGTCTCCATGACACGACGCGTAACGAGCACGGCTGTGTCAAAAAACGGAAGGGAGTGACGTGGATGTTGCAGACCACATGCTCCTTTAAGCATGCCCATGCTCGCGGTCTGGCAGTACAAATAAGTGGGTTTAGGAGGGTTATGAGTTAATATCCTCACTTAACGCTTTTTCGCAAATCCTTGTGCGATAGAAACCTCTCCTCTCTCTTTCCTTTAAAACCCTTAGAAGTTCCTGGCGTTCTTGCTTTCGTTTGGGAAGGAGTCACGTGCTAGTGTCAAGTTTAAGGTAACCTTGTTATCCCTTTGTTAGTCTCCTTTCTTATTTTTCTTGGATTGGAGATTAATATCTTTCTATATGCCGGTATGTTTTATTTGTGAATAATTATTGATGACAATGATGTTATGCTATGATTGAATGCATTGATATTTGATGTTGATGATATGAGATCAATGTCGTTTTTATTTCTATAGACACACTAATTAAAGACATAGGGATATTAGTAATGAAGAAAGAATTAAAGATTAATCCCAAGTATTCATAAGACATGAATCTTAGTAAAGAGGGGCAAGATTAATGCTCAATAGTATAGTTTAGACACTAGGATTCACGCTCGATAACAGCACGACCGTGCTCGATAATAGCACGACCGTGCTCCCCAGACAAAATATAATGTTAAGAGGTAACATGGGTGAAGTTGACACAGGGAAACACAAGAAAGGGGGTTGAATTGTGTTTCTTAACAGTTTTTCGAAAAAGCCTTTTCTTAAAACCTTTTTGCAAGCAAAGCAAGATAAGTACACAAAAACAAAATAACGTTTTTAAAGAGTTAACAAACTCAGATCCAAATCCCCACAGTTAGTATAAGCAAAGACTGTAAAAGATAAGGATAGAAGATTCACACAGATGATTTATCTTGGTTCACTATCTTCTAACCAAGAGTTACGTCCAGTCCCTTCTACCTGAAGGTTTTCTCCACTATAAACCAATAGCTTTACAAGTATTCAACACCTCTTCACGCTTACAAGTATTCTTTCTCTACCAAGCCTCTTCAGCCTCTAACTCTAACCTAGAGATTTAAAGTATGATCTTATAAGCTCATTATGTGTGAGAATATGAAGGTTTAAGATCAGTTGTGATTACAAATGAATTTTTTTCAAAAGACCTTTGAGTAGAGTTTTGGCACTTTGAATATCAGAGCTAAGATCTGTTTCTTCACTGGGGATCGTCCACTATTTATAGATGAAGTGCTTCTCTGCCTTGATCTTCTTCAACGATCTTCAACTTGTATCTGTTTAGAGATAGCATTAAATGCTAGGATCCATTGAAACTGACAGCTTGATATGCTTTCTGCGAGAAGTGCTCTCGGTTATCAGAAGAATGCTCAAAGTAGTGCTGTCATTTCCCTGTTGTACCGAAGGTTGCTTTATGACTTTCCTTCTTCGTACTTGGTTTAACTTTACAGTAATTTTTATGTCAGAGTACAAAGGTTTGTGTTCTCAATGGTACTATGTTTCTAATACCAAGAAACATAGGTTAAACAAGTCAAGCAATGATGGGACTCCGGCAAGTGTATTAGATCGAAACAAGTAATAAAACACGGTAAGTAGTTACCGAGATCGAACACAGGGATTGTGCGACCAATTATACCAAAATTCAAGGGAATTCAAGCCAGTTTGACCAAGTCAACAAGAGCAATTGGTTGAAAAAAGAGAGAATTTTCAATAACAAATCATTTTTATCAAATAACAAATAAAAGATGCTAACAGATAACGACGAGAATCAAATTAAGCTAAAACGTCTAAGGTTACGAATCCACCTACCCTATCATGCAAGCTACCCAAGTGGTTATTCTCTTATCCCTATGTTCAATTTCTTAGCCAACCGGGACCCTTCCATTATCCTAAAGTCTCTTCCAATGTTCAATAAGACGTACCTAAACATGCAAATTACCTATCTTCTGATCCGATAACCCATAGTTAGATTCGATTAAGTTCTTGTTCCCTATCGTGGTTGCACCAATCTCCTACTCTATTCACAGTCGTACTCAATTGGTGTTCCTAACCTAAGTCCTAAGCACGAATCTCCTTCCGGTCTCAACGCACTAGACTAGTTAACCAAGGATCCTTTTGATTAACACAATTAAAACAGAGTTAAGAAATAAGAATTGAGATGAGGGAATAAGAAAACATCACATTGGAATTAGCTATGCCATCAAGGGTGGCTTCATCGTTTACTCAGAAAAGAGGATTAGTTCCTTATGAAAATAGTAACAATGCAAGAGAAAAAAGAAATCATCCTAACAAGAAGAAACTAAGAGAAAACTGTGTAAAACAATGGGAGACACAGCTCCAAAGAAACTAGGATTAGGTCTCTATCCAAAACCTACTCAATCTGCACCAAAACAAGCTATATATAGTGGGCTGGGTCTGCGCGCGCTCGTGAGGCGAGCAGGGGATCGCGAGGCGAGCCTTAAGTTTTGGCTCCAGACTGATTTTGAATTCTCGCGAGGCAAGACATTGCTCGCGAGGCGAGCCTGAATGGTCTTCAACTTTCCTATGTCTGGCTCGCGAGGCGAGCATTGGCTTGTGAGGCGAGGGTGAATGATGGCCTGTTCCTGCTCAGTCTGCTCCTCTGGCTCACGAGGCGAGCCCTTGCTCACAAGGCGAATCTGCCTTTTTGCCTTTAAGCCTGTTTTCTTCACGTTTCCTAGCTTCCTTGAGCTTCACTTTTAACCTGAAACATAAAAGTAGCATTTTAATGCTTTATTGACTCAAAACTAACCAAAATATCCTAAAACTTATCTAAGAGACTCAAAACGTTGCTTAGGGACAAAAGAAGCCAAATTTGGATAATTAACAAGGTTAAATCGCTCAAATGGCATAGAAACCTTAGCCTTTCTAGCTGTAAAACTAGATAAGCTAGAGGCTTATCAAAATACCCCAAACTTAAACTTTGCTTGTCCCCAAGCAAACTAAAATCAAAAAAGACTTGAAACAAGGTAAGATTTATGGATTCAATCAAATTTAACCGAGCTTTCATGCACAGGTTGCAATTTCCTTTTCAAATTGGTGTCCCCCCCACCCCCAATTATTCATTAAAGTAACCCCCACATACATCTACTTTTGAGCCAAAGGGAAATTCATTATCAATGCAATCATTACTCTAAGCAAGGGATCCAACATACACACAAAAGTGAAATAGACAGCTATAAACACGAGAAGGGGGGTTGAATTGTGTTTATCAGAAATTAAAATAAAGTTAAAAACTTTTGCATGCAGAAGCCAAGCACAGACGGGTGTAAAAAGGTTACACAGACAGGTCACCTGTCTGTTGTAGTTTTCGCAGAAAACAACACACGTATAAAACAAAAACAGTCTTGATAAAAACAGTTTTAACCCCTTAGTTAGAAAGCAGATGATATATAATCTAAACAACTAAAGAGATTAAGGGAAGAGAGATTAACACGGAGATTTATCCTGATTCACTCTTCAACACAAAGAGCTACGTCCAGTCCTTGGCAGCACCAAGATTTATCCACTATAACTGATCAGGTTACAGACTCCAAGTATTGTTTGCACACCTAGCCTCTTCAGGCTCCAACACAAGTATTCTTTGCACACCTAGCCTCTTCAGGCTCACTCAGATTTGTTTGAGAGTTTTGTTTGTAATAAATACACTTACAGACCTTTCACTAACACTCAGAGAGTGGTTTAAATATAAGGCTTTAGGAAAGTCTGCGTAATAACTTCAAATGATTGAAGAATACAGAATGAATAAATGAACAGAGTAATGGCTCTTTAATGCTTTGTAAAAACTCTGATGATGTTCATCTTCAATGACTTCTGTATTTATAGCCTTCAAACATTTAATATCCGTTAGAGACATTCCTTGCAACTATGGCTTCAGGCAGAGCTTCATTAAATGCAATATAGTCGTTCTGGGCAGCCATTAATGCAATGAAGACGTTGGTTGTACTCTAACATGAGGGATAATAGCTTTATGCATCATGTAGACGCCAACTCAGAGTTGTGCAGAGTGCTTTTGTACTTTTGCAGAGTACATTTCCCTTTTTGTGTAATGACTGAAAGGACTAGGGAATAAAGCATGTTGGAAATGTTCTTTAACTGGAAGTTTATCTCTGACTTCCTAGTTTGCTTGAGAGAGGGCACTTCTGAGTTTCTTGATAAGCGTGAGAGAGTTCTCAGAGTATTCTTCATGAGGGGACAGCTTGCAAAAGCTTCCTGTACTTCGAGTTCCTTTAACGAAGAACCTTAGACAAGTTGAAGGGTACAGACAGGTTGTAAAATCAGCTTGCACATAATCAACAATCCTAGTCAGCAGACAGGTTGACTTCTTGGCTACTACAGACAGGTGAGACTTAGGTAGACAGACAGGTGAGTTTTGTAATCTTCTGATCTGTACACTAAGTAGACAGGTTAGCAACCACAAAATAGGTTAATTAAATCATTACCCAATGTTTAGTTTTCATCAAAACTTAGGAAAATGCACACAGACATTTTAGAGACTTAACAATCTCCCCCTTTTTGATGATGACAAACATTCAGATGATTTAATGAACCTTTGAAAATATCAGAGTACAGAAGTACAGACAGTAGACAAGTTGATATTTTTTTTTATATGTGCAGACAGATGCATTAGAGTTCAAATAAGAGCATCAGAGTAATATGCAGCAGGTTTAAGTTCATAGTATCAGAGAATATTAGAGAACGAACAATTGTTTAAACATTCATTAAATTGTTTAAACATTCATTAATCATCTTAACATTTTTCTCCCCCTTTTGTCAGCAACAAAAAGTGTAAAGATATAACAGTGGAGAGAAAAAGAGACAAAAAGAGAATGATAAGGCAAAAAAAAAAATGATTTGTATTCATCATAAGCATTTCGATTACAGGGCAGTTCCTACAACTACTCATCTAGGCTGATTAAAAAGAAGATACAGGGAGTCAACTTTCTGTTCTAACAGCAGCCTAGCATGCCTTTCTGCATCCAATTGTCTTCTGACTTCTTCTAGCTCAGTCTTAAGGAGATTGAAGCTCACTGAATCCACCATTTGAGAGGAGGAGACTTCTGCAGACAAGCTGGTTGAAGCAGCAGACAGAGATGGATACCAGGGTAAGGCTAAAACTGGGGGTGCCTTAGGTACAGAGAAGGGTGAGGAGACACGGGGAAAGAAAAGTTGATGAATGGTTCTGAAATAAAATAAAGGAAGAAAAACTATTTTAAACAGAGTGGTGATTTTGACTATGTCAAAATCAGGAGAGGGAAAGACATAAGAGAGTCTTTCACAAAGAGACAGTTGAGTGACTCTTATTGGAATAGGAGGGGGAAGAGGTTGTTGGGCTAAGACAGATGGAGGTAGGGGTAGGAGAGAGTCTATGTGGGAAAAGAACGAATTAGACCCTGTGATTAAAAGAAAGAAAAATCTAGACCTAGAGGGTAACATTACAACAGAGGCAGGATAGTGAGATCTTTCCAGTGTTCTAATGAACAACACAATAGGGGGATAAAAGAAGATCTCCCTACATGGGTTCAGAATATGAGGTGGTGGAGGAGGGATGACAGATAAGTGAGATATACTTGCAGTCATCAGAGATTGCAAATCACTCACAAACAGTCTAGATGATATGCCAGATTGTTCTCTGGGAGTTGAGTCCCTGTGAACAACTGTGTATTGACATACATCAGACAGGACATCAAAAGATGGTGGAGAGGGGAGAGAGGAGACAGGTGAGTGAAAAGGGGAGGCAACAGATAAGGGGTTGACACAGAGAGCAGAGGGGGAAGAGACAACAGAATCTGGAATACCTAGATGAAGGGGAGAGGATGGTGCAGAAGGGAAGGTGAAGAGTGGTTCTTCAAAAATCCTTGCTTTCTTCCTTGAAGGAGACAGAGAAGCTTCTTCAAGATGACCAACTGTCTGTGTTCCAGCAGACAGGTCAGCGGAGGGTGCAGAAGCAGTAGTAGCAGCAGGTTCTTCTGCAGGGACAGCTTCCCTTTCAGCAGCAGCCATAACAGGCATAGGGTAGCCTGACCTTCTTTTTCTAGGAATGAAACCCAGATTAAGAGATTTGATCTCCCTAAGCTCTTCTGCAGGTGGAGAAGTCTGCTCCCCCTGAGCAGGTGCTTCCTCTTTACTAGGCACAGACTTCACTTGTCTGTCCTTGGCAAAGGTCTTCACCAGTCTTCTTCTCTTGGTGGGTTGTGCAGAAACCACACCTGATTTTTCAGCCTCACTGGTCTTCCTCTTGGGAGAGGGTTTCTTCAGCTTGAATCTGAGAGGCTCTACTGTCTCAGCAGATGCTTCAGAAGCTGTGGGTTCCTCAGGCCTTTGATCCTGTCTGGCAACCTTTCCAGCAGCTTTCCAAATCCTTTCAGAGATAGGATACTCTGATTCACCAGTGGAATCAGCAGGCTCCTCTGCTATTTCCTTCAGTTTCTGCTCAACAGCAGGCTTCTTCTTCTTCTTCTTCTCTTCTTCCTCATCCTCCAGAGGGATTCCTTCAATCCCCATCATAGACAAGACCTTCTTGTCTATGGGCAGAGCCATGTCCACAAAGTGGACATCAGTTGGAACAAATATCTTGTTCCTAAAAACCCTTGTCAGCAGCATTCCATAAAGGTAGGTAGGCATATTCGTCCTTCTGATCAGAGACTCAAGATACATGTAGATGAGGTCATTGATGTCTATCTTGATTTTGTGAATCAAGTGGTACAGAGCAAATCTGTCCAACTTGGTCACATTGTCTCTTGACCCTCTTCTGGGCATCACACACTCCAGAAGCAGCTTGTGCAAGAACCTGCACTTGGGGACCATGCAGACAGGCTTCTTGTTCTCAGGGTTGGGAACACCATAAACAGCAATATTGATATTCTCAGTTCCCACCTGATCTTCCCAGTCAGGTCTGAAGGCAGTTCCAATTCTTGGACATCTGGTTGCCAGTTCCAGAGAGCTTATAGGGAACAGAAGAGTTACATCAGCTGACATTTGAGCCTTGAAGCTCTTGGTTCCATCAACCACATTGGTGATGACCACAGCATTCCTCCAGAAATCTCTGACAAGCTTGGGATGGACCAGCTCCTTGATATCAAAGAAGGCTGTCCACTTAGAGTATTCCAACTCCTCAGTGACATCCATTCCCCATTTCTTCATCTGTTGAAGATCAACAGTCTTTCCAGGTAGAATCTTCTCTACATCAGTTAGTCTCATCTCGTATTTATCAGCAATCTCTTTTGGAGACAGGCGTTTTGAAGATGCCATTTTTCAGAAAAGAGAGAAAGTGAAAGTTTTGGAAGGGAGAAGGGTTTGAACGAGAGGAAGACGAAGACGAAAAGACTTAGGGCTTTTGAGAAGGATAAAGTTTAAAACTTTCTGAAGATTTGCCTTTTAAAGAAATGAAAGCAGGAGAGAGAAAAAAGACATTTTTAATTAAGAATGGCACGATTTGTGTGGGGAACTGTAGCGCCCACTTAGACATAATGAAAACATGGTTTCGAGGTAGAAACTGCCGTGTTTATGATTAGCTTCAGATTAACAAATGGTATTTAAATAAATGAATAAATAATAACCATTTTAATAAAAACTATTGGGTTTCAGCATAGTGACTCAGCAGAGTCAGACAGGTGATCACAGACAGTTTTAAATACTCAGACATGTCATTCAACAATACAATGCATGTTTAAATTATCTCTAATAAATAAAAATCTTTCTTCTGCTAAGGGCTTAGTGAAGATATCAGCCCATTGATTTTCAGTTTTAACAAACTTAATATCAAAAATACCTTTCTGAACATAATCTCTAATGAAATGATGTTTGATTTCTATATGCTTAGCCTTAGAATGCTGAATTGGATTTTTAGTTAAGCAGATAGCACTAGAATTATCACACCATACAGATATATTATGCTCAAAAATAGAGTAATCCTCAAGTTGATATTTTACCCATAAAAGCTGAGAGCAACAACTAGCAGCTGAGATATATTCTGCTTCAGCTGTAGATAGAGCTATAGTTGTTTGTCTTTTGCTTGACCAAGAGACCAAGTTTGCTCCAATGAAGTGGCATCCTCCACTGGTGCTCTTTCTTTCTATTTTGTCTCCAGCAAAGTCAGCATCACAGAATCCCACTAATATGTATTCATTAGTTCTTAAATATAGCAAACCAAGATTAGTAGTACCAAGCAAATATCTAAATATTCTCTTAACAGCTTTAAGATGAGATTCTCTTGGGTCAGATTGAAATCTAGCACACATACAGACACTAAACTGAATATCAGGTCTGCTTGAAGTTAAGTACAGCAAAGATCCAATCATACCTCTGTAGACAGTTTGGTCTACCTTTTTACCTTCATCATCTTTACTGAGTTTTGCATTGGTTTCCATGGGAGTTTTCATAAGTTTAGCATTTTCCATTTTGTATTTCTTGAGCATTTCCTTGATATACTTTTGTTGATGGATGTAGATTCCATCACTTGTCTGTTTGATTTGTAGACCAAGGAAGAACTTCAATTCTCCCATCATGCTCATCTCAAATTCTACTTGCATCATCTTTGAAAAATCCTTGCACAGCTTTTCATTAGTTGCTCCAAAAATAATATCATCAACATATATTTGGACTACAATGAAATTTTCTTTATAGCTTTTCTTAAACAGAGTAGTATCTACTTGACCTCTTGTAAAGCCGTTATGCATGAGAAAAGAGCTTAGTCTATCATACCATGCCCTAGGTGCTTGCTTTAAACCATATAATGCCCTTTTAAGTTTAAAAACATGATCTGGTTTATCAGTATCTTCAAAACCAGGGGGTTGTTTAACATAAACTTCTTCTTCAATTATTCCATTGAGAAAAGCACTTTTCACATCCATTTGAAAAAGAGTGATTTGGTGTTGTGCAGCATATGACATTAGTATGCGAATAGCTTCTATTCTAGCTACAGGTGCAAATGTTTCAGTATAGTCAATACCTTCTTGTTGGTTATAGCCTTGAGCTACTAACCTTGCCTTATTTCTGACAACTTTGCCATCTTCATCTAACTTGTTTCTGAAGACCCATCTTGTTCCTATGACAGACTTGTTTTTGGGCTTGGAGACAAGTGTCCAGACATCATTTCTGATGAACTGGTTGAGTTCTTCTTGCATAGCAAGAATCCAGCTTTCATCATCAAGAGCTTCTTCAATGTGTTTTGGCTCTATTTCTGACAAAAAGGCCACATTGCTTGATTCTCTTAAGGTAGATCTGGTTCTTACTCCTTCTGAGGGATGACCAATGACGAGATCCTTAGGATGATGAGTTTTGAATTTCCAGTCTCTTTCAAGAGGACCTTGACTTGTCTGTGTCTGTTGACTTGTTTGTTCCACTGGTCTGTCTGGTTCTGCTTCAGGTTCTGGTTTGGTTAAGTCAGGTTGTTGATCTTCTGACTTGTTTATATCAAGACCTGCAAGATCATCTTCTAGATCTGACAATTCCTTATCAGTCTTTAAGTTATCATTAAATTTGACATGAACAGATTCTTCAATAACAGATGTTCTAGAATTGTAAATTCTAAAAGCTTTAGACATTTCAGAGTATCCCAAAAAGATACCTTTGTCAGTCTTAGAGTCAAATTTTCCAAGTTGATCCTTGGTATTTAATATGTAGCATTCACAACCAAATGCATGAAAGTAAGAGATGTTGGGGCTTTTTCCTTTCCACAGTTCATAGGGAGTCTTCTTTAGAAAAGGCCTAATGAGTATTCTGTTTTGTACATAACAAGCTGTGTTTACTGCTTCTGCCCAGAAGTACTTAGGGAGATTATTTTCATTGAGCATAGATCTAGCCATCTCTTGCAGAGATCTGTTCTTTCTCTCAACCACTCCATTTTGTTGAGGAGTTCTAGGTGCAGAGAAATTGTGAGAGATCCCATTCTCCTCACAGAACTGACTAAACTGCTCATTTTCAAATTCTCCCCCATGGTCACTTCTTAGAGTAGAAATGCAGAAACCCTGCTCATTTTGTACTCTTTTACAGAATACTGAGAAAGCCTTAAAAGACTCATCCTTGTGGGTTAAGAAGAGTACCCATGTAAATCTAGAATAGTCATCAACTATGACAAATCCATAATTCCTTCCACCCAAGCTAGCAACACTAACTGGTCCAAACAGATCCATATGCAACAACTGAAGAGGTCTAGAGGTTGATATTTGGTTTTTAGATTTGAAACTTGATTTTATCTGTTTACCTCTCTGACATGCATCACACAAAATATCTTTCTTAAAACTAATATCAGGCAATCCTCTCACAAGGTTATCCCTTTTTAGTTTTGAAATTAATTTCATACTAGCATGTCCTAGTTTCTTATGCCACAACCATCTTTCATCCTCTTTAGACATCAGACATGTTACACTTTGATCTGAGAGATCAGTCAGTTCAATCTTATACAGATTTTGTTGCCTTTTGGCTGAAAAGAGGGTTTTGCCACTAAGATCTTTAACTATACAGAAATCTTTGGTAAAGGAGACATCAAATCCACTGTCACATAATTGACTTATGCTAAGCAAATTGTGTTTTAATCCTTTAACCATAAGAACGTTTGATATAGAGGGAAGAGGAGGTTTACCACCAATAGTACCAATTCCTATAACCTTCCCTTTCTGATTTCCACCAAATGCCACATGTCCTCCTTTCTTAAGTTGGAGGTCTAGGAACATAGACCTTTCTCCTATCATGTGTCGCGAGCAGCCACTGTCCAGGTACCAGCAGTGGTGTTTTCTTTGTGCTGTTGAGGACATCTGCAACAGAGATTATTTGATCTTTAGGTACCCATAGTTTTCTGGGTCCTTTTCTGTTAGTTCTAGGAGTCTGTGAAGACTTCCTTCTTTTCTTGTGGAGACACTTAGACATAACATGTCCAGTCTTTCCACAGAAGTTACAGACAGGTATGGATTTAATAGAAATAGATGTAGCAGACACTTTAGAGTGCTTAGTTGATACTTTATGATGTACCTGATGGACATATCCTATACCTTCTTTGTTAAGGGAGTGCCTCTGACAGCCAAGCAGCTTTGTCAGATTATCTCTACCATTAACAAATTTGGCAAGATCAGAAGTGAGCTCTTCCACTTTCTGTTGAAGTTTTTCAACTTCTTCAGACTGTGATGTATCACTAGAGATCTTAGCTTCATTAGACTTTTCAGTCTTCAGCTCACTGTTCTCCTTGGCAAATTTCTCACACTCTAGAGATTTCTGTTTATGCTCACTAAGGAGCTTAACATGATCTCTCTTGAGAGATTTGAGAGCCTTAGACAAACAGTTGGATTCCTCCAACAATTCTTCATAGGCATCAAGTAATTCCTCATAATCAGAATTTACCTCATCATCTGAATCAGAGTCAGTGTTAGCCATTAGACAGAGATTTGCTTCTTCCTCTGTCTCCTCATCAGTAGATGTTGACTCTAGATCTTCCCAAGTGGCCATCATTCCTTTCTTCTTCTTTTTGAAGAACTTCTTAAATGGGGCTTTCTTGAGTTGAGGACATTCTGCTTTGATGTGTCCTGGTTTCTTGCACTCATAGCAGACAATTGAGTTTTTGTCTGTTGAGGTGGAATCCTTGAAATTTTTGTCCTTGTTGAATCTTCTTAATGGCTTATCCCTTCTGAACTTCTTTTTCTGTAGGAGAAGCTTTATCTTTCTGGTTAGGAGAGATAGTTCTTCATCACTTTCAGAATCCTCAGATTCAGACAGGTCAGCATCACTGGATGACTCGTCTGCCTTTAAAGCTTTAGAGGCTTTGGAAGACTTTTGATCAGCCTTCAAAGCAATTGACTTGCCCTTCTTTGTTGAGACTTCATCTCCAAGTTCTTGCTCATGAACAGTAAGTGTTCCAAGGAGTTCATCCATAGTCAAAGTGGAAAGATCTTTGGCTTGAGAGATAGCAGTTACCAGAGGTCTCCACTGCTTAGGTAGACTCCTAAGTATCTTTCCAACCTTCTCAGCATTGGAGTAAACTTTGCCAAGAGACTTTAGACCATTGATGATAGTTTGAAATCTCCCAATCATTTGAGCAACAGATTCTCCTTCTTCCATGAGAAATAGTTCATACTTTCTGACAAGTATGGCAATTTTTGATTCTTTGACCTTGGCGGTTCCTTCATGTGTGACAGCTAAGGTATCCCATATTTCTTTGGCAGAATCACAGGCACAGACCTTCTCAAACTCATCAGGACTGAGTGCACAAATGATGTTGTATCTGGCTTTGTGATTCAGCTCCCATTTTGCCTTTTCTGCAGGGGTCCACTGAGCTTTTGGTTTGTCAGTGTTGTCATCATTTTTAGGGATGAAAGGACCATCTGTGATGACATCCCAGAGGTCTGAGTTTGTAGATAGAATGAACCATTGAAATCTATCTTTCCAATAGTTGTAGTTTTCTCCATTGAAGAATGGAGGTCTGGTTAAGGAGGCTCCTTCGGTCTGGTTACTTCCACTAGCTCCAGCAGTCATGTCTATTCTTCAGGATCTTTTACCTCAACACTGTTAGATGCTCAACCCAGAGGCTGAGCTCTGATACCAACTGAAATAGACAGCTATAAACACGAGAAGGGGGGTTGAATTGTGTTTATCAGAAATTAAAATAAAGTTAAAAACTTTTGCATGCAGAAGCCAAGCACAGACGGGTGTAAAAAGGTTACACAGACAGGTCACCTGTCTGTTGTAGTTTTCGCAGAAAACAACACACGTATAAAACAAAAACAGTCTTGATAAAAACAGTTTTAACCCCTTAGTTAGAAAGCAGATGATATATAATCTAAACAACTAAAGAGATTAAGGGAAGAGAGATTAACACGGAGATTTATCCTGGTTCACTCTTCAACACAAAGAGCTACGTCCAGTCCTTGGCAGCACCAAGATTTATCCACTATAACTGATCAGGTTACAGACTCCAAGTATTGTTTGCACACCTAGCCTCTTCAGGCTCCAACACAAGTATTCTTTGCACACCTAGCCTCTTCAGGCTCACTCAGATTTGTTTGAGAGTTTTGTTTGTAATAAATACACTTACAGACCTTTCACTAACACTCAGAGAGTGGTTTAAATATAAGGCTTTAGGAAAGTCTGCGTAATAACTTCAAATGATTGAAGAATACAGAATGAATAAATGAACAGAGTAATGGCTCTTTAATGCTTTGTAAAAACTCTGATGATGTTCATCTTCAATGACTTCTGTATTTATAGCCTTCAAACATTTAATATCCGTTAGAGACATTCCTTGCAACTATGGCTTCAGGCAGAGCTTCATTAAATGCAATATAGTCGTTCTGGGCAGCCATTAATGCAATGAAGACGTTGGTTGTACTCTAACATGAGGGATAATAGCTTTATGCATCGTGTAGACGCCAACTCAGAGTTGTGCAGAGTGCTTTTGTACTTTTGCAGAGTACATTTCCCTTTTTGTGTAATGACTGAAAGTACTAGGGAATAAAGCATGTTGGAAATGTTCTTTAACTGGAAGTTTATCTCTGACTTCCTAGTTTGCTTGAGAGAGGGCACTTCTGAGTTTCTTGATAAGCGTGAGAGAGTTCTCAGAGTATTCTTCATGAGGGGACAGCTTGCAAAACCTTCCTGTACTTCGAGTTCCTTTAACGAAGAACCTTAGACAAGTTGAAGGGTACAGACAGGTTGTAAAATCAGTTTGCACATAATCAACAATCCTAGTCAGCAGACAGGTTGACTTCTTGGCTACTACAGACAGGTGAGACTTAGGTAGACAGACAGGTGAGTTTTGTAATCTTCTGATCTGTACACTAAGTAGACAGGTTAGCAACCACAAAATAGGTTAATTAAATCATTACCCAATGTTTAGTTTTCATCAAAACTTAGGAAAATGCACACAGACATTTTAGAGACTTAACAAAAAGGAAGATCATTAATTTCAAACAATTGCCTTCCTCACAAGGGCATTCAGTATTTTACTCATTCACTCTCAATTGTCTAGGTTAGCAATGTTCACTCATTTTCACAATTAAGCGTATTTTCCTTGGATTTGATTTTCATCTCAACAAAGTTCCCACAAAAACATGCATGCATCATCAAAAGGTCTTTTTGAGGTTGTAATGTGGCATGGCTCAAGGTAAGATATGAAAATGATTAAGGCTAAGTCCCTAAGATTTATGAGAGCATGAAATGTGCAATAATACTCTTTGATCTTGCTTTCATTTCTTTTTCTGTTTTTCTATTTTTCTTACTTTGGGTGGCTACAACCCCTTTTCCTTTTCGTAATTCTTTTTCACTTTGCTCTTTTTGGCATTTTTGCAATTTTTTCATTCTCAAGTCTTTGGCTTCAACCTTTTTGCTTTTTCTTTTGTTTTTCAACCAAAATAAAATGATAACAATTTGTAGCCACCCCAAACTTAGTTTCCTACAACCTTTATCTTGCTAAGCATCCATGCTCTCCTAAATCCTAAGATTGGGTTAACATGGTTTTTCCGGATTTTTGGCTTATAACATAAGGTCATTAAGAAACAATAGGCTATTAGGCTAAATGTGGCTAACAGAGGAATATTTATTAAGGTTGGTTCTTTTACAGGCTAAGTAGCTAATTCAAAGAAAAATCGCCTAGATCATATGATGCAACATATAAATATGCAAACAATGAAGAGATTCAAGCAAATCTGGGAAAATCCAACTTAAAGTGATTCACTCATTCAAATAATGTTGGAGGCTCAATTCCTCATCTGGACATTTTCTCAAATTGTTTGACCGAGACACAATTCCTAGAATGCGCACCCCTTCACCCCAAACTTATTATAAATCATGCAATCATAACAAAAATCCCTTAAGTTCTTATTTTCAATTTTCACATGGGGATTTAAACTTTCAAAACAACGAGAGGGGTTCATCAATATTTTCCATTAAAACACACATGCATTCAAACTAAGCTCAATTCAATCTAATCCAAGAAGACTTGCCAACACTACTCTATCAACTTATTTGTGTACAAAACCCATTATAAGACTAGCAAAAAGAAACGCAAAAGCAAAGAAAGGAAAAAGAGTAGAGTTTAGAAAATTTTATCTCAGGGGGTCCCGACGGACCCCAAACTTTCGTTGATGCTCCTCCTCTCTTCATTCTCTTCCTTCCCTTCCGGCTCACTAGTCTTTGTGGCCTCCTCCTTTTGAGTTTCATACCACCTAAAAATCATCAAATCTTTGCCTCGGACTCGCCTCCCTAGATGAGGATCCTGGTCCCCAGGATTAGAAGGCCAGACGAACTAATGCAACAAAACCAATTATACTTTATTTTAACCCCACTCGCGAGGCGAGAAGTGCCTCGCGGGGCGTAGCAAAGGACCTCAGATGTTAGTCCCTCTGTCTCGCGGGGCCACTAGCTTCCTGCGGGGCGAGAAAGAAACTTCCCAGTATTGGGGTCTCTGTCTCGTGGGGCGAACCTCTGCTCGCGGGGCTAGCCAGAGACAAAAATCTGCCCCTTTTTACATGCAATCTAAGTCCTATATACTTCCTAATGCAATTTTTCTAAACCAAAGGACCCTACATGCAGACACTTTGTATTTTTATGACTCTTTTTAAATGCAAAAAAGGATATAAACCTTGGGTTGCCTCCCAAGAAGCGCTTGTTTAACGTCCCGAGCCTGATGGTCATAGCCCCAAAGGGCTAAGTCACTGCAAACTCATCATGATTGCCTCCAATTCCTTTTTCCAGAAAAAGAGTTTTAACCTTTGGCCATTAGCATCAAATGTGTCACTAGAGTCCTGACAATTTTTATTAAAGGCACCATTGGAATGAGTTGTTTTCTTCCTAACTTTCACTTGCCAATGAGACTTCAATTGGTCCGAAAATAACTTCTCAAAATTGGGGAGGCATACCTTTTTTCCTATTCCCCTTTTTCCAGGGACGAATGAATCATGATGTACCACCTCAGGTTGCCCCTTTTTAACCCGATTTTCCTCATAAGCTCTCAAGGGGATTTCATTAAGCTTAATTGGATCTAGCATCCTTTTTGCACCGGCTCCCTTAGTGAGTAAATCATGTTGCTCTTGCGGCTTCTCCTCCAACTTGCTTGGGTCACCTATAATAGATCTAGGCAACTCATCTTTATGCCCCAACTGTGTCGGCTCATCCTCTTCCCCATTATCCTCAAAAGTGTGGGATTTTACCAACACCTTATCTAGTGTTGAACCATGTGATTCATGTGTGGAAGTTGATTTGACAAGAGGTTCCACCACATCCACACTATAGCAACTATCTTTCTCTATCGGATGCTTCATAGCTTCAAAGACATCAAATTCCACTTTTTCATCTTGCACCCGAAGTGTGAGCTTGCCTAGTTGCACATCAATGAGTGCTCTTTCAGTAGCCAAGAATGGCCTACCCAATATGAGAGGGATCTCGGCATCTTTATCCATGTCTAGCACCACAAAATCTGCTAGAAAGATGAACTTGTCAACCTTCACCAACAAGTCTTCCACCACCACATAGGGGTATTTAATATCACGATCCGCTAGTTGGAGTTGAATCATCGTCCCCTTGGCCTCTTGAATAACAAGCTTCCTTATCATAGATAGGGGCATTACGTTAATGCTTGCCCTAGATTACACAAAGCCTTCTCAAATGTCATCTCTCCAATAGCACATGGAATACTAAATGAACTCGGATCCTTTAACTTAGGAGGTAGCTTGTGTTGTAAGATTGCACTACACTCCTCGGTCAAAGCTACCGTTTCCTCCTCCACTATCTTCCGCTTCTTGGATAGAAGCTCCTTCATGAATTTAGCATAGGATGGCATTTGCTCCAAGGCTTCCGCAAAAGGAATATTGATTTGAAGCTTGCGGAAGACATCAAGGAACTTAGAGAATTGCCTTTGATCTTGCATTGGCTTGCCGGGTCTTTCCGGATAAGGTACCTTCATGTAAGAGGGAAGATTTTTGGCTTCAATGTATTTCTTCTTCACAAACTCTTCATCTACCAATTTAAGCTTCGCCTCCTTCTCCGGTACTTTTTCCACTACTTCTTCTTCCACTACTTACTCCACTTCCGCTTGTGACACCTGTGGAATTTGATCTTCATTAGTCTTCAAAGGATTCCCCTTTGGCTCCAACACTTTACCACTTCTAGTGGATATGGCATTGCATTGGACCTTGGGGTTGTTCTCTGTGTTACTCGTACAAGTGCCTGGAAGACGCTCATTCATCTGCTTCGCAAGTTGAGCTACCTATGTTTCCAAGTGTTGGATTGCCGACCTTGTTTGAGTTGCTAGCTTATCAATTGTAGTATCAATGTGCACTGTCAGCTTCTCAATGACTATGCTAGTATGACTAGCTAATTTCTCAAAGGCCACTTCCCAAGACTACTTCCCACCATCTGTGATTTGCAATTGAGTAGGTTGAGGGAGAGCCTTTTGGGTGTTATGTTGGTGAATTCCGTAGTTCTGTCTTTGATGCTGTTGTTGTTGTTGCCCGGCCAAACCACCACTAGTGTTACTCTAAGAAAAAACCCGGATGGTCTCTCCTGATGGTCCAATTCCGCCCTTTTTGGTAGTCATTCTGCCTGTTCCTCTGATAGTCATTGCGTTGTGGCATTGTGTCGTAGAAATTGTGACACGAGTCCACATGCTCATGAGAACAGTTACCCGGACAAAACTCACTGTCATGATCACCATTGCAAAAATCACAACCCGAAGGCAATCCTTCCCGCACCGCATTCACCTTCATCTTGCTGGTAAGTGCCTCATTCTGCTTCTTCATGAGTACGTTCTGTTCCAGAATGGCTTCTATAGATGTTGCGCTGAGTCCGAAAGAATTTTGAAGAGATGCACTAGAAGATTTACTCATATTAAGGTTGTAGTCATTCCTTGACATGTTTTCCAATAAAGCCCATGCATCCTCCGCTGATTTGCAAGAGAAAGAACCGCTAGCTGCGGCATCATAAATCATCTGATAGCGACCTTTCAAACCATGGAAGAAGTGTTGAACCTTTGTTACCAAGTCAAAGAAAGAAGAAGGACATCTCCTCAATAGCACGTTATACCTCTCCCAAGCTTCGTTGTAAGTCTCATCATCATGTTGCTTGAAGGAAGTAACAGCTATTTTCAATTGTGCCGCTTTTGTGGAAGAAAGAATCTTGTGAGGAATTTTTGAGCCATATCCTCCCAAGTAGTGATGCTTCCACGATCGAAGTTCAAATTTAACCAATCGCGTGCTCTATCCCGAAGAGAGAAAGGGAATAATCGCAAACAAAAGGCATCATCTGAAACTCCTGGAGTCTTCATAATGTCGCATATCTCCAAAAAGTGAGCGATATGCCTGTGAGGATTTTGGTGTGCACTCCCATCAAATTGATCTCTTTGCACCTGGTTAAGAACCGACGTCTTGATCTCAAAAGAATTGGCTGTGATGGGAGGCCTAACAACAGTAGATGCATAATCATCCAAGTTAGGATGATTGTACTCATAAAGAAGGTTGTAAGCCGAGGATCTTCTTCCGCCATCCCTTCAAGATTGATGGGTTGGATTGCTTCAAGTCTCCTTTTCTCTCTTAGTTCCTTCCTCAACCTCTTCTCAGTCCTTTGAAAAAAATTTGGATTCCTTCCGGTGGAACAGTACCTCGCATACAATAAAAAACATGGCAAGACCAAGTGGGATCAAAGAAGTTTAAAAAAATGCAGAAAATTAAAAAAATTACTTGTCCAAAAAGTATTGATTTTTTTCTAAAATTTAGGAAAAATTTTTGTGCCAATCCCCGGCAACGGTGCCAAAAACTTGATGGGACTCCAGCAAGTGTACCGGATCGAAACAAGTAATAAAACACGGTAAGTAGTTACTGTGATCGAACATAGGGATTAGGCGACCAGTTTTACCAAAATTCAAAGGAATTCAAACCAGTGTGACCAAGTCAACAAGAGAAATTGGTTGAGAAAAGAGAGAATTATCAACAACAAATCAATTTTTATCAAATAACAACCAAAAGATGCTAACAAATAATAATGAGAATCAAATTAAGCTAAAGCTTCTAAGGTTACGAATCCACCTACCTCTTCATGCAAGCTACCCAAGTGGTTATTCTCTTATCCCTATGTTCAATTTCTTAGCCTACCGGGTCCCCTCAATTATCCTAAAGTCTCTTCTGATGTTCAATAAGACGTACCTAAACATGCAAATTACCTATCTTCCAATCCGATAACCTACAGTTAGATTCGATTAAGTTCTTGCTCCCTATCGTGGTTGCACCAATCTCCTACTCTATTCCTAATCGTACTCAATTGGTGTTCCTAACCCAAGTCCTAAGCACGAATCTCTTTCCGGTCTCAACGCACTAGACTAGTAAACCAAGGATCCTTTTGATTAACACAATTAAAACATTATTAAGAAACAAGAATTGAGATGAGGGAAAAAAGAAAACATCACATTGGAATTAGTTATGCCATCAAGGGTGGCTTCATCGTTTACTCAGAAAAGAGGATTAATTCCTCATGAAAATAGTAACAACGCAAGAGAAAAAAGAAATCATCCTAACAAGAAGAAACTAAGAGAAAACTGTGTAAAACAATGGGAGACGCGGCTCTAAAGAAACTAGGATTAGGTCTCTATCCAAAAACCACTCAATCTGCACCAAAACAAGCTATATATAGTGGGCTGGGTCTGCGTGTGCTCGTGAGGCAAGCAAGGGATTGCTAGGTGAGCCTTAAGTTTTGGCTCCAGCCTGATTTTGAATTCTCATGAGGCGAGACATTGCTCGTGAGGCTAGCCTAAATGGTCTTTAACTTTCCTATGTCTGGCTCGCAAGGCGAGCACTACCTCGCGAGGTGAGCACTGCCTCGCGAGGGGAGGCTGAATGATGGCCTGTTCCTGCTCAGTCTTCTCCTCTGGATCGTGAGGCGAGCCCTTGTTCGCGAGGCGAATCTGCCATTTTGCATTTAAGCTTGTTTTCTTCAAGTTTACTCGCTTCCTTGAGCTTCACTTTTAACCTGAAACATAAAAGTAGCATTTTAATGCTTTATTGACACAAAAGTAACCAAAATATGCTAAAACTTATCTAAGAGACTCAAAACGTTGCTTAGGGACAAAAGAAGCGAAATTTAGGTAATTTTCGAGGTTAAATCCCTCAAATGACATAGAAACCTTAGCCTTTCTAGCTGTAAAACTAGATAAGCAAGAGGCTTATCAAGCAACACATGAAATAGACACAAATTCTTTCATATTAAATAAACAATCATTTGAAATAAATTCACTTTGAGATGAATGCTTACCAGAAGTGCCTTGTCTACTGATAGATTTGCAACTTCTTCATGAATAACCTCAGTTTGCACAGCTTTCTCGGTCATGTTAGGACCTTCAACAACAATTTCTTCCATTTCCTCAGAGGATTCTGCAGATACTTGTATGGAAGGTTCTGGTGTGGGCAAATTTGGAGCCTAGTGGATTTCATCTTCTTCATATGTTGGACTGATCAGAGGAATGCCATGAGTGTCCTCATGTATGTAATATCTGACAGAGGAGAAACCATATTTTCCTCTAACAGTAGGAATGGCTCTCTTGTCAACTTCATTCAGTCCTGAGGAGGAGGCTTCTTTATTGCAAGTCTTGATGTGACAAGCCCAATAGCCTCTGACATCATCAAGTGTCCTCTTTTCCTCATCTTCAGATAGCAATAATTTGATGAATTCTTGGTCAGCTAGAGGGTCTGGACTTTGATCCAGAATGCAGGAATTGATTGTAGGTATAGGATGATTGTTCAATCTCTTCTTTGCATCTTTGTCATTGTTCAAGTCAATCATTGGGAATCTGGGACAAATCCTTGGAGGTTGCATGCCAACCTTGGTGTCCTTGGATGAGTGAAACAGCCAAGTAGCTGGGACGAAATTGGCAGCCTTGATATACCTAGGTAGCTCAAATTCTGCTTTGAGATAAGCATACATGATGTGATCACACACATCAGCAGCACTCCCATATTCTCTGGGATGCACAAATTTCTTCCACTTGACATTCTTGTCCAGGATGAATCAATGATAGCTATAGGTTCTTGACCTTTGAAGAGGTATTTTATCCACCTCTACTGCCTTTGATGGCACAGTCCACCAGATAGGGATAAT
The DNA here is from genome assembly GCA_035048595.1 of Echinosophora koreensis. Taxonomy (NCBI): domain Eukaryota; kingdom Viridiplantae; phylum Streptophyta; class Magnoliopsida; order Fabales; family Fabaceae; genus Echinosophora; species Echinosophora koreensis. Next base: position 1,339,026 of record JAPCYP010000096.1, read on the forward strand.
ATCTATGTCAACACCATCAGTATGGGGTTTTTGTTGGAGATTCTACAACCTATTTAGCAGAGCTTTGGGGAGTTTATGAAGGTTTAAAATTAGCAAAGTTAAGAGGCTTCATGCGTGTTGAATTGTAGCTGGACTCTAAAGTAGTTGCCGATGGACTGAATTCAGGGGGCAAAGGAAGCTTCAGTGGATGGAGTCTTCTGTGCTATATCAGAAGTCTTATCTCATCAGATTGGGAAATTAGGATTGTCCTTATTTATTGAGAGCCCAATAAAGGAGCCGACTTTATGGCTAATATTGGTTGTAATTTAAATTCTAGCTTAGCAGTGTTGGAGCATCCTTGTTCGGTTTTGTCTCAAATATTAGTTTGTGATGCTCTGGCAGTTTCCTCCTCTAGAATAATCTCTTTGTAATTTGTTCCTTGGGCTGTTTCAACCTGGTTTAATAAAAAAAAATTAAATGTAAAAGTATTTTTAAAATGTTTTACCTAAATTAAAAGGATTTTTTCAATAAAAGAAAGCACGTGAGCTCTAAATCCTTAATTTCTTAGAAAGTTTTAACATTTCTTGTACATAAATTGCTTGATATCTACACCCAAAAATAAAAAAGTCTATGCTATACTATAGTAGCGTAAGCGATAAGGACAAGTAAACACCCAATTTAGTCCCTGAAATTGTGAAGTAGTATCAATTTGGTCCTTGAAATTATCGAAATTCCAAAAGCGTCCCTGAATGATAAATTAGTATCAATTTGATCCCTCATTTTACTCACTTAATATCAACTAAGTTCCCGACATTGCTAACTTTAAATCAACTTAGTCCATACGATTTTCAATAGAGGGACTAAGTTGATTACCATTTTATAATTTTAGGGACTAATTTAGAATTTCAATAATTTCAGAGACTAGGTTGATACCGCTTCACAATTTTGGGGACCAAATTGAGTGTTTACTCAGATAAAGACAATTTTTTGAATTATATTATAGTAGATTAGTGAGTACTCTGATAAAGATTCAATTTTTATTCCTATCAACAAAAAAGATTCAATTTTTATTTTATCATCATGGAATATCTTTTTATTGAGGGAAACGATTTAAAGATAAATTAACGGCTATTATGATAAAAATCTAATTTTCATAAAACATTAGAATATATTTTTGATCCCATAAAATTGCCAAATCTTAATTTTAGTCCCTATATAATTTTTATTCATTTTTAGTTCTTATATATTTAATAAAAATAATATTTTTTTAGTCTCTCATCAGAGATTAAAAAATCAAAATTTGAATATTTTGTAGACATTAAAAATGAGTAAAATTTGTATTGAGACTAAAATAAAATTTTATAGAGATAAAAATATATTTAAACTAATTGGTTACCTTGTAAATCAATCATACATCATATTATATATATGTTATTTTTTTTTTTTATAAGAAAAAGTTTAAGTGAGTTGAGTCCGGAGGGTTCACCAGGATCAGGACATGCTTATATATATGTTATTTCAAATATTAAATATTTGACTCAGTTTAATATCTTAATATTTTTTGTTATAAAACATTAATTTTTTAATACAATTACACATTTCATTATTTTGTTATTATAATTTCAAGAACTAAATTTTATCTCTCAAATTTATTTATTTTTATTTAATTATTATGCTAAATAAAAGTTTTTCTCACTAAGTTTTATTTTTTATTATTATTATTTTAAATAGTGAGTTTTTATCTCATATTCAATTTTTATTTTATTTTATTATTATGTTAAACAATATTTTTTTTAAAATTTCGTCATCTATCATTTTATTATTTTTTTAATTTTATGTATTCACTTTTTTACTTTAGGGACCTATTTGAAAATTTTATATAAGTTCAGGGATCCAATTAATTTTTTTTTTTTAGTTCAGGGACCAAATTGAAAATTATTATAAGTTTTGGGATCTAATTAGAAATTTTTTTAGTTTAGGGATCTAATTGAAAATTCCCAAATAATTCAGAAACTAACTTAATAATTAAACATATATACATATATATATATATATATATATATATATATATATATATATTCTGTAATTATTATATAAAATAAAAATTAAATATTTTAATGATATGCTAATCAAAATCTTTTACGCTAAAAATGCATGTCACTTAAATCATAAATCATTAAAATAATAAACACAAAAATAATTGTATATTTTCCTTGGAGTAGTCTTTCGCGCCACAGAGGTTTCTCTCCTTCCCCTTCCTTCCCTTCTACATCTTCTCTCTGTGCTCCGTTCACTTCGCATTCGCTATTCTCTCTGTCCTGGTAAATCCGAAGCTTTTCCTCATTTTCTAATTGCTATTTGCTTCAAATTCTTGTATGATTCAACGATTCAAACGTGTTCATTCATATTGGTCCTACCTTATTTCACAAACAAATTTTGTTTTTTATTTACCCATCTTCCGTATGTTACCTTTCGAGTGTTTCTTTTTAGTTCGTGGCAGAATACGCGTGAAATTAGTTTTTTTTTTTTTCGGAAAATTTTCTGACATTGCAAATTTTTTTTTGGGTTTTTTTCCTTGTACATGTTTTTTTAAAAATATTCTCTTGGGGTTGACTTATGATGAAAGAAAAAAAAAAAAAATACCAGCCAAGGGTTGGCATCTCGACCCATGAAGAGGAGAATGCAAGTTTGAATCCGGGTGGCTGAGGATTAGTCTAATTGGGAGATTGCGAAAACCAATGGTTAATTCCTACTTTAATCAGCCGTCTGAGGATTAGTCTCATAGTCGTCCGAAGGACTGAAGCTTGTGAGAATACCCCGAATACCACTGGGGAGTCAAGGGCCCTAATTATTATTATTTTTTTTGAAAATTTTCTGTCATTGCAATATTTATTCTGGGTTCTTTATTGTACATTTTTTTTAAAAATCTATTGGGGTTGGCTTTTAATTAAAGAAAAAAAAAGCTTGTTTATCGAGTATTGTATAACTGAGCAGAGGGTTCACCTCAATTGATGTCTGTCAAGATTAAATTTAAAGAAAAAGAAATTGGGGGGCTAAGAAAGATAAGAAGATTTGTATTTTGTTTTTTTGGATACAGGAAGATTTGTAATTTTGTATTAAGTTGAAAGTAAATAATTTACTTTTAGGTTAAACTAATCTTTGGTCCCTATACGTGACACTGATTTTGAATTTGATCCCAAAACGTGATTTTTTTTTGAAATCAGTCTCTATATGTACAATTATTTTTAATTTGATCATCATTGTTTATTGGTGTTATAACTCCGTTTGTTGGAGTTAAAGTATAAGGACAAATTGAAAATGATGGTCACATGTAGGAACCGAAATCAAAATGTTTTGTCCCTATATGTAATAATCATTTTCATTTTGGTTCTTATACATGATAATCATTTTTAGTTTGGTCTCTATACTTTAACTTCAACAAACGACGTTATAACATCAATGAATGGCGATGACCAAATTAAAAATAATTGTACATATAGAGACCGATTTCAATTTTTTTGTACATATAGGGACTAAATTCAAAATCAGTGTCACGTATAGGAATCAAATGATTAGTTTAACCTTATTTTTATTTATTCGGCATTGGCTACATTTGTTTACTCATTGTTTCTTTGAAGTCTGAATTTATCAAACTTGATCAACCATTATCAAGTAATAGTGTAATACTAATGTGGGTGGGTTTGGTCTAGTAATTGATGAAGTTCTATTACAACTTTTAAGCTAGTCTACCAAACATTCTTTGAAAATTATCCTTCTGTAGAAAACATATGGGAGGTAAAATATTGTGCTCAAATATTGTCTGTATTTATCTTTAGCACAGTATGTTCATTACTGGATTCTCATTCTCTTGGTATTTGATTTGAAAGCAGTTATTCATTAAGGAAGCTACTGAGTTCACAAGCTTCTCGAGCTTAATGGAGACAGAAAAGTCCAATGCAGTTGGTACACCTTACAAACTGTTGTTGCCTCAAGATGTCAGTAATCATGCTATGTTCCATCTCAACTAATTTTCTCTATCTGCAATCTGCATATAGCTGGTATTCTCTAGTCTTTTTCAATTTTTGCTCTCTTTCTTTTACAGGGAACTCTAAACAAGCCTTTGCCACCACATTGGGCTCCTTCTATGCAGGTGTAGAAGAATTTTTGGTTTAAACCAATTTGTGTTGGTACATTGGTCATGTAAATTTGTTTTCTCATACATAGAGGAAAAAACTAACGCTCTACAGCTCTTTTAAATAGGTATATCATAATTCTGGGTCTACTCCAACTCCCTTTTCAAATCCACATGCAGCTGGTTCTTACTTCTGCAATAACTACATGTGGCCAAAGCAGGTAATGATATGCATATCATTGCATCTTATAGCCAGGTTCCTTTCTTTGACTATGACAAAGGAACAAGTCATGTGCTTTGTTTTTGCATTCTTGTTGTTTGGTCCAAGCAAATGGCATAACACTTCAATATGATTTTCTGTATGATCCTAAGTGGATCTCCATTAATCCTATAGTAGCTGGGGTAATCCTAAGTTGTTCAATAAATTTATTCATTGTACTTTCTTTTTTTACTTTTTCTACTATAATATCTATGAAATTCATGATTCCAGTTGGTTTACATTTAATGGAATGTTCATATTCTTTTAGGGGGTGGGTTGAGGTTAGCAACTAATAATGGTTTAAATCTCTGTTTCTTCCTCTTAGGGCAACTTTCATGATGATTAAGTGTATGAGTTTGTATATTCTTTAATGGATATGATACAGCTGATTTCGTATTTTGGTCAGGATGCTGCATTGATTTTTTCAGAAAATGTACGAAGGATTTTTGGTGAAAATAACCTGAATTCAACAAAAAAATGTGATGGAAACTTGCAACCTGAAAGTTTAAAAACAAAGGAATCAAGAAAAAATGGGAAAAGATCTTCAATTCTGAAAAACGAAAGGGATGGAGTGTCAACAAGGTACATTTTGTTCTTCTGGTGAACATCTTGATTACATTTCCAAATTTAATTCACAAATATATCTATGTGCAGTGCAGCAAGTGGAAGCAAGGAATTACCAGGTGAAGGCCATGACACTAACAATGTATGTTGATCGATTAATTTTTTATTTTATGGTGCATATATGTCTGATGAATGTTTTTTATGATAAGCCATATGTCTGATGAATGTAATATATGTTCTGCTACTGCTTATGTAAGAACACTAAAAGAACTGATAATTTATTGAGGCATTAAGATGCACTATTTTATTCTTTTGCAAAGTTCAGGATGCTTAGAATCTTTGGAAAGAAGGTTAAATGATATCCTTTCTTTTGCAGGATTTTCCTTCAGCCAAGAAGCAGCAATGTAATGTGATACTTGGAAATGGTATGTTTCAAGGTTATGGATTTGTATTTGGTTATCTGAAAGATGAAAATTCACGTTTTATTATATATGAGATTTGAGCAACGGAAGATGCACAGAAGGTGACTAGTATTGACAATTGTAATGCTATTCATTTGACTAACAATCTTGTATCTCACCACTTTGCAGCAAGTTCAACTGAACAGAACCAGAATATGGGGACAAGCCTCAATTCTTCTGGCAGTAATGCTGAAATTTCAAAGCTGGTACTATAAAATCTTATGGGTTTCATACCATGTTTGACTAGTTTTTATTGGTGGATTGGAATGCAAGAACAATAAATTTACTAGCTCAAGTAACTTTTAAAATTACTATATATATATATATATATAAACGCCTTCTTTGACGTGGTTGTGCGGTTGGACTTTTGTATCTTAACATCACATCATTTAATGCTAGACTTTATATTTCAATGTTGAAATATATTAAGAAAGCAACCAAAAGAAAGAAAATGTCATATTGATTAGCTCCGCCTTTTCTACAAGGGTGGGGATCAGGTTACTCTAAGAGTAACTTTAGGAGAGTTACTCCAAATCCTTACCTTCCTTAAAGATAAAATCTCTCCACCATTTATAATTACCATGGAAGAAAATGTGGAATAACCAATTTAACTGTAGTGTCAAAAAGGTAATGTAAATTATGTAATGTTGATATTCAAATATCATTGTTCAGAATCGCACACATGAGATGCTCCTTAGACAACATTATATGGGTTCAGATTAAACTAGCTGATTATCAATCTTTAATTTTGTTAAATATACTTAGAGTTAGAATTTGCTTGACAACTATAGTTACACCAGCTCTCTAATCCTATCATTTAATCTACGGGGTCTATGGCATGCCAATGCTCCTAGTATATTTCCTTCTTCCATGGCAATTGATCTTGGAATAGCTTATGTCTAAAAAGGGCGGCCTAGTGCACGTGAGTCCCACCTAGTTGGGTCTGGAGTAGGTAGATGTACGCTGCCTTACCACCGTAAGTGAAGAGGCTGTTTCGAGGATTTGAACCCATGATCTCCAGGTTATAAGATAGCAACCCTACCATTGCGCCAAGGCTCTGCCCTCTTGGAGGAAGTTACGTCTCTTTATGAAAATTTTCTGATGTCAAATTTTGAATTTGCTTATATTCTTTTGACATTTCATTTCTATCAGTCATGAGCTTTTGACATGAAATGCTATCACCATTTTATATTTAGTGTTCTAGCTAGAAATGTGTACTGTATTGGAAATGAGGTTCACTGGGGAATACTTTTCAGAAAGTAAATTTTTCCTCAAGGTTGCTCAATTTAATTCTTTCCCATTTCCACTGTTTCCTGCTGAGCTGCATTTATTTTCACAGGTAGAGGATGAAATAAGAAAAGAAAGAAAAAGACAGTCAAACAGGGAATCGGCTAAGAGATCAAGGGTACGGAAACAGGTATACAATACATTCTGGTACAAAATGACATATATATACAAACAGGTTTTGTGGATGTTCTAGCCATATATGTTCAAATGACAGCTAAATATTACAATGTTTTATGAATTCACCCAAAAGTTTTTTTTTTTTTTTTTTAAAAAGTTCTTATTTTAGTTATATATATTTATTTAATAAGTTAGTTATTTTATCCACCCAAAAAAAATTAAGTTAGTTATTTTTATAATTTAAGCATACTTAAGTAATTGAAACACATAAAACAATTGTTTTAAAAAATTATGCTGAATATTTTCTCTCCGTTTTTCTTAATTTTGTCCTATTCTTTTTGCTACTTCACATTTTATCACTTTCTAGTTTCTATTTTTCTTCAGTTTTTCTAATGATCTTAAAGAAAATGAATCATAAACATGTATTTAAACAGCAGTGTCCAAATTACAGAAAGAAGTCAGAACCACAAACCTGCACAACATACTTAGACTATTTTGTAATTTTACAATATTAAAGCATTGGAGGGAACTCTTGCAACCTTGGCTGCACTTTAGATAGTAAAAATAGATAGATTGAGAACTGTCGAGAACTAAACCACAAAATTTCTAACAGACCACGACTTAACTTGTTTGCCTATGCTAAGTGGCACTACCAATGGCCAGCACTATTCTAACCTGGTAACATTTTATTATGTAGTGTAGATTTGTGATACATTGCAGGAAGTGCATGTAAGTTTCTCAAAAGTTGAATAAGCACTTTTCATAGTTCTCGTGGTTTTTTTAGTAGAAGATAAGTTAATTCTTATTGTTCTGCTTGTCTTCTATACTTCTGCTATTTTGACATGTTCTAGAGTATATAATTAATCACAAGGAATGTTAAATCTTAGTTTCCTTCATTGATGGTCACTCTCAGAACATGCTTAAACTTTCTGACTACAGCAATGAAAAATTCTCAATATTGAATGACGGATGCAGGGGCTAATTTTTCAAAAGAGGATTTAATTCATCCCCATAAATTGACACTACTTTCCAAGGTTTTAAATTGCAGTCGCGATCACGGTTGTGGTTGTGTTGCATTTACTGCAATTGCGGGAAAATGCAGCCAATGCAGTTTCGGAGACCTCCAAAACCAAAATGTTGTGGCCCCAATTACGATTGCGGACCTTGAATTAAAACTCTGCTACATGCTCAATACCCCCTACCATTTTTTTAGAACATGATGATAGGACTTGGCTTGCCAAACAACAATATCATATCCTTGATGACTTCGACGGAAGTAGCAAATTATACTTGTGCTCTCCTCCAACTTCTACCAATCTCTTGTGAATTTGTGATGGATTTTTTGTCTTTCTTAAAGTAGGTTTCTTATGTTGTCATTATTTGCGTCTTAACTTGGCAGCAAGAATGCGAAGAGCTACATAGAAACGTGGACATTCTTAAGGATGAAAATTCCAAGCTCATACAAAGCCTTAAGAGGCATTCTGAGGACTGTCTGGAGCTCAGCAATGAAAACGATTCTATAGAGGTCCATAATTTAAACCCTATTTGTTCAATTATTTACTATTCATTCGATTGAAGTACTTAGATTCATACTAAAGAGTAGTACTTGTGTCACATTCTCTTTTTAAGCTGTTCAGAATTTGGGTTAGGCTATTAGTACTCCTCATTTTCGAGTCACAGTTTCACACTTACTATTAACTATACATTCAATTATAATTTCCAATATTACTCAATTAAATACTTTTATTCAATCCAAATTTAAATTTATTATCCTATAATTTGCCTATAATCTCTGGTATCAGAGCCCGATGGGGAAGTAGGGAACTGTAGTATGGATCTAAGATCCGTACCTTGCCTGAGTAAAAAAAAAAAAAAAAAAAGAAAAAAAAAAAGAGTTTTTTCGGAAGAAATTATTATGCTTAAATGGTTTGAGTACCTTTTAACTGGTAAGGACCTCCGTGTTTATACATTGGTATGTCTTGTTAAAGCTGTAGCAGTAAGACCTCGTGTGGATAGAGGCAGTCAGTCTAATTTGCCGATGCTTGAAGCAAGATAAATCAAAGTATAGATAACGAGTAGCAGTAAGTCTACTTTGAGGTAGCTTTTGGTTATTTAAGTAAACCCTTTTTCAAAAGGTAAGGTACAGCTATGTTTAAGTATAATAAGATCTAATGATTTTGTAAATCTTTGTATAGTTGCTAATTTTAATATTTTAATAAAAAAATATTCAGCAAAGTAAGGCTTAGATCTATATCTACTGTTTTTATGGAACCAAAGGAAGGCAATGATATCAGTAAATTGAATCTATGTTATCTCGCTCCCTTTCAAGGCTTTCTTTCCGCTCTTCCCAACCTTCTTCTTCATTCTCTTCAGGAATCTGATATTCCTACCAATCCAAGCAGTATTTTTCCAAGAGGAAATCTGCTTTGAAAATATCAATCAAGATATTGATAATTGGGTAATCCCAAAGATACCCACAAAAGAATTATACAAGCCAGAAGGTAGATTTTTTGCTACCTCTGATTATGTTATCAAAACGGTAGAGAAAAATATTCCTATCAATCCAGAGAGTGAGGAATTTCATCTTCTCTCAAATGGATACAATCAAAAATCATAAACAAAAATACAGATACTTGCACATAGGATGTGTACAAGTAGCTGTTAAAACCTTTAATCCGCGAAGGATTAAATGCATCAATCTTAATGTGCTTAAGAGACATTAGGCATAACAAATTTGAGGATTCGTTATTAGGCACAATAGAAACTGGCCTAAGTCAAGGTCCGATTTACTTCAATTGTTACCAAATAGGACATTGAGTTACAGGACAATAATATATTAGACTCTTTGTTTTAAATATTAAGATCTGTGGCTTAGACATGAAGCCTGGATCTATCCCAGCAGCTTTGCTTTACAGAATTCAATACAAGGTTATGAATTCTTGTAATTCTAAAGTCCTTAAAACTAGAACATCGGGAGAGACAACTTTGTTTCTTACTGATGTTACTAAAGCAAATGTTATTGTCCCTAAGACAATCCACTGGAAAGATGTAAATCTACCAGAAAGATGGATTTTGGATAAAGCAGTACCTGCTTTGCCAAGGGAAACTGCCAATTTCAGCAATATTGTCCAGAATCAATCAGGACAAGTTGAATTAATTTTCGAGAGAAGAAATTCTTTCAGTTCTATCAGATCATCTAGTCTTAGATCAGAAGCCTTTAGGACTGTCCCTTCAAGACAATCTTTCTCAACCACATCTCAAATTTCGAATATTAATCTTCAGGGATTAGATACATCATCTACTATCCCTAGACCAAATTTATCAGACAGAAGATGATCAACGATCAATTCAGTCTCCAACCTTTTCCTCCCTTAATGAATCTTATAATGATTTGTAAGCCCATTATTGATAAGGAATCCCTTAGAAAGGACTTTTACTCCGAGGAATGGAAACCTCAAAGAGAATGGTTCTTACAAGAATATAAGGGAACAATCAGAAATAATATTCAAGAAGAATATTACCAATTTCTTAACAATGTTAAGACAAATGTTTATTTTTTGACTGGTTTTCATGCTTACGCAGTCAAATACCAAATTAACTATCCTTGGAAAACAAAGATAGATGTTGATAAAACCACTAATGTCATTACAGTATGGCATTTGAAAAAACGGTGAGTTAGTCAAAACAGAGTTACCACCAAATCACTCTTACCAACTCCCAGGTGTTAAAGATCCTAACACCAGCAAACCCATAATGGCTTCTCCTTTCAAAAACAAAAATACGGGTGAAGATATTTCGGCTTATGACATTAACAAGTTAATGGAGCAAGCAAACTATACCAACAAATACCTACAAGTGTTAGGGGAACACATTATCAAAAGAGATGTATCCACTGATGCATCTACTTCGGGAATTAAGAAAGAGATTCCCTTAGAAAAAACCCTTGTTTAAACCTTTCAAGGTCAATAAGAAGGTCAAAGAGAATTTACAACTCCTTCTTTACCCAGACATAAAAAGGGAAAAACAAGAGTTAATACAAAAAATAAAACAATTAAGTGTTCCAGAGTCCCCAAGTAGCACTCAAGAAGGTCCACCCTTATTAAGAGGTAAGGGAATTACCAAAGATCCAACAGACAAAGATCCAACCATAAATGTCCTAAACGAAGACGGTTCAGAAAACGGAATCTGTGGCCAGTACTTCTAAATCCAACCCAGTAGATAAACCTTTGACGCAATAGGACCTTTGATCAATATGAATCCAGTATATACCCAACCCTGGAAAAAAACCAACAAAACTGTATTATCCCAGAGCAACCCCACCGGATTTGCTCCTTGAAGAAAAAAAACTTCTACTCTCAAAAGTTTCAATGCTAACAACATCTATGAATGGAACATAGATGGCCAAATGGAGTATCAAATTCTCCCAAACAATGCAGCACATGACCATGATGGCCACTGCGTACCAAACTGCGAATGAATGCTCTGAAGAAGCCATTTGCAATATTTTGGTTGCTGGTTTCACAGGCCAACTAAAAGGCTGGTGGGATTATTCTTTCTCTGATATACAGAAAGAACAAATGTTCACAGCAATCAAAACTGACACAGTAGGGAATATCCTGTTCACTATCTTTGATGACGCTTGATTCAGGTTTATCTTCCGAATCAGAATCATCAGTTGGGCTTCTGCTAATTGTGACAGAATTAATTTATGAACAGATTGTTCCTGTTTGATCTCTTTAACTTCCTGTTTCAAATTCTTAATCTCTTGCTGGAGATCTGAATTGTCACAGGTTTCGTTTGTTGAGTAGCTTCAAGTCTTTTAAGGATCTGTCTAAAGTCAAAAATGATCTTTAACAATAAAGGAAATTATAATAAATTTCTTCTCTCGAAATTTCTTCTCTCGAAATTATAATAAATTTTATCTGATCTTTAGGACTGGTTTGATACCAGCGTTCACTGTTGCCTATTTCCATAATAAATTTAAATTTGGATTGAATAAAAGTATTTAATTGAGTAATATTGGAAATTATAATTGAATGTATAGTTAATAGTAAGTGTGAAACTGTGACTTGAAAATGAGGAGTACTAATAGCCTAACCCAAATTCTGAACGGCTTAAAAAGAGAATGAGACATCATATCCTTAAATTTGGCTTAAATTTAAATTTATTATGCTATAATTTGCTTATTTATTCATATCCTTAAAATTATGATTAAATGCATGCAACATCATATGAAATTGTGAGTTTGTGACATGGCTAAGTTTGCTCTCATCATATGATGATACCCACGTTCAGTTTCTTGGATGGCAATTATTTATTCACCAGATTTGGTGATGGTTTTTCTAAGAAGTGAATTCTGAGTCTTGAGCTGCTAATGAGTAATGAGAAAGGGTATTGTCTTATGTTTTTTGTGCTTTCCTATCTAAAGATTAATACTAATTTGAGTGTGTGATTTTGTGTGGGGACAGGAAGAGCTGGTTAAGATGTATGGACCAGAATCAATAGCAGATCTAATGTCCATGAAGCCTACCTCCAGTGGATCCCAAAAAACAGTTAAGGAAGAATCTTACAACTGATCAGAATCTACCATTTTGACATTAGATTCAGTTGAGGTTTTACCCTTCTTAAGTAGGCTTAGGTTATATATGCATGTGTAGATTATGGAAGCACTGATAGTAGAAAGAAATGTAAAGAGCATAATGACATATTCTCTTGCGGCTTTCAAATAATTACATTCATAATAATAATAATCTAAAGACTGCAGAGTCCGCTGGGGTATTCCAACTGTGAAACTTCAATGTTGCATTGAGGAATTCATATTGCAAATTTTGGTTTGTGTCCAGTTATTTTGAAAAATATTTGGAGGACCAAAGTCAAATAGATATGTATCTAAAAAATTTATGTCATGGTGGTGATGGTGGCAGTGCGATTGTCACGATACCGTAGTAATAGTATTTGATTTGTTGCAACTAGACATGGTAAAGCATGTCTGACCTGAGAAGTAACTTGCTAAAAATGAGGGGTTAGGTTGCAATGTTGCATGTTGCATGTTGCAGTCCATTCTGCATAACCTTCATTTGAACTTAATGTTGCCAGATTCCACTGGATAATAACAAAATCAGTGGCTGCGCGCTTCAAATACATGGCTTTACAACTGTATTATACATATGTTTGTCAATTGTAAACTGTAAAAGTATACCCTGCAATTTATAAAACTAACATATTTTCTCTTGCTATCTGTATACATCACACTGTATCTAACTTCTGCTGCTAATTTATTTTCTCTATTTCACTTTAATGATTACCTTCCTATTCCCTTTCAATTAATTAGCAACCCAACACTTCCAAAAGTTGATATTTAATAAGATAATACAGTTTTAAAATGTATTACAAAACATGACTATTTTTCCATGACAAACGATAAAAAGCAACAGAGAAAAGCTAGTAGATTAAAATTTAAGCATCAGAGCATGTAACTTCTAATTCACCCCACTGATACCGAGGCACTCCTAAGGCTTTCCACACAGCCATGGGGGCATCAACAATGTTGTTGGAAGAAGGAGGTTGGTAATTGTTGGCAACGAAATTTGCCTTGATAGAAGAATATGGAGAGAATGAAACAAAACACTCTATGAAAAACACACAACCAGAATTTTATTCACTCACAAAGATTGGTCCTTTGTTAATGACCAACTTACAAATTCTAGAGAGGGAATTCGCTGGAGCTTCGCTATTGCAATCTTTAAAACTCTCTCACATAAAACAATACAACAACAAAAGTGAGTTAACAAATGACCAATACCCTATTTATAAGCCCCATGGTCAATTCCTTGTTTTGATCGTCAACTATTGAAGAGAAGTTCAAATTGAACTAAAACTCTTAGGCATGAGTTGTCATTCTTAATAACTAAGTCTTTGACTTTTCAAAGGAGAAGTTCAAATTGAATTAAAACACTAACTATGAGTTGACAATTCCTTAAGGGCTAAGTCTTTGACTTTTCAAAGGTTCTGGATCATTGTAGACAAGTTTAGTTTCTAACATCCTCCCTTAAACTTGGCTTGATCATTCCGAGCATATTCTTCAACTTCAAGAACAAATTGATCTTGAGTGGCTTCGTAAAGATATCTGCAATTTGGTCTTCCGTTGAACAATATTCAACCACAATTTCCTTATCTCTAACCAAGTCTCTAATGTAGTGATGCTTGATGCTGATGTGTTTGCTGCGTCCATGAAAAACTGGATTCTTTGTCAAAGCAATTGTTGATTTATTGTCACAAAATATTCTTGTAGGACCTTCTTGTTGATGTTGTAATTCACTTAGCATTTTCCGTAACCAAACTGCTTGAGTTGCACAGTTTGTGGCTGCTATATATTCTGCCTCTGCTGTTGAAAGGGCAACTACTTGTTGTTTCTTTGATGACCAGGAAAATACACCTGACCCTAAATAAAAAGCATAACCTGAAGTACTTTTCCGCGTTTCAGTATCACCTCCCCAATCGCTATCTGCGTATCCAACCAGTTCTATCTTGTTAGCATTTGAATAAAAGATACCATTATCAATTGTACCTTTAATATATCTTAAAATCCGCTTTGCTGCTTGCCAATGAGATTGTCGTGGTGAATCCATGAATCTGCTTATGAGTCCAACTCCATAAACTATGTCAGGTCTTGTTGCTGTCAGATACCTCAGACTTCCTACTAATCTTCTGAAATTAGTTGGATTGACAAGGTCACCACCACTTTCCTTTTCAAGCTTCAATCTTTCTTCAACTGGTGTCAAGATTGGTTTGCAAGCTTCCATCTTAAACTTCTTCAGAACATCTGCTGCATATTTCTTTTGTGAAATAAAGATTCCTTCACACATCTGTTTAACCTCAATGCCTAGGAAGTAAGACATCAGACCCATATCAGTCATTTCAAACTGTGTAGTCATATTCTCCTTGAATTCAGCTAACCATTTGGAGTTGTTTCCAGTGAAGATTAAGTCATCCACGTACAAACAAACAATAATAATGTCAAGTCTGCTTTCTTGAATGGTATACTTGATGAAGAAGTTTACGTTGAGCAACCACCAGGTTATCTAAAACAAGGAGAAGATAAGGTGTACAGGTTGAAGAAAGCACTATATGGATTAAAGCAAGCCCCCAGAGCATGGTACACTCGTATAGACACATACTTCGTCAACAATGGTTTCCATAGGAGTCCATATGAGCATGCCTTGTATGTTAAAAACAATAATAATGTCTCCATTTTTGTTGTTTTTGACATACAAGGCATGCTCATATGGACTCCTATGAAAACCATTGTTGACGAAGTATGTGTCTATACGAGTGTACCATGCTCTGGGGGCTTGCTTTAATCCATATAGTGCTTTCTTCAACCTGTACACCTTATCTTCTCCTTGTTTTAGATAACCTGGTGGTTGCTCAACGTAAACTTCTTCATCAAGTATACCATTCAAGAAAGCAGACTTGACATCCATTTGGAATATTTTCCACTGATTCCTTTTGCCACTAATCGTGCCTTAAAGCGTTCAATCTCTCCATTTGGTTGGAACTTTGTCTTGTATACCCATTTAACACCAATAGGCTTCTTTCCTTCAGGGAGAGTTGCTAACTCCCATGTCTTATTCTTTTCTATGGCTCGAATTTCTTCATCCATTGCTTTTATCCAACGATCATCATTGGCTGCTTCCTCATATGTCACAGGATCACAATCAGCAAATAAAGCATAATAAGTAACATCTTCCTCCCTATCATTAGGATCATCATCTCTACCAACTTCATAATCTTGTAAGTGAGCAGGTGGACGTCGTTCTCGTTGTGGACGCAGTGGTGGTTCATCAAGACTGGTTGTACTTGCTGGTGGTTCAACATTTTCTTCATTTACTTCTTCATTTATGGTTACTGGTACAGGCAACAACTCCTTTTCTTTCTCTGACCAATCCCACACTCCATTTTCATCAAAGGTAACATCACGACTAATGATTACCTTTTGAGAAATAGGATTGTATAACTTGTAGCCTTTAGTTTCTTCACTGTACCCAACAAAGATGCATTTTTCTGCCTTATCATCGAGTTTCTTCCTTAGTTCATCGGGAACATGTGCATAAGCAATGCAACCAAAAACTTTCAGGTGATCAAGATTGGGCTTTTGTCCACTCCAGGCTTCTTGTGGAGTTTTATCTAGTACACTTTTGACAGGACATCTATTTAAGATATAGACTGCACAAGCCACTGCTTCTGCCAAAAAACTCTTGGGCAATTTCTTTCCATGTAGCATGCTTCTTACCATCTCCATGATAGTCCTATTCTTCCTTTCTGCCACTCCATTTTGTTGAGGAGTGTATCTAGCAGTTACTTGATGTTTAACACCATGCTTTCTCAAGAAATCATCACAGACTATGTACTCTGTTCCCCTATCAGTTCTCAATGTTTTAAGAGTATAGCCACTTCTCCTTTCAACATATGCCATAAAATTCTTAAGTATATCACAAGCATCAGATTTGTTTTTCAAGAAGTAAACCCATGTCTTCCTACTAAAGTCATCAATGAAAGTAATAAAATATCTGTTACCTCCATTGGATGGAACATCCACATAACATAAATCTGAGTGCACCAGCTCAAGTGGTTTTGTAGCTCTCCATGCACGTCCTTTAGGAAAAGGATCATGATGCTTTTTACCCACAACACATGTTTCGCATAGCTGATCAGGAACTTTGATAGCCGGCAAGCCTGCAACCCACTTTTTGTTTGCAAGAAACTTGATGCTTTCAAAGTTGAAGTGTCCAAGCCGCATGTGCCAAAGCCAATTATCATCAACAATTGTAGCATTGCAACACAAGGAATCATGGTACTTAATATTCATTGGGAACAATCGGTTGTTTGACATGCTTGTCTTTGCTATCAAGCCCATCTCTAGATCATTTATGGTGCAGCCTCCTTTGTTAAACCGCAGGTCATAGCCTTTCTCAGCTAGCTGCCCAACACTCAAAAGATTTTGACATATACCAGGTACATAAAATACATCGGAAATATAATTCAAAGATCCATCCTTTAATCTGATGGCAATCTTCCCTTTTCCCAAGACCGCAAGTCTTGAATTATCACCAAGCTTTACTGTGGTTTGGAAGCTTTCATCTAAGTCAGAAAATAATTCTTTTTTCCCACTTAGATGATTGCTGCAGCCTGTATCTAACAACCATTGATTATCATCTTTATCAGCAACAACGTTATTGGTTATTAGCACCGTCTTCATATTATTTTCTTTTCTGCAACTCGAGCATGGCCTTCTCTACTATTTGAAGCTTTAGCATGACATTCTCGACTATAGTGACCATACTTATTACAGTTATGGCACTGAATATGAGACTTGCATTCAGATTGAAAATGTCCATACTTCTTGCATTTGTGACATTGAATATTGGATTTATTTTGAAAATTACCTCTGGTTCCGTGGCTTGAGTCAGTTCTAGGAAACCTTCCTCTACCTCTGGAATTTTGTCCTCTTTGGTTGTAATCCACCCTTCTTTGCATTGATCCTTCACTTCTGGGATTCGCTTGAGCTTTTAATGCTTGCTCAGTTGTGTCACTTGTCCTTTCATTCATTCGCATTTCACGTGACTCCAAGGATGCTTGCAAATCATTCAAGGTCATTTTGCTGAGATCTTTTGATTCTTCGATTGCTGCTACCACGTAGTCAAATCGACTTGTGAGAGTGCGCATGATTTTCTCCATGATTTCTTTCTCCGTGATGTCATCTCCATTATTCTTTATATCGTTGACCAGCTTATCCATTCGTGAAAAATAATCACGAATACTTTCATCCTTGCGTTGTTCCATCAGCTCAAACTGTCGTTTTAAGCCTTGCAACCTTGTCCGTTTAACTGGGTCAGCTCCTTCATATGTTTTGAGCAAAATTTCCCAAGCCTCCTTTGCAATTTTAGCATGGAAAAGTTTCTCAAGAACGGGCAGCTCCACCGATTGACATATTAAAAACAAAGCTTTTTCATTGAGTAGACGATCTTTGTCTACTTGCTTCGTATCAGCCTTTGATTTTTCTCCTTCTGTTGGTTCAACAAAACCTTTCTCCAAAATTTCTCCAAAGCCACTAGTTTTTAAACATAGCTCCATCAAACGTTTCCACATAGCAAAGTTTGATCTTCCATCAAACTTGAAAATTGTTGATTGCACTTGTTGAAGTTGGGTTGCTCCCGTGCTTGAACTTGATGCCATCTTGTTTCAATCTGGCTCTGATACCAGATGTTGGCAACGAAATTTGCCTTGATAGAAGAATATGGAGAGAATGAAACAAAACACTCTATGAAAAACACACAACCAGAATTTTATTCACTCACAAAGATTGGTCCTTTGTTAATGACCAACTTACAAATTCTAGAGAGGGAATTCGCTGGAGCTTCCCTATTGCAATCTCTAAAACTCTCTCACATAAAACAATACAACAACAAAAGTGAGTTAACAAATGACCAATACCCTATTTATAAGCCCCATGGTCAATTCCTTGTTTTGACCGTCAACTATTGAAGAGAAGTTCAAATTGAACTAAAACTCTTAGGCATGAGTTGTCATTCTTAATAACTAAGTCTTTGAATTTTCAAAGGAGAAGTTCAAATTGAATTAAAACACTAACTATGAGTTGGCAATTCCTTAAGGGCTAAGTCTTTGACTTTTCAAAGGTTCTGGATCATTGTAGGCAAGTTTAGTTTCTAACAGTAATCATGGTCTTCATCACATCCCCATGGTTGAGTCACACTCGTCAACCACCATGGCCACCACGCTTCTACCATTGGCACTAATGGTGGTGTTGTTGAGACACCTGCTCTTGTTAAACCATCCAATAGAAAGTGCAACTACTGGTGTGTCATCAGAATACCTGAAATGTAGCATACAACCACTTTTCACAATGTGCTCTGTGTCATATATGGCCTAAGCAAAATTTAAAGTGTGTTTGGGAAAGATTAATTTTCCCTATTTCAGCTGTTTTTTTAGCTAAAAAGTTGTTTCATAGATAATCTATCATGTTTGTCATTTTGCTTAAATTTATAGAAAACTGTTTTTATGCCATCTAATTTGTTTTAACTTAATATATATTGTTGTGATTTGATTATTTTTCATTCTCAAAACCCCCTTCTCTGTTTACCCCTTCAAAACTAACTTCTAAATAAATATTATTAAATTATACGAATAGTTTTATACCCTTTTTCGTAATTTACTATAAAAAAGTGATTTTTTTTGCACCACACAAACGAAATAGATCATAAAATTGCTTCCAGCAAACATACCCAAACAAAAACAGATTCTTATTGTGATGCCCGGTGCTGACGAGGGCGGGGAGTGGTCGCCGGTGCAAGAAGGCACGGACAAGGAGCGGCTCCTGGCAGGCTTCTAGGCGGAGGGGTAAATGAATGAACCGATTGCACACCGGAATGAGAGGGATCCTGAGACTGTGTAGGTATGGGAGTATATATAGTTGATGATGACTTATATGAATTGATTGGTACTACCTATACCAACAAGATGCATCTTCTTTTCGGTAGCCCATCACATAAGAAATCCACAGTTAAGCGTGCTTGACTTGGAGCAATTCTATGGGTGACTTCCTAGGAAGTTTTCCCAGGAAGCGTGTGAGTGAGGACAAAGCACGCTGAAAAGACCCGCGTTGGTCTGTGTGGTCAGTCATCAATCCATAGAGCAGCCACGGATGTCACAAACGGTATCAGAGCAGCACCTCTCTAGTACGGTGTTGTTTGGGGACGAACCAAGCGGAAGCTGGTGGGCATGTGACGCCCGGTGCTGATGAGGGCAGGGAGTGGTCGTCGGTGCAAGAATGCACGGACAAGGAGCTGCTCCTGGCAGGCTTCTAGGTGGAGGGGTACATGAATGAAACGATTGCATGCCGGAATGAGATGGATCCTGAGACTGTGTAGATATGGGACTATATATAGTTGAGGATGACTTATATGAATTGATTGGTACTACCTATACCAATAAGATGCATCTTCTTTTCGGTAGCCCATCACATAAGAACTCTACAGTTAAGCGTGCTTGACTTGGAGCAATTCTGGGATAGGTGACATCTAGGGAAGTTTTCCTAGGAAGCGTGTGAGTGAGGACAAAGCATGTTGAAAAGATCCGTGTTGGTCTGTGGGGTCAGTCATTAATCCATAGAGCAGGCAGGGATGTTACACTTATTATAATCGATAAACAAAATAATTGATTATAAATATAATCATTATCAGCATAATCTATATATATATATATATATATATATATATATATATATATATATATATATATTTAGTTTTCCCAAACTCATCTTGAAGGAAATGGTTTACTATGTCAGATAGTGTTTGTAACGCCCCTTTCCAAGGCACCACGGTTAAGGACGTATTACGATTATAAGACCGAAAATAATGGAATAACTAGACTGTGACCCACGTGTTGCATGGTTGTAATTTTGTTTTTAAAGTTTTAAATTTGGAATAAATTGACGATAAATGAGATGATAATGAAAAGATAATATTTGTAAAACAGTGAAAGACAATTTTCATCAATTTATTTTCATCAATGGCGAGATAGGTTTATCGGAATGTCCTACAAGGAGCTAATGGTATAAAAAACTATGAGAATCTTTACTTAGGGGCTGGTAACATGAACTTGGAGCTAATCTTGTTTCTTTGATTTTTCCTCTCTAAATTTGACAATGTAGAGGATTGCTTGACAAAGGCACCAAAAATTGCAGAGGAAACTTATGATGAATTTCGGAGATTTTGCATAAACCTGTACTTCTCATCAGCTACCACTAAAGAGTTTTCAAGATTAGTAATATTCAAAAGGGAGGAAGACAAATCTCGATCAGTTTAATTCAACGATGACATTGTTATTTTATGAGATTCCAGTCATTAAAAAAAAAAAAACAACAACAATAAGCAATTAAAACATATCAATCCAATATAAGAGAAAGCTTTGCACATTTTGTAAGACCAAGTCCCATATCCCAGGCAACTATCACAGTTATATCCAAATAGCTATATGAAAGAATGTAATTATCCAACCATATACATGTTTGGAAGAGACTCCACTTGACCCATTTAAGCCAGAACATATTTCAGAGAGTAAATGTTAAGCCTAAGTATGGGTGTCATGACCCGAATTTCGTAGCCATGAAAGCCCGAAAAGGAAAGCCTCTCACTTCCCTTTCGCAGGCTCACAAGCTTACATGCATTCGTCTCATTCAAAGTAAACAAATTACATTAGTTCCAACAGTAATGAATATAATACATCAGAGTAACTAAGCAACAAACATAAATTACAAAGTCCCACCTCAACTAAAATATCTCAAACTACGAGTGCAAAATCATTTCAAAAAAAAAAAAAAAAACTCTCCACATGGCATCCAAGGCTTCCGACGATTTCGCAGATACCTGCAGCTGAAATGTTAAACGTGGGGTGAGTCCACTGACTCAGTGAGGAGTTCCCCCAAACACATGCAATCACACAAAGTCAAGGGTGAAATAAAGTCACACACTTAAGCAAAGTACTAGATCAAACAAATAGATAATCATTTTCCATCTACACATGACAAACGTCTTTACATATGCAAATGATCTCATAAGCTATCAAAATATTGTATGGACATCTTTTCTCTCAAGTGAGTACTTGTGGAATGACTTGCACTACTTTCTTTTTGCATAACTCATATCCCGCTCATAAGGGGATACATATCATATCATATCATATCATATCATATAAATCGAGTCTTTGGGTCCACTTGGGGTTGTTAACTCAAGGTCCCCCGCCTCGACGGTTTTAATTTCGTACCCCGGATATACCGCACCCTCCGGCTAACATCAACATCCCTCTTCAATGCACGAGGTATCTAACGGGGTCCCCTTATCCCCGATGGTGATATTTATATATCGAAGCCTCCTGCTCCCCGGTTGACCTACTCAAAGATTTATATATAATCAATTTTTTTGTCAGTCCATTCCATCAAGATACTCTTTTCAAATATAGCAGATAACACAATATATTTATAATCCTACTTCTTTAACTTATCAAAATTCTAATTAGAATATCATAATTCATGCTTAATTACAACCAGTCAAATCCGTAATTAGTGACACACCATACGAGTACACATATACCATAATAATCAAATGGTAAGATGTAAATAACAATATACCTTAATATATATATATATATATATATATATATATATATATATATATATATATATATATATATATATCACATATCATCAAACTAGTGCCATATACATTAGTATAATAATATATATAATTATACAACATGGGCTTACAGATACATTAGTATAAACATATACCTACTAACATATTCTAAGTAAACAAATATTTAATGGAGATGCACCAAAATTAAGAACGAGAATAGCAACCCCTGCCCTCACACTACAGAAAAAGGCGGGATTACTGACGGCCAAAACCCGTCGGAAACGCCAAAAATCCGTCGGTAAAGCGCGTTTCCGACGGACTTTTCGACGGACCAAATTCTGTAGGTATCAGGCTCGTAGGAAACGGTTTCCGACGGACGGGCCAGATCCGTCGGAAATTACCGACGGAAAAGCCGTCGGTAATGGAGACCGGTTACCGGCGGAAAAATCCGTCGGTAACGTTTTTTTTTTTAATTTTTAATTTTTTTAATTTAAATATAAATTATTAATTCTTTTTTATTTAAAATATTACATTTTTTATTTTATTATAATTAATTTATTAATTTATTATATTAGATCAAAAATAGAAATTACAAATAATTAAAAAGGCAATTAAGTTTAAATTAACATAAATATTCCATACATAAAATATCCGTTTGTCTAGAAACCACAAGTAAATATAAAACTATCCTAATAATCATCATCATCATCATAATAACCGTCATCGTCATCGTCATCTTCAGAAGTAGTGGAGGGCTGGCTGGCATGGATGACCCCCTGTATAGCGCTGCGCCTCTCTGGTGGAAACAAATCGAGCAGAGAGGTCTTCACCGTAGACCAAGTCTCCATCTGCTACTGCATGCGCTCTGCAGTCTGCCTCTGCTCTCTCGAATGGTCAAGCTCGGCGTCGAGGCCCGAGTGATGGAACGAGCCATAGGCACGGTACCGTAAATGCGACCCTTCTTCTTCCTGCCCGCCACTTCCATCCAGACCTGGGTCCGTAGTTGGTCGACCTCGGTGGGGTCCAGCTGGGAAGGATCCGAGGCACCAGAGCAGGAGGCAACCTCAGACGCTACCTGACTGAACCTGGCATTGTACTCTGCCTGCGTCAATACATTACAAAATTATATTATTAGACTATAATAATAAAAAGATACTTTAATTAGCTCACCACTGTCTGCCTCGACCTCTCATCAACAAACTCGTCGGTGTCTGCATGAATATGTGTTTGCTCAAACACAGTAGGGACATCAACCGAGTGGGCAAGCTGTCCTACCTGTAACCAACAAAGATAATCAATTAATTATAAAATAAATTTTTGATAAAAATAAAAATACACTATTATTTATATGTGCATACCATGTTAATGGCATGCTGCATATGGCTAATCGAGCCACCAGTGTGCATGCTCCCACCCTTCTCGGAAGCCCGATTTCTCTTTACCTGCTCACACTTCGCTTTGTACTCTGGAATATCCCAGTATGCACAAAGCTGGGGCCAAATTTTGGGGCCGATGTAATCTGGGCGCACCCGACTTTCCCTAGCCTTCCCGAGCATGTCCCTCAGTCGATTAGACGCTCTGTCGTCAAATATGGCGCGTATCTGTGCAGCATGCTCCGGTAACCAGCGCATAAGGGCCTGTTAACAAAGAAGAAATATCAATATCATTATACAAAAAATTAAAAATATATAAAATGCGTGAAAAATAAAAATATAAAATGCAGGAGAAAATAAACAAGTTACCCCAAATCGTTTGAAGATACGATCCCGGTCATCCTTCAGTATCCTCCCCATGATGGCCAGAAGCGATGATATTGCGCCTTGAGGGCGTAGGTAACGTTCTTCGATCCCACTTTCGATGAGATGAAGCTGAAAAATTTAAAATTTTGTTAATTCAACAATATGACAATCAACAAATATATACTTATTGGATAAATATAAAATAATCAATGTTAAAAAATTTCTTACGATCCAGAAACAGGCGTGACCCATGGTCGATCCTCAGGTCTGGGAATCCTGGCCCACTCAGGCAAGTTCTCTGACGCGACCGAGTGCTGGCCGGACGATGTGGATGGAATGTCCATGTCATGACCATATGCGGCCGCGGATGATGAGGATGGAATGGTAGGGTCAGGCTGTGCCAACACACCAGGAGTCGGCATAAATGATAATCCTGCTGGCTGTGTGGCATATGCAGCTGATAATGGTGGTGCTGGGTGTGGGTGTGGTGTAAGTCCAGTAGGGGGCAGCGAGTAGCCGGCTAGTGAGCCTCGTGGGCCAAAGCTAGTGGGTGGAATATGTGTGGAGGATGGTTAGTGTGGGTCGGGGATGGTGTGGTATAGGTCGGAGAGGGTGTAGAATGAGTGGGGGAAGGTGTAGAACGACTGGGGGAGGCTCCTGTAGTTGCCACTGGAGTGGGTGCGGTGGGTGCAGAGGAACCTATAGTGAGGCGAGCAAGCACCTGGGACTTAATGGTGCATTGTCCTCGCTTAGCCTTCCCCTTCCCCTTATCACCGCTAGGCGGTGGGGGCCGAGGCGGCTCTCCTCCTGATGCTGACATATCTATTTTTTTTTATCACAATTATAAGTCAATGTAAAAACAATAAATCAATCGACATTTAATAGACTAATCTAATAAGGAAAATTTTCAATTACAACAAAATTACAAAAGTCTTACATTTAAATGCATAAACAAATATACAAAATAGATGATACTATAACTTAACAGTAAAATTCCTATTTAGACTCGGTATCATCATCTGATTGTAAGTCTGACTCTTCTTCTTCTTCTTGCATTGAGTCATCACTTTGGATTTCTTCCTCTGATGATGCATTCATCGATACCGACGGATTAGCAATGGCCACTTCTTCCCCATCATCAGTAGATCCCAACATGCCAGTAATACGCTTGACCTCAATTACTTCATTGACATGTGACGATTCATCCGCCTGGAAGGGCATATCATCCTCTGCATTATCGATTTCTATGCGACCCCTAGGTTTGGTAGTGACAGCAACACACCAACCTCGTTTGTCCGTTCGCATTGTTGGATAAGGGACGTAGTAAATTTGTTTGGCATTGTGAGCAATGATAAACTGATCAAATTGTTGATATCCTCTATCTATGCGAATGTCCACAGTGCCATACTTGGGATCCACCTTTGTGCCTGTCTTCGATGGATCAAACCAGTTACAATAAAATAATAATACTTTTTTAGGATAAGTAGTAGTATTGTATTGTAACTCGTATATGTGTTTTATGACTCCATAAAAATCACCAGTACCTTCACCTTGTACGATAACCCCGCTATTAATGGTCTTTTTGCCAATGGTCCATTCATCTGTGTGGAATTTGTACCCATTAACAAAGTATGTATGCCATGATCTAACACTCCTATAGGGCTTGTACGCCAAATCTCTCAAGTGTTGGTTTAGCACACTTAATGGTTGCTGATACACCTACGAATTTATAAGTCATATTAAATAACTACTTTTCAATTAGAAATTAAGCTTAATATATTGTTTGCTAAGTTATACGACACTTACTTGTTGCTTGAACCATTCAGGAAACTCTGCATGTGTACGAGTAGAAGCATCTTGGTCACCAATTTGATTAATTTGCAGGAACACACTGACAAATTAATAAAATCCGTACAATGTGTTAAAATAGAATATGATATACCATATGATACATTATTTAAAAAATGAGTCTTTCAAACTTACTTATGGTATTTTCACCTCTGTGCAATTTATCAACACATGAACATGGGCCGACTCATACTCCTCATCACTTAACCAGTAAATAAGCTCTTTGCTAGCATGACGGCCAGGAAGATTAAATACGGATAACATATAAGGATACCCTCCACCATCAGCATCTACCTCGTTCCTAATATTTCGCGGTGCCAACATGAAGTTGTTGAAATAGTGGGAACATAAATAGGTTGTCTCACGGTGTAAGTAGGACGCGCAGATTGATCCTTCCACCCTAGCCTTGTTTTTCACTGATCGTTTAGAGTTGCCCATGAATCTAAGTAATAAAAACTATTAGTGACAAGTCATTATTCAAGGGACGTTAATTATTTAAATGTGAAAATATAAAAATATTACCTTTCAAATGGATACATCCACTTATATTGTACTGGTCCACCAAGCCTCGCTTCGTATGCAAGATGCACGGGGAGATGTTCCATTGAGTCAAAAAATCCTGGGGGGAATACCCTCTCCATCTTGCAAAGAATTATTGGAATATTTTCTTCCATCTTCTTCAGACCATCCGTGCTTAAAGTTGCAGAGCATAAATCTTTGAAGAAATGACTGATTTCTGTAAGCGGGTTCGAAATGACAGAGGGCAACGAGTCGAAAGCAATAGGAAGCAAACACTCCTTGAATACATGACAATCATGACTCTTCATCCCATGAAGCCTCCCCGTTCTTACATCAGCACATCGTGCCAAATTAGAGGAATAACCATCAGGCGTCCTAAGGTCTTTTAACCACCGACAAATTGACTTTGCTTCATCGGCGGTTAGAGTGTAACAAGCTTTTGGTTTGACCATTTTCCATTAGGCTGCTGCTTCAGCTCCAGATCCTTTCGTCTACAGTACAGAGCTATGTCTATCCTTGCCTTCTCATTGTCTTTCGTCTTTCCAGACACATTCATAACCGTGTTAAGATATTGTCAAAGAAATTCTTCTCAATATGCATCACATCAAGGTTATGTCTTAATAGATTATCCTTCCAATACGGTAGTTCCCAAAAGATGCTTTGTTTTGTCCAGTTATGTCATTCTTCATACCCCGATATTTTTGACACACCAGTTCCAGTGACTTTAGGAAGATCCCTTACCCGACCCCATATTTGTTCAGGAGTCAACAAAGGCGGTGGACCTTCCTCTTCTGTCTGATTCTTTTTGAATGCTCGGGTATTCCTTCGGAAGGGATGGTCAGGATCTAAGAACCGATGATGAGAATCAAACCAGGAACTTTTGCCACCATATCTCAGGGTAAAATCCTTTCCATGTTCTATCCATTATGGGCACGCCAATTTACCATGGGTCCCCCAACCAGAGAGCATGCCATATGCAGGAAAATCATTGATAGTCCATATCAGTGACCCCACATCTCAGGAGGAAGATTGTGCGGTGTAACAATCACTAGCCAACATGAGTATGGCGAGGCTGACGCCTGAATGTACGGGGTAAAACCATTTGAGCAATGTCCAAGTCGTACATTACGAGGATCTACTGCAAAATCAGAGTGTACCCGATCGAAGTGCTTCCAGGCCTCACCATCAGAAGGGTGACGTATAAGACCCATATTTCTCCTATTTTCATAATGCCACCTCATCTGTCCTGCAGTTTGCAATGATGCAAACAGTCTCTGCAACCTTGGAATTATTGGCAGATAGAACATTGACTTCGCAGGAACCAGTTTGTTCTTACTACGGTCACTGCTTTGAACGCGGTACGCGGGTGTCTGACAAAATTTACATTCTTCCAACATGCTGTCATTTCTACTCGAAGCACTGTCATAATATAGCATGCACCCGTTCGGACAACAGTCTATTCTTTTAGCCCCCAACCCTAGTTTCGACACCAACCGCTTCGCATCATAATAACTTTTTGGCAACAAGTCTTTCAAGGGTGTCACATCTTGAAGCATTTTACAATAAAACTCTAAACACTGCTCGGGCACATTCCAATTGGACTTGCAAGCTAGAAGCCTAACACAAATTGATAATTTTGAATCTGACGCCCCTTCAAACAACGGTTTATTTGTCTCTAACAATAGATTTTAGAATCTCTGCGCCGATTCATTAGGAGGCTCTTCCATGTTATCTTCGGTATCCGCCTCGAAGTTCCCATGTTGCCCAAGACAATCGTCCACCATCATATGCATTGACTGGAGTTGTTCGACATAGTCGTCATGTAAGCCACTGCCTGATGCACCCATGTGAAGATCGTCACCACCGACATCATTCAGATTAATATCCAGCAACTCCTCACCATGATCAGTCCATATCCAATAATTAGGCTTGAACCCACGTCGATATAGGTGTAACTTCACGTCATCATCAATGAAAACTGTCATACAATTGCACTTTATGCACGGACATCGAATCCCCCCTCTTCTGCATAATCACAATGTTGTTTGGCTTTCGATATAAACTCCTCAACTCTAACTACAAATGATTGTTTTAGAAGTCGTCTCCCAGACTCGTTCCTATCATACACCTAACTACGGCTTAGGAGATAATATTCCATCCTTCTGCATATCCAGATAAAATGACGTATTTTTAAACATGATACTATAACCTCGAATCGCTCCATTTCCTTCAAAGGTGTGGCCCTATCTCATTCGAGGAAAAACATTTTCACCACTGTATTATACTAGTTACTCATCGCTTCTCATGTCTTATAGCTGACGAAATTTCGGCAGCATTTCCTATTGGTTTCCAAGTACACGACTTGACCGCGATAAGACCACAATCAAGTATGGACCCGGAGAACAAAAGGAAATGCTTCGACCCGAAATTTCATCAACTATATAACAAATGAGAATCAACGAGTGATTAGGATATCAGTGGAGAAAAAGTTTTTTCCCAAACTGTCCCAATTGGACAATTCAAGATTCAATAAAATGAGCGATACCATGACCACAAGTACACATGCTCAATAATATTGAACCTTGAACGGGAAGCTACGGTTTTTCTCAATTACGTATTAATTATATATACTTTAAGATAAAATAAAACTTTAAGTAACACAAATAATTTGTGTAAGGTTTGATAACAACAACAAACTGTATAACACACAATTAAGCAACATGCATAAACATATATTTGCCCATAAAAGATCGTCTAATCATTTGTCTAACGTTTTATTGAATCATTTATTTTTTCAATTTAATTTAATTAATAAAACATTTTATTGATTTAGTAAAGTAATTATGTTAATTTGTATACTTGACTTTTAAAATCTAAAATTTATTTTAAATTCAATTATTAGTATATTAGTTAATTGCTTGCTTGAAAGTAGTTATTTGGAAATTATTTATGTTAATAAATTTTTAATCTTCCCACTTATTAAATAACTTGACTATTTAAAGTCGTATGAGCTCAACTCTTCAAAATTAGTATCAGTATATTAGTTAATTACTTAAATATTAAGATTTATTAATTATATATTATTCTTTCAATTGTAATCATTAACTATATGATTATTTTTTGTAGATGAAATGTTTATTATTATTATTATTATTATTATTTTTGATAATATTGTTTATTCATTATTTGCTTGTCAGTGTTTAATTTTATTTAATTGAATAAACATTATTTAATTTTAACAATATTATTATCCAATTTTCGAAAGGCACTCTTTGAAGACCAGCGCAGATGATCCATGCGTGTCTCGCTTAACACATCATTTTAAAAGGCATAAACATTTTACCTAAATTAAGTATTAATTTAAGCTTTGTAAAAAAATAGTATTAATTTAAGTTTTATATGACATCAAAAGCTAAAAGTGAATTTTACACTACTATAAGCAGCATTGAATGACACATATTTCAAACCACAATAAAATTCTAAATAAAAATAACAGAAATAAAACAAAACCAACATTAAATTACACTCCAAACCACAAATAGATAACAATTTACTAAATTGATCCAACATAACAGTCCAACACACTTAACAATATACAACATAACAGTACAACACACCTAGTTACACTCCAACAAAACTGTCCAACACACTTAAAAAAAATTGATCCAACATAACAGTCCAACACATTTTATCAGTGTCCCAACAATTTACATCATCCTAATTAACAACCATTCTCCAGTCAAAAAAAAAAAAAAATTAACAACCATCCATACAACATTTAATTAATGTACAAAAAAATTTAAAAAATAAAATTGGAAACTCACCTGAAACAACCAAACTAGTGGCCGGAATTCCTCAGGCACGGTGGCTGGTGCTCCAAACTAGTGGTGGTTCTCCGGAGAAGACAAAGATTGAGTAACTATAATGCACAAACAGAGAAGAGACTACGAGAAAAGTGGATTTTAGTGACCAAAATTTAGTGACGAATATAAATTTGGTCACTAATTATATATTATTTGTGACTATGTATTATTTCGTTACTAATATTATCCACAATAGTGACTAGACGACAATTCGTCATTATAATTTTGTCTTTAATGACTAAAATGTATTCGTCACAAATAATCCATCACTAATATTATTCATAATAGTGACTAAGCGACAATTCGTCACTATAATTTTATTATTAATGACCAAAATATAGGCGTCACAACTAATTTGTCACTAATATTATTCATAATAGTGACTAAGTGACAATTCGTCACTCAATTTTATTGTTAGTGACAAATATATGTGTCACAAATAATTGGTCATTAATATTATTTAGAATAGTGACTAAGTGACAATTCGTCACTATAAATTAATCATTAGTGACCAAAATATGTGTCACAAAAATTTATCGCTAATATTATTCACAATAATGACTAAGCGACAATTCGCCACTATAAATTAATAATCAAAAATTGTTTCCTCTTATATAATATAAATTATATCTTATTCAATTTGTTTACAAAAATATTAAGATTTATTACTTGATAGGAAAAGAGGATAATGTTATGACAAGGGGGCTATTGCTTGAACAAACAACCGCACGAGACGTTGAGAATGTTTTGGGAGAAACAATTTAATGCATTCGTGGAATCCAGTGAAAGAATTATCTCAATCACTCTTCATGCTATTCTTTTTTTTTATAAACAAAATCAGTTGTTATTCTTGATTAATGTAATAGCTAGTTAAAAATTTGTTGAGTATAAAAAAAATTAATAATTATTTTATTACTACTTTTAAATTATTATTACAATAGAGGTTGAGTTGGTGTTCATTATATTTAGTTGATATTAAAATAATTAAACAA
The DNA here is from genome assembly GCA_035048595.1 of Echinosophora koreensis. NCBI lineage: Eukaryota > Viridiplantae > Streptophyta > Magnoliopsida > Fabales > Fabaceae > Echinosophora > Echinosophora koreensis. Next base: position 1,369,995 of record JAPCYP010000096.1, read on the forward strand.
TTGAATACGTGTGCTATAATAATTAGCTATGCACTAAAAACAATATGTAATTTCAAGAAAGCAATACAAAACATAGTAAATTACAAAGTTTGCTTCACCAAGTAACATGTAATACTAATTAATTATCATCGGTATCATACTCATCAATATCATTGCTTTCATCATCTTCAGTTGAATCAAAACTCTCACAATCACTTATCTCTTCATCTTCAACAATTTTTGTAGGCATAACTGGATTTCCATCAACTTTAGGCCATGCTAAGTCATCCCTATCCAAAGACATCACTTGTTCATCATCTATTGTATTGGGCATAAGGCGGATCAAGCCAATCTCATCATTTTCGTGACATGCCTCATGTGTTGCCTCCTCGGGTATATCATATAAGTCTCGAGACTTTGTCTTCACAACAACTAACTAATTAGGATCCTTGGTGTCTTAGACATAATAATACACTTGCTGTGCTTGTACGGCTAAAACATATGGCTCATTAGTATTCAATCTATGATTCACATTGATAAGAAAGAACCCATATTCATCTTCCTTATATCCTCTTCCTTTAGAAGACACATCCCACTAATCACATTTAAATAAAATAACACTATATTTTCCACCAGAATAGGTTAATTCAATGATATATTTCAAGACACCAAAATAATTTAAGTTATCTGTACTCTCATCACATATAACTAAGACCCCACTATTCTGTGATTTTAAATGTATATCACGATCCTTTATGGTAATCCTCCAACCATTTATAAGATAACTTGCGTATCTAAAAACACGTGTATCAGGTCCACAAGCCAAGTCAAATAATGATTCGTTCATATTTTTATCTCCGTTCCTTTTCAAAAATGTAACCTGTCAAAAAAAAATAAAATATACATAAGTTATCATATAAATCATATATATGTTATATGTTATAATTATATAATAGTAGAGAAATCTAAAATCATACGTACATGTCTTTTAAACCATTTGTAAAATTCTTTTTCAAGTCTTTGTTCCACGTGTTGTGGATTTTCTTTTTCTAGTTCTTCCTTGTGCATACTAGTCATTTTGAACATAAAAAAATAAAAGAATTATAAAGCTGCAGTCAATTATATATTTATATAAAATATAAATAAATAATTTTTAAAAATTCATTTACTCAATGAATGGAGAGACTTCAATGCAATTTTTAAGAACATACATTCTTGCTTACCGCCTAACGAATTACAAGTGAAAACGCTTTAATAAATATTGAAGAGCAACAAAACATCTCTTTTTGAAAATCCTTAATGCCCATTTCTCTCCTAACCTTTTTTTATTTTTCTTTGACAATTCCCTCACAGCCTACTTATTTTCTTAGGATAGTAGAGTTTGAGTTATATTACAATAGTCATCTTTTTTTTTTTTTTTTGACCAAAGAAAATCAATGCATTTCATTCATAATCAAGGAAGCAATACATTGTGGAACTTGATAAAAATCACAGATGCCAGATAAGGAAGGAGTGGCTCTAGCCAGTGTTTGAGCAACTCGATTCGCCTGACGCCTAATAAACCTCACACTAAGGTTTGGAAACGACGAAAATAAATTACAACAATCTCTAATAATGTTACCTAGTTCAGAAAGATTATCCCCAGGGGAATCAACTAGGTCCACCACAGTTTTACTATCCATTTCAAACAGAACATTGACAATGCTAAGACTGGAATACCACTGAGTTGCAAGAGATAGACACAGGGCTTCTCCTTCAGCAAAACAGGAAAGTACTGCGGATACGAGATGGTTCTAGCTGCAATGAAGGCATCGTAGGAGTAGGGGTGTAAATGAGCTGAGCTATTCGTGAACTACCCGAGCTCGGCTCGTTAAATGCTCGATAAAACTCGTTTGTTTAATTAAATAAACAAACTCAAGCTTGAGGGTGGGCTCAATTATTTAAATGAGCTAAGCTCAAGCCTTATAGGCTCGACATTAAGGGCTCGCGAATAGCTCGTATATATATTTTTAAATTATTATATATATACTAATACTACCGCGTTTTTCATTTGCTTCCTCTTTCTTAACGAATTGCTGATGGATGGACTCCCCTTTCACACAACTTAAAACTTTCAAAATTAATGGTTGGGTCCCAATCAACCTGATTGTAGTCCAAATATCTTTTGGGCCCAATAGTTAAACCCACTCCCAATACTTTTTTGTTATTATCGTAATGAAAAGTCTTTCCAATGCCTACTCGTAAATTTCTAATATAAAGAAAATCATTTGTATCCTACTATAATACTAAGTTACTAATGACTACAAGTAACAGAAAAACGCACTAAAATGCACCATTTGTATTTGTATGCACTCGGGTGGACAACATTTTGAAGGAGATTATTTTACCGATAAATTGATGATAAGGATTTTTGTAGTTTTTGTTATTTACATTATGGAAATATGTAAAACTTTAATGAGTGTTTTTGAAGGAGATTATTCTACCAATAAATTGATGAAGAGGATTTTAGTAGTTTTCGTTATTTACATTATGGAAATATGTAAAACTTTAATGAGTGTTAAAATTACTTTTGAAGTTTCTTTTTTGTTAAAATCTTAATTAAATACTAAATGCAAAATTTACATATTATAGAACTATGCATGGTTTTTTGTTCAGGAAAATTTTCATAAATGCAAAAATAGTTAAGTTATAAATGAGCTATACAAGCCAAGCTCAAGCTTTACTTTTTTGTAACAAGCCAAGCTCAAGCTTTTAGTTAGGCTCGTTTAAATAAATGAGCCAAGCTTGAGCTTCCCAATTTTTTTTTACAAGCCAAACTCAAGCTTGAAGTGCTCGGCTCGGCTCGACTCATTCTAATAATGTTACCTAGTTCAGAAAGATTATCCCTAGGGGAATCAACTAGGTCCACCACAGTTTTACAATCCATTTCAAACAGAACATTGACAATGCTAAGATTGGAATACCACTGAGTTGCAAGAGATAGACACAAGGCTTCTCCTTCAGCAAAACAGGCAAGTACTGCGGATACGAGATGGTTCTAGCTGTAATGAAGGCACCGTAGGAGTCCCTAAGACACATACATAGAGTGGTGTAACCTTGGTCCTTAAAGAAGCAAACATCCAAGTTGCACTTCACAAAACCATCAGGAGGAGGGCTCCAAGACTCGACTTGCTGTTGATCGGAAGGCACATCCACATTTGCATGAATTAATCTAGCTCTATCCCAGTCATTTAAGCCAAAAGGATTTTAGTCTTCAAAGACGAGCTTTTACGGTAAAATGTAAAAACCTAAGTCAAGAACGACTTAGTGAAAATACGAATGTAATAATTTATGACGTGGGGTGGAACACGACCTTATGTCATAAAGTATGGATAATTCATTATCCATATTCCAAAAAATGTAATGGACTCAGAATGATTTGTTTTCTTGGAAGCCAAAGAAAAAGGCTCAATTAGAAAAGTACAGAGAAATAAATAATTGGACTTGTGTTCCAATCTCATAATGCAATAGGATTTTTAAACAAAGTGTTTTAAGATATCTTTACACAAAGATGAAATGTTACTTGAGAACTTCAGCTCGATGTTAAGTACCGTAATTCAGACTTAAGAACATCTAGCATCTGAGAAAGCACGTGGAAAGAATTCTGATGGAATCAAGATGTCATCCGATGGAAAGACAAGAACACATTTTCCTGTAATTTAGCCTAAACACATAGTGAAACTATGTTCTGTAAGGCCGTTGTGCCTAGGAGTTGAGCTAACACTTTAATGCGGGTACGAATCCCGTAGTGACGATCCATTGATGCTCGGGGATGTCGGGGTTATGAAATACTCACTTAGGCCCAGTGGGTTGCTCCTCTATGGCGTGGTGATGTGGCAATACACCGACATACTCGACTAGTACGCTACGTGTTTTCTGGTAGTGTAGGATGTTCCCAAAAAAGCTTATGTGCACCATGACGACTGTTGATGCATTTTATTACCCAAGGCTGGTGGACTCCGGAACAATCCTCCGAACCACTCTCTCCAACTGTTCGTAAAACCATGGTATAGGAATTCAGAGGTCATTCCTCAAGTCTTAGATGTCTTCTATATAGGAAAACGTTGTGTTGGGGTCATGTTTCTGTGAAACATTATTGTTCTATTATGAATGTAGATTTGATTGCATGTAGATTTGATTGAATATTTATAATTGTATGTACCTGAGAGTCGTACCACTGCATGTCTGTCTTATGTGTAAGATAAATGGAAATCTCACCTTCCTATTTTTATATTGCCTATGTCGGCTGGCTATGTGCCTTCTGTACTCTTTTGAGAAGATTGAGATGTCAACTTGTCGCTTGCCTGACGCATCATAGAGGTTGAGGTTCGAGCATGCGGACGATATGTTGAAGTTTCTGGAGGACGTCTTGCATACTGTCGATGGTTCGTAGACCATGTTTTTCCTCTGGGAAGAGGAAAGGGCTTAGTCCGAGAGTTGCTTTTGTAGTGACTCTAGTAGTGTCTTTTGCGAGGACGTCAGTAGTGTACTCAAATAGAGTTTTCACTAGATCTCGTCAGTTGGGTTTGTCTTTCTCACGATGTACGAGAAGGGATTGCCTTTTCTATTTTAGTTTGGCCGTCTGGGTATGTTTGGAAGTTAATGTTACTGTTTATGGAGCTGCGACTCCAAGTATCTTATATTTTAGGTGCTGTGTCTCCATATCTTTATACTGGATTTGTATACTGTTATGATTTATGTTTATGAGTCGGGTTGGGTATTATGTAAATGATTTTCGAACTTATGATCCTAATTGTGATAATGGAAAATTTATTGTCCATTCATTTAAATCAAAGTAGTTATATTTACGACCTACGAAAAAGAAAAAAATTACCCCATTATTTATAGCAAATTTTAATTAACCTACTTTTCGGCCTTAAAATGTCACTTACGATGTAGCGCCCGAGAAGGGTGTTACATTTAGGGCTTACACCAACAATCTCCTACTAGCACTAGAACCAATCGGGCATCAATCTAACACCCATTGATCTAGTGTGAGTGTCATGCTACCACTGAGCAAGAAACTCCATTAGAGGATTATTTAGTGTTGTCATTCTAGACATCTTCACATCTCTCCTCTATCGATCATCTATCGAATGAGATGGAAGCGCCTAAGTATATGTTCGGATCGCTAGTGAGATCAAGTTTCCTTAGCTTATACGATTACTCCATCGTCATCGTAATGAGATCAACGGAGTTTGCAAAGTTAGGATTTTTTCCTAGTTTATAAATGAACTTCCCGATCTAAACGACCTTTAAATCTGTATTTAAGGCAACTATATACTTGGCCTCTGTAATAAAATCTGCAATTGTTTTACTCTTGGAACCTTTTCAAGCATACAATGCCACCGTTAAGACAAAACACAAATCCAGATTGCGATCTAGAATATCCTTTATCGGTTTGGAAATAGCGTCGATGTAACACCTTACAACGACTTCTTCCTCACCTTCATTTGTCATGAATGTATCCTCAGTTCTTTTCAGATACTTAAGGATGTTCTTGACTACATTTCAGTGACCTTCATTGATATCAATTGGTACCTTCTTGTCATGCTCAAAGCATACAAGATAACTTGTGTAGTACATAATGTACTCAGAATAAGGCCTAACAACTTCAGCGATCTATCTCTATAGATCCCGATTCCTAACATGTAGGACGCCTCACCTAAGTGCTTCATCAAGAAACAATTCCCCAACCATGTTTTCACATTTTGCAGTGTAGGGATATCATTTCCGATAAGTAGTATGTCATCAACATACAAAACAAAAAAAGATAATCTCACTCCCACTAACCTTCTTGTACACACAAGGTTCATCTTTGCTCTTGAAGAATCAAAACTGTCTCACAACTTCATTAAAATGAAAATTCCAGCTTCTGGAAGCTTGCTTTAAACCATAATTGGATCTCTGCAACTTACACATCTTTCCAGAACCTTTGGATGGACAAAACCCTTAGGTTGTGTTATGTACACATCCCCGAGAAGATTCTAATTAAGAAATCCAGTCTTGACATCCATCTGCCAGATTATGCAGCAATAGCAAGTAGAATCCGAACAGATTTAAACAACGCTACTGAGGAGAAAGTTTCATCATTGTCTGCACCATGAATTTGCTTGAAATCTTTCATAACCAATTAAAGGTACTCAATTTACCATCCATGTCAGTCTTCTTCTTGAAGACCCACTTGCACCCTATGGGTTTTACCCTTTCGGGTGGTACAACCAAGGTCCATACCTGGTTTGTGTACATGGATTCCATCTCGGATCCCATGGCCTCAAGCCACTTCTCAGATTCTGCGCCGATTGATGCCTCTTGGTAAGTTACAGACTCATCTTAATTCATGAACATCACATCACCTTTCTGAGTCAGGAGAAGTCCATATCTCTCAGGTTGGTGACATGGCCTGTTAGACTTACGTAAGTCTTATGTTACTTGAACCGGGGGTTCAACCACAACATCTTGTGGTACCAGTTCTTGTTCCGTTGTAGGCTGGTCAATATTTTGTGGTACTTAGATTTCTCCAATTTCTACATTCTTCCCATTGGCACCTTTAGAGATGTATTCCTTTTCAAGGAATACTCCAGCCCTAACAACAAACACTTTGTCCTCGGAGGTGTTGTAGAAGTAATATACTTTGGTTTCCTAAGGATATCGCACAAATATACACTTATGCGATTTGGTTCCAAGTTTATCCGGCATAAGATGTTTCACATAAACCCGACATCCCCAAATTCTCATAAATGAAAAACTGGGCCTTTAGCCTATCCATATCTCATATGGAGTCTTTTAAACCGCCTTAGATGGAACACAGTTAAGAGTGAATGCAGTTGTAAGTAAAGCGAAACCCTAGAAAGAATTAGAAAGGTCTGAGTGACTCATCATGGATCGTACTATGTTTAACAAGGTGCAGTTCCTCCTTTCGGACACGCCATTCCATTGTGGCGTTCTGGGAGGTGTGAGTTGGGATACTATCCCATACTCCCTCGGATAGTCATTAAACTCCTGGCTTAAGTATTCACCTTCATGATCTGATCGTATGACCTTAATACTTTTGCCAAATTGGTTCTCCACTTCATTCTTGAACTCTTTGAACTTTTCAAAGGTTTCAGACTTGTGTTTCATAAGGTACGCAAATCCATATCTATTGAAATCATCAGTAAATGAGATAAAGTAAGGACAACCACCTCTAGCCGACTTGTTTAGGGGCCCACATACATCGCTATGTATTAAGCCCAAAAGATCACTGGCCCTTTCACCTTGCCCGGTGAATAGGGTCTTAGTTATCTTCCCCAACAAGCAAGATTCGCATACATCAAATGATTCATAGTCGAATGAGTCTAAGATTCCATCCTTATGGAGCTTGGAGATGCGTTTATCACCTAGATGGCCTAAACGACAATGCCAAAGGCATGTAAGGTTCAAATCACTTGGTTTGACCCCTTTCGCATTTATATTATAGATGGCCATATCGAGATTAAAGACACCAAGTCCATTTTCCAAAAACATGCTAGCATATAAAATATCATATGACTGATGTTTCTACCAATAGCTGGAGCATAATAATATTTATTTAGTTCCAAAACAAGCCCCGAAGGCAAAGTCTAAAACTTCATAGTTAATGCAGCAACTTTTGCTTCATTCCTATTCACAGGTTGACTTCGCCTTTTAGTCAATGTCGTATTCCCTTTGATCTTTCACATTAATATGAGATCCACATGCGGTATCAAATTCCCATGATTTTGAAGTAGGTTGACTTCTACAACACAACGCACAAAGAGGAAGTCGTACTTCCTTTCTTTTCTCATACTCTTTTTGGTATCTCTAGCAGTTTCAAACGTCCGGTCAAACCGCAATGAAATCAACTGCCTTCCTTTGCAACCCTACCTATTAGCTTCAAGACAGAAGTACTGGGCTTGAACTTGTTCTTGCCCTTGTTCTTCTCATTGTTTAGCAGGTTTAAGACTTTCTCTTTCAAGACTATAACAATAGTCTACCCTTTGAACTAGCCCTTGATCAGGTTTGGTGCTGTTTAGTCCTTAACTGAATTTTCTTTTTCTGTCTTAGCCTCTTTTATGTGATTTGGAAAGGACAACTTTAAAGGCATCCTCATTGTCCTCAGAAGGAGTAATCGTATTAGAAATATCACTAACTACTGCTATTTCTTCCTCATCAATATCACCCCAAAACTTACCAACAATCCTTAAATCTCGTGCAACTGAAATTGGTAATTGGGACAAAGAAACCCACATGAACCAGTTACAACGCGGAAAAGAAACCAAGTTTAAACAATGAAAACATAATAAATAACGGCCCAACCCCGATGTCACAATTCAGAGCTGGTATAATCATTCCGTACAATCTGGAAAAATAACTAAACTAACAACTGAAAGGAAAGGCTCTAACTATGAGCGATGGCTCCTCAGAGTCACTCCTCTCCGGGTTGCTCGCCATCCTCTACAAAATGCCGATCAGGCCAAACACAAACAAATAACGGGGAGTAAGTTCATGTAAACATATACAGCATGGGAATAGGAAGCAAGATAAACATACAACATAAGCATATATCAACATCCAACAATATCATATCAACCATGTATGCTATGCTGTGCAAGGCATCAACTACTCCGCTACTCCATATATGCATGTGGATCCAAACTAACTCAGGATGAACGACTTTGGAGTTACATATTCGTATTGGCCATAGAAGCACCAACACCGGTAGTTCACCAAACCTTGGGTGAACCCAATGGATAGCCAACGGATCAAACCGTGGATGCCTCATCACGGGGGGGCGCGGACACCAAACCATCGGGTGACCTACCGTGGATGGCCAGATCACCGTACTCTCGGGCGATCTCCCCTATGTCGAACTTCCCCCCTCAACAACTCCAATGCTATATGCAAATGACACAACAACAAACAATCTCAACCACCTCCTTGCTTGGGCCATGAAGCTCCCAAGACTTCAACATCATCATCAACGTAACCTTAGACCGAAACCATGGGTTCAAGGCTCCCTTGGCCAATAAGCACCAAGGTTCAACTCAACATGCTTGGGTCAATAAGCACTCAAGACTTCAACTTATCAAAGTTCGGCAACCCAACGGGTACCGACTTAACATCTCATTATCTTAATCATTTTAGATAATTATTAACCAGGTTGTCTAATCTTCATCTTTGATTAACTATCTCAACTTATCATCATTGGGGGAAATGGGGTTTGAAACCCCTTAAGTCCTTTAATTCTGTTTCTGTTCAGGAGGGGTCAGCACAGTCGTGCTTAAACCCCAGCACAGTCGTGCTGCCTCTTAAGTGAAGCACGGTCGTGCTTCCTGTTGAGCACAGTCGTGCTCTTTGTCCTGCACGGCCGTGCTAAGCAGCGCGGCCATTTTTCAGAATTCAACTGGGAGCACGGTCGTACTCCCTGCTCAGCACAGTCGTGCTCATCGCGCGACAGTTATAGCAACCAACATTCAACCAACATATCATCATCATATTTATATCAACAATAACCATTACGAAACAACCAATAATAACAATGAGACGTATGTCAAAAACATAGCCAAACCAAACGAATCATGTTATCGAACAGTCAATCAACCAATATATTAAATCATACATAGTAAACCGGGGTTATGGGAACCCCTTTACCTTACACTACCCCACAGCCTATGGTTACACTACCCTTCTCCCCATACCTGTTATGAAGATTCCAACCAACAAAAGCCAACTGGCAACCCAAACGAAGGACCATAGCGTTTCCCTCAAGCAGCTTGACTAACTTCCCAAGCCTTGGTCAAACAAAAGGTTAACCAATTAGTTCCCAATTCATAAACAAGAAAAGGAAACCAAAGGGGGAAAGAACCATTACCTTCTATGATTGGCACAGACCAACCAAGACCTCCAAAAAATAGAGCAAGAACACCAAGGCATCAAAGGGGCTTAAGGGGAGGAAGAGAGAAGAGGTTTTTGCCCCACGAAAGCTGCACAAAGTACCAAAATAGGGTTTGGCTCGTAACCCTCATGAAACTGCTCTATTTATAGACTCTGATGCCTGAGCACGACCTTGCTCCCTGTTGAGCACGGCCGTGCTCAACTTCTGAGCATGGGACGCTTAAAGATGGCCTTTCGAGACCCTCTATATGACCGATTTTGGTAAAACACTAAAAATAAAACTTGTAGATAATTCTCTTAGCTTTCCAAAACCATAAAGATCATCCTGATCGGACATCTAGAACTCAAGATATGGCCAAAACGGTGAAATAGGTTACTAGGAGTCTAAAAGGAATGAACCTTTCTAAGGCTAAACTTTCCCAAACATGAACTTAGACATCAAAAACAAACCTAACAAGCATATGCAAACATATATATAACATATATAAATGTATTAATCTTATTTATGAAAAATAGAGTGTTACAATTCCACTCCCCTTATAAAAATTTCGTCCTCGAAATTTCTATATCCTTAACTGGTTAAACTTTCACCAATTAGGCGCATACCTTAGGTTGAGTCCACGGACTTGAAGGCTCCAGCTCCACTATGCTTTCGCTCTGCACTCTGATTCCTGCACTTGTTCACCAAGGTAGAAAGACTCGGATCTCTTGATAACAGATGACTTGCTTGCTTTCATCGCTCTTCCGACCGCAATCGTCGGGGTAACTCTCAAGGATACATGATCGCCTTCCTGGAATTCGAGCGCCTTCCTCCTTTTATCATGGTAGCTCATTTTCCTACTATGTGCAATTCCCATCTTTTCCCGAACCAACCTGATCTTTCCATCTAGTTACTTCTTAAATAGGCCTCCCCTTCTAGGGAACATATACACTAGTCATGGGTTAGAAGTCTAAATTTTGAAGATCTATGGTTGCAAACTTAACACTCTTGCCCATGGCCACTACGAGTCTACTTTCTAAGCGATTAGTCTCTACTCGATTCATGTCTAAACGACTAAGGCCACTAACCTCACTGACATAAAGCTCATGACAATTATCGTTACTTCACCTAGCGGCAACAAGTAATTGGGGTGATCAGTCCCTCCTACCTGTCCAGCACAGTACCTCAAGCAATAATAATTCCATGAGTCAATCTCTCTCTACTAGGGTCTCCGACAGGGGCTCGAGTGCAACTATGTCCCCGCAACATAATTGCCCTCTCGTCTCTATTAAAGATCCTTCTTATAGTAACCACCAAACCACTCATCTATTTGTCCTTGATGCCCTTCCTATTAGCAACTAATCATCTAATCCTTACTCAACGACTGCAACTTACATGAAGGCTTTTGGTGTTCCATCTTGGCCTTCTGACAAACTAGGCACTCATACACAAACTCAGTCACATCATTTTCATCCTAGGCCACGAAAACGTCCTCTTAAGGTCCTGATACATTTTAGTGGCACTTGAGTGCACATTCAAACCACCCATATGTCATTCCTCAAGGATCAACTTCCTAAGCTCAAAAACATCTGGTATGCACACCCTATCCCTAAACCTCAGGACTCCATCACTTCCATTCTTGAAACTGAGGTCTCTACCCTGAGCAAGCAACTCTCGCTGATCTAAGAGAAACTCATCTAACTTCTGACCCTCTCTAATCTGATCCATCAAGCTGTCGGTAACCTTCAAGGTTCCAAGCCTAATACTCTTAGGGGTAAACTCACAAGCTAGAGTAAGGTCTCTAAACTCTTCAATCAGATCAATCTCCTTAACCATCAAAGCGGAGATATGCAGGGTTTTCCTACTTAAGGCATCGGCCACCACATTCATAATACTTTAAGAATTCCATCCACTTACGCTGCCTCATATTCAACTCCTTTTGATTCAAGAGATACCTCAAACTCTTGTGATCACTAAAAACCTCAAACCTCGCTCCATACATGTAATGCCTCCAGTTTTTTAAGCAAATTCCATAGCTCCTAGCTCTAGGTCATGGGTAGGGTAGTTCTTCTCATGGGTTTTCAACCGCCTAGAAGTATAAGCACCTTACCATTCTGCATCAACACACCACCTAACCCTTGCTTAGAAGCATCGCAGTAAACTACGAAGGGTTCACTAGAATCTGGCAAAACTAACATTGGTGCTGATGTCAACCTACCCTTAAGGGTTTGGAAACTCTCTTCACTCTTCGAGTCCCACACAAACAACTGTCCCTTCTTGGTGAGACGGGTTAAGGGTAAAGCTATCTTAGAGAAACCTTCTATGAACCACCTATAGTACCCGGTTAACCCCAAGAAACTCCAAATCTCGGTCACTGACTTCGGCGCTTCCCACTGGAGCACCATCTCTACCTTAGCTGGGTCTACTGCTATGGCACCCTTAGAGGTGACATGTCCTAAGAAGCTCACTTCCTCTAACCAGAACTCACACTTCGACAACTTAACATATAACTGCCTCTCCTTAAGGGTTTGCAAGACAACCCTCAGGTGTTCCTCATGATCCTTCTTGCTCTTGGAGTACACTAAGATGTCATCTATAAACACCACCACCAACTTATCCAAGTAAGGGTGAAAGGTCTTGTTCATGTAGTCCATGAAGACCGCAGGAGCATTGGTCACACCAAAGGGCATAACCAAGTACTCATAGTGACCATATCGCGTCCTAAACGCTATCTTCGGGATGTCCTCAGACTTAACCCGAATCTGGTGGTACCCAGACCTCAAATCTATCTTTGAAAAGATGCAAGCGCCCATCAACTGGTACATAAGATCATCAATCCTAGGGAGGGGATACCGATTCTTTATGGTCACCTTGTTGAGTTGTTGATAGTCGACACACAACCTCATACTACCATCTTTCTTCTTCACCAACAACACAGGTGCTCCCCACGGAGACACACTCGGCCTAATGAACTGTTTCTTCATCAGGTCCTCCAACTGTTCTTTCAACTTAGCTAGCTCTAAAGGAGACATTCTATAGGGTGCTATGGAGATTGGCCCAGTGCCAGGCACTAAGTCTATGGTAAACTCAACATCTCTCTCTGGAGGTAAGTTATATATATCCCCCGGGAGCACTTCAGGAAATTCCCGCACAAATAGGCATGCTGGCGACATCAGGAGGGCTGCTCTCTACTTCCAGGGAAGCTAACATCATGTATACCTGGGCTTCGTCTTTCATCGAAGCTTGAACTTGGCTGGCAGAGAGAAGGTCCGGATTCTTAGACTCCGTTGGAGTTCCAAAAACTAGGGTCTTATCAAAACAGATAGAGAGAACATGGTTGGAAGATAACCAGTTCGTTCCAAGAATAACATCGAGCTGTTTTTAAAAGGTAAGCACACAAGATCAGCTGCAGAGTTCTTATTATCAAGAGATAATAGAACGACTTTCCTAAACACTAGAAGCACTCGTAGGCTCCTTGGATCGTTCAAGACAAACCACCAAATGCAGTAAGTCAAGCCAAAGCGAAGCTACAAGTACTTAGTACCACGTAACATTGCCTATATAAATATAGACAATTCAAACATGAGAACACAATAGACTCACGACAGACTCATACGACGTCCGGACAGGGCTGAACTGCTCTGATACCACTAAATGTGACACCCTTCTACCCCGCATGTTATAAACCATTTAATATAAAAACAAGTTAAAAAGAAACATACATTTTACTAAATAAAATAAGACAATTGTCCATGGGTAGAAAAGTCCCACAAGAACCAGTTACAACGTGGAAAAGAAACCAAGTTTAAACAATGAAAACATAATAAATAACGGCCCAACCCTGATGTCACAATTCAGAGCTGGTATAACCATTCCGTACAATCCGGAAAAACAACTAAACTAACAACTGAAAGGAAAGGCCCCAACTATGAGCGGTGGCTCCTTAGAGTCACTCATCTCCGGGCTGCTCGCCATCCTCTGCAAAATGCCGATTAGGCCAAACATAAACAAATAACAGGGAGTAAGTTCATGTAAACATATACAACATGGGAATAGGAAGCAAGGTAAACATACAACATAAGCATACATCAACATCCAACAATATCATATCAACCATGTATGCTATGCTGTGCAATTAATGCATCAACTACTCCGCTACTCCATCTATGCATGTGGATCCAAACTAACTCAGGATGAATGACTTTGGAGTTACATATCCGTATTAGCCATAGAAGCACTAACACCGGCTGTTCACCAAATCTTGGGTGAACCCCATGGATAGCCAACGCATCAAACCGTGGATGCCTCATCACGGGGGGCCGCAGTCACCAAACCATTGGGTGACCTACCGTGGATGGCCAGATCACCGTACTCTCGGGCGATCTCCCCTATGTCGAACTTCCCCCCTCAACAACTCTAATGCTATATGCAAATGACACAACAACAAACAATCTCAACCACCTCCTTGCTTGGGCCATGAAGCTCCCAAGACTTCAACATCATCATCAACGTAACCTTAGACCGAAACCGTGGGGTCAAGGCTCCCTTGGCCAATAAGCACCAAGGTTCAAGTCAACATGCTTGGGTCAGTAAGCACCCAAGACATCAAGTTATCAACGTGCGGCAACCTAACAGGTACCGACTTAACTTCTCATTATCTTAATCATTTTAGATAATTATTAACCAGGTTGTCTAATCTTCATCTTTGATTAACTATATCAACTTATCATCATTAGGGGAAATGGGGTTTGAAACCCCTTAAGTCCTTTAATTCTGTTTCTGTTCAGGAGGGGTCAGCACGGTCGTACTTAAACCCCAGCATGGTCGTGCTTGAACACGTGAAGGGCGTGCTGCCTCTTAAGTGAAGCACGGTCGTGCTTCCTGTTGAGCACAGTCGTGCTCTTTGTCATGCACGGCCGTGCTAAGCAGGCGACCATTTTCCAGAATTCAACTGGGAGCACGGTCGTGCTCCCTGCTCAGCACATTCGTGCTCATCGCGCGACAGTGCTGTTCTGGGCAGAGTTCTAACTTAGGTTTTTAGCCAATTATCCTAGGGATTAAGTTCATTAATCCTAATTTGTTTTAGCAACATAAAATCCCAGAATTAACACCATCAACTCAATCATAACATCATCATCCAACCAACAGTTATAGCAACCAACATTCAACCAACATATTATCATCATATTTATATCAACAATAACCATTACAAAACAACCAATAATAACAATGAGACATATGTCAAAAACATAGCCAAACCAAACGAATCATGTTATCGAACAGTCAATCAACCAATATATTAAATCATACATAGTAAACCGGGGTTATGGGAACCCCTTGACCTTACACTATCCTTCTCCCCATACCTGGTATGAAGATTCGAACCACCGAAAGCCAACTGGCAACCCAAACGAAGGACTAAAGCGTTTCCCTCAAGCAGCTTGACTAACTTCCCAAGCCTTGGTCAAACAAAAGGTTAACAAATTAGTTCCCAATTCATAAACAAGAAAAGGAAATCAAAGGGGGAAAGAACCATTACCTTCTATGATTGGCTCAGACCAACCAAGACCTCCCAAAAATAGAGCAAGAACACCAAGGCATCAAAGGGGCTTAAGGGGAGGAGAGAAGAGGTTTTTGCCCCACAAAAGCTGCCCAAAGTGCCAAAATAGGGTTTGGCTCGTAACCCTCATGAAACTGCTCTATTTATAGACTCTGATGCCTGAGCACGGCCTTGCTCCCTGTTGAGCATGGCCGTGCTCAACTTCTGAGCATAGGACGCTCAAATATGGCCTTTCGAGAACCCCTATATGACCGATTTTGGAAAAACACTAAAAATAAAACTTGTATATAATTCTCTTAGCTTTTCAACGCCACAAAGATCACCCCGATCGGACATCTAGAACTCAAGATATGGCCAAAACGATGAAACAGGTTACTAGGAGTCTAAAAGGAATGAACCTTTCTAAGGCTAAACTTTCCCAAACATGAACTTAGACATCAAAAACAAACCTAACAAGCATATGCAAACATATATATAACATATATAAATGCATTAATCTTATTTATGAAAAATAGGGTGTTACAAGAGGGAGTATTATGATCTTCTGAATCACAACCATATCAGAATCAAAGGAATCTATTCTAGAAGTTGGAGACTGAGTTGTAGCATTGCTTGAACAACCACCATGATTTCCTGATGGAGACTTGGAGCCTAAGGAGTCTAAAGTATGAGACAAAGAGATATCTGGTCTTTGATCACTGGATGAAGAGGCAGTAACAGAAGAACCTTGAGCATGATCATTGTTAACATAAGCCATATTATCAGTAAAACCAATAATTACTGACTAGTTTCCCTCCCTAGGCAAAGGGATATTATAAACACCAATGAAAAAACTTATGTCATTAACTTCCTCATCAGAAAGAACAGTAGGATCAATAAAGACCTCTTTCCCTTTAGTTTGAGCACCTTTATCAACAATATTCCCATTTAAAGCATTGGAACCTTCCTGACAGAACTCCACAGGAACGCTTTTACCCTGTACAACATCATTGGTCTTTGAATATGCTTTATTATACAATACATTCCTATCAAGATTTGAAGATTTATCTTGACCATTCACCACTAGAATTTCATGAGCAGCATTATAACCAACATCATCATGATTCTCTTTCAAAGAATTTCCATCATCAATATTTGCCTTATCATCAATTGTTTGATGATTATTGTTATTATCATCAACTTTGTGCTTTGGAACATAAATAGCCCTGCAATTTCCTGCAGCAACTCTTTCTTTCTGAAAAGCTTGTTTTTGGCATACACATTCAAAAACTGCTTCTTACATTCATCAATTGAATTACCTATGAATTAACAAAAAGAACAAAGAGGAGGGAGTTTTTCGTAATCTAATTTGACAAAGAAAGCAAAACCATTCCTCTCCACCAAAATTTGATCATGCACGCTTCCTTTAAACAAATTGGAATGCCAATACTTCCAGTAATACCAAAGATAGTTCTCGGTCCCTAATACTCCTGAGGAAGACCCAAGATCCTCACCCAACACTGAGCATTCGAATTCCGCTGAAACTTAGGATTAAAATCCATAGACCAAGGGAAGAGTCTAAGGCTTACTAGTTTCAAATTCCAAACTTCAATAGCATGCACACTACGCAAATAATCCATTGAAGAGAAAGAAAATTCATAGAACCCTTTTCCAATAGAAATCATATCCCATTGTCCTATCGGCTTCCAAAGAGAAGATAACTTGGATCTCAAGTCTTGTTTCTTGATAGGACCTTTGAAACGATCAATCTACCTTGTAGTTGTTTCTTGCACTCTTCCAAACCAGCTTTGTATTCATTTTCTGGGATTTTAATGGAAAGAGCATAACCTTTAATCCACGGCCTAGGCAATTGGCTAAAGGGAACATCACAAGAGTTTTGCAATGCCTGTGCATAAGACTTCTTCTATGCAGGGAGAGGGGGCTGCGTACTCCCTGCGTAGAAGATGAAGGAGATTAGAGATTAGGCGGATGAGAATGAGGAGAAGGAGAAGAAGGACGATAAGGGAGATGAGGAGGAGGATCAAAGGTTTTCAGGGAACATGCATTGTCACGGTTCAACATCAGCCATAGTGCAAGATCTTGCAAACCCTAAACCCTCATGCAAGCCGAAACCCTAGCAGAGCTTTTCGTTTTGTTGGTTTTTAATATGTTTTATAGATACAAACAATGTCCATAATAACTATTCTTAATTATTTACAAAATAAACTATTTATATAAATGCCACGATAGACTGTTTACAAAAAATACAAAACTACTAAAATTTACTGACCGCTCCATACTTTTGTTTCATCAAATTTATTACATACCCGCACCACTCTTCCCTGATTTCATTATACTCGAAGTCTGAGTCAAAAGCACACTTGAACTTAGGGAAGTACTGCAAAATCAAACATTGGAATAAAATGAACTGAGAATTGAACTACATTTGAATGGTCAAATTTAAGAACTTCGCATTGTAAATCTAAACTAACTAGCTAGATAAGATATACCGCCGTAGGGATACTAGTTTGGTTGTGCAGAATGATCTCTTTCATGAACCTCATGACATAGTAGCTAGATTCTATATTGCCTAGTTGTCAGGGGCACTATAAAAGCTAAAGCATAAATTTAAATTAATTTATTTTTTCCCTAAACTATTGGATGAAGGTAGACCAAATACCTTTATTGTTGGAACCAAGGTGGTTACGGTTATTGACCTATAATTTTGATGTTAACCAAAAGATTAAATTTGAAGAACAAAGGTATTTTATGAAGAACAAAGGTATTTTATGGACTAACTTATTTGTTTAAGTGTGCAGGAACAAGTAAAATCTAATTAGACGAGTGAACAAGTCTAATAAAAGAAGACCAAGGACTTGTTGCTAACTATCTTAAATCGCTAGACGACTAACATGACAGACGTCCACCAGTATTCAACATCAATCTTAAGTAGACGTCCAATGATAATTAATCTGCTTTATCAAATAGACGTCCAAAGACATTCTCGCCGCCTAAGACAAGTTTGTCTGGCACTGGTCCAACTAAATATTTCTCATGTTAAATGTTTAACGTGACTTTACCTTGCATGCCCAAAATATAAATATTTTTTATATTGGTAAAGGAAACATAGTACCCTCATTTAAATAACTGCCTTTCTGCTCAGACACATAGCTGCTACAAAGTTGACCCTACTCAAACAAGGAAAGACAAAAGGCAACTTTCAGGTATAATAGAGAAAAGACAGTTCTACTTTGTGCTATCTGATAACCAGGAGCACTTTTCTGAAGATCAAGCTATCAAGTTATCAGACTTAACGGATCTCAGCATTTAATGTTATCTCTAAACGGATATATCACGAAGACCGTTGAAGAACTAGAGTTGAAAAAGCACTTCATCTATAAATATTGGATGACCTTCACTGACAAAAACAACGAAGCTCTGATATTCAAAAGCGCGAAAACTCTTCTCAAATATTTCCCTGTAGTCTTCATTATAATTATCTCTGAGCTTAAATTTGTTATACCCTCACACATAGTGAGTTATCTTTAGCTCAATCTTTTAAACTCTTTGGTTAGAGTGAGCCTAAAGTGGCTTGACTGTAAGAGAATACTTGAGTGCCTGCAGAGGTGTTTAATACTTAAGAGACTGTAAGCTTGATGTAACACCTCAAGATTCACTCATATGTTTATATGTGTTAGTTTTGGCATATATATGTTTGATATGTTTGATATTTATATATATGTGTATATATTAATGCATATGATAATATGTATATTAATATATGATTATTTGCATTAATATGAGATTGTGTCTCTTAATGTTTGATTTTATATGATATGTGATTTTATTAATAATAAGCGATTAAGAATGATATGATAAGATAAAGTGTGATTTAATATTTAAATAGAGATAGTGTTATTCTTAGATTTTAGCCCCTCAACCAATCAGATTTGTGTCCTTTTCAATATAGGATCATCATCTTTTTGTTTATATCTTAAGATCTTATCATAATCTCCTAAGGATCCTATCTAGGGATAACTACCAAATCTATCACTAAACTTCCATCAAACTTTTGACCATCGTAAAGTCCGATTTAGGATTCGATCATTAGACATTAATTTGTAGATATTCCTCTCATATTTCTAACGACACCAAGAACGCATCAATCAGAAACTTGTAGCTCAAGTTATGGTAAAAATACCGAACTGTATACAGTTTGGGCTGAAATAAGAACCCGTTATGACCCAAACTCATATATATACCATTAGACTCGACCTAAACCTAGTTTACACGAACCCAACACTCATAAAACTGCCTCCCTCCTTCCTCTTTGAATTCTTATGGTTTTTCTCCCTAAAACTCTCTCTAGGGAACCCATTCTTGCACCGTTCTTCATTGCTTCTTGATAGGAGAACATCGCTACAGATAGGGGTTCGTTGTGCTTGCTGTTTGGGACTTTAGAAAAGGTAAAATTCGTGCACCTTGTCCCTTGTGTTCTTTCCTTCAAGTTCTTGATCTCTTCCTTTTGATTTCTTGATCTTAGAGTTGAACCAAAGTGTCTCTTTGGTGTTCTTGAAGTCGTAGACAAGCGCTAGTGAGACGAGACCCTAGTGGATCTTCTTTCTTATTTTGAATCGCGAACCGCATATCAGGTATGGGAGAAGAATAGTGTATATACTAGGCTAGGGAATAGCGTAAGATGAGGGGTTCCCATAGCCCCGTTTATTGTTGTTATAATGTTATTGATACCATGATCTGTCTGGTTGTATGACTGAATTGTTTATATATTTAATTGGATTAATTGGTATGTTTATTTGTTATAATTGTTGAGTTGCTCATGATGTGGTATGCCTATTGAATTGTCTTATGCCATGAGTTTTGGTTGAATTGGTATGAATACCCATGATTATGAATGTTGTTGTTATGACATGGATTATGTTGATCATATTGATTGGATATGTTGTTGATGATGATGTTACCGTTATGATAGTGCACCAATAAAATGATGAATATTAGATAACTTAATTATATCAATTAAGATGTTTAAAGACGATAAGATGGTTAAGTCGGTACCTTATGGGTTACCGCACGTTGTTATGCTTTGGTGCTTTTTGGCCAAAGTAACCTCGATGCTTTTTGGCCGAGGTGTTGTTAAGTTGGACCTTGGTGCTTTTTGGCCAAGGGGACCTTGACCCCAAGGTTTGGGTCAAGGTGTTGACACTGATGTTGGTGATAAGTCTTGGGTGCTTTTTGGCCCAAGCAAAGGAGGTGGTTGACTTGTGTGTTGTTGTGCTCACGCATTCATACGTTGAAGTTAGTTAGAGGGTGATGTTCAACATAGGGGAGGTCATCCTGTTATGATGATCTGGCCCAAGTCTCGGGTGGTTCACCCATGGTTTGGTGAACCGTGCGCCCCCGAGGTGGCGTACCCCGTTATGGTACGTCGGCTATCCAAGGGGTTCACCCATGGTTTGGTGGACTGCCGGCGTTGGTGCTTTTATGGCCAATGTGGATATGTAACTCCAAAGTTGACTTCCTGAGTTAGTTGGATCCACATGCATTGATGGAGTAGTGGAGTAGGGTTGCATTGGACCGCATAGCATATGTGGATGATTAACATGCTGTTCTGATACTAATTATGATGTATGATGTTATATGACGTTGATGCTATGCCTGATATGATTTATGTTCATCTTATTCCCTATTCCCATGCCGTTGTGTTTACATGATTTCTTACTCCCTATTTTCCTGTTTCTGTTGTTGCATGTATCTCTTTATGCAGAGGACGGTGAGCACCCAGTGGAGGAGTGACTCTGAGGAGCCGCGACTCTAGTTAGGATGCTTAGTTATAGTTGTTAGTTGTTTTCAATTATTTCAGTTTGTCTCTGTGATGTATCCGGATTTTAGTTATACCGGCTCTGTATGTGACATCGGGGTTGGGTTTTCTTTATCTGTCATGTTTATGTTTTACTATTTTAAAACTATGTTATTTCCGCGTTGCTTTGTTGAGATGTGAAACCTTTTTATCCAAGTAGTTATTTTAATCAAATAAAGGCATGTTTTTATATTACCTCTTTTAAGTAAATGTTTTATATTAACATGCGGGGTAGAAGGGTGTCACACTTGAAGAGGCAAGTGGAAAGAATACTTGTAAGCTATTGTTTATAGTGGATAAAACCTTCAAGTAGAAGGGACTGGACGTAGCTCTCGATTGGAAGAGAGTGAACTAGGATAAATCGTTCGTGTGGTTGTTCTATTATCCCTTATCTCTTTAGCTTTATTTTAACTAACTCGTGGGGATTTGAAATTGAGTTTATTAACATTCTTTTCTAAAAGTATTTTCTTGTGTGTGCTTTAGATTCTGCTTGCTTGCTAAATGTTTTTCAAAAAGGATTTTCAAAAAGTTAAGAAACACAATTCAACCCCCTTTTTTGTGTTTCCCTGTGTCAACTTCAGCTGGTATACGAGCTCAACCTCGAAAGGGTTGAGCATTTAACAAGTGCTGAGGAAGTATGATTTAGCAAGTCATGGACAAAGAAGGACAAGCCATCAACAGGCCACCTCTCTTTGACGATAGTGACTATGACTACAAGAAAAAGAGAAGGATAGCATTCTTCGATGCACTGAATGTTGATATCTGGGAGCTAATCGAGAATGGTTATGGAGAACCATCAAATGATGTTGGAGCTTCTCTTCCAAGAGCTCAATGGACAGCTGATCAGAAGGCTCAACATCAACTCAACCTCAAAGCCAAGCACTACCTGATGTGTACAATAACTAGATTTGAACATGATAAAGTCCATAGATGTAACACAACTAAGGAAATATAGGGTACTCTAGCCCTAGCTCATGAAGGATCATCTCAAGTAAAGAAGTCAAAGATAAGCATGTTGGTTTACTAGTATGAACTGTTCAAGATGAGTGAACATGAAAACTATTGATCAAATGTTTGGAAGGTTTCAAACTATAACTAATGGTTTGAGGTCACTTGGAAAAACATATGAAAACAACGAACACGTTAGGAAGATTCTACGAAGCTTACGCAAGCATTGGAGACCCAAAGTGATTGCAATACAAGAAGCCAAGAATCTCAGCACTCTCTCATTAGAAGAGCTCCTTGAATCTCTTAAAGTCCACAAGCTTGAACTCAATGAAGAAGAGAGTACTATAAAAGGGAAGTCCATTACCCTAAAAGCCAAGAAGGCTAGCTTGTCTAAGGTTATGAAAACTAAGGAATCTTATGATGAAGCAAGTTCTTCTGAAAGTTATGGAGGACCAGATGAAGATGAACTTTCGTTTATCTCGAGGAAGATCCAACAAATGTGGAGAACGAAATATTCATGTATCACAAAAAGTCATTTAAAGCATGTTAAAGCAATCATCACACAACAAGCAGCTCAACAGTGATAAAATTAGACATCCTCGAATATCGTAAAATTAGCCTAACGGCGATAAACCTACAATCCCCAAAATATCATTGGTACTACGGGGTAGTCGCCAATGTGGTTTTGGCATTGTCGATTACTCGCTCACTAGTAGGGTTTAGGTTGTCCTACAACTATTATTATAAATTACACTACTTAGCCGATCCCGATGATAGGATGCTTCTTTCTCGCCACGTGTTCTTTTCGCCTGGAGACACTGCACCCTTAAGCGTGTTGTCTGGTCGAGGATGGCGTTTTAACTCACGTTTGTCCGATTCGTAGCCGACTAATCCTAGATCTTTCAAACAAGCTTCCAATCACTTAAACACACTTAACAAACACATAACCAAGGCTCTAAAACATGGATATTACAAACATCTTGCTAACTATCCTAATGCGGTTTATGTTTATATAAATGAGTTCTTACTCCCTATTTGTTGTTGTTCCTTTGCATGTACCGGTTTATGCAGAGGATGGTGAGCAGCCTGTTGAGGAGTGATCCCGAGGAGATTTCTTACTCGTAGTTTAGGATTTTATTTTATTTGTTTTTCCGATGTAATTTCGGATTGGTTACCAGCTCCGATATGTGACATCGGGATTTGGATTTTTGTTTATTTATGTTTTTCCGCAATTGTACGTTATATTTTATTTAATTCTTTGGTTTAATTCGAGTTTTATGATTTGATGCTCTAAACTATGTTTTCTGAAGAAAAAAAATTCGAATATACACATTTTTATTCAGCAAAAACATCATATTTTCATCTATTATTTATATAATACACGTTTCGGGTAGAGGGTGTCACATTTGCCATGTTTAATGATATAATCACGTTACATTAAATTTATTTTCATTCATTAATGTTGATATCCTTCCAATGATTATTTGAGTACACACTTATTATTTCTCACTACCTTTCACCCATCATTCCTAAGCTAAATGTAGAATTAAAATAAATGAATATTTAAGAAATTATTACATAATCATATTCCCTTTCTAAATTGATGTAGCTTATTACAAATATTCAAGCCTGTTGTTTTTCTCCATAATCCCCAGAGACAAAAAACACGTCACACATATTATTAATGGCCTTTTTATTTTTCAGCTTTAGTTAGAATTAACGAATTTAATTTTTTTATATTAATTCCGTGTGTGACGACTAATAATCTTCTAGTTAATTTCACTTTGTATTTCACATTATTGAAATATAGCTTTGAGATTTATCCATCCATCTATATATTTTTCAAATTACATGGTCAAAAGGTAGAAGCTTTCTAAGTGATATACATACTATAATATTGTTTCAATGGCCATAATTGGAGAACAAATTATTATAACTTTACTATGCCTCATCCAGGAAAACACTGTAGATACAGGTGTCAACCTGTGATTTTTTTCACATTATTTTATTACTTTATTTTTTAAAGTTTGTAAATTTTATTATTTTAATTTTTTTTAGACTAATTGTTCATTTCATTCGTACAACTCCTACCCTACATTCACTGTTCATTTTATGGCCCCTAAAGAGACATCACGTCAGATGCTTGCATGGGAATGCGTGGGATTTGTATAGAACTATAATATATTTGTTTTTATTTTTTGATAGAACAATATTTGAAGTTAGGGAATTTGTGATAGAACAATAATAAGATAGATAAAAAAAATTAAAAGTTAATGAGAAAAAACATTATCTAAAATAATAATAAAATAATATAATATAATATAAAACAAAGTGAAAAATTTATACTTTCAAATAATAATAAAATAATATGATATAAAATTTGAGTTTTATTGTTATGTATTGTCAGTGTAAATATTTTTTATAGTATAATAAATCTTCACACAGATGCTACATATCGATTAAATCCATAAAATTTAAAAAAAAAACTATTTATTTTGATAGTAAAATAGTAAAAGATGAAATTCAATAGAAATAGTCATTATTTTAAATAATTATAAAATAATGAGAAATAAAATTTAGGAAAAAATTATTGTCTATAATGGTAATAAATAAATCTGAGTTGAAATTTTACTTTTTAAAATAAAATAAAATAAAATAAAATAGTCAAAAACTAAATATGAATAAAATATATTGTTTAAATAATAATGATAAAACAAAAAAGACAACCCTTAAAAGAAAATTCAATGTTTGAAGTAATAATAAAATTAAAAAATTGACCAAATTGAAAAAAACACTTTTATGATAATAATAAAATTTATTGACAAAGGTTACTATATGAAATAAACATAATAAAATGATAGATGATAGATAATGAAATAAAAAAAACACTATGACAAAATAATAAAATAATAAAAAATGGAAATTAGAGAAAGATAAACTATTTAAAATAATATTAATATAGTAAAAATTAAACTTAGCGAGAAAAGTCTTTGTAAAATATATATATATATATATATATATATATATATATATATATATATATATATATATATATATATATGAGGGACAAAATTTAGTTTTAAATGATAATAATAAAATAATGAAATTGTAAATTGTGCTAGAAAATTCTGAGTAAACTAAGTATAATATTTAATATTTAAAATAATATTAAAATAAGAAAATAGACATAATGGGTAAAAATATTGTTTAAGAAATATTAAAATAATTTAAGATAAACACCAATAGAAAATTTTACATTTTGGAATAATAATAAAATATTAAAGGATGATATTGAAAAAAAATATCTTAAAATAAAAATAGTAAAAGATGAAACTTAGTAGAGAGAGTCAATATTTAAAATAATGTATAGTATAATATTATAACAAGAACCAATGGAGGTTGGCACAAGTGGTGGTGGACTTGTGCCCCTTAACCAAGTGGCTGGAGTTCGAATCACAGCTCTTGCGTATGGAGCGAATTTCCGCTGGGAGAGGGTTTTCCGCTTTCAGGTGCCATTCATCCCCCCAGGAGATTAGTTCCCGCTTCCGGCTGGGTATACTCCTGGTCAAGGACCAAAATAAAATATTATAACAAGTGATGAGATTGAGTAAAAAAGTCAATATTTTAAAAAACAATAAAACAAATAAAAATATAATTTAGCACCAAAAGTTATTGTTTCATTTGTTTTAAATAGTAAACAAAGTAAGATTTAATGGTTTTGCATTATGAGTATAAATTTTCTACACAATAAACTAAACAAAAATTTACAAATCACAAAAAATGTTTGATTCTTATTTTAATTACTTTAAAAATAACTCATATCATGATTTCTGATTGGTTGACATTGGAAAAATCTTTAAAATAACATTACAAACCAACTAAACTTATAAAATGAAAAAAAATTAAATATTCGAGTTAATAATTAAATAATTTGAGCTAGAAATTAACGAGAAAGGTTACTATTAATATAGGTTTGAAATAAAACATAATGTGAAAATCATTATTTAGAATAATAATAAAATAAAGATAGGTAATCTAAGAGACAAAAATTAGATTTTGAAATAATACAAAAAAATTAATAAAATATTAAAACAAACGACAAACTTAAAAAAATAATAAAATAATAATAAATATAACTTATAAAAATAATTTTTAAAGTAACAATAAAATAAATAAGTCACCATTGAGTGGGGAAGTTCAGTGTGTTTTTTTTTTTTAATGAAAGGTTAGGAATGCAGAGCCATCACTGTAGAAAAAGGCATAGGAAAGTTCAGTGTTTGAATTAATAATAAAATGATAAAAATAAATTGTATAGGAAAATTCACTTTTTAATAAAAAAAAGTTTAATTTCTATGCACTGTTAGTGTAAAGGACTTTTATACCTAAATCTAATAATATATTTATAAATCAGCATCACTTTTTTTTTTTATCTTAGTTATTAAAATAAAATGATACATGTCAAAAACTCAAAATGTTAATGAATGTCAGTCTAAAACATTTTACACTTATAATGCATAGTACCTTAATCAAAATAAAACATATTTATAAAAATCACTATTTAACATAATGACAAAACATAGTAAAAAAGTCTATGTTTTGCAAAATAATAAAATAATAAAGGATGGGTCTGAGTGGAAAAAATATCCATTTAAAATAAAATTAGAATATTGAAAAATATAATTTAGTGAAAAAAAAAGTCATAATTTAGAATAATAATAAAATAATGATAGATAAATCTGAGAGGCGATTTTAGTATTTTAGATAACGATAATAATAGTAAATCAATAAAATATAAAATTGTATACAAAGATTATGATTTATAAGGAAATATTAAGTGATTTTTTTAAAAGCAAAAAATAACATGTAAAGACATCACAATAGCGGAGATGATCCCAACTAGGTTTACACTAAAACCACTACCAATCATCTGCAGCACATCATGCATTTAGTGATTAAACTGGATAAAAAAAAATTATTATTTGGATTAATAGTAAAATAATAAAAAATTGAATATAGTGAACAAAGACATTATTTAAAATAAATAATAAAATTTACTTTTTCAAATAATAACAAAATAAAAAATGAAATTGAATAAAAAAAATGACTATATAAATTAATAATGAAATAATGTGAGATAAAATTGAGTGTGAAAAGTCACTGACTGAAATAATTATAAAAAAATGGTAGGCGTTCCTTAAATTCTATGTGGCTTCTTTGGACCCACTTAAAAGAAGTTAAGAACCAAAACATGGTTCTTGCATTGGGGATGTTGTTAGAAGGAATAAGACAACGGCGGCAGGGGAGTTGGGGAGTAAAGGAGCAAGATCTAGAATCTAATTTCTAAACAAAGGGGTCACTAGGGTTTCAAACACGTTCTTTCCAACTTCATCTAGATGTTAGTCCTCCTACCCCCAACCCTAAGACCCAAACCTAACATCTAATAATTACAAACCCTAAAAATATTTTAAAAAATGACAAAAAGGAATATTTTGACCATTTAAATTTAAGTCATATTTACTAAAAAAATTAAATCATATTTTGAGATCGTAGTAACAGTTGATTAATGCTTTTGATAGTTAGTATTACTCTTATAATGTTAAAATTGATGTATAGTATTTTAAAAAAACAAGATACTAAGAATTTATTTGAATTTATGTGTAGCATTTTTGTAATTTATGTGTGTGTGTATATATAATATTGTATAATTTATTTTTATTTTATTTGTTACCGATTTAATCGTTAATGAACCGGTTGAATCAAGAGAACCATGACCCGAAAGTCTCGACAATCAGAAGGTTAGAAAAGGAACTACATGACTGTAGTACATGGGTGAATTTTCATGTGATAATTGACATGTTTCTTATATTTGTTGTAATGTTTTGTTAATGAGCTCCATCAAACTGTTATCATTATTGGATAATGATAATGAGTGGTAGTGAAAGAAAAGGGAATGAAGGTTGTTGTGATTCTTTGGGGGAAAATTCTAGGCAGAGGAGATTTTTTTATTCGAGAAAAAGAAGACAAGACAATATAAAGAGAATAAAGGTTTAATATTAGTTTTCCATATTTGATTACAATGTAAATTTATCAAAATAATATTGGATGTCATTATACAAATTCTTTACTTTGACAGTACATACAAATTAAATTTATAAAATATAATTTAAATATATTCCAAAATATAAATAACAATTACAATTGATCATTTAATTACATATTATAATATTTTATTTAGAAAAAATATGACCCGTGCGTCTCGCACGGGTAAACTATACTAGTTTATTACATTTGTTATCCAATTCTTTGTATTTTGTCTCTCAATCTGTCTCTTATAACTCAATTACATAATGAGATTGAGCATATATGCATACATAAACATACTCATCCTATCATCTTCATTTGTCATGTTTAATTAAATAATCATGTTACACTAAATTTATTCCACCATTCATTAATGTTCATCTCCTTCCAATGATTTTTAAAATAAATATGTATTATTTCTCACTATTTTTCAAACAGTTAATATTAAGTAAATGTGGGGGTAACATAAATTATTACTTTAGGAACTATTACATAATCAAACCTGCTTCTCTAAATTGACGTAGCTTGAAACAAATCTTCAAACATGTTTTAATTCTCCATAACTTGCAAAGATGAACAAAGGTCATAGCACTCGCATATAATAGCTTAATACTCATATGAGGCTGTCACAAAAATTGAAAGGTTAGAAAAATAACACGAATAATGAGAGACACAATAACAATTGTATGATAAGCAAATAAATAAATTTATGGGAGAAAATGTAGGGTTAAGTTATTATTCAACTTAACCATTAATAGCAGCCATCACATCTACACTTCTTCCGGTTATCGCACTTGTAATCATCACAACCATTATTCCAACAATAAAGATTGCAGTCAAAGTTTTCTTCACATGGTTTACATGCTGAGATGATATGTAAAAATGGATAAATGTTATTGAAATGGAATAATTGTATATATGAAAAGGTCATGAAAAGAATGAGAAAAACAAGCATACATCCATTGTTTATATGAAGAAATAGGAAAAAGAGGAGGATCAATGCATAAATGAACTCGAGACTTTTAGCCATGGTTTTGCACATCTATTACTAATCAACCCAAAATGGTTTGGTTTCTTTATAGTGTAAACTAATTTTTTTTGTTGGCTAACTCACACGTATGTAGAATTCCTTAAGTATCAACATTACCCTTTGCTAATACCAAAATCTTTATCATATGCCTCCTTAATACATTAACGAGTCACTTTTTGCCCCGTTAACCCACTCAAACGATTACTTGACCTTTTAAAGGATCTAACACAAAAATTGTCCTAATCACCAGAGATCTTTCATTTCTTATATTTTATTTATCCTATTTTATTTTCATGATAGACAGAGACCAAAAGCCAGAAGAGAAAATGCAGTCCTAATTATTAGCGATGTTGCTTTTACAAATGAGGAAAGAATGTTGTGACAACATTTTTTTTATATAAAATGGAGTGCAAAGGTGTCACAATAGAAGCACAAAGATCCTAACTAGGTTTGAAGTTGACAGAGGCAAACACAAGAAGGGGAGGGGGGGGGTTGAATTGTGTTTGTTAATATTTTTCGAAAACAACATTTTCAAGAACAATTTTCTCACACAAAGATAAAGAGGCATAAGCAAATACACAGAAAAACAAACTTTTGAACGAATAACAAATTCAAGTTCAAATCCCCACAATCAGTATAAACAAGTAAAACTAAAGAGATAAGGCATTAGAAGATTCACGCAAGTTGTTTTATCCTGGTTCACTCTCTTCCAACCAAGAGCTACGTCCAGTCCCTTATAGTTGAAGGTTTTTCTCCACTATTCTCCAAATAGATTACAGCAAGTATTCAACACCTCTCCAGGCTCACAAGTATTCCTTTCTTACCAAGCCTCTTCAGGCTCTACCTCTAACAAAGAGATTTGGTTTCTTTTGATCTTCTAACTCACTATGTGTGAGGATATGAAAGTTTAAGATCAGATAAATATTATAATAATATTCAAGCTAAGATATTACAGACTTTCGCTTTCTGAAAGAATAAAAGAATGTTGGCCCGCAAGAGATTTCTTATGAATTCTGTATATGTGCAAAAGTCCTTTCTTCAAAAGTCTTGATCTTCTATTTATAGAGACCTTGCCCTTCTCTTCAAGTTCTTCAATGGTTCAATTTGAATTTTCCCGTTTAGGGATAGAATCACCAATGTAATATCCGTTGTGACTCAGCTTGCTCGTGGCCATTGTACTATATGACAATATTCTTGCATGAAACGGGCACACCTCTGAGCAAATGCAACTTGAAAAACTGTCTTGCTTTCCTTGTACAAATTCCAACTATTCCAGCGTAAAAGGTGACAGGGTACAAGTCATTTTGCATTGTACTATTTTGCTTTTTGCAATTCCTCATGTGTACTATGTTTCTCTCACAGAAACAAGACAATAAAACTGTTAATAACAAATAAGAAGGACCAACACATAATTAAAATAAATATCAATCATTTGAAATAAATATTTCTATATGGTCGAGATATTAATTTTGATTATATCAAGCATTCATTGTAAGTGAAGAGCTCGTCTACTTAAAAAGTGCATCTATACGCTCATAGCTAAAATTCAATTTTAGCTCGTCCAGTGACGTCGCAAATTTTTCTCGTCCATTATCAAGTCTTTGGACTTGCTATATATCAATGAATAGCTTAAATCTGCGTCTACTGACATGGCACATACCCTCGTCTACTTACATGAGTTAAGAGCTCGTCCACAAGCACTGTTCTATAGCTTGTCTATTCAAAATAGAGTAGAGCTCGTCTATTGGTACTGTTCTATATTTTGTCTACTTGAGCATATTCTCATAATTAAAATATACCATATATTTTGAAGGCTCGTCTACCCTGTTGGACGTAGATATAGACTCTTAAGAGATTTCCTTATCATATTGAATTTCAAATACCCTGTAAGAATTAGATAAAACTTGTTAGGTCTTAACTGACACTTTGTCATACAAATTTAATCCTTTTTGTTAACATCAAAACACAGAGATTATTTAATCCAAATTACTTTGGTTCCAACAATCTCCCCCTTTTTTGATGATGACAAAAACTAATTAAATTTGAGTGAACAAAGTCTGAGAAAGCTTACAAAGCTCTCCCTAAGACAAAGCATTCAAACTTAACATGAATATAAAAAGGAATAAGATATGAACAGATATCACATATATCACATATCAGCAGAACTACTTATCAGACAAAAGCATTAGAGCATATAAAATAATAACTATGCAATCATTTAAGGCAAGTAAAACACATGCATATGCAGACAAAAAGTGTATTTTCAAAGACTGACTTTCAACTTTCATATATATAAAATTTAATTTCTCTCTCCATTTCTCCCCCTTTTTTATCATCAGACAAAAAGGTAGGAAAGTGGACCATCATTGTCAGTAAGAATGAAAAAACAAAAGAAAGGCCTATGAAGAAGGAGGAGGTGGAGGAGGTGGGTTTGGATTTGGATTTTGGGGAGGGGCAGAAACTTGGGTTGGCAGGTTCTGGCTTTGTTGAAAACTGAGCATCATGCTCATCATCTGATTCATCATGACATTTGTAGGAGCCAGAGCTTCTGCAACTTGTTCTCTTACCTGCTCTTTCACTTCAACTTTGACTCTTTCCTCTACAATTCTGCCAATGATTTCTTCAAAATTTGGAGGCAGTGAGAGAGGTGGTCTTGAGCTTTCAGCACTTTCTTGAGCCTGAGCTTGACTTGGCATAGTGTCAAGAGCTCTTGAAGTTTGGGGATTTTCTGGATGAATGACAGTGATAGCCAATGGTTGAGATGATGATTTCCCAGAAGTGCTTGGTCTGGAGTCAGATTCAGCAACTTCCTCATTAGCATTGACTGGTGCAACAGTGTCAATCTCCATGCCAGAGTCTTCAACTATGATATCTTCATTAGTATGCTCAGAAGGTGGTGAATGTGGAGGAGAGTCTGTAATTTGCAGAATGGGTGGAGGCAGCTCTTTAGCCCAGTGGACTTTATCTTCTACATATATTGGACTGATAGTAGGAACACCTAGAATGTCCTTATAGATGAAGTGTCTGAAGTTAGACAGTCCACATTTGCCTCTCACCTTAGGAATGAACTTCTTTTGCTCAGAGGATAAGCCAGAAGTAGATGCTTCTGCTGTGCACTTCACAATATGCTTTCTCCATATATCAACAGCTACATCTTCTCTAATATCCTCAGTAGGTTGTGCCAGCCAGTAGTCTATGATGTTTTAATCTGTATTCCTGACATCATCTGGCTTAATCAAGCAGGACTTTGGGAAGGGCATTTTTCCAGTGAATCTTTCCTTTTTCCTGTCCTTGTCCTTGTTGAGATCAATCATGGGCAATCTTGGACAAATCATTCTGGGCTGGACTCCAATCTTGGTTTTATAAGAATGCTTTAACCAAGTTATGGGTACAAAATTGGCAGCTCGCACAACCCTGAATAGCTCAAATTCAGTCTTCAGCATGACATACATGAAGTAATCTTTGATGTCAGCTGGCCTGCCATAGTCACTTGGATGAACAAAGGTCTTCCACTTTGCACTTCTATCCATGATGATGCAGTCTTGTCTATAGGATCTAGATCTTTTGTATACGACATTTTGTAGGTCCTTTTTGGTAGGATCCTTAGACCAATCAGATATGATGTGCCTCTGTACACCATCAGTGAAGGGTTTGAATGGAGGGTATCTGACAAGGTTTGGGTAGATTTTTCTTGGAGGGCATTTCTTTCGTGGTAGGTGAGTGACTAAGGGTCCATGTTTATTAAACATTTTGGATGGAGGGGTGCCTTTGGGAATGTCAGGGTGAGGTAAATACCAAGGTTTTACAATGACATGTGGTTCATATTCATATTCTGGCAATGGATACCACGGTCTGTTTGCGATTAGTTGTGGTTCATGAGTATGGTAAAGAATCTTCCAGTCCCTTTTAACTTTGGCCAGAGATTCAGACATGCCATTAAAAAGTTTGGAGGGAGGAGTGTAAGGAAATGGAATTCTTTTCATTTTGGGAAAGGGGCACCAAGGATAATACCACCATCTGGTTGGTGAAACCAGGGATCATCCTCAGAGATCAAAGGTGAAAATTTGGGTTATTGTGGTGAGGCTATTTGTGGTTGCTGTGGTGAGGGTGGTGAGGGGATATATACATTATCAATGTTAATTGGTTGATTTACAGACACTAATGGTGCAGAGACACAATCCATTCTATCCTCTAAGCTTGAAACTAAGGCATCTACTGCTAACTGAACAAGATCATTAGTAGGGATAGTTACCTTAGTAGCCATGGCAGACTTGGCTCTTCTCTGAGGTTGCTGTCTTCTAGTAGGAACAACAGCACTGACAACCTTTTGCTTCTTGAGGATAGCACTGATAGGAACTCTGTCCTCATCATCTTCATCCTCATCCTCATTGTGAGAAAGGATCAAGCTTCTTGGCCTCTTCTGAGCTCTTGCAGGTTGAGGAACCTCTGTAGTGGGTTCCCTGATAACAATGTCAGCTGTAGATTTCTTAGGAGCTCTTGTCCTAACAGCTACAGTTTTCCTTCTGAATGTCCTCTTCATTCCTAGGACTTCAGCATTGTTTTGCTCAATCTGTTCTTCTTTCACCTTGAGCAATTCTTCCTGCTTAGCTAGGGCAATAGCTGTGTAGATGCTTAGATTCATATTAGCAATGTTCATCTTGCCAAAGATTGCAGTGCACATGCACTTTTGTGTCAGAATCCTTTCTTGCTCCTCAATAGGTTTGGCAGAGATAAACTCATCCAGCTTCTGAGACTTCAAGATTTTTTATAACAGGTGGCAGTAAGGAATTCCTGAAATCTTCTTCCTTGTGACTATTGCATCTTTGAATCTTCCATACAGAATCCTTGGAAGGTTGATTTTAGTCTCTGTGATCAAATGACACAAGCAGAATTTGTGTAGGGAAAGAAAGATTATCCTTTGACCCCACTTTATGCAGAATCACCTTATTCAACATTTGATGAAGAAGACGAACTTCATCTTTCATCTCTACAGACTTCCATGAGTGTTTCCTTTCAGTGTCTTGTCTCATCAATAAAGCGGCTATAACCTCAGAACCACCAAGGTCCTTCTTCCACGATTCAGTAATAACTTCTCCTTCTTGAGGGCAGTTTATTGCATCAGCGATGGTCTTCTCTGAGACCACAATTCTTCTCCTAACTATTGTAGCAGAAATTTTAGTGTCTGACACCAGAGGGTTCCTCCAAAATGCCCTTATCAGGTCTGGATAAATGGGAACCCTTTCAACAAACATGCCGTCCCAGCCAGTGGCAGTAATGAACTTGCTAACATCTAGGTTGTAATCTTTCAGAATCCCGTAGTCAAAATGATGTTCAATAGCAAGATTCAGTTTTTCAACATCGAAAGTTTCAGTTGAGGAGGCCATGGTTGAAGAAAGAAGGTTAGGGTTTGCAAGACAGAAAACAGAGAGTTGAAGTAAGTTTGAAGACGAAGGTTAACGTAAAGTTTCCTCAGAGGGAAGGGTTTCGTTTTTAAAGGTTTTGAATTTCAAAGGGTTTTCTTTTGGAAATAAAATAAAACATTTAAAGAGAAATACTGACTCAGCAGAGAGAATATAAAATAGATTTGTCTTCAAGACAAAATAAATGCAGTTAATAAATAATGTGAGAGTGGACGGGTTCAAGCAACTAAACAGTATGGACGTGACATGCAGTGGACGCGGGTACAAAAACAATGGATGTGGTATGCAATGGGCGCGCATTTTAAATCATGTAAAAAGCTTGTTAGTCATATATCAATAACAGAATTTCTCAAGCATGAATAACACAATTAATCCACAAATAACATGTTAAGATGTTTTCTAATAAAAATAAATCTGTCCTTAGCAAGAGGTTTAGTAAAGATATCTGTCATTTGATGGTCAGTATCTACAAATTGAATATCAAAAACACCTTTCTGTGTAACACCCCAGTTTTTACTGTACTTCAATAATAGTAAATATCTATATGTTTATATGTTTGTATTATTTTATTTGGTTTGAGTATCTTCAATTATTCCTTTAAAATGATTTTATTGAGTGCGTTAGCACAGCTTTATTTCAATACAAGTATGTTTGTTAGACAATAATGTTATCTTATTGTCACTATTAATATTTATTTAGGAAATATTTTAAATGATATGATTGGGAGAGAAGTATTTTCATATTTTATTCTGTTTAATTTTAGACTTGAAAATAAATTGGTTTGATATTAATCAGAGATTTATCTTGGACCGGGTATTTTCTTAGTTGATCAATTTAACTATCAATCTCTACTTTGTTTCACATTTTGAAAGTATATATTTGTCACCCTTAATTTTTAGATTCAAAAACTAAAGAGGTATTTATTTTTAGACTTAATATTTATTACTCATTTTGTACCCACTAACACAAAAACCTAATCTTCTCTCTCCTCCCTCTCACCAGAGGTTTATTGAATGTATACGTTACTACAAATCTGTGCGCCTTCCTCTTTACTCTCTACCTCTGCACTTTCACTCTCTGCCTCTGCCTCTTCTGCCCTAACCCTTCTCCACCACCACGAGCTCCATTGCACCACCACCATCGCGAGGTCTTCTTCACCACCACCGCGAGGAACACTCTTTCTCTCTCTCTCTCTCTCTGAATTATTGTACAGTATCTTTCTCTCACTTCGTGCACGCCCTAACTCTGTCTTTCCCCCTCACTCTCAGCCATATCGAACGGCGGCCGCTAGTGATAGCACCACCATTGAGCCACTCTCCTTCTCCTCTCTCTGAACTCAAGTAACCCCAAACCCCCAAAGTTTCATTTTCATTTTTGGTTTTGCTTCTCTTTTCATGTTTGGAACTGTTTTGTTTGGGAGAATACTCCAAAGTTTCATTTTCATTTTTGGTTTTGCTTATCTTAACATTAGTGGTTTTGTTTATAATCTTTAGGATAGTTCTCTATTAGGTTCTGTTTTATCTATCTCTTGGTTGGTGCTTAATATGGCATAGACTTGTCTAACTGAACATTAGTATCATAGGTTTTAGATTTATCTAAGGTAAATAAATCATTATTTTCTATGCTATTTTTGATGTTTCTGCGAGTATGTGTGATAAGCCATAGCTTATCTCTAATATAGGTTATGTGAGTATGCTATTTTTGATTTATCTTTAGTTATCCATGTTAAAAACACATATTTTAATATTTACCGTTTCTGAACAGGCATACACATGGATCACTCGGACCCGCATGCACGAGAGGACACTATGGGGCCTACGCGGGACACTATGGGGCCTATGCCTGATGATACTGTAAGTTTACATGTTATATAAAATTTATCCAGTATTTATAATGTAAGTTTAAGTTCTTTATATATTCTTTATTTATCCTTGTTATACATAACCCTCTAATTTAACATTTTTTTTGTCCAAACAGACATCACAGTCTTGGAGGAAACGGGGTAGAGGAGCCACGTCATTGAAGAAATTAGAGAAAGCTAAGGCAAAGTGGTCAGAAGCTTGAGGTGTCCTGTGATGCTAAACTAAAGCCCCAAGGCCCCCATGCTAAAGCATTTAAAATGTGGGTGATTCTACAAACCAAGCAGCACGTTAGCATCCTATACAACCACTGGGATGACGTTCCACAGAACGTTAAGGATCATATTTGGGAGGCTATCATGGTATTTTACTTTTACATTCTTTTGATGTACATTATTAAATAATTATTCGAGTTCTAATTCATCCTGCTTGTTATATGTATTTAATGTGTAGATAGCTTGGACCGTGCCGGATGACGAGCATCATCGGAAGAAATGGCTCTCATTTGGGGCAAGGCGCTGGAGTGGGTTCAAGCATGATCTTACTAGGTTCTATGTATCTGGGAAGAAGAAGCTTGATCAGATGTTCTTGGATTACCCCTGGATTGATAGGGGGACGTGGGATGACTTTGTTAGGAGTCGACATGATGCAAAATTTCAGGTTAGTTGATGAAGTTAATTTATTTATGCTTCTTAAAGATCATTTAAGTAAAGAAATTAAATATATTTAACTCTATTAATTATGTGTTTTTGTTTAAACAGACTAAGGCGGAGAGGGGTAGGAAGAATCAAGCTAAGAACATCCACTCCCACACCTTGTCTCAGGGTGGGTACGCCACTAGATTCGACGAGATGATGGCGGAGAAGCTGAGGGTGAAGTAGGAGGAGCTGGCTGCGAGGATAGCAAATGGAGAGGTGCCTGAGGGCACACCAGTTAGTCCTCCGTCACCCATCCCGCGCGAGGATGTCTGGTTAGCCGGTCGGATGACAAAGAAAGGCTCTTTTAAAGCTGAAGCCACTCATGATGTGGCAGATAAGATTGTAAGTAACTAACTATATGCATTTATAGTTGATATTTGTAATCTGTATATGGTTGATATTTTTAAGGAACACCTTTCTCTTACACGTTTTTTCAATTCTTCATTGTAGATGGAGCTTAAGGAAAAATGCTCCTAGGGCTCATTCGTCCCTTCTGGACGCCGGGATATATTGGTCACTGCTCTAGGCAAGGACGACCATCCTGGTCGGGTGATCGGTGTTCCAGAGACGGTGGGCATCAAAGAATATTATGGCAAGTCTAGTTCACGAAGGCGGGTCGTTGATGAGGATGCACTTAGAGAATCCATCACACAACAGCTCTTCTCGAACCCAGCCATTACAGGCCATCTGATAAGCCACTTCTTATCCAACCCAGATTTCAAGCAGGCGCTTGTTAGGGAGCTTGTCTCCGTGGGTTTCCCAGGACACCGCGGGAGCTGCCAACCCTTCACATGTGAGCACAAAAGAGGGCTATAATAGGACACATGTGGAGGTGGATGAGTTGGCAGATAGGGAGCGAGAGGTGGAGATCCGACGCCGTGAGCTTGAGTTGGAAGCGAAACGGCGGGAGTTTGAGCTGGCGCAGCGGGAGCTCGAGTTGGCACGGAAGGTATATATTCATTATTAATGTCCAAAATTTTCAATTAATTACTTATGTTTTTTTTTTAACTATCAACAACTTATATACCTGATTTATTTAATATTGAAGGCAAAGGCGGGTAAGATGTCTCTCATGACTCGGTTGTTCTCGATTGGCGAGGATTATGGGAACATGCTTTTTCAATGGGAGTTGGAGCATGATGGTTGGCTGGCACGCCCACTTCATGAGCATGAGCTTGGATTTATATTCTGTGGTGACGATATTGCAGATTTTTGCAATGATGGCCGGCAACTATCCACCGCGATTGTGAGTCTTTGGTCGATGTAAGTATGCTTTATAATTTTATAATTAATTCAATTTATATATTTTATTTGAATTTTATGATTTACTGTATTCATATTGTAGGTATCTCCATCGACTTCAACTCGATATGGGCTCCAACCAATTCGGCTTCATAGAGCCCTACTCCCTTCGGCCTGAATTCTTTGCCAATCACAACGAAGTCACAGCATACTTAACGAGATTAATGGGAGGTGATGATCGCAAGGAGCTATATCTGGCACCGTACATAATGGGAGGGCATTGGCAGTTGCTCATAATTCATCCTGCCAAGCATACTGTCATCTTCCTATGCTCTCTCCACCAGAATCCGCCACGGGAGGTGGTGGAACCTATCAATAGGTTAGTAATTAATCTTCTATTTAATTTAAGTTTTGACATTTAATTTAATTTTATGCGACACATGATGAATTGGTTAATTGACATGAATATTTTGTTTATGATAGTGCGCTGAAGACTTGTAGTTTGAGCTGTGCCAACGGGAGGAGTAGGACTTTTAAGTCTAAAGGAAATCCTGACTGGATTATCCTCAAGGTTGCTAGTTTGTTAAATAGTATATAACATTAGAATTACTAATTACTAATTCCAAATATATATGTTTATTTAACTGACATTAAATTTCATTTCTTTTGTAGTCTCGATATCAAACAGACGGTTGGTCGTGTGGATATTATGTGATGCATCATATGTTGAACATAGTCTCCTCATCTATTACAAAGGGATGGAAGAAGGTAATACTTAATTAAACAACTTATTTAATTATATATTTTAGTTTTCCTTTTCCTTGCATTAATTAATGTTACCGTGATTTATTTGAACATATGCAGGCTTTTAACAGCGACCAATCTCCTCTTGACAAAAAACAGTTCCAAGACTTGAGGACGCGGTTTGCAGAATTTTTCTTCAAGTATGCTAAAGAGAAAGGATTGCCCGAAAGTATACCTCAGGAGTATATAGAAGATGTGTAGTTAGTAATTAGTATAGAAACTTATTATATGTAGGTGTGTAGTAATTAGTATAGAAACTTTTAGTTATGTTTTATCCCCCCATTTGTTCCTTTGT
Organism: Echinosophora koreensis; assembly: GCA_035048595.1. NCBI lineage: Eukaryota > Viridiplantae > Streptophyta > Magnoliopsida > Fabales > Fabaceae > Echinosophora > Echinosophora koreensis. The sequence goes on from JAPCYP010000096.1 coordinate 1,409,678, forward strand.
ATATATATACTTTTCTTTTATTAATGAAATTTAAGTGAAGACTGTTACTAGACTGTATACTGGACTGGACTGTTTACGGAATGCAGGGATTGGTTAATTGACATGACTATTACTGGGATAATGTTTACTGAATGCAGGGATAGCTGGGGGTAGTGTTATTTTAACAGAAATTTTTTTTAAAAAAATAAATCTCTTAACGTCAGTTGTTTCAAACAACTGACGTTAATAGTATTTTAAAAAAAAAGATACTCTATTAACGTCAGTTGTTTAATAAAACTGACGTTAAAAATTTTACTATTAACGTCAGTTCATTAATACAACTGACGTTAGTTTTACACTATTAACGTCGGTTTTATTAAACAACTGACGTTAATAGTTTTACTTTTAAAGTCAGTTATTTAAATAACTGACGTTAAAATATTAACTATTAACGTCAGCTGTATTTACGTCAGACATTATTCTGACGTGTAAAATCAATTTTGACTGACGTAAAAAGCACTTATTGCACTAGTGGATTTTGCCTATTGAGCTGCTTGCTATGTGCTGTTTGGATTGGTTTGCTATATTTTGTTAATTATGTTTATTTAATTATTTTATTATTATTTTATTGATAATATGCTTATTGTGATGATATGACTTATCTGCTATAACATGCTTAATTGGTTCCTAGGCATTGATATATGATGTTTTGGAGATATGCATGTTGGGGAGCGTATGACGTTTGACTAAGTCATGCCTAACCTATTTAATAATATTTTATTCATGGTGAGTTTATGTGATGTGACTTGAGGCATGATATGGGATGAGGATCGAAGGTTGAGGCACTAGGTTATTACCCAATATGAGTAGGTGAGACTCATATAAATGTATTGTGTTATTCACAACAGTGTGAGTGGAACACACGAGGTTAGAGTATCCTATTACGGATACCAGATGTCATGGGTTTGTTCCCTAACGGGAATGGGGGAAATTACCGTGATACTCTTGTAGTCCTTGCCGAGCAGTCCCGTATCCTAACGGGAATGTGGATACTTTTATATTGTGCAGCTATTCCCTAACGGGAATGGGGAAATAGTATCATTCTTTGAATGAGCGCCCTAACGGGAATGGGGGTGTGCACCGACGTTTATGGACAAGCCTCTTGGACGACTGACTATTATCCCATTCATTTGAAACAGTAATCATACCTAAGCAAAGCTTTCCTGGTGACATTTCAATTGTCAACTGCATATCTCGGAATTGTTCTAACAACTCTTGCTCTTTGACCATCATTGTAGACGCATGCATTGATTTTCTACTCAAGGCATCCGCTACCACATTTGCTTTTCCAGGGTGATACTGTAGTTGGAAATCGTAATCCTTCAGAAATTCCAACCAACGTCGTTCTCGCATGTTGAGCTCCTTTTGATCAAACAAGTACTTCAAACTTTTGTGATCACTGAAAACGTTGAACGTTGCTCCATACAAATAATGCCTTCAGATTTTCAGTGCAAAAACTACAGCCGCTAGCTCCAAGTCATGAGTTGGGTAATTCCTCTCATGAATCTTCAATTGTCTTGAAGCATAAGCTACCACTTTCCGGTTCTGCATTAGCACACAACCTAACCCTTGATGCGAAGCATCACAGTATACCTCGTAACACTAACACAGGTGAAGTAGTCAACCTTTTCTTCAATTCTTGGAAACTTTCCTCGCACGCTTCAGTCCACGTAAACGCTTGGTCCTTCCGCGTTAGTTGGGTAAGAGGTCCTACTATTTTGGAGAATCCCTCGATGAATCTCCTATAATATCCAGCTAAACCCACGAAACTACGAATTTTTGTTGCCGTCTTTGGTCTCTCCCATTTTGAACAGCTTCAACTTTTGATGGATCCACTGCCATACCTTTATTCGAGATAACGTGTCCTAAAAATTGAACTTCATCTAACCAAAACTCGCACTTTTCAGGTTTCACGTATAACTGTTTCTCTTTTAAGATTTGGAGAACCGTGCTGAGATGTTCAGCATGCTTCTCTGGATTAGGAGAATAGATTAGAATGTCGTCTATAAAGACAACGACAAACTGATCTAGATAAGGACGAAAAATCCTGTTCATGTAATCCATGAATATAGCAGGTGCCTTCGTCACTCCGAACGGCATCACAAGATACTCATAATGCCCATAGCGTGTTCGAAATGCTGTCTTCAGAATATCTTCCGCCTTCACACGAATCTGATGATAACCAGATCGTAAATCTATCTTTGAAAAAACTGCTGCTCCACGTAACTGATCCATCAAATCGTCTATCCTCGGAAGTGGATATTTATTCTTGATCGTCACTTTGTTTAACTGACGGAAATCTACACATAAGCGAGAAGTTCCATCTTTCTTCTTCACAAGTAAAACTGGAGCTCCCCAGGGTGATACACTAGGTCTTATGAATTCTTTCCTCATTAGCTCCACTATTTGCTCCTTCAAGTCCTCTAGCTCTGATGGCGACATACGGTATGGTGCCATGGATATCGATCCAGTGCCCGGTACCAGATCAATCGCAAACTCAATGTCTCGAACAGGAGGTAGTCCAGGCACATCTTCAGGAAAAACTTCCAGAAACTCATTGACGACAGGTATGGACTGTAAGTCAATCTCAGTCTTGACGTCTAAGGAAAACAGTAACATGTATCCTTGAGCTCCCTCTCTCAAAGAAGCTTTTACTCGGTTAGCAAACAAAAATCCAGAAATCCTTAGGAAAAATTAAGGATTTATTTGCACAGTCTAACAGGATATGGTTAGAACATAACCAATCCATTCCTAGTATCACATCTATTTGCGAAAGAGTCAAACAGATTAAATTAACCAAAAATTTCCTATCTTCTACAAAGATAACACAATTCAAACAAGCTGTAGTAGTCAAAACAGGTTTAGCAGTAGGAGTAGATATAGTCAAGTCAAAAGGTAAAGAAGACACAGATAATCCTAAAGATTTAGCACAGTCATGAGCAATGAACGAATGCATCGTACCCGAATCAAACAGTACAGTTAAAGATTTACCTCCTATGACACACTGTCCCTAAATCAGATCATCATTGTGAGAGGCCTCAGTACCACTCATTGTATAAACTCGTCCTCCAGCTCTAGGTCTTGCAGCTCGCACGTTGTTCACCGAAGGTTCCGTGTTAGATCGTCCACAATTCCTAGCGAGATGTCCAGGCTGTCCACACTTAAAGCAAATGATTCCCGTAATCTTACAGTCTTTGGTAGCGTGACCCATGTCACACTTCATGCACTTTTGTGGAACATTCCTAGATGAACTAGCACCTCCACTGCTTCCACCAAAAGATCGTTGTTGGGACTGCTGCTGACCTTGTGGCCTATTGTATGGTTTTCTCTGGAATTGATTGTTATTCTTGTAGTTTCCCCTATTGAACCTAGATGGTCCATAACCTTGTTGATTAGCATCACGACTCGCCTTCAAATCCTCTATCTGTCTACACTTGTCCATCAGCCTCGGAAATACAGATATTTCCATTGGAACTACTACCTCCTTCAGTTCATATCGCAATCCTCCTTCGAATCTGCGACACTTCCACCCCTCATGTGGATTGTCAGTCAGATAGGCAGAAAACTTTGACAGGCTTTCAAATTTGGCGCCGTATTCAGCTACAGTCATATTGACTTGCTTCAGCTGCAGAAATTCCATTTCTTTAGCATCTCTGGCACTTGCCGGAAAATACTTCTCTAGAAACTTCCTACGAAAAGCTTCCCAGTTCACCGCTTGTTGATCATGCTCAATCACTTGGCGAGCTCCTCTCCACCAATTTTCAGCATCGCCCACCAGCATGTAGGCAGCATAAGTAACCTTGTCGTTATCAGTACACCTCATAGCAGCAAAAATCTTCTCCAACGATTGAATCCACAGCTCAGCTTTCTCAAGCTTAAACTCTCCCTTGAATTCCGTCGGATTTCTACGCAGAAATTCATCCAGTCCTCTGCTTTCAGCTCCCCTTTCCTCACGTCGAATAAATACGGCAGTCATTTGTGACATTGCTCTCACAGCTGCATTCATAGCTGTAATTCCTCCGCCACAAGCCATTATAATCCTGCAAGACCAAATCAATTAGTCATGCAGATTACAATAAACTCACCCCAAACAATATCATTTCTTCCAGAAACAATACCAAAAGCACACAGAGAACACACAGCATAAACAAAGACAGACCTAAACCACAAACCCTAACAGACTCGGCCAGCTCTGATACCAAATAATGTAACACCCTTCTCGGGCGCTACATTGTCTGTGACATTTCTATTTTTATAAGACCGAGTAAAACGGAAAATAATTATTTTTCCAACAATACGGGTTTTTTTTTCTTTTTTTCTTTTTCTCTTTAGAAAATCATACCATACATACTCTTTAACATATAACATCGACTTGTGCATCAATATTACATAAACCAAGTTCCAAGTACCATCAGTCATACATATTCAGAAAGAAGGCGGAAATACCAACGCCAGTAATTAACAACAAATGGGAATATGTTTATAATAAGAATATAGAGACATAGCTCCACAAAGTATAACATAGACACGAGACTGGCCAGACACAAAATACTAACAAAAGTCCATTATACTAAAGCCCTCGAGACTGTGTCCCTGTCTCCCAGCACTCTCAAACTCCAGCAGGGTGTGATGGAGAAACAGCGTTGTCGTCATCTTCGGTCAACGTAAGATATAAAACAACAAACCAGAAAATACAGAAATGAGGTGAGATTTCCGTTCATCTTACACTTAACGCAGACATGCAATGGTACGACACACAGGTATGTACAAATATCAACAAACAGTTATATCATCCATCACAACAGAAATAATAATATTTCACAACATAATCACAGGGCACCGTTTTCCCTAGATAGAAGACATCTACGACTCGAGGAATGACCTCTGATTCCCTATACCATGGTGTTAACAAACAGTCGGAGAGAGTGGTTCGGAGGATTGTTCCAAATTACGCCAGCCTTGGGCAACAGAATGCGTCCAAAGTCAATACCGTGCACATAGGCTTTTTCGGGAACATCCTACACTACTAGAAAATACATAGTGTCTAGTAGAGTATGTCGGTGTATTGCAAGATCACCATACCACAGAAGAGCAACCAACTGGGCCTATATGAGTATTTCATACCCCGACACCCCCAAGCATCAATAGATCGTCACTACGAAATTCGCACCCGCATTAAAGTGTTAGCTCGATCTCCTAGGCATAACAGCCTTACAGAACATAGTTTCACTATGTGGTTAGGCAAACTTTGCCAAAAATGCATTCTTCTCGTCCATCCAACGGATGACATCGTGATTCCTTCAGAATTCTTTCAGCGTATCGTAACAGATGCTAGATGTCCTTAAGTCCGAATCACCGGTACTTAATCATCAAGCTAAAGTTCTCAAGTAACCTCTCATCTTTGTGCAATGTTTTCTTTAAAATATTTGTTTACAAATCCTAGCACATTATGAGATTGGAACATAGGTCCAACTTATTTATTTCTCTGTACTTTTCTAGTTGAGCCTTTTTCTTTGGCTTTCAATAAACAAATCATTCTGAGTCCATTAAATTTTATGGAATATGGATAATGAATTATCCATACTTTATGACATAAGGTCGTGTTTCACCCCACGTCATAAATCATTATGTTCGTATGTTCACTAAGTCATTCTTGACTTAGGTTTTTACACTTTACAGTAAAACCTCGTCTTTGAAGACAAAAATCCTTTTGGCTTAAAACCAAAACCTTTAGATAAAATAAAATCCATTTTCAAGAATAATTCCCCTCAAAGATACTTAGGTATCAATTTCTCCAAAACATTTTTTCAAAAATCCTTAAAAACGTTTAACGACGGTTTCGTCGCTTTTTAATGAATTTAGGCCCAAAAGTCCTACTTTTGAAGATATGGTTCTTCACCTCAAATGTCTTATTCTCCTAAGTTATATTACTCATGTGAAAAAGTTGAAACACTGATTTTACATCATTTATACGAAATTCCTAAAATTTGACAGAACGTTGTTAATTTTGTAAATCGCGTAAATCCTTTTTCAACGATTTTACACTGTAATAATCCAAAACTCATTTTGGAGTTTTAGAACAGTTTTGTGAGCATGAAAAACAGTTTCTAACTGTCCAATTACTTTAATTTTCGAAAATTGCATTTTAGTCCCTAAGCTTTCATTAATTACAAAATAGTCCTTTTTTACTTAAAACCTTATAACTTTTTATTTATAACTCCAAATCACACCAAACCAACTTCTTTAGCAATATTTTCCAGTTGCCCTCAAATTTTACAGAAATCACTTTTCTGCCCCAAATATTTTTCAATAATTGCAAAAAGGTCCTTTATCACAAAAAAACTCATAACTTTTTATGTATTAATCCAATTAACACCAAACCAATTTCTATGGTTTTGTCTCATCAAGGACTACAATATTAACATACAAGCACATGAATTTCGGTGCAGCCACTGAAATTCTCAGAATTTGCAATTTAGTCCCTAAGGACTCATAAATCCATAACTTTCAATATACACATCCAAATCAATCCAAACCAATTTCTATATTCTTATATATTCATCTACTTCTCATAAAAAATATTCAAAAAATTTAACACATCATGGAACCCATATAATCATTCAAGGCCGAATGGCCTAGATTATTCATGTTAGGCAATTTTTTCATGTTAAACCAACTAAACAACCATTAAGCATCCAATTAGAAATCATTGAACCAAAATCAACATATATCAAAAGCAAGCATCAACCAAAACCTCCAAGAGTTTCACACACACAAATCAATAATTTCCACAAGTTAAATAGTTATAATATACAAGACTTTATACACTAATAAACCACCACATATCTACGCTAAGGTAGGATGATGGTAATCTCCCCCGTACCTTTGATGATCACTTGAACTCAAACAAGAAGAGGATGATGTTCACCTAGAGATCAAGGTTTGAACCAACAAAACCTAGCCATGAATCATCAACAAGGAAACAAGTTAAAAATGAAAGAAAACCTCCAAACCCATTTAATGAGTAAGGTTCGGCCTTGTTATGAAAAGTAGGCTAGAGATCACGAAATTTTAAAAGCTCTTGGATAATGAACGTAGAAGTCATATGAAGATCATAGAAATTGGAATCACATTAAAAGGATTTTTCTATGATTTTCTAGAGATTTTTGAAGTTCTAGATCTAAGAATTTGAAATTTGTAAAAACTTGAGATATTAAGAAAAGTTGTGAAAGGAAAGGAAGGTATGATCATGGATTAGAAGAATCTACCTTTGGAATTTGAAGAAATGATCACAATCTACTACTTCCTTTGAAAATCAAGTGTACGTAACTTAGGAGTTTTTGTGTGAATGTGTTAGAACATAAGCCAAATGGAGAAAATGAAATGCCAAGTGTGTCTTATGAAGAGTATGGCCGTGAGTTTCAAGGGAAAAAAAGGTCCAAAGAGTAAATTGTTGTCATGGCAAACTTGTAGTTAAAATGAAGGATTAGGGTAATTTGGGTTTTTCACTTAAAAAGTCATCATTACATGCATTTAATGCATTGGTGACTAACCCTATGACTCACCAATGAGTCATTGTTCTCATCCGTCCGGGGTCGGGTTTTGTCTCTGCACCTCCATTCTCGATTCCGTCGATCCCCGATCGTCGAGTATTCGCCCGAATAACTTATAATAACCTATTTATTTTGAAAATTTTCAAAATAACCACTATGGCTGGAAATAAAATATAAACCTTAACTGTTTTGTTCACGGGTCAAAATTAGGTTTTTTGACCAGTAAAATCTTACTGTCAGTGAAAACGCAGACCGGGTTTCGTCTGAGTTTTAAACTCAAATTTTTACCGTAAGCTTCTACCATAAGGTAGAGTATAACTATGATTTTATTTTATTAAAAATCATTTTCTAGATCTCATATAGAAATTATGAACAATTAAAATCCTACCGATAATTGAAAAACAGTAAAAACAGCAAATCGGTAAAAACCGTAAAAACAGTAAAAACAGGGTGTTACAATAAACAGTTAAACATCAAGACAACAATTAGACATTTAAACATGTTATTAAGGAATAGGGTCATGGGTAACCCTTCGTCTTACGCTACCCCCAAGCCTACATACTCATACTATTCCTTCTCCCCATACCTGGTATGAAGAATCACCCTTTAACCAACGAAGCTCTAACCGGTTCCCTCTATTTGGCTCGACGAATGGTTCAATCCTTGGCCAACTCAAAAAGGTGAACCAATTAGTTCCCAATTCAAGAAAAGAAAAAGGAAACAGAAGATAGAAGAACCATTACCTTTTCTAATTGGCACTAATGTGTGATTGACTCTCCCAAACAGAGCAAGAACATCGAAAGTTGATTGGGTTCAAAGGGGAAGATAGAGAGAGGCCATCGTCACACTTAGGGTTGCCTAAAGTGCCAAGCCCGAGCACGGCCGTGCACCCCACTAAGCACGGTTGTGCTTACATCAGCGTCAACGAGACAAGGTTTCCCTTTGAGCACGGCCGTGCTTCCTATTGAGCACGGCCGCCCTTGTGGCTCAGGCAGCCACAAGACAAGTGCCTCAAGCACGGGCGTGCTGATATATGAGCATGGCCGTGCTCATGCATAAAGGGGATTTTAAGTCTAGAAATCCCACTTAGCCCCAAAAACAAAACTAAAGCAAACAAGGCATACACAAAAGCACTTATACGAAAAACGGGGTGTTACATATTCAAATACTAAGCAGGGGTATTCAAATACTCTGCTCAAAAATGCCATTTTGCTTGAGTAATAGCAGACATAAGTTGGTATTTGAATACTCTTTGTAACACCCCGATTTTTACTGTTCTTCAATAACAGTAAATATATATGTTTATATTATTTAATTTTGGATGGATTAATTATCTGAATAATTATTTTAATTTATGTTTTTCTTGGTTTAGTCTGAATAATTTTAATTACTCATTTAAAATCATTTTATTAAGGGTGTCAGCACTGTCTTATTCCAGTATAAGTATTTTTACTAGACAATAATGTTATGTTATTGTCATTATTAGTATTTGTTTAGGAAAAAAAAATATATATTTTAAATGATATGATTGAAAGAAAATTATTTTCATACTTTACTCTATTTAATTTTAGATTTCAAAATATGTTGGTTTGAAATTAATCTGGGATTAATTTTGGATCATTGATTTTCTAGGCAGATCAATTCAACTATCAATCTTTATTTTATTTTGAATTTTGAAATTATATGTTTATTTCTCATTATTTTTATATCTAATGGATAATATTATTTCTTTTTTTTTAAATCAATTTCAACCACTTATTTTACCTATTACTAATTAAAATAAAAAGAAAATGATTTTTCACTCCTTATATCTCCCTCACTCACGACAGAATCTTTCCCCCCACACTCCTCCATCTTTTTCTCTTCTTCTTCCTCAAAACTAAAAGCTTCCTCCTCCATCAAACCCACATACCTTCCTTCTCTCTAAACTTCATCTTCCTCCTTCCTTCCCTGAAGCAGCCGCGCGACCCCGTCCCTGCACCGCCGATCGGAGCCGCCGCACGAGAGGAGACGACCGCGACTCACATCCCTGCACGCGTCACCGGAGCTGCGAAACGGAGCTGCCTGCAACTCGCCGTCGTGGTGCGTTTTCCGGCCACTGTGCCGCTCTTTATTTCGGTTTTTTTGAACCATTCTCTTCCCTTTGAAGTGCGGTCCATAACCCATCTTTTTGGTCAGGAACCGCTGCCTCCACCGTCGCGCCGCCGCTGTCCTCAACCACTGTCGCCGCGCCGGTTGGCCGTACAGCCATCATGTCCTCTCTTCCTTCATCTTGGGTAAGTGTTTACCCCTATTCTCTTCTAGATTGTAAAAGCCCCAAATTAATTTTGAAACCCTAACCCTAAGATTTTAATTTCAGATTTCAATCTTGAAACTTAACCTTGTTTTAGTGCAATTAGGACTCCTAATTGATGACTTCTATGCTCAGTTTCATGATTCTTTAATTAAAACAAAGTTTCCCCAAAATTGTGTTATGAACCTTAAGCCCCAAAATCTGATTTTCTTTGAAAGTGGCTCTGTTTTGTGAAATTAAGAGTTCAAATCCAATTAGAGCGTGTGTTTGATGATGAGTAATTTATTACTTGGTTTTCTGGTTGTTGTAAAATGTTTGGACTCCTTCGCTGGGACGTTGATGGCGATTGTCTTGCATTGAGAAGCATGTCTTGCGTTATTGGGAGTTGATAGGATTTAAATTGCATAAGTTTCAAGGGGTTAAAGGAACTCGGGATATCATTTAGAAGGAAAATGATTGTTGGAGCATCAAGGAGAGGATCTTTTTCTGGTCTTCAAAGGTAAAGGGAGTAAGCCTGAGGAGTTTTTAGCCGTTATATATTTAATGCTATGAACTGCGTGTGATGATTAATAATATGTTGAATGACTGTGATACATATACATATATGCGTTAAGTAATGCTGAGATCTGAAACTGTATGGTTATTTGATGAATATGTATATATATGTGATCAATTATGTTGATGAATATTTTGAGACTGGTTGAAGCATGGCTTATAAAGGAGAAACCTTGTTTTATCAAAAATATACGAACATCGAAAAGTGGAAAACATGATTTTTGGCTTTCTTTGGAAAGTGGAAAGGAAACAGAAAAGGACTAGATTTCTGTGCTGAGGTTTCAGACTGGATTCTGATTACAGTGAAGCCGGACTAGCCTTCCTCCTGTTAAAGACCTAGAATTCCGAGACGTCGGACTAGTGTCTGTTGATAAAAGATTTTTGAAAAATCTTTAGAGAGAGTTCAAAACTCAAATTGATATTAAAAGTCTAATATCTGAAAGATGATCTGGCAGACGTGCCATCGAGTTACAGTTTCACATAGGGTGAACTGACAAATTTGATAGTTACGGACCAAAGGCATATTCTTGGGATTTTGGGTCTTTAGGGACATTCGGGCTCGAACTCCACGAAATGCTTGGGGCTTTGCAACCTCTTGTCGTGGAAATCGGCTACCCTGCACGAAATGTACTCAATAGGGGACTATCAAATCTTATTTAGGTGATACGCGAAATCCTAGAACAATTGGGGAAAGGACCCAGTGGAGAGGCCACCCAACACGAAACAATTGTGTTATAGGAATTATCGCGGCCTATCATACTCGAGGAAGGGAAGTTAGGATCTCCGGAGATTGAGTTAGAAAGTGGATATTGAAGTGTTAACCACGAATTCACAATAAAAATCTCTAATCAAAACAACCTTATAAGATGAACACTGTTATGTTTTCCTGGGCTATTACCTTGATATACTTAATGCTGTTTATATGTTAAATATATGACTGCTATGTTTAAACTCATATATTGGTAACTCACCTTTGCAATATATTTGTGTGGTCTTGTGTCGTACCTTGGTACGTGACTGCAGATGATGCTGAGGTGTTCTCTATCCCAAAGCGGAGGGATTATTCTCGACTTTTAAAGAAGGTTGAGTAACTGGAATGACCATGGAGGTCTTTTCCCAGTAAGAGTCTCATAGTGCGACCAGCTTAGTTTATCGAGTTAATTTTTATTTGGAGAAGGTCATAGTTATATGTATTATGACTCTGAGAGTCTTTTATTGGATTCCTGTTATGTTTATGAATGTCTTTTAGAACGACTAGCTTAGTTTTTTTTAGATATTATTGATTTATAATAATATATGTTCATGGCTCGGAGAGCCTTTATTTTAAATGGATTGTTGATGGCTCTGAGAGCATTTCTTTTATATGGAAATCTAAGATTTTCGTTTAGGTCATGTATAGCTTGTTGATGTAAATATTTTCAGAATATTACTATATTGATTTATTTTATATGACTGGACTTTCTGGGTTGAAAATATAAATGTTTCAGCAGGTGTTTTCATTCTTGGATGTTGAAATTAAAGAGGAGATTCTGTCGAAATTTTTGTAAAAATTCTAGATCTTTATTCAAGTATAATGTGATTTTACTTTTGTGACGTGTGTATCACTTTTCCGAAATATTCAGATGAAAATTTTTCACCCAAGTTTTCTGAAGTAAATTATTTTTCCGAAAGCAAAACCAACAAAATTCTTTTTATTTAAGTTCCGCGACGTGTTAAGAGTTAGACATGTAACGCCCAAGGGGGGGTGTTACACTCTTAATGGAATTTCAATTATTCCTAAAAGTAGACGAATATACAACTATGTATGTGATTACTTATATACTTAAAAACATTTTTCATCATTTGGTATTTTATTGTAGCTCTAATTGATTTCTATTTTAGGTTAAGCATTATTACCTTTTTATTTTGTTAAGACATCTAATCAAACTAAGTTATATAATGACATACATCAAAACCTACAAAAGCAAACTTAGACATACAAAAGGTTACATCATCATCAAAACACTTCATTTCTTCGATCTTGTAAATAGATGGAGATATTCTTCACGGAAGCACATTTGAGACTTTATCTCTTCATCATCTACAATATTACCTTGTCACCTAACCTTTCTAACCTTCATGACGTCTTTCACGTCACTCCGTTGCAAAAGTATTATCATGATCCTTCTCATGTACTTGAGCTTGAGTCTATACAACTCCGAGAGAATCAAGAGTATGAGGCTTTATCTGTTAGGATCGTAGATAGAAGGATTAAGGAGCTTCATGGTAGATAGATTCCTTTGGTCAAGGTCATTTAGGATGAGACTACAATAGATGTTACTTGGGAGCGTGAGGCAGATATGCAACAGTAGCATCCGCATCTTTTCTGAGGTATGTAAATTCCACGGATGAAATTTATTTTAAGGAGGGTAGTAATGTAACATCCATGTTTTAAGACTTTGATTATGTGTCTAATATGCATATTTAAATATATGGAAACTTGTCTGAAAGCTATGCGATCAATCGGCTTCGAATCGGACGAGAAGATGAAATTAGGGTTTTGGATCAGGCTAGAATGCTCGAGCGTGTAGGGGGCCACGCTTGAGCGCCCAGGGAGTCTTAACTCAGCACCAACACTCAAGCGTTGGGACTAGGGCGCTTCAGCGCCAACACGCTTGAGCGTGGAGTTCCTCACGTTTGAGCGTTAATGTTAAAATATGCAAAATAATAATAATAATAATAATAATAATAATAATAATAAGCTGAAAGATAAAAGGTAACATAAGTTGCCTTCGTAAAATAAAAGACCATAAGGCAGAGAACAGAAAGGAATAGAGAGAGAGGCAGAGATAGAGAGTAAACTTCCCGCTTCGATTCTGATCAATTCGTTCGTCCTAAAGCGATTCCCAATACATCATCGTACTCATGGTGACGTCTGCTTCCTAACCCTATATCTCTTTCCATGGTTAGGCTAAGGTAAGCCCATGCTCTTTTTATGTCGATATATCGTTGGTGACGGTATTGAGGATTTCTCTTTACTCGGTTATCAGTTTCAAGTTCCGTTTTCAGATTAGGGTTACTTGTGACGTATGCTTCGTATCTATGTATTCAAGTGAATTTTTGGGGGAGGAGCTTGTTTCCTTGTTCCGGTGCTAGCTACATGTTGCTCAGGTGGGAGAAAGAAGCCACCTATTGTCGAAAATGGCTAAGTAGTATATTTTACCATAATGACAAAGGTGACCTAAACCCTACAAGTGAGCTAGTAATCGACAATGTCAATATCAAATTGGCGACTACTTCATGGTACCAATGATGATATAGTAATTGTAGGTTTATCGTTGTTAGGTTAAATTTGTGATATTCGAGGTTGTGTAATTTTACCCATTGAGTTGTTTGATGTGTGATGTTTGTGTTAATATGCTATATTTGGCTAAGGCTGTTATTTAAATATTTATTATTATTTTAGTATGTATAATATTCTTTGTGTGATAACATGCAACAATTGTCATTACTTGCTTAGTTGGCATCTAGGTAATAATACATGTTGTTTTAGAGAGATGCATGTTGGGGAGAGTGTGAATTACGACTTAGATGTGCCTAGCCTAATAAAATATTATTTTATATGTGATAAGTCATATGAGGTGATCTAAGATATGATATGAGATGGTGATGAAAGTTTGAGGCACTAGGTTATGACCCGATACGAGTCGGTAAGACTCATATAGATGCATTGTGTTGATCATAGCCATGTGGATGGGACATACGAGGTCAGAGTATCTGACTGCGGATACTAGATGTCACGAGTGAGTGCCCTCACGCTGAGGTTTTGAGGAAGACTATTGTGATACTCTTGAAGTCCTTACGAGCTGCTCCAACGAGAGTATAGTGCGACTATTCTCCACCAAGGATGGGGAATTTGTTTCATTCTCTGAACGAGCACCCTAACGGGAGCTGGGGTGTGCACCGATATACATGGATGCACCGCTTGGAAGACTGACTAATATCCCTGAGGGATGTGTGACATGATGGTGTGGTGGCCACGTTAGCATATTGAATCAGTTGCATGAGTATGAAGGGTAGAGGATGATGGCATGTTTCGAGGATGATTGTTATTCATATGTGCTTATTCTGTGATGCCTTGTATTTGTGCTATTATTGTATATATGTTGTGCATCCTTTTCCGCTTATGATGATAGCTAGTTTCTTCTCCCTACCCCTTTCTATGTATGTTTGTTCTTCATTCACAGAGCAGACCCAGTAGATCTTGATACCGTATCTAGACCATCCATGGATGATGGAGCCATCGGGGCTCCCACTGATGGGAACCTTTGAGTTAGAGTTCCATGATGACCGAGGGTGGCGAGTGGATCCAGCCATATCTTTCGCTGTATATACGGGTCCAGTTTCTACTTATGTGAGATTTGGAGAGGGACCTCACTTCGGGTTTGTCGGGACGTTCTGTCTGGGATAGACCCTTCCCCTTCCAGTGTTTTGGCATCTTCCGCCTATGCCACAGCCGTATCCTTGGGCAGCTCAGGGCTTAGAAATGGTGGTTCCCGCTCCAGTGATTTGTCGGGATGATGCTCGCCACAGTGCTCATTACTGACGACGGTTCCAACGTCCCCGTCGCGGGAGTATATCTGGTATTAGCGGGGCAGCAACATCAACACCACCACCGAGACAACAACAGCAAGTGCATCAACGTATGTGTGGGGGGAGTCTGGGTATCTCTAGTCATCCATGCTAGAGTTAGTGGAGGCCAGTGCGTGCATTGTACATAGGTTGTGTGTGTGAGCCCATTTTTTATGCACTTTTGAGCCGGGGCTGGGTTTGTGTGGAGAGATTGTGAGGTCATCTTTTCTTTGGATCTTTTATGTATTTTCTTTATATCACAATTAGTTTTATCGGGACCCAACTGATGGGGTATCCTCGATAGTGTATCAGGATAGTGTGTTTGAATGTCTGTGTGTGTGTGTGTGTGTGTGTGTGTGTGTGTGTGTGTGAGAGAGAGAGAGAGAGAGAGAGAGTTGCTATTTATATTTCCATGCGTTATATTTAAAGTTTTAATATTTATGATTTTATGACATACGCTTAACGTTATATTGCTATTAAGTTTTAGTTAATTAGGTTTTCTTTTAATGGGACATCGGGTTGTGATAACATAGATTCACAAAGCAAATGACCAAGCATTGAAGACTCACATGGACCCATGACAAGGTCAAGGCTAAGAAGAGTCCAAAATACTCTAAAGAAGAGTCCAAGACACCTAGTTAGGGATAGGACATAGGACCTTTGTACAGAGTAGAGTTCTTGTAATAAAGGTAGGGATTAGGAACCTTGTATAGAGTAGAGTTCATGTAATAAAAGTGCTTATTAAAAAAAAATCACTTGGGTAGTTTAGGCTTTTGGGCTTTTTCTTTGGGCTTAGGCTAATTGGGCCTCTTGTACCAAGTAGGCCCAACATAGGAATCCTACATTGGGCCAAGAGAGGCCCACACTTGAGATTTCTAGAGAGAGTTGAGAGTTCTCCTCTTCTTGGTTCATGAGTTGAACCATTGATTCTTATCTTGAATTTCCATATTCAAGTGGTGAATCCTCCTTTGGCTGATCAATTCAATCTTCTTCTCAAAGATGATTCAATTGTGGCGTCATTCTCCTTCTTCTCTACCTATTCCATTTTCTACTTTTGTTCTTTAATTCTTGCAATTTACTTTCTAGTTCATATATAAATTGTTCTTTTCTTCTACTCCTTTTGGTTTCACTTGATTCTTCATTTGAAGATCAAGTTTCTATTCTACTGTTCTTGTTTGTGTTTGATCTTGAATTTTTAGCAATTGAAATCAAAGAAAGATCCCAAAATGTAAGTGATCTATGTCTTGATCACATCTAGTGGTATCTAGAGCTAGATCTTTGATCTTCAATTGTTTTGAATTTTTTATCAAATTTTTTTTCAAATTCTATGATGATGTTTGATTTGAAGCCAAATTCATGCTGAAAATTTACATGCTAGTGGCGCCATTTACCATATGAATTGGATGATGAAAAGTAATTTGAATCCAATTGTGGTCATGGATCTAGAATTTGAAATGTGTTTGAATTGATCTTGCTTGAATTTTGGTGAAATTGTTTTTTCCCTCCACATTTTCACTCTAGTTTAAGGCGCCATTACCTTGCATGTGGTCTTCCATCACATGTAATTTTGGTTGCTTCATGAAAATTCAAGCATAGATCTATTTCCCTTACTTTGTGATTTTGAAGAAATTGAAAATTCAAATTCAAATTTCAATTCACAATAGTAAGATTGAGTCAAATTTTAAACAAAAGTGCTTCAATAATTTCAAATTTTTAGAACCTAATGGATCTTTATGACATTCAAATTGTGGAAATGATGTGTTTATCATCCACTTGAATGAAAGATCTAGGTCTCTAATTACTTGATTTGTGCTCATTCACTTGGAAATTATTTTACACTACTTGAATTGTTCATATTTCCAAGTATTACACCAATTATGTTCAAATTTGTTCATGATTGAAGGATCTTTTTGTAAATTCGAAAATTAAGTGTAATTGTAATTAACAAAAGTCAAGTGGCTGAAGTTTAAAAAAATAAAATAAAAAATCTGGTGTAAAAAGAAAAAGTGGGCCAAAACCGTAAATATACAAAGTTTTGGGGCAAAAGTGCAGATTCTGGAAAATTCCAGCAAAAGGTAAAAGACTTGCCACCATTTCACATGCTTATATTTGTATAGATCCTTCACAAATTGGTGTAGCACATTTCACATTGATCATTAATTGTTCACCAACACTTTGATTAAATTTGAATTACACTTTGTTGAACTCTTTCAACTTGTCTTCTTCATATCAATTTGAGTGTGCAATTCTTTTTGAACCTTTTCTTGCTTGTCTTATAAACTCCATTAGTTTTGTATTATTTGTTTTCAAAATTCTTGACCTCTTTGAATTGATTGCCTATTGGTTGATTTGTCATTTGTTTAATGGAGACTAATTGTTGAGATCTTGTTTCAACTTGTAGATCCCTTGAGGAGGAAACTCTTGAGTGGAAAGAGACAAGAGAGAAATCATCTTGAAAAAGTCTACATTGAGTGATATACACGAGTGGCAATCTTTGAGTAAATGGTGAGTGAGTGGTGAGGTCCTTGTAATATTCATTTTTGACTTGTAATTCTTTTCTTTCACTTGTTCATTAAGTATATTTGTTCCTTGTTGGATTGTACTTAATTCTTTTGATTTTTGGTGGTGTAATTGTTCTTATTGGGGTAATCTTCATTTGATTTGTGTACTTTTCAATTCTTTGGAATTTGTATTGTAATTTCTCAAATTGTAAGTGCACCATGGCTTCACTACATGAAGAAGAAATTGAAGATTCTCCTACATCATCACCAAGAACAAGGAAATTGCATAGGAAGTTGGATAGAATGACAAGTAACATAGAAAGATTGTTTGAAAGACTAGAAGTACTTGAGCACAAAAAGGGATCAAGGCGTGACAACTCACATAGAGGCTCCTCAAATTTGGAAGACAATGAACATAGACCTAGATTTGATAGATGGAGACATAGACATGAACATAGAGGATGAAGGAATGAGAATGATGACAAGTTGCATAATGAGAAGGGGAAGATCCCTAACTTCCATGGGAAGAGTAATCCCGATGTTTACTTGGAATGGGAGACAACATTGGAGCACATATTCTCTTGCTACTACTATAGTGAAGAAAAGAAAGTAAACGTAGCTAGTCTAGGATTTCATGATTATGCTTTAATTTGGTGGGATCAATTGTGTAATGAGAGAAGAAGGTATGATGAGGAACCAGTTAGTACTTGGAGAGAAATGAAGAGGGTTTTAAGAAAAAGATATGTGCCTTCAAGCTACACTAGGAACCTAGACCATGCAATCAAGGTTGAAGCACAAGTGAAGAGAGAGAAGTCCTTCAAGAAACCCTTCTTCAACAACAACAACTCATCTTGGAAGGATAATTCCAAGCAGGAGGGTGACTCATCAGAATAACTTGAAGTTGTTGGTAAAAGTGGATCAAAGACCACAATTCCTAACTCTAAACCTTCCACTTCTATCCCTTCTTCAAATACTCTTGTACCCCTCCCTCCTAAAGAAATTGGTGAGGATCAAACAAAAATGAGAGGGAAAAGGGAGCTTGAGAGAAAAGCCAAGAGTGACAAAGAAGAAAAAGAAATAAATGCAAAAGAAATGAATGTGCCACAAAATAATATGAAAAAGGCAATTGGCACAAGTGACCAAAACTTTTGCGAAAACCATAAGGTTAAAGAACAAGATGGCAAAGAATGCATAGTTTTAAAGGAAAAAGAAGTAAAGAAAATACTTTTGGAAACACCTCTATTGTGTTTTCTTTACTCCAACAATTTTTGTAACAAGTCTCTTCCATCTTTTTCTTTACCTACTACCTTCGAGTTTCTTTTGGATAAACTTCAAGTCACTTCTAAAGAAACTAAAGAAATTCAAAGGCTTGTGGTTATCTACAAAGATGCTATCTTGGTACATAACAAAACACAAGAAAGTATTCTTGAACAATTAAAATGTGTTTTGTTATTACTTATGAAAGAAAAACCTTTTGCTAATCTTGAAAAATACATTTTTTGCTCCACCAAAGTGAAAGTTATGGGCTATGTTGAAAGTGCTAAAGGTGTGCATATTGATAAGGTTACAAGTGAGGTAAATGAATTTTTCTTAGTAGGGCAACCAATAAATGATTTTAAACATGATGATGTTTGCTTGCCTACTAATACTTCTACCTTACCTATGTGCATTGCACCTATTTTTCAAACTCAAAAGAAACTAATGCACATCCATCAAGGTTCCTATTCATTGAGAGAACTAAAACACTTATTAAATATTTTTCCAACTGTTTCTCTCAATAATGGACAAACATTACCAAGAAACCTTCAAGAGATTACAACTTATGGAAAATCTTTGAAAGGGTTGTTGGCAAAACTTGTTTTCAAAAGGGTGGTTTTTGACCCGGGAGGATGGGTTGAGAAACAATAATAAGGGAGTTTCTGTAACACCCTTCTCGGGCGCTACATAATTATTTTGTCAAAAATACGGGTTTATTTTTTGTCAAAAATACGGGCGCTACATAATTTCTATTTTTATAAGACCGAGTAAAGCGGAAAATAATTATTTTGTCAAAAATACGGGTTTATTTTTTTTTCTTTTCTCTTTAACAAATAATACCATACATACCCTTTAACATAAAACATAAACTTATGCATCCATATTATACAACCAAGTTCCAAGTACCATCAGTCATACATGTTCAGAAAGAAGGCGGAAATACCAACGCCAGTAAATAACAACAGATTGAAAATATGTTTATAATAATAATAGCTTTTTAGAGACATAACTCCACAAAATATAACATAGACACGAGACTGGCCAGACACAAAATACTGACAAAAGTCCATTATACTAAAGCCCTCGAGACTGTGTCCATGTCTCCCAGCACTCTCAAACTCCAGCAGGGTGTGATGGAGAAACGGTGTTGTCGTCATCTTCGATCAACGCAAGATAGAAAACAACAAACCAGAAAATACAGAAATGAGGTGAGATTTCAATTCATCTTACACTTAACGCAGACATGCAATGGTACGACACACAGGTACATACAAAAATCAACAAACAGTTATATCATCCATCACAACAGAAATAATAATATTTCACAACAACATAATCACAGGGCACCGTTTTCCCAAGATAGAAGACATCTAAGACTCGAGGAATGACCTCTGATTCCCTATACCATGGTTTTAACAAACAGTCGGAGAGAGTGGTTCGGAGGATTGTTCCGGATTACGCCAGCCTTGGGCAATAAAATGCGTCAACAGTCATCATGGTGCACATAGGCTTTTTCGGGAACATCCTACACTACCAGAAAATACATAGTGTCTAGTAGAGTATGTCGGTGTATTGCAAGATCACCATACCACAGAAGAGCAACCAACTGGGCCTATATGAGTATTTCATACCCCGACACCCCCAAGCATCAATAGATCGTCACTATGAAATTCGCACCCGCATTAAAGTGTTAGCTCGATCTCCTAGGCACAACGGCCTTACAGAACATAGTTTCACTATGTGTTTAGGCAAACTTTGCCAGAAATGAGTTCTTCTCGTCCATCCAACGGATGACATCGTGATTCCTTCGGAATTCTTTCAACGTACCGTAACAGATGCTAGATGTCCTTAAGTCCGAATCACCGGTACTTAATCATCAAGCTAAAGTTCTCAAGTAACCTTTCATCTTTGTGCAATGTTTTCTTTAAAATATTTGTTTACAAATCCTAGCACATTATGAGATTGGAACATAGGTCCAATTATTTAGTTCTCTGTACTTTTCTAGTTGAGCCTTTTTCTTTGGCTTTCAATAAAACAAATCATTCTGAGTCCATTAAATTTTATGGAATATGGATAATGAATTATCCATACTTTATAACATAAGGTCGTGTTTCACCCCACATCATAAATTATTATGTTCGTATGTTTACTAAGTCATTCTTGACTTAGGTTTTTACACTTTACAGTAAAACGTCGTCGTTGAAGACTAAAATCCTTTTGGCTTAAAACCAAAACCTTTAGATAAAATCAATTCCATTTTCAAGAGTAATGTACCTCAAAGATACTTAGGTATCAATTTCTCCAAAGCATTTTCTCGAAAATCCTTAAAAACGTTTAATGACGGTTTCGCCGCTTTTTACTGAATTTAGGCCCAAAAATTCTACTTTTTGAAGATATGGTTCTTCACCTCAAATGTCTTATTCTCCTAGGTTCTATTACTTTCATGAAGATTTTGAAATGCTAATTTTCCATCAAAATTTCCCTTTATACACAATTCCTTAGAATTTGACCGAACGTCGTTTATTTTGTAAATCGCGTAAATTCTTTTTCAACGATTTTACACTCTAATAATCCAAAACTCATTTTGGAGTTTTAGAACAGTTTTGTAAGCATGAAAAACAGTTTCTAACTGTCCAATTGCTTTAATTTTCGAAAATTGCATTTTAGTCCCTAAACTTTCATGAATTACAAAATAGTCCTTTTTCACTTAAAACCTTATAACTTTTTATTTATAACTCCAAATCAAACCAAATTAACTTCTTTAGAAATATTTTTCAGTTGCCCTCAAATTTCCAGAAATTTCGCTTCTGCCTCAAATAATTTTCAGTAATTGCAAAGAGGTCCTGTTTCACCAAAAAGCTTATAACTTTTTATGTATTAATCCATTTAACACCAAACCAATTTCTATAGTTTTCTCTCATCAAGGACTACAATATTAACATACAAGCACATGAATTTCGGTGCAGCCACTGAAATTCTCAGAATTTGCAATTTAGTCCCTAAGGACTCATAAATCCATAACTTTCAATATACACATCCAAATCAATCCAAACCAATTTCTACATTCTTATCTAGTCATTCAATTCTCATAACAATTATTCAAATAATTTAATACATCTTAGATCCCATATAACCAGTCAAGGCCGAATGGCCCAAAAATTATCATGTTAGGCCATTTTTCATGTTAAACCAAATAACAACCATCAAGTATTAACCACATCCTCCAAGAGGATCACACACATATGCAAATAAATATACAAAGTCATACTTAGGAATTACAAAACCACATAAACACTAATAAACCATCACATATCTACCCTAAGGTAGGATGATAGTAATCTCCCCCATACCTTTGTTGACCACTTGATACTCAAGAAAGAAGAGGATGATGTTCACCTAAAGCTCAAGGTTTGAACCAACAAAACCTAGCCATGAATCATCAACAAGGAAACAAGTTAAAAATGAAAGAAATCCACCAAACCCATTTAATGAGTAAGGTTTGGCCTTGTTATGAAAAGTAGGCTAGAGGTCACGAAATTTTAAAAGCTCTTGGATAATGAAAGTAGAAGTCATGTGAAGATCATAGAAATTGGAATCACATTAAAAGGATTTTTCTATGATTTTCTAGAGATTTTTGAAGTTCTAGATCTAAGAATTTGAAATTTGTAAAAACTTGAGATTTGAAGAAAAGTTGTGAAAGGAAAGGAAGGTATGATCATGGATTAGAAGAATCTACCTTTGGAATTTGAAGAAACCAACAAGAACTTAGACTGCCTTTGTAAATTAAGTGTAAGACTTAAGAGTTTTTGGTGAGAAAAATGAAGAACATGAACCAAGTGAACAAAATGAATGGCCAAGTGTGGTTTTGAAGGGCTTGGCCGTGAGTTTCAAGGGACAAAAGGGTCCAAGGAGTAATTTGGCATCATGGCAAACTTGTAGTTAAAATGAAGGGTTAGGGTAATTTGGGTTTTTCACTTAAAAATTCGTCATTACATGCATTTAATGCATGGTGACTCACTCTATGACTCAATCCCTTATGACTCACCAATGAGTCATTGTTCTTATCCGTCCGGGGTCGGGTTTTGTCTCTGCACCTCCGTTCTTGATTCCGTCAATCCCCGATCGTCGAGTATTCGCCCGAATACGTATAATAACTTATTTATTTTTGAAAATTTTCAAAATAACCACTATGGTTGGAAATAAAATATAAACCTTAACTGTTTCGTTCAGGGGTCAAAATTAGGTTTTCTGACCAGTAAAATCTTACTGTCAGTGAAAACGCAGACTGGGTTTCGTCTGAGTTTTAAACCCAAATTTTTATCGGAAGCTTCTACCATAAGGTAGAGTATAATTATGATTTTATTTTGTTAAAAATCATTTTCTAGATTTAATATGAAAATTATAAACAAGTAAAATTCTACCGATAATTGAAAAACAGCAAAAACAGCAAAACAGTAAAAATCGTAAAAACAGTAAAAACAGGGTGTTACAGTTTCCTTCCCAAAACTTTTTTCCTTTTAGGAACTTTATCAAGAATAAACCTAAACATATTCTCTTTAATGTAGGATTAAAATTCGGGGATGAATTTCCTCAAGAAAGAGGGGATGATATGAACATGGATTCACAAAGCAAAGGACCAAGCATTGAAGACTCACATGGACCCATGACAAGGTCAAGGCTAAGAAGAGTCCAAAATACTCTAATGAAGAGTCCAAGATACCTAGTTAGGGATAGGACTTAGGACCTTTGTAGAGAGTAGAGTTCATGTAATAAAGGTAGGGATTAGGAACCTTGTATAGAGTAGAGTTCATGTAATAAAAGTTCTTATAAAAAAAAAACAGCCCTTGGGTAGTTTAGGCTTTTGGGCTTTTTCTTTGGGCTTAGGCTAATTGAGCCTTTTGTACCAAGTAGGCCCAACACAAGAATCCTACATTGGGCCAAGAGAGGTCCACACTTGAGATTTATAGATAGAGTTGAGAGTTCTCCTCTTCTTGGTTCATGAGTTGAGCCATTGATTCTTATCTTGAATTTCCATATTCAAGTGGTGAATCCTCCTTTGGCTTATCAATTCAATCTTCTTCTCAAAGATGATTCAATTGTGGTGCCTTTCTCCTTCTTCTCTACCTATTCCATTTTCTACTTTTGTTCTTTAATTCTTGCACTTTAATTCTTGCAATTTACTTCTTGCAATTTACTTTCTAGTTCATATATAAATTGTTCTTCTCTTCTACTCCTTTTGGTTTCACTTGATCACTAGTGCAGAAAAGGGATTTCACATCGGTTATTTTTGGCTTTTTACATCGGTTTTAAAACTGATGTTGAAAAGGCCGATGTGGTTTATTACCACTTTTCACATCGGTTATAAAACCGATGTAAAAAAGTCTGTTCCAGAAAGCCACGTCTCCTTTTCAGCAATTTTCCACATCGGTTTTTCATAAAAACCGATGTGGTAACTCAACTTTCCACATCGGTTATGCTAAAAACCGATGTGGAAAACAAAATTTCAACATCGGTTTTTTAGCATAACCGATGTGGAAAGTTGAGTTACCACATCGGTTATAATTCTGCTTGGGCTCATGGTCATGTCAGGCCACCCTATTGATTCATCGTTACGACAATCACATGCGAGAGAGGAACAACGCTACTATAATATTATGTATGTATACGAGGTTGACCCTTAATTAATTTGTTTGGCTTGTTTTTCTAGATGATTGAGTAAGTTAGATTAGAGACTAGTATATTTTACTGCATTTTCCACCCACTTCTGATATCATCTCTTACTTTTATAATAAGCTTGGGACTTTCTTTCTCTTTTTTCTTCAATTTTATTTGAAACACTCCTCATTTTTCTGCTCTATGCTTCTATTTCCTTTTTGTGATCTCCTAATACTGTTCTAATCTTAATAAGCCTAGAGTAGAACGATGAAAAGGAATATTATAACACATTAATTTGCTCTGAATTAAATAAAAATAGTAATTGATGATACTGAAGGACACATAAACAAACAGATGGACAGGGAACTCTCAGGCAAGTGAGTTTCTTTGTTCTAAATCATTCATATTAATTAACTCACAATTCCCTTCTTTTTTGGGTACAATTCATAATTTTATTTGAATATCGATCTCTTTGTTTCTTTCTTTTCTTTTTTTAAATTTATATTATAAGATAAGAAGCAGGGTTCTTTATGTTCGTGAATTTCGCACTATTTTTATACTGTCCAATGATGACTTAGCTATGGTATACGGGGGTATTCTCCTATTAAGGGTATTTTCATCTTTACACTTTTGATAATAATATGAAATTTAATTTGGTATTTTTTGAATATTTATTAATTTTATGTGAGGTGAATACACTTTTTTCTTTTTGTTCGGACTTACATTTAACAAAGCAATCAGTAATAAAACCAATCGGAATTGTAAGTTTTAGTCTCTTGATATTTAACATGGCAGGCAAGCAAAACATATAGACTAATCAATCCTATCCTACCTAAACCTAGCATAAAACCAATCCAACTTAATCAGCTAATATTTATATTACTTTCGGTCACTTAATGAGGCAAAACTTATCTTATAAATCCCAACCAGATAAATGACAGCAAGCTAAACATAACTGCAACATTCTCACAATTGATCATTATCCAGCATCCTTAATTATATTGGTTAATACTGTAAAATAGGGCTTTCTCACCCCCACCTACATTCCAAACCATCATCACCTTGTGCCTGGCTAAAGTTAAATTATACCATTTTCCTTGAAAACCCAGAAAGAAACACAAAAATGTGCAGATAGTACATCACAGCTTATGAATGAAAATGCAACCAAAACAAAAACAAACTCTCTGGGCAGTGTGGCAATTATTCAACACAAAAAATAAATGGAAAGGGTATTAGGGAGAGGGTATGAGAAGACCTTGCACTTCAAGTAGAGGATACAGGGTCACGGCAGCGACACGGAGGAGCAAGTGGAGAACAGCGAACTTCGTGGCTGGGGTGACGTGCGCAGTGGTCCTCCCAAGCCGTAGATGGTGACGCGGTGGACCGAGCAAGGAACACAGGTTATGAGGGTGTGAGCATTACGGTTTCCATATCTTTTTGAGCTTTTGAAGGTGTTGGGGTTGTTGGGGTAATGGGAGGAGAAGAAAACCCAAACCCAGTGCCTCACGCAGGTCAGGCCAGAGTAGAGGGTTCGCGGCGGCTGGAGTGGTGGCCACTAGATAGTGACGGAGGTTTAGATAGGCGGAGTGTCACGAACAGAGAGCGGAAGGGGACGAGCTGTGTGACAGAGGCAAGGTAGCGTACGAAATCTTTGTGTGGAGCGCGCAAAGAGACAGGAGGGAACTGAAAAGAAAAATAAACCCTATGTTTCCACATCGGTTTTAGTGATAACCGATGTGTAAAATTCCGGTTACCACATCGGTTTTACTAACAACCGATGTTTAATATTTACCACATCGGTTTTAAACAGAACCGATGTTAAAAGTGTTCTCTAAATTTCAGTAATAATTTTTTCCTTTAGATATTAGACATCGGTTTAAATAAATAACCGATGTGGAAATATTTTAACATCGGTTAGAAAAAAAACCGATGTTAAAGAAGCTGAATATAATTTCAAAAATACCACCGCCTCGTTTTACACATCGGTTTTATAGAAACCGATGTTAAATCTCCGACGTTGAAAGCATAATTTGCACTAGTGGATTCTTCACTTGAAGATCAAGTTTTTATTATATTGTTCTTGTTTGTGTTTAATCTTAAATTTTTAGCAATTGAAATCAAAGAAAGGTCCTAAAATGTTAGTGATCTATGTCTTGATCACATCAGGTTGTCTCAAAATCCATATTCTACTGTAGTGTTCTCCCGGATTGGCAGCTTGTGGTTGAATTTTTAGAGACAAAAGTGCAGCCGTTACTTAGGCATTGCTTCTTCTCTGCATGCTGAACTTAGTGCTGCTATGCTAGCTATGGAGTTAGATTTTGAAAAAGGCTTGGATAATTTATGGTTGGAGACTGATTCTTCTATGGTAGTGGCTGCATTCAAGTCTAGAATTGTGATTCCTTGTAAGCTTAGAGTCAAATGGAATAATTGCCTTCATCTAATTTAGCAAATGAAATTTGTAGTTTCTCACATTTTTAGAGAATGTAATGAATGTGCAAATAAATTGGCTTCATATGGTTTGTATAATCATAGGTTCTATTGGTGGGATTTGATCCCTAGCTTTACTAGTGAAGATTTTAATCGTAATAGGTATAATCTTCCTAATTTTAGATTTTGTTGACTTTTTATCTTTGCATGGGTTTTGGTTTCGTCCCCATGTTTTTGTATTCTTTATTTTTTTATTTTTTCTTTATAAATTGATGGTGTGCTATAAATGATTGGTAGGGCCTTAGGTGTCAACCTAGTTGGGATCTTTGTGCTTCTATTGTGACGCCTTTGCACTCCATTTTATATAAAAAATGTTCTCACAACATTCTTTCCTCATTTGTAAAAGCAACATTGCTAACATTTAGGACTGCATTTTCTCTTCTGGCTTTTGGTCTCTGTCTATCATGAAAATAAAATAGGATAGATAACATATAAGAAATGAAAGGTCTCCGATGACTAGGACGATTATCATGTTAGATCCTTTCAAATGTCAATTAATCATTGAGTGGGTTAATAGTGCAAAATGTGACCCGTTAATCTATTAAGGAGGCATATGAGAAAGATTTTAGTATTAGCAAAGGGTAATGTTGAAACTTAAGGAATGCTACATACGCGTGAGTTAGCCAATATAAAAAATTACAAATTTTGTTTACACAATAAAGCAACCAAACAATTTTGGGTTGATTAGTAATAGATGTGCAAAACCATGGCAAAAAGTTTCGAGTTCATTTATGCATTGATCCTCTTCTTTTTCCTATTTCTTCATATAAACAATGGATGTATGCTTGTTTTTCTCATTCTTTTCATGACCTTTTCATATATACATTTATTCCATTTCCATAGCATTTATCCATTTTTACATTTCATCTCAGCATGTAAACCATGTGAAGTAAACTTTGACTGCATTCTTTATTGTTGGAATAATGGCTGTGTTAATTACAAGTTCGACAACTTGAAGAAGTGTAGATGTGATGGCTTCTATTAATGGTTAAGTTGAATAATAACTTAACCCTTCAATTTCTCCCATAAATTAATTTATTAACTTATTTGCTTATCATACAACTCTTACAGTGTCTCTCATTATTGGTATTATTTTTCTAACCTTTCAATTTTGGTGACAGCCTCAGATGAGTATTAAGCTATTATATGCGAGTTCTATGACCTTTGTTCATTTGTGCAAGTTATGGAGAATTAAATCGTGTTTGAAGATTTGTACCAAGCTACGTCAATTTAGATAAGCAGTTTGATTATGTAATAGATTCTAAAGTAATAATTTATGTTTCCCCTAAATTTACTTAATATTGACTTTTTGAAAAATAGTGTGAAATAATACGTATTTATTTGAAGAACATTGGAAGGAGATGAACATTAATGAATGGCAATTAATTTAATGTAACATGATTATTTAATTAAACATGACAAATGAAGATGATAGGATGAGTATGTTTATGTATGCATATATGCTCAATCTCATTATGTAAATAAGAGACAAATTGAGAGACAAAATACAAAGAATTGGATAGGAAATATAATAATGAGTTCTCCAATTATGGCCATTGAAACAATATTATAATATGTATATCACTTAGAAAGCTTCTACTTTTTGACCATGTAATTTGCAAAATATATTGATGGATGGATAAATCTCAAAGCTATATTTCAATAATGTGAAATACAAAGTGAAATTAACTAGACGATTATTAGCCGTCACACACGGAATCAATATAAGAAAATAAAATTTGTTAATTCTAACTAAAGCTGAAAAATATAAAGGCCATTAATAATGTGGTGACGCATTTTCGTCTATGAGAATTATGGATGTAACATCCATATATTTCGTAATATTTTTACCTGAGGCCAAGAAAATGATTTTTGATAAAACAAAATCATATTTATATTCTACCTTATGATAGAGGGTTACAGTAAAAATTTGGTTTTAAAATTCAGACGAAATTTGGTCCGCATTTTCTATGACAGTAAAATTTTATTGAGCAGAAAACCTAATTTTGACCCGAGAACGAAACAATTTAGTTTTATATCATATTTCCAACGATATAGGCTATTTTGATATTCTTGCTAAAAAAAATATTACTATACTTTTTACGGGCGATTTTTTAAAGAAAACACACATGCTAAGATAGTTAGAATTGGTTAGAGTTTGTTAGAATTAGTTTTAATGGTTAGTTAGTTTACTTGGATTTATTGGCTATATAAACCAAGATTACTCATTGTATTTTTTACATTTGACCACATATCAATATACAACTTTTCATTCTCTCTCAACTTTATCCCAACTTTCTCTTCTCTATTACTCTCAAACCATGAAGTTCAACATGATATCAGAGCCATACCACCCACCTTGAACTTTCCGCTGCATTCCTTTTCTTTTTCTTTTCGTACTTTATTTTTTTTTTCCTTTGTTCAATTTTCCCGAGAAAATCCCTTTCCTGATCTCTATTTTCTATCACTGTTCAGCCCTCTATCTCAAATCCGCTAGACGGTTTGTTTTCTTCCGGTTTGCACTCGATCTGTTTCTTGTTTCTCAATCTGGTGCCTGCGATGTTCTTTTTGGCCAGAAATGGCATTTTCCGGCACCGATTTGTTGCTCCGATCAGTTACTGGTTTCCGATCTGTTGCCGCCGTCGAAATCTTGCGTCGGATACGGCGACGATGGCGATCTTGCCGGAGACTCGACCGTATCAGAAGTTCTTCAGCCTCTCAGGTCCGATTTCGCCGCTGGGATCTGTTCTTTCTCAGATATGGTTCTTCCACGTTTGCTGGTTTGCATTATTTTCTTGGTTGTTTAAGTGGATTCAAGCTTTTACTCTGACTTTGTGTTGAAGTTTTCTTGAGATTGTTGTTTTCGCTGGAAGTAAAGGTCTCAGTCTTCATGTGCCGACTCGAACTCCGGAGTTCATGAACGCCGTTCTGATTCTGATCCCAAATCTTGATTGTGAGATGAAAAATTTGATGTACATCTGGTTTATGCTTGGAGTTTAGTCAATGTTGCTGATTGATCTTGATTTTGATGCTCACAAGAAGTTTGCACTTTGTTCTTTGTGAAGACATATTGAAGTTATTGGTTCATTGATTTGTGGTTCTTTGATTTGATCAAGATGTGTTTCCAATGCTTCTTTAAGTTCTGTGCACACCAAGTGTTCGATGATTTGCTTCACTGGTTCAATCTGTGATAGTTGAAGAATGACTGTTAATGTTTTTGGTTTCTTTTTAGCCTATTGGCTTTGTTGTTAGCTTCTGCCTTTCATTGGTGGTTAAGCATATATGCTTCTGTTAAGTGGTTAAGCTTGAGTTATGGCTTCTGCTTAATGGTTAAGCTTCTGCCCTTTTGTTGACTTTAATGATTTCAGCTTCTGCCTTTTATGGTGGTTAAGCATTGAGACCCTTTGTTGTTTTGCTTCTGTATTGAGTGGTTAAGCATCGTGTTTAGCTTCTGCTCAAGATGGTAAAGCTTTGTGCCGCTTTGATGATTTTAGCTTCTGCCTTGTATGGTGGTTAAGCAGTTGGAGCTTTTGTCTTTTACGGTGGTTAAGCATTTGTTGGCCTGTGTGCCTTTTGCATTTGCCAATATGTTCTTGGCATTTTCATTGTATTTTTTTTGGATTTTGGATATGAATTTGTATTGATCATTCCAAGCTGGAAGTGTTATGTACACCTTCCAGCTTGCGAGGGGCTGTTAAGATAGTTAGAATTGGTTAGAGTTTGTTAGAATTAGTTTTAATGGTTAGTTAGTTTACTTGGATTAGTTGGCTATATAATCCAAGATTACTCATTGTATTTTTTACATTTTACCACATATCAATATACAACTTTTCATTCTCTCTCAACTTTCTCTAAACTTTCTCTTCTCTATTACTCTAAAACCAAGAAATTCAACAGCGAAGAAAATTTAAATCGGGTAAACGACGAGGTCGAGAACGGATGTGCAGAGACAGAACCAGACACCGGAAGGAGGTGCACTTGCCACCTAGGGTGGTGAGTCATGGGGTGAGTCACCACCATGACTCACCATGTAATGATGGTGTTTGGAAAAAAAAATGATAACCTCCTTAAACCAATGTCCAAATAACCCTTGACCTTTCCTTGTATTTCCAACCTTGTCCAAACCTTTGGTGGACCAAAATGCCCCCATCTACATGGCCCTAAGTCCATGGAAGGCACTTGGACACTTCACTTCTTCATCTTCACAAATTGTTCATGTCATTTTCTCCAAAACACTCTAAGTTCCATTCTTGAAAGCTTGCTATTTTGATCACTTTTCTTCATTTCTCTCATCATCTAGAGGTATAACCTCCTTCTCCATGATCTATTCTTCCATTTCCATCTTGAAAATTGTTGATCCCATTAAGTTTTTCTCAAGATCAAATTTCATGCTGTTTTCTTTAGAAATTCATGAAAAATCATAGAAAAATGTTTTAAGTGTTATGACACTTGATCTTACCTCTCTAATATCTCTATTTGTTAGATCTAGAAGCTTGAAATCAAAAGAAATTCCTAGACCTATTTTCATGTCTTGGCCGAATCTATATATAAATGGGTCAAATGAGTTTTCTTCAATTTTTAACTTGGATGATGATTGTTATAACCTATCTAAGGCCTCTAGATTGATGATCCAAGAGCATGAGAGCAAAATAAATTCCTCCCTGAATTTTTATCTCTTGGCCGAAACCCTAACTAAATGGGTTGGATGGATTTTGTTTTCAATTTTTGACTTGTGACAAGTTTTCTATGCTATTTAAGACTCTAGTAACTAGTATCCAAAAGATGGAAATGAGAAAAGAACCCTAGCCCTTTTTGGTGTCTTGGTCGAACCCTAGTCCTTTGTTACTATAGATTGATTTTGTTAACTTAGCTTGTTTTATGTTGCTTGGTTGAAGGTTGACTTGTAGCTTTTGGGTGTGGTAACGAGGAGCTTCATTTTCGCGGTTCCAATATTAGCTCAGGTGGGAGAAAGAAATATCCTGTCGTCAGAACGGATAAGTAGCATATAATTTATAATAATGGTGTCGGGCGACCTAAACCCTACTAGTGGTCGAGTAATCGACAATACCAAAATCACATTGGAAACTACCTCGTAGTACCAATGATGATTTGGGGATTATAGGTTTATCACCGTTAGGATAATTTTATAATATTCAAGGATGTCTGATTTTATCACTGTTGAACTGTTTGTGATGCGCTGGTAGTGGTAACATACTTTATGTGATGTTTTCTGTTACCAGAATATTTTATTATTATTTTACTGTGTATAATCTGTTTTGTCTGATAACATGCAATATATGTTATTTTATGCTTAGTTGGCATCTAGGCAATGATATATGTTGTTCGGGAGATATGCATGTGAGTGAGAGAATGAATGTGACATAGAGGAGCCTAGCCTAATTAAATAGTACTTTCTAAATGAGATGTAACAAGGAATATGAGTTGAGACTGTGATGGAAGGTCGAGACACTAGGTTGTAACCAATGCGAGTCAGTGAGATTCATATATATGCATTGTTGTTCACAGCCGTGTGAGTGGAACACATGAGGTCAAAGTATCCTATTTTGGATAACGGATATTGCGGGTGAGTGCCCTACGGATATTGAGTTCCGAGGAAGACTACCGTAATACTCTTTTAGTCCTTGATGCGTTGTTCTGATTATTCTATCGAGGATAGAGGTAATGTGTATTTTGTGCTTATTGTGCTATTTCCAATGGGGGAATAGTGACGCACACTGTGCTTAATGCATTATTCCCTACTAGATATAAGGGAATTGGGGCGCACCAAGTTCTTGGCACCGGATAGTCTGGACTACTGACTAAAGTGACAGGAGTAGAAGTGGCCACATCAGCATAAAGGCTTAGTTGCATGAGATTAAGGGTAGAGGATAATATAGTAAAACTAAGGATGAATGTTATTTA
The DNA here is from genome assembly GCA_035048595.1 of Echinosophora koreensis. Classification (NCBI taxonomy): domain Eukaryota; kingdom Viridiplantae; phylum Streptophyta; class Magnoliopsida; order Fabales; family Fabaceae; genus Echinosophora; species Echinosophora koreensis. Next base: position 1,442,551 of record JAPCYP010000096.1, read on the forward strand.
TGTATGATGCGTGTCTTTGACTATTATTGTATTGTATGCTATGATTCCTTTTCAGCTTATGATGATAGAACCTTTCTTATCTCCTATTTTACTATATTGTATATATTTTGTTATGTGATCTGATAAGAAGACCCTGTGGAGGAGCCAGCTACTGAGAATCTGGATGGAACTCCGTATGAACCGGATGCGGGAGGACGAGCTGTGGATTCTAGTGTTAGAGTTTAGGGTTATGGCCAGTGCGTCTTTTGAGACGTTTTATTTTCCCTTGTTTATTATCATTTGTATAAGTATATACCTACAAGGGATTCTACTGATGGGATACCCTATAGACAGTGTTTTGTACCTTGATGGATAGATATATGTGGTGTATGTGTATTATGTCTATAGTATGATGCTTTATTTTTCAGGAGTTGTATGTTTTATAATTAAGTTTTTAATATCTACGTATTTCTTTATATACGTTTAACATTAAGAACGTGATTAAGTTTTAATTAATGAGGTTTTAATTTAATGGCACAACGGGGTGTCTAAATGGAGAACAACAATATGATTGAATATTTGTAATAAGCTACATCAATTTAGAAAGAGAATATGATTATGTAATAATTTCTTAAATATTCATTTATTTTAATTCTACATTTAGCTTAAGAATGATGGGTGAAAGGTAGTGAGAAATAATAACTGTGTACTCAGACAATCATTGGAAGGATATCAATGTTAATGAATGAAAAGAAATTTAATGTAACGTGATTATATAATTAAACATGGCAAATGTGACACCCTCTACCAGAAACGTGTATTATACAAATAGTAGATGAAAATATCATGTTTTTATGGAATAAAAATGTGGATACTTGTAAACCTTTTCATAAAATATAGTTGAGAGCATCAAATCATAATACTCGAATTAAACCAAAGAATTAAATAAAATATAACGTACAATTGCGGAAAAACATAAATAAACAAAAATCCAAATCCCGATGTCACATATCAGAGCTGGTAACCAATCTGAAATTACATCAGAAAAACAACTAAAATGAAATCCTAAACTACGAGTAAGCAATCTCCTCGGGATCACTCCTCAACAGGCTGCTCACCATCCTCTGCATAAACCAAGGTACATGCAAAGAAACAACAACAAATAAGGAGCAAGAAATCATTCATATAAACATAAATGATATTAGGATAGTTAGCAAGATGTTTGTAACATCCATGTTTTAGAGCCTTGGTTATGTGTTTGTTAAATGTGTTTAAGTGTTTGGAAGCTTGTTTGAAAGATCTAGGATCAGTCGGCTTCGAATCGGACAATCGTGAGAGAAAACGGCATCCTCGACCACACAGCAAGCTCAAGCGTGCAATGTCTCAATGCTTAAGTGTGGGGCACGCTTAAGCATGGCCCTGGTGGATGCTAGAGTGTGCAAGCTCAACCACGACGTGTATCGCATGTCTTAAGCAGTGGCAGGCGATAAGAACACGTAGCGAGATTGCTTTGCGATGAAGAACGTTGACCCAGAGTCCACGCTCAAGCGTGGAGTACCCCATGCTAGAGCGTTGTCACGCTCAAGTGTGGAGGTCTCCCATGCTAGAGCGTGCACGATAGAATGGTAAAAAATAAAAGTTTTGAAAGTGAAACTCATGTGAACTAAAACAGAACAGAGAGTGAGAGAGAGGTTTCGGAGTCTCGTGCGACAAAATCGAGCAACATATCGCGAAACCGATAACACCATTATGTTCGTGGCGATGACATCTTCTTAACCCTACCTTCCTTTTCTTGCTAGGGCTAAGGTAAGCCTATACTCTTTTCAGGCTTACAATCTCTCAAGTATTAAACACCTCTTTAGGGACTCCATTATTCTTTTATAGTCAAGCCTCTTCAGGCTCACTCTAACCTAAGAGTTTAAAATATTGAGCTAAAGATAACTCACTATGTGTGAGGGTAAAACAAGTTTAAGCTCAGAGATAATTACAATGAAGATTACAGAGAAATTTTTGAGAAGAGTTTTCATGCTTTTGATTAACAGAGCTTCGTTGTTTTCTTCAGTGAAGGTTGTCCAATATTTATAGATGAAGTGCTTCTTCAACTCTAATTCTTCAACGGTCTTCATGATATATCTGTTTAGAGATAACATTAAATACTAAGATCTGTTGAGTCTGATAACTTGATATCTTGATCTTCAGAAAAGTGTTTTTGGTTATTAGATAGTGTTACGTGCAGAACACACTTAGGACAAGTACACCCTATCACAAAAGTAATATAGGAGTATTTGGGACTCCAAGTATCGAACCCACAAGGATTAATTAACAATTACCAAACTAGTTGAGCCCTATGTTATTTGAACGAGCAAATTTAGTGTTGGTTTGAATTGTAGTAACTGCAAAGAGAGCAGTAACACAAGTAGAGAAAACAGTAGAGAGAAGTCTAGGATCACGGTTTTACTTGTACCTTTGATTCCCCCCATCCTAATTCTATAAGAGTCCTGTATTAAACCACAATTACCAATCCCTCTATGAATCCTATTAATACGTTTAGTCATTCGCTATTAATAATCTTTTCCCCAAATTGTTCCCAAGTTTGGTCATGCAAGAGACTCAAATTCAAGGAAAGCATAAAGCACAAGGAGGTTGATTAATTAATTAATTAATCCAATTGGAAGATTAGGATTAAAGTTTGGTCATGCAATAATCATAGTCTCAATTGTCCTATAGATCTACCAATTAACTGCAGTACGACCGCTGATCAATTAATTGATTAAGACATGCAAGGGGTAGCTAAGTCCTAGCAAGGATTAAAACAATAGAACAATTTAATTGGAAGAATAAACAAGAGCTCAAATAAAATTAGAGTATAGGGGTTTCTCAGATAACAAGATTCACTATAATCCTAGAAAGAAATTTAGCTATCCATAATAACAATGAAAACTAAAATCAAGTAAGAATTCATGAAGAATAAGAGTAAAAAGAACCCTTTTACAAGAGGAATCTCCACTCGTAGACTCACACTCTTGCCTCTGCACCAATGTCTCAATGACGCTGTGCTATACTCTTCACGCCGTCTCCAAAATAATGCAAAAGATCCCCTAAACAAAGGTTCTAACCCTATTTAAACTTAAAAAAAGCGTAGAACAGAATAGACACAGTTGTGTCTCTTGGCAAAACCACGCTTCAGGGAACTAGACACAACTGTGTCTATTAGGAGACACAGCTGTGTCTCTTGGCTGAATGTCGCTTGCGAAACTAGATACAGTTATGTCTAGTAGGAGACACAGCTGTGTCTCTTGGAAGAACAACGCATGCGATGATTAGACATAGCTGTGTCTATATAGATACACAGCTGTGTCGAACTCCAGGAGAGAGAAGGTCCACTTTTTGGAGACACAACTGTGTCTATCAGGACACACAGCTGTGTCTCATGCCCCAACTCTTAATTCACCCCGTTTTTAAGCTCCAACAATACATTTTTTTTTTCTCCAATTATGCTCCAACTTAGTTCACTCTCAATAATCTGTAAAAGCAATCATAATTTATGAGAATCCATCCCTTTAATAGCCAAAAATCAATGAATAGTTGCAATGATGACATGGTTTTAAGCTATATAAAATCATGTTATCAGATAGCACAAAGTAGAACTGTCTTTTCTCTATTGTACCCGAAAGTTCGTGTCAGCAGTTATGTAAATGAGGATACTATGTTTCTTTTAACAATATAAAAAATATTTATATTTTGGGCATGCAAGGTAAAGTCGTGTGAAACATTTAAACATGAGAAATACTTAGTTGGACGAGTGTCAGACAAACTTGTCTCAAGAAGCGAGAATGTCTTTGGATGTCTATTCGATAAACCAGATTCATTATCATTGGAAGTCTACTTAAGATTGATGTTGAATATTGTTGGAACATCTATCATGTTAGTCGTCTAGCGAATTAAGATACTTAGCAACAAGTCTTTGGACTTCTTTCATTAGACTTGTTCGCTCGCCTAATTAGATTTACGTGTTCCTGCACACTTAAACAAATAAGTTAGTCCATAAAACTACCTTTGTTCTTCGAATTTAATCTTTTTGTTAACATCAAAATTATAGGTCAATAACAATAACCACTTTGTTTCCAACAATAAAGGTATCTGGTCTACCTTCATCCAATAGTTTAGGAAAAAATACATTAATTTAACTTTATGCTTTAGCTTTTATAGTGCCCCCGTCAACTAGGCAATATAGAATCTGGCTACTATGTCATGAGGTCATGAAGGAGATCATTCTGCATAACCAAACTAGTATCCCTATGGCGGTATGTCTTATCTAGCTAGTTAGTTTAGATTTACAATGCAAAGTTCTTAAATTTGACTATTCAAATGTAGTTCAATTCTCAGTTCATTTTATTCCAATGTTTTATTTTGCAGTACTTCCCTAAGTTCAAGTGTGGTTCCGACTTAGACTCAAAGTATAATGAAATCAGGGAAGAGTGGTATGGGTATGTAATAAATTTGATGAAACAAAAGTACGAAGCGGGTCAGTAAATTTTAGTAGTTTTGTATTTTTTGTAAACAGTCTATCATGCATTTATGTAAACAGATTATTTTGTAAATAATTAAGTATAGTTATTATGGAGATTGTCCGTATATATATAAACATATTAAAAACCAAAAAACGAAAAGCTCTGCTAGGGTTTTGGCTTGCATGAGGGTTTAGGTTTGCATGATCTTGCACCATGGCTGATGTTGCACCATGGCAATGCATGTTCCCTGAATCCTTGCTTCTCCTCCTCGTCTCCCTTCTCGTCCTTTTTCTCATTGTCCTCAATCTCATCCGCCTAATCTCTCATCTCCTTCATCTTCTGTGCAGCCCCCTCTCCCTGCATAGAAAAAGTCTTTTGCGCAAGCATTGCAAAACTCTTGTGATGTTCCCTTTAGCCAATTGCCTAGGCCGTGGATTAAAGGTTATGCTCTTTCCATTAAAATCCCAGAAGAGGAATACAAGGCTGGTTTGGAAGAGTGCAAGAAACATTACATGGTAGATTGATCCTTTCAAAGGGTGATAATCCTATCAAAAACCAAAACTTGAGATCCAAGTTATCTTGAGTATGATTTCTCTTGGAAAAGGGTTCTATGAATTTTCTTTCTCTTCAATTGATGATTTACGTAGTGTGAAGGCTATTGGTGTTTGGAATTTGAAACTAGGAAGCCATAGACTCTTCCCTTGGTCTAAGGATTTTAATCCTGAGTTTCAGTGGAATTCGAATGCTCAGTGTTGGGTAAGGATCTTGGGTCTTCCTCAGGAGTATTGGAGACCACGAACCATCTTTACTATTGTTAGAAGTATTGTCATTCCAATTTGTTTAGATGATGCAACAAGCAATAGGATCTTCGGGCACTTTGCTCGGATTCTTGTGGACATAAACCTTAAAGGAAGCTTGCATGATCAAATTTTGGTGGAGAGGGATGGTTTTGCTTTCTTTGTCAAATTAGATTATGAAAAACTCCCTCCTTTTTTTTCTTTTTGTCAATTCATAGGTCATTCAATTAATTAATGTAAGAAGCAGTTTTCGAATGTGGATCGCCAGAAACAAGCTTTTCAGAAAGAAAGAGTTGTTGTAGGAAATCGCAGGGCTATTTATGTTCCAAAGCAGAAAGTTGATGATAATAACAATAATCATCAAACATTTGATGATAAGGCAAATAGTGATGATGGAAATTCTTTGTAAGAGAATCATGATGATGTTTGTTATGATGCTGATCATGAAATTCTAGTGGTGAATGGTCAAGATAAATCTTCAAATCCTGATGGGAATGCGATGTATAATAAAGCAAATTCAAAGGCCAATGATGTTGTACATGGGAAAAGGGTTCCTATGGAGTTCTGTCAAGAAGGTGTCAATGCTTTAAATGGGAATATTGTTGATAAAGGTGCTCAAAATAAAGGGAAAGAGGTCTTTATTGATCTTACTGTTCTTTCTGATGAGGAAGTTAATGATAGAAGTTTTTTCATTGGTGTTATTAATATCCCTTTGCCTGGGGAGGGAAACCAACCAGTAATTATTGGTTTTACTAATAATATGGCTTATGTTACCAATGATCATGCTCAGGGTTCTTCTGTTACAGCCTCTTCATCCAGTAATCAAAGACCAAATATCTATGTGTCTCATATTTCAGATTCCTTAGGCTCCACGTCTCCATCAAGAAATCATGGTGGTTGTTCAGGCAATGCTACAACTCAGTCTCCAACTTCTAGATTAGATTCTTATCTTGATATGGTTGTTGATTCAGAAGATCATAATACTCCTCTTCTTGGAACTTTGTCCCAATTACCAAGTTCAGTTGCACGAGATTTAAGGATTGTTGGCAAGTTTTGGGGTGATATTGACGAGGAAGAAACAGCAGTAGTTAGTGATATTTCTAATATGATTACTCCTTCTGAGGACAATGAGGATGCCTTTAAAGTTGTCCTTTCCAAATCACAGAAAAGAGGCTAAGACAGAAAAAGAAAATTATGTTAAGGACTGAGCAATACAAAACCTGATCAAGGGCTAGTTCAAAATATATTTCCTTTTAATCATGTTTTGTACTGGAATGTTAGAGGTTTAGGTAATCTTGAAACAACATTGGTTCTTAAAGAGTTATGCTCAGTCCATAAGCCTGATTTCTTGTTTGTATCTGAACCTTGGATCTTATTGGATCAAATTCCAATTCAATTTTGGAATCAAATTAGCCTTAAGCATTTTGCTTCTAATAACATAGGTGATCATATTCCTAACTTATGGTGCTTTGGTTCTGCCTCATTTTTTCCAGTTTTAGTTGACTCTTCCTCTCAGCATGTTTCTTTTTCTGTCACCATGGATAATCAAGCCATTTTTATAGCTGCAATTTATGCTAGTACAAATCATATACTGAGAAGGCAATTATGGTTGGACTTAGCCTCTTTGCAGCAGTCGAATCCGGGTCCTTAGACTTTTATTGGAGACTTCAATGCAGTTTTGGGGGCTCATGAAGCTAGAGATGGTTCCCTTCCATTGAGAGCATCTGGTGATGAATTCAAGGCGGTCAGATTGTTGCCATTTGACTCATATTTTAAATAGAGGGGCAGAATTCACGTCAAATGGTAGAAATCCAAGGTGTATTGTGTAACACCCTGTTTTTCGTGTTAAGCCCTTAAGTATGTTTATGTGTTGCATGTTGTTAACTTTGACCTTAGGAACGTTTAAAAGGGCTAAGTGGGACTTTCAAAGTGGAAAATCCCTTTCTAGCACATGAGCACGGGCGTGCTTGATCAACGTGCTCAGTGGCTGCTTAAGCCACGAGCACGGCCGTGTCGGAAACTCGCGCTTATGACGTTAAAGTTTCTAGCCCGTGCTTAAACGAGCACAACCCCGTGCTCACGTTAAGCACGACCGTGCTTAGTCACCATAAGTGCATTGTTCGTCCCAAGCCGGTTAGTCACCATAAATCTTCTCACTACCAATAAAACATTGAGTTGGCCAGGCTCAATATCCCAAAGCATAGCATGCAATATTTACTACACTAACAAATAGCATTCCTATGCGCCCATGTTTTTATTTTTAGAAAAAGTCACACTACCACCATCAAATTGAAATTCTCTTATACCAAAAATATAACGCCCCTTCGTTACTTTAGTAACCCAACCAAAATACAATAAAAATCCTTTAAAAACTTTTAATTAAAATATACATGCTATAAAATTTTCACAATTTGTTTTAAGTCTGAAAAATACCTCATATTAATGAAAAGTAACAATAATCCATTAAATCAAAATAAAAATCCAAAGCCTCAAAAAACCGAGCGTCTATTATGATCCGAGAAAGATAAAATAAAATAAATGATGTCTACAATGTCTAGGTCCTCATAGCACGTGCCACCATACTAACCAAAGCTAAAAGCTAAAGGTAAAAGTCTTCAAGTCTCCAGGACCTCTACGGCATTGTCCTCAGCCTCTGAAAACAATACTAACAATGAGATATAAAATCCAGTGAACAACAATACAGCATATAAAACATTTTCGAAAAATGTACTGTTCTCAACCGGCGCAATAACAGAAAAAACTTTTCATGATATCCGCTAATTTCCCAAAAATAATACATATAATACACTTTTAGTAACATTAATATTTTCATCAAACTCAAGGACATAAACTCTAGAATAATCACCATCAATTAAACATATTGCCCATCACGACAGATTACAATAATTCCAGTGGCTCAGAAACCTCATAATTAAATTGGTTTCTTGCCGGCATGCCATAAGGATTCGACACATCACACGACAATGACATCCAATTGCCCACCCCTAATCATGAAGAGTATTTCGATGTAACTCTCTTCTCGGGGACATTTCCATTTCGATACCAATCATGTGCACATGGCGGAATTACTCTTTTATCGACACCCCAACGTATGGGAGTGTTACTTTTGATAATACCCCATTAAGGCGGTATTACTCTTTGATACTCCTATGACCCTATCATGGGTGGTATTGCAGCAAATATCATTAACCATATGACAAGTCAATTATATCATGCCTCATACATATTACAATATATATTTTTCATAATTTAATCATATAGTTTTCCATCAACAATAGACAATCATGAACATCAAGGCATAACATACAAGAACAAGCATATCATAGTATCAATTTGTTAATTATTTCCCTTTTATCAAAAACCCCCAATTTTAGAAATTAATTTTATGACAACATACACCATTTTAGTTGAAAATTCTCAAATCCATAGGGTAAACCCTTGTCGACACACAGAAACACATATACCATGAAAAGTGTTCATAAAAGTATTGTTACTCATCTCATGAAGACCTCTAAAAGCTCCAAGGGTTTCCTATGGGGAATCCTAGTACGTTCATCAAGTGTTCTCTTCTTCAACCTCTTCCTAGACTCCTTCTTCCACCATTCTTTCTTCCCAAACCATGAAATCTCTCTTCTCTAGTGTTTTATCAAAGTTGCTAATGTAATTAGGGTTCCAAAAATGATGCTAATGCACATTAGGTTCGTAATTATAGGCCTACCAAAGCCCAAAACACATTAAAACGCGTCAGAGCCCACTTATCCAGCACTTAGTGCAGTATTTTGCACATATCGTGAGTTGTAAACATCAAAAAATTATTATCTTTATATCATTGGACAAAATCTGAAATGGACGTTTAGAGGTTCAAAACTAGGCTGGAAGTTAGAAAAACGGTGCTGATGCAGGAACCTAAATAACATTTATGAATTAAGCCATAATGCGAGCTACAAGAATCCAATATGGACGAACTTGCTGTCAATGGTAAGCTAAGATACAATGCTACATTTCATATGAAGAAGTCCAAAAAGTTCATTTTGGTGTCGGGTCATAGAAGCTCTCTTGTGCAAAATTGGGCCAAAAACACTCAAACTATCTATTTAACTTCTTTTGAGTCACTTAGGAGCTGTTAAGCACTTCTAAACTTACAATATAATCATTCTAATAATCTAATTTATACTTAAGTACCTAGTAGCCAACTTTTGGGATGTTACATGTCCCACTTTGTATTAGTTTTTTAGTGAAGGAAAGATTGTTTTTAAGAATATAATTGTTTATTTTTAAAAAAAATATTTTAAATAAATACTAGCCCTTGAATTATACGAATGAATAAACAACTTCTTTAATGGTATGCTTGGCATATGGAATTAGATTTGTATCTTAGAATTTAAATTACAACTTCAATTCTGACGGAATTTTTCAGAATTAAAATTTTATGTTTATGTTGTGGAAAGAAAAGGAGCACAGAATTATAATTCAAGACTCAATTTCCTATAGTTGGCAATGGTGGTGGTGGTGGTGATGGCAATGGTTGTGGTGGCGGTACTTGCAGTGGTAGTGGCGGCGGCGGAGGCTGTGGCGATGAGGATAATGGTGCCCATGATGATGGTGGAGGTAGCGAGGATGTCGATGACAAGTTGACAGTAATAGTGTCATGATGGCGGTGGTGGTGATGGTGGTATCGGCGGCAACAACAACGTCAGTGGTGGCAATGGCCATGATGTGTATTGTTCTTCTTGTGCTAGTCCTCATTGTGCATCAAATGCACATCTAGTTGTGTGAATTTAGAATTCTTAGTGTATTGGTTAAGAATTGAAAATATGCCTTAAGTTAGTTATTTTGTAATTCAACGGAATTATCATACGGAATTATGATTATAATTCTAATAGGGCTTCCAAATATAAAACAAACAAAAAAAGAAAAAAGAATTTGAAACTTGACTGCAATTTAAACCCCAATTCGATGGCCAATTTCAGGCGCCAAACAGGTACTAAGATACGACTAGGAACTTCTTCGTGTCAAGATTATTATTACTAGAATTATGGAGCATGTAACATCCCGTTTTTCAAAAATATGATTAAGGTGTGAATTAAGTATGTTTAAGAATTGGAAAATGTTCCTTGTGTGAGGAAGCTATGGTTCAAATTTGAGGAGATTTGACCTTAGAACGAACTCAGAACGCGAAGAAAATCGAGAAAACGAGTCTTGGTCAGCAGAGCACGCTCAAGCGTTGAGTAACCCAACGTTTAAGCATTGGCATGCTCAAACGTGGTGCTCTTTAGACTCTAAAGCGTGGAAGAGGTGCGAAGCGGTGCGGTGCGGTGCGGTGGAAGCGGTCAGCACGCTCGAGTGTGGGAAGTGTCCAAGCTAGAGCGCCAACACGCTAGAGCGTGCTGGACCAGAACGCTAGAGCGTTCTATGCTCTATAAATATATTTGGTTTTTCTTCATTTTAACCATTTAGTCAAAATTATAAATCCTTCTTTCCTTGTTCCGAGTAGAGGTGAGGCAGGGGAGTCGTGTGGAGGTTCCGAAGCTCTGTCCGAGCAATTCGAGTATCGGAATTCAAAACCAATTATACCATTGTGTTTGTAGCTTCGAATTCTACAAGTCTAGCTAACTAGTTTCTCAAATCGACAAAGATATATCGTAGTTTCTTATATGCCGACGTCGTCGACATCGACATGATTAGCTTATTCTTCATCGTTTCTTAGCTTTGATGTCGTTTCTAATATATTTCTGTATTTCCAATGAAACGTGGTACTCGTATGTGTGATCGGAATGGAAAATAGAACAGTGGATGTGTGGATATGAAAGGTGAAGATTCGTGGCCATAGCGGGATGAGCTCGTTCGTGATTCCGGTGTACTCAAGAGACTTTATACGTGCTCTATCAAGTGAAGAGGAAGAAATCACAGTTATCGGGGGAAATAGGCATAGAGTATGACTGTTAACATGTGTGGGGTGTGACACCCGGGGCTGATAAGGGCTGGGAGTGGTCGCCGGTGCAAGAAAGCACAGACAAGGAGCGGCTCCTGGCAGGCTTCTAGGCGGAGGGACACATGAATAAACCGATTACACACCGGAATGAGAGGGATCATGAGACTTTATAGGTATGGGACTATACAGTTGAGGATGGTTTATATGAATTGATTGGTACTACCTATACTAACAAGATGCATCTTCTTTTCGGGAGCCCATCACTTAAGAACTCCACAGTTAAGCGTGCTTGACTTGGATCAATTTTGGGATGGGTGACCTCCTGGGAAGTTTTCCTAGGAAGCGTGTGAGTGAAGACAAAGCACGCTGAAAAGACCAGTGTTGGTTTGTGGGGACAGTCATCAATCCCTGAAGCAACCAGGAATGTTGCAAATAGTATCAGAGCGACACCTCTCCAATACGGTATGTTTCGGGGACGAACCAAGCGGAAGCTGGTGGGCATGTGACACCCGGGGCTGACGAGGGCGGGGAGTGGTCGCCGGTGCAAGAAGGCACGGACAAGGAGCAGCTCCTGGCAGGCTTCTAGGCGGAGGGACACATGAATAAATTGATTAGACACCGGAATGAGAGGGATCCTGAGATTGTGTAGGTATGGGACTATACAGTTGAGGATGGCTTATATGAATTGATTGCTACGACCTATACTAACAAGATGCATCTTCTTTTCGGGAGCGCATCACTTAATAACTCCACAATTAAGAGTGCTTGACTTGGAGCAATTTTGGGATGAGTGACCTCCTGGGAAGTTTTCCCAGGAAGCGTGTGAGTGAAGACAAAGCACGCTGAAAAGACCAGTGTTGGTTTGTGGGGACAGTCGTCAATCCCTAAAGCAGCCAGGGATGTTACATGGGGATCCTCAAACCCCATTGATAATTGATATATGCTTGGTGTGTCTATATGTTATTAATATGCTCATGTGATAATATGTTTATGTGATAACATGCCTGTATGAGTATACTGTAGTTAGTTGATATTTAGTATGCATGTTGTACTTTGGTATTTTCTGCTATGCTATCTTGTTGATAACATGACTGTATGTAGACTATATGCTATTAACCTACTAATGTTATGAGTGATCTGATCATAGTTGACTTTGGAGATGCTTGATATAAGATTAAGCTGATAGCTTAATTAGGATTATCTGATCATGTGGTTATATCGAGGTGTTAGATGTAAATGTTGTGTGAAATCATGTGGTGATGGATACATGCGCATATCATGCATATCGTTGGTCAACCTTGTGGGTAGCCGAAATGGTCGTTTGAGCGCTTATTAATATGAGATTGATGGTTGTGAACGACTACAACAATAGTTTGACAGTTGTCACAAGAGAGGCGTATGAAAAGCTGTAACAGCCGTTTGAGTGGCTATCATACGAAGTCGGATCATACTTGTTCATAAATGAAATAGTTGTTTGAGTGGCTACAGTACAAGTGAGGTGACTATGTCGACTGCAACAACCGTTTGAGTGGTTGTCACAGAGGAGCCATGTGAACAGTTACAATAGTTGTTTGAGAAATTAACACACGAGGTTGAGGTAGACTATCTGGAGCGACCAAGTTGGAGGAACTTAGAGGCAGAGCGACGCGAGTGTGTAACACCCTGATTTTCATATATGCTGTATTACCGGTAAAGATATATTTATTTATATTTTTATCTAAAAATTGTAGATTTTTATATTATGTCAGTGAGGAAGTCTATTTCTCAAAGTTTTACCCAAAAATAAAATATTAGATTTTATTCGGGAGAATTTTGGGGAAAAACGGACGGAAACCCTAATCGGGCAAAACGACGGAGCCAGATATGGAGCTGAGGAGATGGAAGTGATTGATGTGATAGAGGGGACAAGCATTAAATGTCAGGGGACAAGAATTAAATGCGAGGGGATAAGCATTTATGACACGTTTATGGCGATTCCTAAATATCTAGATATATATAAGGTAAAAAGACAAAAATGCCCCCAAGCTTTCATGGTTATTAATAAGACACACCTCCTCACCCTCAACCACTCATTTTACATGGTTGTAAACCTTCCACTCCTCTCCAATTTCGTGCAGCCACATCCATTCAACCAAACACATTTCATTTTGCTTTCATTTCATCATCTTCCTCTCAAAAAACGTAATCGGGTAAACAACGAAACCGGATACGGATGCGCAGAGATACATCAGGAGACAGAGTAGCGAGTCATCCATGATGACTCAGAGGCGATGAGTCACCATGATGAGTCATGGTATCTTCACCATAAATGATCATAAATGCGAAACCCTAGAATATCTAGATAGTTATGTAGTAACCTAACATATCCTAGTTAAATGGCAACCATGGTCAAGACCAAGACATCATCAAAGTGGCTTCTTCTTCCTCATTGTGGTGCACAACCAGTCACACCCTTGAAACACCCATCTACCACACAATTCATTCCTAGCCATGATGATTACTAAGACTAGCTAGCTTATAATACTATATTTCTAACTTAACTTAACCTAGCTTAGTTAACATTAACTCTGGTTATTAAGGACACATCTCCTATCCCTTAACCACTCAATTTACTTGGCTAAAAAAACCTCCACACCTAGCCAATTTCGTGGCTGTCTTCGCTCCTCTTCATCACTTCACTCATTCATTCATTTCATCATAATTCTCTAAGTCATTTCTCTCAAAAACCTAAGACTCCATGATGGCAAAGCTTGCATCTTGGATCATTATTTTCTTCATTTCAAAGTGAGGATCCTCTTCCTCATCCCCTTAACTCTCTTTATCTCCCACTACTTCGGATTAGAGAAGACTAATTGAGAGAGAAACCTCAATAGTTACAAGAAGCCTTTGTTGGAAGCTTTGACCCCTAGTTGGAGCAGTCGCAGTGAGAGAGTCACCAAACACTCTTCAGCCGTTGGATCGTTCTCAAAATTTCGAACAAAGTTCAAGACTTGTGGTTCTTCATATCCAGTGGCCATAATTGTGAACAAACCTCCAAAGTATGAGATATTCAGTTTGGACAGTGGACTGAAAGGATGAGAAACTCAACCCGGATACCATCTAACCTATCACCGTAGAATTGCGATCTAAGATTGGTTAACCGTTGGATCAGGCTGAAAATTTGTGAGGCGGTTAAGGAAGGATAGGTCTTCATTTTCAACGTTCGGTTTTGTAAATAAAGGTCTATGACCAGAGAAATTGAGCTCGAACTGTAGCTTTGCTTTGGTACCTTTTCCCTAGGATTCGTGAGCTTATTTTGAATGCGATTTCCCCTAAGTCTGGCCGTTGTTCTCGTTAGTTTTTCCATCGATTTTGTCTATTGATTCAAATAGATTTATTTATTTGAAACCCTATTGTTGATTCGGTTGGTATTTGGTGTTTCCGGCGAATTGTGATACTTGTACGTGTAATCGGGACGGAAAGCGGAACGGTGGATGTGTAAGGATGGATGGTGTCAGATTTGTGGATGTTGTTGGACAGTGTGTTGAGGTTCGTGGCAGTAGTGTGGACGCATTTGGAGCTTTTACGAAAAAGCGCGCACGTCAATCTAGTGGGGGAAAGAAATATCCTGTCGTCGGAACGGATAAGTAGCGTATAATTGAAAATAATAGTGTAGGGCGACCTAAACCCTACTAGTGGTTGAGCAATCGACAAGACCAAAATCATTAGCGACTATTCCGTAGTACCAATGATGATTTGAGGATTGTAGGTTTATCACCGTTAGGATAATTTTATAATATTCGAGGATGTCTGATTTTATTACAATTGAACTGCTTGTGATGTGCTGGTTGTGACAAACTACTTTATGTAATGTTTCTTGATATAGGAATATTTAGTATTATTATTATTATTATTATTATTATTGTTGTTGTTGTTGTTGTTGTTGTTGTTGTTGTTATTATTATTATTATTATTATTATTATTATTATTATTGTTATTGTATTGTGTATGATCTGTCGGGTCTGATAACATGCTTAGTTGGTACTTAGGTAAGAATATGTGTTGTTCGGGAGATATGCATGTGGGTGAGAGAATGATTGTGGTTTAGAAGTGCCTAGCCTAAATTAATTATTTTATAGATAAGATATGACATGGATTGTGTGTTGAGACTGTGATGGAAGGTTGAGGCACTAGGTTGTAACAGATACGGGTCAGTGCGATTCATATAGTTGCATTGTTGTTCAAAAACCGTGTGTTGGGAACACACGAGGTCCTAAGTTCTCGCAGGATCGTCCCAACTTAGATTTAGGCCGTGCAGCTATAGTGTCATTGCTTTGCATGAGCACCCTTGAACCAGGGTGTGCACTGACTGTGCTGTGCAGCTATAGTGTCATTGCTTTGCATGAGCATTCTTACCATGGATGAGGTTGTGCACCGAATGTATCATGCAGCTATAGTGTCATTGTTATGCATGAGCACCCTTGAACCAGGGTGTGCACCAACTGTACTGTACAGCTATAGTGTCATTGCTTTGCATGAGCATTCTCACCATGGATGAGGTTTTACACCGGTTAATAGGAACGCGTCGCTTGAATGACTGATTGACATCCCTAACGAGGGATGTGTGACAGGATTGGTAGTGGCCACGTTAGCATAAAGGTTTAATTGCTTGAGATTCAGGGGAGAGGAAGATATCATGATTTGAGGAAGATTGTTAGTTATGTGTAATGCTTGTCTTTGACTGTTATTAGATTATATGTTATGTATTCATTTCCACTTATGATGATAGAACTGTTTCTTATCTCCCTATTTCTATATTTTGTGTGTGTTTATCTTATTCCTTGAGAAGACCCGGTGGAGGAACCAGTTGCCGAGGAACTAGGTGGAACTCCGTATGAACCGTATACGGTAGAACAAGCTGTGGATTTCACCGATATAGTTTAGTGTCTAGGGCTAGTGAGTCTTGAAAGACGTTTTTATTTTTCGCTGATTATAACAGTTTATGTAAGTATGTACCTGTAAGGGATCCTACTGATAGGATACCCTAAACAGTGTTTTGTATTATGAGGGTTAGAGATATGGGTATATGCATAATATAATGATGGTGTGGGGTGTTAACTTTTCGAAGTTGGATGTGTTTATAATTATGTTTTTAATATCTTGTATTTTTGGGTTACGCTTAATGTCAAAAACACGAATAAGTTTTAAATAAACAATTAATGGCACGACGGGGTGTCTCATTTGGTGGTATCAGAGCAATTCGATTCTAATCGGACTGTGTGCTCTAGGGTGTTGTTACTGGTCGTGTCTGGTTGAATCCACATCGGATATTGACTATGCTTAGAAGTTGGGTAGTAAGTCCGGACACGATAGCTTCGATGTGGAGGACCGCATTATCTGCGGGATTGCAGGGAGAGACCTGGTTGTTTCCATTGCTGTAAACCAGGTCATCTTGCTCGTAAATGCAGACAGAGAGGTATGCAGCAGTCGGTAGCTGCGGGTAGTGGAGCCAGTGTTCAGAAAGGTGGAGCTGGAGGCGGAGTTCCAGCAGCAGGACAGCAGATGGCCAGATCTCAGGCCACTGAAAGAGTGTTTACCGTGAGGGGAGCTGAATCCTCTCAATCTACGGATCTTATACAAGGTATGTATTTGATATCTGGTAGACCTTATCTGTTTATCTAAGTAGCAGGATAGACGAGAAGTGATGGGAGTTTTGTTGAGGTATAGTTGTGACTGGTAAGATGTCAATCCTTAAGATCAATATCAGTGAGTGAGACAATTATTATAAGTCAAATGTTGATCGAGGCATAGTAGCATTAAGGAATCTAAGGTAATGATTAAATGTTGGTAGTAAGATGCATTGTATGAGTTTGGGAAGAGTAAATGAAAGTGTAAATATAATTTCACCTAAGTTGAATATGAGCAGAAAGAGATAAGCTCTTGCGTAAATTGAGTTTACTAGAGAAATTCAAAGTTGCTGAGTTACATAATCCTAATCGGCGTAGTTTCTTTTGATTTTAGTTTATTTTAAGGAGTGTTGAGATGTTTTACTTGGAGACTTGAAATGACTGATTTTGATATAATCTGGAATAGTGGAATACGCTCCAAGAAACTAAGACTGTGATTGGATATATTGAGTAGGAAGTTAAGGTGGTATGGATTGTGGTGTTAATTGTGGGAGTTAGATGTTGGAATAAGGTTTTCTAGTGGATCAGTACTAAAAAGAGGAAATGATTAAGTTTTAATTATGCCTATCAAGGATGACAGATTAAGGTGAAAAGTTAAGGACAATGAACAGAATGTAGTGATGGATAGTTTCGAGGATAAATAGAACGATATAGAATGAATTCTGTTATGAAGTTACCACTGTCCCTTAGGGGCAAGACAGCGATGGGAAATACAATGTAGGATTTTTAGAGTAAGACCGATAAAAAGATATTGTCTAGTTTCGAGTCACGAAATTTGGAGGACGGAATTTTTTTCTAAGTGGGGTAGTAATGTAACACCCTGATTTTCGTATATGTTGTATTACCGGTAAAGATATATTTATTTATATTTTTATCTAAGACCTAGGAAATGATTTTGGAGTTAAAAAAAATCATATCTAGAACCTACTCTATGGTTGGAAGCTCTGGATAAAATTTGGGTTTAAAATTCAAACGAAAACTGGTCTGTGTTTTTACTGACAGTATAATTTTATACCGGCAGAAAACCCTAATTTGACTCGAAACTGAAAAAAAATTATAGATTTTTATCATGTCTGTGAGGAAGTCTATTTCCCAAAGTTTTGCCCAAAAATAAAATATTAGATTTTATTCGGGAGAATTTTGGGGAAAAACGGATGGAAACCCTAATCGGGCAAAACGACGGAGCCAGATATGGAGCTGAGGAGATGGAAGTGATTGATGTGACAGAGGGGACAAGCATTAAATGTCAGGGGACAAGAATTAAATGAGGGGATAAGCATTTATGGCGTGTTTATGGCGATTCCTAAATATCTAGATATTTATAAGGTAAAAAGACAAAAATGCCCCCAAGCTTTCATGGTTATTAATAAGACACACCTCCTCACCCTCAACCACTCATTTTACATGGTTGTAAACCTTCCACTCCTCTCCAATTTCGTGCAGCCACATCCACTCAACCAAACACATTTCATTTTGCTCTCATTTCATCATCTTCCTCTCAAAAAACGTAATCGAGTAAACAACGAAACCGGATACGGATGCGCAGAGATACACCGGGAGACAGATCAGCGAGTCATCCATGATGACTAAGAGGGGATGAGTCACCATGATGAGTCATGGTATCTTCACCATAAATGATCATAAATGCGAAACCCTAGAATATCTAGATAGTTATGTAGTAACCTAACATATCCTAGTTAAATGGCAACCATGGTCAAGACCAAGACATCATCAAAGTGGCTTCTTCTTCCTCATTGTGGTGCACAACCAGTCACACCCTTGAAACACCCATCTACCACACAATTCATTCCTAGCCATGATGATTACTAAGACTAGCTAGCTTATAATACTATATTTCTAACTTAACTTAACCTAGCTTAGTTAACATTAACTCTGGTTATTAAGGACACATCTCCTATCCCTTAACCACTCAATTTACTTGGCTAAAAAAACCTCCACACCTAGCCAATTTCGTGGCTGTCTTCGCTCCTCTTCATCACTTCACTCATTCATTCATTTCATCATAATTCTCTAAGTCATTTCTCTCAAAAACCTAAGACTCCATGATGGCAAAGCTTGCATCTTGGATCATTATTTTCTTCATTTCAAAGTGAGGATCCTCTTCCTCATCCCCTTAACTCTCTTTATCTCCCACTACTTCGGATTAGAGAAGAATAATTGAGAGAGAAACCTCAATAGTTACAAGAAGCCTTTGTTGGAAGGTTTGACCCCTAGTTGGAGCAGTCGCAGTGAGAGAGTCACCAAACACTCTTCAACCGTTGGATCGTTCTCAAAGTTTAGAAGAAAGTTCAAGACTTGTGGTTCTTCATATCCAGTGGCCATAATTGTGAACAAACCTCCAAAGTATGAGATATTCTATTCGGACAGTGGACTGAAAGGATGAAAAACTCAACCAGGATACCATCTAACCTATCACCAGAGAATTACGATCTGAGATTTGTTAACCGTTGGATCTGGCTGAAACTTTGTGAGACTACTTAGGAAGGACAGTTATTCATTTTCAACGTTCTTTTCTATAAATAATCACCTGTGGCCAGAGAAATGGATCGAGAAATGTAGCTCTGTTTTGGTACCTTTTCCCTAGGATTCATGAGCTTATTTTGGATCCGATTTTCCCTAAGTCCAGTTGTTGCTCTCGTAAGTTTTTCCTTCGATTTTGTCTTTTGATTCAAATAGATCTATTTATTTGAAACCCTATTGTTGATTCGGTTGGTATTTGGTGTTTCCGGCGAATTGTTATACTCCTACATGTAATCGGGGCGGAAAGCGGAAATGGTGGATGTGTAAGGATGGATGGTGGCAGATTTGTGGATGTTGTTGGACAGCGTCCTGAGGTTCGTGGCAGTAGCGTGGATGCATTCGGAGCTTGTATGGGAAAACGTGCATGTCAATCAGGTAGGGGAAAGAAATATCCTGTCGTCAGAACGGATAAGTAGCGTATAATTTATAATAATGGTGTAGGGCGACCTAAACCCTACTAGTGGTCGAGTAATCGACAAGACCAAAATCGCATTGGCGACTATTCCGTAGTACCAATGATGATTTGGGGATTGTAGGATTACCACCGTTAGGATAATTTTATAATATTCGAGGATGTCTGATTTTATTACTATTGAACTGCTTGTGATGTGCTGGTTGTGATTAACTGCTTTATGTGATGTTTCTTGATATAGAAATTATTATTATTATTATTATTATTATTGTTGTTGTTTGTTGTTGTTGTTGTTGTTGTTGTTGTTGTTGTTGTTGTTGTTGTTATTATTATTATTATTATTCTTATTATTATTGTTGTTGTTGTTGTTGTTGTTGTTGTTGTTGTTGTTTTGTTGTATTGTGTATGATCTGTCGGGTTTGATAACATGCTTAGTTGGTATTTAGGTAAGGATATGTGTTGTTCGAGAGATATGCATGTGGGTGAGAGAATGATTGTGGTTTAGAAGTGCCTAGCCTAAATTAATTATTTTATAAATAAGATGTGACATGGATTGTGTGTTGAGACTGTGATGGAAGGTTGAGGCACTAGGTTGTAACAGATGCGGGTCAATGAGATTCATATAGTTGCATTGTTGTTCACAACCGTGTGTTGGGAACACACGAGGTCCGAAGTTCTCTCGGGATCGTCCCAACTTAGATTTAGGCCCGTGTAGCTATAGTGTCATTGCTTTGCATAAGCACCCTTAACCAAGGTGTTCACCGACAGTGTTGTGCAGCTATAGTGCCATTGCTTTGCATGAGCATTCTTACCATGGATGAGGTTGTGCACCGACTGTACCGTGCAGCTATAGTGTCATTGCTATGCATGAGCACCCTTGAACCAGGGTGTGCTCCGACTGTACCGTGCAGCTATAGTATCATTGCTTTACATGAGCATTCTCACCATGGATGAGGTTGTGCACTGGTTAATGGGGACGCGTCGCTTGAACGACTGATTGACATCCCTAACGAGGGATGTATGACAGGATTGGTAGTGGCCACGTTGGCATAAAGGTTTAATTGCATGAGATTGAGGGTAGAGGAAGATATCATGATTTGAGGATGATTGTTAGTTATGTCTGATGCTTGTCTTTGACTGTTATTAGATTATATGCTATGTATTCCTTTCCACTTATGATGATAGAACTATTTCTTATCTCCCTATTTCTGTATTTTGTGTGTGTTTATCTTATTCCATGAGAAGACCGATAGAGGAACCAGTTGCCGAAGAAAAAGATGGAACTCCATATGAACCGTACGCGGGAGAACGAGCTGTGGATTCCAGCGATATAGTTTAGTGTCTAGGGCCAGTGAGTCTTGTAAGACGTTTTTATTTTCCACTGATTAATACAGTTTGTGTAAGTATGTACCTGTAAGGGATCCTACTGATAGGATAACCTAAACAGTGTTTTGTATTATGAACGTTAGAGATATGGGTATATGCATAATATAATTATGGTGTGGGGTGTTAACTTTCTGAAGTTGGATGTGTTTATAATTAAGATTTTAATATCTTGTATTTTCGGGTTACGCTTAACGTTAAGAACGTGAATAAGTTTTAAATAAACAATTAATGGCACAATGGGGTGTCTCAGAGTGCTTTCTCATTGTTGGAGAACTTTTCGGGTTTCTCAGGGAAGGCAGTGCTTCCTTCGCGTATGGAGGACCACTGTTGCATCTCTTGGTAACACGGGAGCCAGTAGCCCAACTTCCGACTTACGTTGCGATAGAATTGGACAATCATGCATGTAAGGCCAGTTGCGCACATAGAATAGGTAATGATCCTAGTTGATCAGATTTCAAGGTTGGCTGTTATTACAATAATCTTAAGAGACGATTGTGACTGTTGATGTGCATGTTAATATGATATTCTATGTTGTTTCCTGTTTCATGATAATTGTTGCGTTTCTTACCTCCTATATGTGTCTGTTCCTCTATTCTTTATATGTTGGTTTGGATCGTGATTTAAAGGCTGAAGTGAATTATCAGCTTGTAAAGACACCGAGAAGGTTAGAAGTGATCAAGGTGAGGGTTATCCTTCACTACGACAAAGATGTCGATAGATCGTGATTGAAGAGACCTTCGAGGATGTTGTTAACTCTTTTAGTGTTTATACCACATCCAGTGGAGTGTATGTTATTGTATCTTTTATGTTGTCGCTTCCACAGTAACTCTGATGATGTATATGAATATATGTTTTAAATGTTTTAATTTTCCGCTGCAATTATATGTATTAATCATGTGTTAGTCCCATGTGGCACTCGGAAGGGTGTTATAGAGCTGGAAGTAGGCCTTTATATTACATGACTGAGGGATTGGGTATATTGGTCGTGGTCTATGGATCGGTTTGCATAACTCACAAATAGCATGGTTAAGATTTAGCAAATCCATGTTTTGTTAATTTAGCTACAAGTTAGTTTGCAAAACTTGTGGGTCTATGCAGGTTAGTTCTCAAAACTCATAGGTTGGTTCAACTTGTTTCAATTTGTGCATTATGAACCAATCCACAAACCAGCCTTGAAAAAAGATAAAATTAAATTATTTAATTTACCCAAAACCTTAACTTACATTTCCTTCCTTCCATTTCTATGGTATCGTAGCCTCTTAGTCGTCAGCCTCTCACTCCTCCTTCATTTTTAGTTTTTCTCTAACCCTCTCCATTGACCTCCTGCCACGACCATTGTGTCGTATGAAACCACAACGCCATTGTATTCTTTTGGTGTTCTAAAACAATTGTGTTTTTTCGTTTTTCCTTTTACATCAGGTGATGAACTTAACATGTATTTAATCAAATGTTTCCACCTGTTTTTCCTTTTTCTTTTCCATATCAAGTGATGACTAATGAACTTGTTGTAATAATTAAACTAATAAAGCAAATGATGACTAGTGTTGGGTAAAATCACACACATCAACAGATTTTCCCACATGCCCAAGGATCTTAGATGGAACACACACAAGCACACCACCAAGAGAATAATAGAAGAACACACAAAAACTTAACGTGGTTCGGCACCTCTTGCCTACGTCCATAAAACACCACAACAAAGTATTCACTATCTCAAATAAGATTACAAGATTGTAACCCACCCCATGTTGTGTAGCACCCTACAAACCCGAGTACCCCACTCAAGAGTTAAAAGGAATGATAGACACTCATTCATCTCACTACAAATGACCACCCACACTTGGGGATGCCTCAACACTTCACAAGACTCCCTTTATATAGTGGTGGTGTGTAGCTTCTTCCAAGCGTAGATAAATGTGAATTAATTGCTTCTCGCATTTTCAACACCTTTGAAAATCTTCATCTCCTTCTTCCAAAGACGAATGTAGTCTCCCCATGAGTCAAATATTAAATTCCAACAATTTACAATGCATTGGAATTTCTCACTTCAATTAATTAATGTTTGGAAATTTAAATTGATTTTTCCAACAAATCCTCCCTCAATTAAAATTATTAAACTTCCACATAATCAGAAAATTTTACCTTCTTCTCAACTTTGCTATCATGGCCGCTAGCTCTTCCAAGTAGCAAATGTTCTCTTTTTTCTTTTTTTTTTGTGTGTGTGTGTGTGTATTTGACGGTGTCACCAAGAGCCTAGTCCGCCTCCAAGTTAGGCCACGTACATGCTCTTCTACATACATGTACCGCTGTTGTCCATTATGCACAACGAAACACGCTGCCTAGCTTCCACATTGCTAGGAAGACTTTCGACACAGGGACCCCTCACATGGACCCACTGACTACCGCCTTCTCTTCAATACTCGTCTAGCCAAACCATCAACTCTGATACCACTGTTGGGTAAAATCACACACGTCAACAGATTTTACCACACGCCCAAGGATCTTAGATGGAACACACACAAGCACACCACAAAGAGAATAATAGAAGAACACACAAAAACTTAACGTGGTTCGGCACCTCTTGCCTACGTCCACAAAAACACCACAACAAAGTATTCTCTATCTCAAATAAGATTACAAGATTGTAACCCACCCCATTTTGTGTATCACCCTACAAATCCGAGTACCACACTCAAGAGTTACAAGGAATGATAGATACTCATTCATCTCACTACAAATAATCACCCATACTTGAGTTGAGGATGCCTCAACACTTCACAAGACTCCATTTATATAGTAGTGGTGTGTAGCTTCTTCCAAGAGTAGATAAATGTCAATTAATTGCTTCTCACATTTTCAACACCTTTGAAAATCTTCATCTCCTTCTTCCAAAGATGAATGTAGTCTCCCAATGAGTCAGATATTAAATTCCAACAATTTACAATGCATTGGAATTTCTCACTTCAATTAATTAATGTTTGGAAAATTAAATAGATTTTTCCCACAACTAGTTACAGAATCAAAGATAAGTTTGTATTAAAAGTGGTTTATTTAACATATTAGAAATCAAAAAAGTTATTATTTTTAATAAAAAAATTCATACCTGTAGTGGGTAGGGTCTGGTGGAAACCTAATTGATAGGGATGGCAATGGGTAAGGTCTAGGAGGTACTATAGTACTCGTTCCCATACCCACGCTTAAAAAAATACTCGTACCCACGTGGGTAACAACTTTAGTACCATTTCCCGTAAGTACACATACCCACACCTGTTACCCACACTTTAACTCAGAAAAGGCAATAAATAACAGAAAGAGCATTATAAATCAATTAAAAAATCACCCAAAAACTTTGAAGTCTAATAAGATCTTTCGAAACTCCTGGGAAATACTTCCACAAGCTTGGTAAGATCAACAAAATTTATAAAACTGGAATTGTGAGAAAGGCTATGCCATTAGTTTTTAAGATACTGATGTCACAATTCTTATATTCTAGGTACATTTTTTTTGTTATTTGAAGGAAAGGTGCTGGTGGATCCGTGGATGGTTTATATATAGGCTAAATTGTACTTTTGGTCCCCCCAAGCATCACGATTGTGCGATTTTTGTCCATCGGGTTCCAATTGCTATAAATTGGGTCCCCTAGGTATTACGATTGTGCAATTTTAGTCCCTCAGATTCCAATTGCGCCAATTAGGTCCCCTAAGTATTACAATTGTACAATTTTGGTCCTCCAGATATCACAATTCTACAATTTTTAATATCAACAGCCTATGTGGAACACATGGGACTGAATTGTCACTTAGTGAGACCTGCTCGGTAGCTTACATGACATTCCTATGTGTTAATTAAAGTATGTGAGGTGTTAATAATGCCGTATAGGAATGCCATGTAAGTTATATATATATATATATATATATATATATATATAAGGTTGTGGATGTTTTACCCAACTAATTAAAACGTTTTAACATGTTATGTACAAACTTTTCTACAAAGGTCAAAAGCATCACTCAACAAAACCAAATTATCAGGTAGACCAATATCTGTCTGGTACACACCAAGTTCCCAAATAGTCCTTAGCTTCCTACTAACCAAAGATGTATACTTAAGCACCATATAATATCATAGACAGATTGACCTTCTGCTCGGATGAAAATACTACGTCTCCGGATCCCAGGTATTGCGACATGTTTAACGTTCTTGTGGAAATATATATATATACACACGAGGAAGGATCAATTTACACCCATTTTAGCTTACTCCTCTTACACCCAATATTAGCCATTCATCATGTTTGCATCAAATGGCTCTAATTTATTTCCAAATGCTTACCCACGTGACCTCTTTTCACTGACCCAAACTGTTTTGCCTCGCTCACCCGGTCTATGCACAGTGCCTCTTCCTTTCTCTTGTCCGCCGCATGCCGGCTCAAGCGTCGCTGATTCAAACCTTGTGTGACACCCTTGTTCCATTCCAACCCTGTTTCATGTTGTTCTTCCATGTGACGACGACCCATGACTCTTTTCCTCATTTGAGACGAAATCTGGAGGCAAACATCGTGGAAGAGGGTGGGGGTATGGCGGCGGTGGATCAAGATATGATTTTTTTCAATTCTACCAATGGACCCTTCCATGTGCTTGAAATTAATTATGTGTTGGACTACTTGTACAAACTAGGAATTAGGAACAACAATGTTGGGACTTAGAAATTAGGAAGGTATCCCCTTTATACCCATCCGGTATATTCGTGACTGAAATTCTGAGAAAAGACAAAGTTCCTGGTTTAATATAATATAAGAGGACCATTTCATGATTTTTATGTGGAGCCTTACTAACAAAACTAAAACGCATCTCTGTTTTTCCTCTAGCCTTACTAACTAAACTAAAATGCATCTGGTTTTCCTTATCCAACATAAAGATAGAAATCAAAAAAGTTTTTTTTTATTACTTTTACCCTATGGGAACTTATTTTACTGAAACAAGAAATCAATCTTATGGCAGCAGGCTTCTTAAAGTTTGCGTGAGAGAGATGAAGAATGTGCGTTGGAGGAGAATGTAAAAGGGTGTGCGTTGGAGAAGAAAAGAAGCCATGGAAGAAGAAGTAAGGAGAGCACGTGACCCATCAGAGAAATGAGACGACCCTCATGAGAGTTACTAATTCTAAATATATTAGAGCCATTAGATGCAAACAATGGCTAATATTGAGAGTAAGTGGTGTAAACTTAAATGAGTGTAAGTTGATCCCTCCTCTATATATATATATATATATACACGCTATGCAGGGCGGGGTGGTAACTAAAATATCCACACTCATACCCTCTTTTACTTGCGGGTAATTACCCAGATCCGGACCCATACTCATAAAGTGGGTATTTACCTTATCCATCATGTATATTTTTTGTGGGTACCCAGCGGGTATGGTCTATTTTGCCATCCCTACTAATTGATAACTAATTAAATAGATGAAACTAACTATATCTTATAGTTAGTCATAACAAGGATTTTGTTTGTTTCACATGTCTAAAACAAGTATATTGATTCGGTGCATAGAGGTTGTGTTTCTCTTGAATGTTACCAACAGGCTCTCGCGATTGAAACGAGATATATCCTTGTTTCAAAAATACATAATTATTTTCAACTAAAAGAGTCAGCATACTTTTACGGTTTTCCAGTTCTATATAGCATACACTAATCATTTAAATTTTTTTTTTTTTGGCGATGAGAGATTAGGGTTTAGGAACATCAATGAGGCAGAGCAACCTCTTTCTGAAACCGAGTGTGATTTCAAAAACCCTAAATCTAAAATTCTTAGTTTTACTAATTTCAAAAAAAATATAGGGACTAAGTTAAAAATTATCATTAACTATCGGAACAAAAAACTTAGTTTAACCTTTTTACTATCTATATAAAATGAATAATTTAAATCGATAAACACGTGTAGAGATTCTGATGCCCAATTTGTAAAACAAAACTGTTATTTGAATACAAAAAAGGCATCGGGCACCATAAACATACGAATTTCAACTGAACCCCCGCTAACATTTACCAGGTCCGGTATCTTTAAAACCATTCGGGCATACGGTGTCGCGATTTTGTGATTTTAATCTTGAACTTTTGATTAGCTTTATTAAGTATTTGGCTCAATTTCCTAAGGCCAGTTTCTACAATATACTAACGGTCTAAATTTTCCAAGGCTAATTTACACGTTATTTGATTGCAAATGTTCAGTTTCTATATGCGGGCACTGTTGTTTTGTTTCCATAGGGTAAATAACACGTCGATTCGAAATGCTTGAATCTAGAGGATTGAAACAATGTCTAATAGTCGCTACTCTTCTAGTGTTCCACGCAAGCTCTGTGATGATCTCTGCCCAAGTACAATATCAATAGACAAATGCTATTTCTTGTGTGTCCCCCAAAAAAGTATTGTCTAGCTAAAATATGGAGTCTCACTGTTATGGATTCAGTCTTAACTTGCAACTTTTTTTTTTTATTAACTACTAACAAGTAATAAAAAAATATATTTAGCACGAAAAAATAGCTAGCCTCATTAGAACAAGGATAATCTCAAGCATCCTTATGTGTCAAAAATACCCAATTATAGTTACTGAGAGAGCCAAAACGTTTGAATACAATAATCTCAATGTTTCAATGCATCATGTACCAAACTCTTATTTCAATCCATCAACTACTTCCATGTATAAATAAAAGTGGTCAAAAGGAGAATTGCAAAATTTCAGAATACAACGTCATCTAAGTGGTTAAAGGGACGACAGGTTGTTGTTTGAAGTTGTTGCCATCGCGGTTAGAACTTCGGTAACAGATGCCATGACACTAAGAGCTGCTTTCAAAACCTCTTGAGGGCATCCTGGCTTTACAATGGTTCGAATCTGAAGCAACAAGGAGAAATTCCATGAGAAGTATAATATCAATAGAAGAAATTGAGAGGATTAAACAATGGTACACCCACTAACAACTTTAGACACAAGAAGGAAAAATGTAGATGAAGAGTTAACTTGGTCCTCAAGAAGTAGGTACTAATTTCATCATGCAAACGAGGAAGTAATGATCATTTATAAGAAACTGAGGTTTTAAGGTTGTGTTCAAGAGACAACAAATACCAGAAAGTGAGCAAGCATATTTACCATATCAATAACTCAATTTATCTAGTTGATTAAGTCTAACAGATTGCCATTTAGAAAAGTTTGGCATACCATAAAACTCAGAAATTTTAAGAATGAAACATTAAATAATAGTATGTCTTAAAGGCTCTTGTACTGTTAAAATATCTAATAGTTAATTGTCAAGACCTGTTCGAGATACTCTTGAAGTTTCTTAATGCGACCCATGTAGTCTTGGTCTTCAACAGAAAGTGTTAGAGCCTTGGCATCTGCACCAGGACCTTCAAACTGAAGTGGACCAGGATTTCTATAAATATCGTCCAAGAGAAAGCTCGCTGCATTTTGTGTCAACAACCTGCAACCATAATGATGCATCAGAGCAGGCAACTACCAAGAAATTAGATCAAGTAAACTGAGGTAGAAAAAATAAAAAGAAAAAGAAAAAACAAGTGTGCATATATAGTGCGCAGGAAGGATAACAAAACTTCCCATTCCCAAATATTCCACCTAAATGAAAAAGGATTATAAAATCTATTACATAAACTCACCGACCAATAAGAATTGCAAATAAAAATCTTTAGTTAATTTTAATTTCATATATAGGCATCATCCGCATACACACATATATGATACAACAGAAAAACAATTCTTACTCATATGCTTTGCCTCTTAAATCCACAGTAGCTGGATGAATAGCAGGTTTTCCAATTGATATGGCTCCAGGATTTGGAGACCAACGCTTCACTGTCATCATAGCCTAAGTTGATCAAAAACAGACAAAACGTGAACATTCTCTACCACAGAAAGTATTGACATATTATCCAAAACCATTATGAATAACCGTTAAATAGGGGATACAAGCAAGAATATAAAAAGAGCAAATACATACCGAGATTGGAGCAGCCCCACAACGCCACTTGTTTACTGGATTCTTCAGGTTAGTAACAGTTGCCATGTATCCATTTAAACCAGCAGCCAGTATATGGTAGCAGATATGTCCAAGAACCTGCAATAATATCAAATGGTTACTAACAAAAGAGGGAAATGCTTGCGGATCATGCTACTTAAAAGCAAATCAAAGGCCAATGGAACAACATACAAATGCATAGTCACAGTCAAATTTTGAAGGCAGAGATCCACGAGCTTGATAACCAAAGAAATGGCAAATGGCATTGAATTTCTTTCCCTTGTATTTGCCTTCTTTCTGTCAAAGGAACAAAGTAATATTAACATCCAGGTAGAATAGGATACATTTCCCTTCAAGTCACAACAAGCAATTAAGGCCAGGTCTATATAATCATACATTTTGGACTATCATGTGTCAAACTAGACCCAGACTGGATTACAATTATTAAGAAATGTTATTCTAGATTATATCATCATGATTTCAAAACAAAAGCGTTCACCATTTTTGTCACAAAGAAAATGTTCAATTTTTTAGAAGTCACGAGCAAAATAAAAAGAATGAAAAAGTCAGTGATAGTTTGTGAAGGAGCACAAGAATAACTCAATAACAGC
Source organism: Echinosophora koreensis (assembly GCA_035048595.1). Taxonomy (NCBI): domain Eukaryota; kingdom Viridiplantae; phylum Streptophyta; class Magnoliopsida; order Fabales; family Fabaceae; genus Echinosophora; species Echinosophora koreensis. Next base: position 1,472,433 of record JAPCYP010000096.1, read on the forward strand.
AAGATTGGGCTTACTCAATAATACTCAGCATTGCAAAGGAATGAAATATACATAAACAAATAAATAATAAAATCATGCATTCATGCATAATAATCTGTATAAGTGTAAAGATAACGGTGGAGAATCCAGTTATGTCAGTAGCAAGTAAAAGAAATATAGGAGACAGAACGTAACAGAGATCCAGTGGTCATACCACACGCTTGTTTATCTCGACCTCCACAAGGTATGCTAGTAGTTTCTCAGTCTCAATCTGCAGTCATTACAAAGAGGGGAGAACAAAGGCGTGAAGGAAGATTCTAGCAATTCATATGAACAGCAAAGCATCTGATGATTATTACCTGAGATAACTGTGCTGAGTCATCTGACTCAGGGTAAAGGAGCAGCTGCAGTATTGAAAATCATAGTTAGATTTTCATTTTCACTACTTTTTAGAACTGAATTGATTCAAGGCCAGTTTCCAACATGATAAATTTTGAGTTAACCTGTTTCCTAATAAAGGGTGGCAGAAATTCAAATAAAGCAGATGCCCATGGTGAAAGCTGAGAAGATATGTTGTCAACAGCAACACCTTGTCTGAGTAAACTATGAATTTCCTGAGGTACAAAAAGGTATTGGAAATAATAGGTTAAGGTTGTATCCGCTACAGTAGGACAAGAAAATATGTAATGCTAACAGATAACATCAGTGACAAAACAGAAACTGTCATTTTATGAGGCTTCAACAGTCTACAATGGCTTGAAGACACAGATACAGATGCATGAATACTTGTTTCACAAGTTTCAAGATGCTTTGTGCCAGGTGGGGCCTGAGAAAGGGAGGTTACCTTTAAGAGCGCATACACTTCAGGAATGCTCTCTATCAGCCCTTCTGGCAGGAGGATTACTCCATGGTATTTGTCTGAGTAAAATATAAGAATGTGATATTAGATATCAAAAGACCAAAAATTGAAGACTAGAAAAAGGCAATTCAGATAATTCAAACCTTGCTCTGCTCTAGCCTGAACTGCATCGCAAATTTGTTTCGTAATGTCAAAAATGGTAAGCTTTGATGTAGCAACCTCCTCACCAAGAATTACCTGCATATAGAGCATATAAAAGAATAGTTAGTCAGCATAGAACTATAGCACAATAAGTCATAAATGCTGCAAGACAATAATACTGACCATGTTTGGATGGGACTGGAGGGTGCATTCCAAAGCAACATGTGATGCCTTGCGACCCATAAGACGGATGAAATAATAATACTGGAAACAAAAACTCAGTCAGAAAGGTGCTTGGAAATAAAATTAAATGGAAAACTAGCTTATTTGATTGATGCATTAGACCCATTACCTTCTCTGCAGAGAGAGCATCAGTGCAGACATTACTGATGAGCTGAGAATTCACCTGAACAAACAAAAAGCAAAATTTCACTGGTACTTCAATTGCTAGTTATTTCATAGCACAATCTGCAAGCTGGCACGGCCCTAATGATCCCAATGTGTCTTTTTGGTTGGGAGAAAGGCACTTTAAAAGGCTCCAGTGAGATAAGGAACCATTTTATCAAACATCAAACATAATGCACAAAAGAAAGGAAAAAAATTCTATGCGCACAGCCCTATCATATCGAAAACAAATTGTCCATTATCGCAATTTACAATAAGTGGTATAATGCCAAATTACCAGCTTCATAATAACAACAATTTCACATATAAAGCACAGAGAAGCAAATATTGAGCTCTATCACATGTCCATACTCCATACTAAGAATAACGTTTAAACTAAATTTTTCACCATCAAAGGACAGATAAATACCTTACAAATTGTATCAAAACCAACAGTAGTTTCCACAAACTGGTTTTTAAGATCTCCATTCAAAGTTACCGGAACACCAACCACCTGCAGAATCACAACAAACATAATCAATAAATTATTATTGAAATCATATAATCAATGGAAACTACACAACATAAAGAACAGATAAATTCTAAACAAAATTAACTATAAAATGAAAAGAAAATCCCAGTTGTAGAGCTTCAACACCTATTTCGCATCATTGTAGACAAAATGATGAAATCTAAAAAGGCAAATAATTATACCTTTGTGGGACATTTTGCTTCGGCAAATGTTTCTGCAAGCTGCGCAGCATCTGTGTTTGATGTCACTCCTAAAAGATCATGTAATTCAACATTTAAAAACCTCTTTTCGAGATGTAAAGGTAAACCATACATGAAGGTCTAGGATAATTATGTATACCCCCAATGATGACAAGGCCATCTAGTTTCAAAGAGTTGCATGTAGCAAGTGCAGCATTAACTTGTTCTGTGGTCCTAATCTGATCTTTTGTCCGTCCAAGCAAATCATAACCACCTAATAAAGAAGAGCCATTGTATAATAATGAGTTAATTTTCTAAAGAGATAATTGACTGACTAATATAACAACTTGAGTTGCCACATCCAACCTTGATTTTTGTACGTGGAAAGAATGTCATCAGTTATCTCCAGAGTTTTCTGGGCAAATAGACCATCTGAACCACCTGGAGAAAGAAATAACCATATGCAGAACTAGTTACTCAATTGTCTAAAAGATATCTGTATTTTAAGGTGAAAATAAATACATATACAACATATATTGCATAAGAAACAGAAATATCAAAATGATTAAAACATGGAATTAATATATTTAAAATATCCTGATTGTTAATAAATTACTTAAAAATCTTGCCACGAGACTTTATTATAACAAAACAATCTTTTAAGATCTCAATCCAATAGACACCCTTAGTGACAATTAAACAAAAACTGAAGATCCATCATGCAAATTACCAAGAAATCCAAGTAAAACATTGTCACGGTTGTGAATTTTGAGAGCATTGTAAAGACCCCAAATAACATTGTGTCCTCCAGGAGATTGTCTACCACAAAAAACAATTCCAACCCTGTAACAACAACAACAACAACAACAACAACAACAACAAAAAAAAATGTCAGATTAAAACATACAAGCACCATAAACAGATTTACACCTATGCATAGGTAATATCAAAAGGATGAACAGATGTTAACCTAATAGGTGGATGTTCAGATATGATTTGAGCATCAGGGACTTTAGCTGTGGCCCTTAGAAAGTGAGCCAAAGGGTGTCCATAAGTGTGTGGAAACAACCGGCTTATTGAAGGGGCATCAGCAGGGTCAGCAGTTGTGGTTGCATCACCAAATTCAACCCTCACAGTTGTTCCCTGCACAAAAGAATCAAATGGGTCAACCCCATTTCATGCAAATTTATCATCCAAGTCAAGAAAAATCAAAACTTGGTGATTCCTATTGCACCACAAACACTTGAAAAAAGAGAGATCTAACAATAGAAGAGAGTGGTAAGTACCTGGAGGCAAGGAGGGAGTTCTGGCTGGTACAAAGATCGAATCTTTTGAAGATCTGAGAGTTCTCTTGGAATACCATAGTCAGAATCCATGGATTATGTCTCTTTGATGCTTTGGGTTGAGAAGAGAGAGAAGTGAAGTGAGGTTTGAGAAGAGAAACACAAGAGAACACAACGTTGTTGTTGTTGTTGTTGTTGTTGTACTATGATAGTGGGGCTGTTGTGTTGATGAGTGTTGGCTACCCTTTTTAAGTTACACCTACCCAACTTTTTCTCTTCTTTTTCAAAACCGATGACCCAACTATCTATCCAACGAAACAAACCTGACAAGCCCACCGGAATCGGGTCCCTTTTCTTCTTTTTGTTTAATTTATTTACTTTTTTTTTGGTTATGAGTTATTCTTCTTTATCAATGGTTGAGTTGTCGAATATGAAGTTTGAAGTTTGAAGTTTGAAGTTTGAAGTTTGAACCCCTTTCCATATCCGAATATTCGGTTTTGTTTTTTTTTCACCCTATCATCACCAAGCCTCCATTTGACGCCACTGTTTTTTTGTTTATTTTTTATTTTTTAATGATCCTGGCAAAGCAACCAGTCCATAAGCTTTTGTCATTTTCCAAGCTAGAACAAAAAGTAGGGCAAAAGCAATTAAATTTACTTTTACAATAAAGTGAAGTAGGGAATAAAATCAAGATCAAGATTATATTTATAAAAGTTCACCCAAACTTAAAAAATACGCAGTGCATGAAATATTTTCCAATTTAAAAAATCAAGATGCCAAATGCAAGACTAAGGAACTCATTGAGCCATTCAAGGATTTCTTTTGATGAATGAAATTTATTTTAGGATGGATAAGTTGTTTTCATAAAAAGAAAAATTGTAATTCATATTGGTTTTGTTTGTTAAAAACTAGTTAATAGTAGATAAGTGCTGAGAGTAGATAAACTTATAGCAGATAGCAAGAATTTTGGATTTATAGTGTTTGGTAAAATCAGCGGATGAATTAGCTGATAAATATAAAATATATGCTTTTTTATATCAATTTTATACATGTATATTATTTTAAAATAATTGTCACTTTAATACTTTAATTTTTTTTATCATCTCAAAAATTAAAATATTACTTTTTAAATTTTTATTTTTATTTCAATTATTTTATTAAATAAAATGGTATAATAAAATTTAAATGGCATGTTGATATGATTTTTATGTAAATTTTATTACTTTGTAGACAAAAAAATACATTTTCTATATTATTTTTTTATCCTATATTTATATCTAATGCGATTTTTCACTATTTGACCTCACTAACACTCACCCTTTAAAATTTATTCCAAAATCATCTTTAATTCTTCTCTGAATTCTTAACTTGTCCAACGACGATGTCCTTAATTTATGTTTTCATAATATCTTCCTCTTGAGAAAACTGAAAATCTCATTTCTTTTCTTGTTAAAGTTTTTAATAACTTAATTAATCATTATCAAGTTAAGACTCTCAGCCAAACCAGTCATACATAACATAATTCCATATAAGCATATAGACATTTATAAACATTTATTTACGAACAGTTAATCAAAACAACATACTCTCACCAAACATTAAACATCACGAATACAGACATACCCAAACAAAACTTTAAGCATGTAACTACCAAACTCATGAAATAATCTCCCCTTACCTATAGCAGAAAACTAAAGACCTTTTCTTTGATATTCCAACATTTAGCTTCCTTCACAATGAAGTTGCACAAGATTACACCTCAACTAACAACCTGACATAACGTTCCGGGTTACTCTGACACTTCATCATGCACGTAGACAACTCCCGTCAGCTCCCAAAAAGTAAATCATTCTTCTCCAAGCATGACAGTCACAACCAACATCACAGAGAGGGAGTCCAAGCATTTGCAACAACCAGACAACATAAAAAATCAATTATCCATCATCAAAACATACAATCTAATGAAATCAAATATTTATTTTATAGAAGTAGAACCAATTTCTTAAATAAAAACCAGACTTGGAAAATTAGTGTTCATCACCACAATTGGGGAAAATCAATTTTAATCATAAAATAAAGAAATTAGTTTAGGAAACATCAATTAACAGTCCCAACTACACTAAAACAGAATCAATTTCAATAAAAATCAGATTTGGGGCTTAGGGTTTACAACACAATTTGGGGAATAATTGATTTGATTAGAGAATCATGAAATTGAACTTAGAAATCATCGATTATAAGTCCTAATTGCACTAAAACAGAATCAATTTCAGGATTAGAGTAAGATTAAAAATTAGGGTTTGGGTGAAATTAGGGAAATCCGAAATTAAGAGGGGATTTGAACAATTAGCATGAGGATTTGATCAATTTGGGGATTTAGGTCCCAATTTAGAACTTAGGGTTAGGGTTTCAACATTGGGGGTTTTGAATTCTAGACAAGGAAAGATGAAATCCAACTAACCCAAGGTAGGGAAAAAGCACTGTGACGACGGCCTAAGGTGGTGGTGACGGCGGCGGCGACGTCTCGGCTACTCCGGTGAGGTAGCTCTGAATAATGACTTTGAAGCATGGGTTTTTGTGCTGACACCACAAGGAAAAAGGAGAAGACAACAGCTAGATGTGGTGAGGTCCGATCCGGCGGAGACAGCGGCGGAGGGACGGTGGAGCTCCATTTTCGTGCAACTGCAACAGTTCAAAACGAAACCAAATGACCAAAGGTGTGGTTCCGCGAGTTCTATAGCATGGATGTCCTTTCCCTACAAGGCGCGGTCGAACGGCGACCGGACGGTGGGCTGGACGGCGGACTAGACGGCGGCTGGGAGCAAGAGAGAAGGAGGAGAAGTTTTGAAGTGAAGAGGAGAAAGTTTTGTTCAGAAATGAAGAAGAAATAGAAAGAAAAGAGGGAGATGGGGTCGTGCGCTGTTTTAAGGAGGAAGGGGAAAATTATTTTCATTTTTTTTTTAATTAGTAGTAGGTACAAAAATGAGTGATTAAGATTTGGGCTTAAAAATAGACAAGTTTTTGGCTTTTGGATCTAAAAATAATGAGGGAAAAATATAAAATTTCATAATTTGAAATAGAATAGAGATTGATGGTTGAATTGGTCAACCAAGAAAATCAATGATCCAAAATTAATCTCCGATTTATTTTAAATTGACATATTTTAAAATCTAAAATTAAATAGAGTAAAATATGAAAATAAATTTCTTTCAGTCATATCATTTGAAATATTTTTTTAAACAAATACGAATGGTGACAATAACATAATATTATTGTTTAGTAAGCGTGCATACATTGCAATAATGCAGTGCTAAAACACTCAATAAAATAATTTTAAATGAGTAAATAAAATTGCTCAAACTAAACAACCTAAAAATTAATAAAAATAAACATCTAGATAATTAATCACTCCAAATAAAATAATATGAACAAATATGTAAAAACTGGGATGTTACAACACTACCCCTCTTAAATAAATTTCTTCCTCGGAATTTCTTAACTCGAAAGTAGGCAGGATCTTGTAATCGCATCTTAACCCCAAGATCCTACATTGCATTTCCCGTCGCTGCCTCCCCCTTAAGTGACATCGGTAACTTCATAACAGAATTCATACTTACCTTCGTTGTTTATCCTTAAAAATATCCACCACCACATTATTCCCACAATTAACACCAAGATCAACACTACCTTAACTTCCTACTCAAGGTATCAATCGTAGTCTTAGTTCCTTTGAGCGTGGTCCATTATTCCAGATTATGTCATAAACACACGTCTCAACCTCAAAGTAAAGCATTATAACACCCCTTAATGTATACTGAATCCAAAAGAAACCACACCGGGTAGGATTATCTAACTCATCAACTTTGAACTTCTCGAGCAGCCTAGTTTTACACAAGAAATCATCTTTTTCGCTCACATTCAACTTAGGTGAAACTACTATAGGCGATTTCCTCTCAATCTTCTAAACTCATACAATCAATCTTAACTACAAGTATTTGATCATTACTCTAGATTCCTTTGGTGATATTCTGCCTCAATCATGATAAGATCTATCGTAATCGTCTTACTTAATGACATTGAGCTTTAGGGGTTCTCATTTTTACCAGTCACATCTACACCTCAACAAAACTCCTATCACCTCTTGTCTATCCTACTACATGGACGATCGTACTTAGGTACTACACTTACTCCCAGCCAGCCTTCTAAGGATCAGATTGTTTCTTTCTTGTCCATCGAATTGAGGGTGATAAGTTGAACTTAGCCTCAACTTGGTCCTCAACATTTAGAGCAGATTTTACCGAAAATGTGAGGTAAGTTTCGGTCTTCATTTGGAATGATGCTGGAAGATACTCCATAAAGCCTGTTCAGTCCTCTGAAACATACTTCGGTTAATTTCTCCACTACATAGTGGATCTTAACAGCTAAGAAGGGTGTCGACTTCATCAACCTATCCACGATCACTTGAAACTAATCAAGACTCTTAGAGGTCGTCGATAAACCCATAACAAAATTCATTGCGACGCTATCATCTTAACAAGGGAGGTCTCAAACGTCAGGTTATCCTTTCACTATATTCGACTAAATCTGATATCATGATATGGATCAGATAAACTTTCTCATGACTCATTGGATAGATCACACGTCAATGACGCTTGGAAAAGATATAGGGTAACATTGATCAAAAAGTGATAAGTTCTATCGAACTACATAGAGAAGAATTTTACAATTTGAAAGATCCAGGAGTGTCCAGTATGTAAAAAGATTCTTCAATAGGTTCGTAAGTGTAAAAATGCCCGGTATATTCTTACAAACATGACTCTACTAAATTTCCTTCTTTCACAAGAACATTATAGTGGATTAGGAAATCAAAAGATGAACAGTTCCTAACCTCAAGAGGATTCAATTAGTACAAGGAATTTACAAAACGACGATTTAAAAGGAAAACAGTCTGGTAAAAAATCAGATTGGTTCACATCTACCAAAAGTAGAAGTGACTGGAGTAAGTTTCATCAAAGAACTTCTGCTACCAAGAAGGCATCTGCGTTACAATTCAAGAAATAGTCATAACAATTTTTTTAAACGAAATGTCAAAATATGAAGACCAATGGATACTATCAAATCAATCCACTCAAATGTCTAATACACTAGCGGTTATTTTAGAAGCGTGAGTACAAATTTTCACATACAAGGAGTCCAGTGGAGTAAATTAAAATTACCGACTAGCATGACCAATTGATGAGTCATGATAGACTTTAAATCAAGATTAGAAAAGTCAGTTCAACACGTACAAAATTGATCACTTTGATTGTCTAATACCACCATAGGGACTTGAGGGACAATTGTTAATTTACAAGTTCATAAATGATCAAATATTACAGTTAATAGTTTCTTAATCATGAGACATTCACCTAAGGTTGAAGATTCAAATCGGCTTGCCTTGGTTCCAACAAGCACAAAGGTCTTTCCAGACATGCTTAGTCTGGTTTGTTGTTGTTTCGTGTGTCCTCCTCTGAATCGGGCATGATCACGGTAAACTTAGTCAGTCTCCTAGTCATGCGAAGAGTTGGCCTTTCCTTGCAAGCTAAGCCAACGACGCAACAATCTTTGATAGGTCCTCACTCTAATCTGGTGATAACTCATCCTCAAGTCAATCTTTGAGTAGACAACAACTCCTAGCAATTGATCTATCATATCAACTATGTGCGGCAGAGAGTACTTGTTCTTGATCGTCACTTTGTTGACTTGTTAGAAATCCACACGGAGTCTCGAACCTCCATACGACATTGGTGCTTCCTACGAGAACACACTCGGTCTAACAAACTGCTCAGACAACAAATCTTCCAGTTGAATCGAGGCGTCTAACTCGATTGACTTTGTAGGCGACATCCTACACAAGGAGATAGAAATCGGGCCGAATCTAGAATCCAGATCGATCGAAAAATCAATATCACTCGCAAGCGGCAAACTTGGGACATTCTCAGCGAACCTTCCCAGAAAATCCACTTTAACAGGCATACAATTCAAATGTTTGACACAATATAAAGGGATAACCGAATGTGTCACACATGACCCAAAGCACAAATTACGAGCCATGGTTGTGACACTCTCTACCCCGAAACGTGTATTATATAAATAGTAAATAAAAAGATTATTATGTGTTTGCGGAATAAAAACGTAGATTCTTGAAAACATTTTTCACAAAACATACTTGAGAGCATCACAACATAAAACTTAAATTTAACTAAAGAATAAAATAAAAACATCATAAACAATCATGAAGTTTGTATGGAAACATAATGATAGTAAATTAATCCCTTGACCCGATGTCACATATATCAGAGCTTTAGATTCCCATACAATATAAATAACCAAGTTTCAAATTGAAAACATAAAGCACTAAGACAACATGCAATACAGCCGTCGCCAACAGCTACATCACGACACTTCATTGAAGGCATCCCTCCACTACTCGTATATTCCTGTAGATTCCTCCTTCTCTGTCACAAGACTAAAAATGTTGTATGGGTGAGAGATCATGTTCAAACCATATAAAGAGAAGAGACAGTAACCAAGACAACACGCATACACAATTACATAACCTTAGCATACCATCCAACATACACACATAAACACACGACATATCAATTTACATCATATCATATAAACAACTTATGTTAAGATGCAAGTGCAACACTACTCCGCTATTCCGTTATGCATGAGGATCCAAACTATCTCTGGATGTCAACTTCGGAGTTACATATCCATATTGGCCATAAAAGCACCAACGTCGGCAGTTCACCAAACCATAGGTGAACCCCTTAGATAGCCGACGTATCATAACTGGATACGCCACCTCGAGGGCGCACAGTTCACCAAACTATGGGTGAACCTCCCGAGACTTGGGCCAGATCATCATAACAGGATGACCTCCCCTATGTTGAACATCCCCCACTAATCAACTTCAACGTATGAATGCGTGAGCACAACAACACACAAGTCAACCACCTCCTTTGCTTGGGCCAAAAAGTAACCAAGATTTATCACCAACATCAACATCAACACCTTAGACCCGAACCGTGGGGTCAAGGCTCCCTTGGCCAAAAAGCACCAAGGTCCAACTTAACAACAGCTCGACCAAAAAGCATCAAGGTTACTTTGGCCCAAAAGCACCAAATTGTAACAACGTGCGGTAACCCATAAGGTACCGACTTAACCATCTTATCGTCTTTAAACATCTTAATTAATATAATTAAGTTATCTAATCTTCATCATTTTATTGGTATATTATCATAACGGTATTGGGGATAATAGGGGTTGGAACTCCTTTAAAACATTAACCTTGGATTCTGTTCAGGAGGGGAAGCACGAGTGTGCTTACCCTATGCACGGGAGTGCTTAGGCAGCGTGCCCTGTTTGAATTTCAAGCTGGAGCACGGGCGTGCTCTTATTAAGCACGATCGTGCTTCCTGTAGCATGGCCGCACTGATCTGGGCATGAAGGGTTGGGAACCCTTTGCCAAATCCTTTGGGGTAAAACATAGATCAAACCTATTGGCCTTTACTAAGTCCATTAACAATAAATCTTATCACTTTCGCTTAATCTTTAGGTCTTATGACTTTTGGGGAATTAATCCTTTAATCTGGTTTCTCTCAAACTCTCATGGATCAATCCCTAGGTCTTAACTAAACCTTTTGGCAAAGACCTCACACTTATTATTAACATTCAAGTCTTGTGAATAACTGGGAAAACATCTCTTAATTCTCGTTATCATCATTAAGTATTTTAACGTCTTTCATTATTGTTGGCATTGACATCCTCAACAACAAACACTCATTAAGAACACAACATCAAACAACAACCAATAACATCATAACTCATCATAAACATGGCATCATAACATCATCATAGATATGGCATAACATCATCATCATCAACATTAACAAGTCATATCATCATCAAGAATCATGCCAAATCAACACTATCACATACACTCATATCAACCTCCATTAGAACATATTCACACAAATTCACACAATTGAATCAATTTGTTCATTATTAAGGTTCATTACTCCTTCAATGAATATGACATATTACGATCACAAACACCACATATATACTTTTGTTCATACAAGGATTCATCAATCAATCAAAGTAAGCATAGAAGCACAAAGAGGAATTAGGCAAAAACCCCTAACCACCTCAATTCCCTCTCAAATCCCATATAGAATAAACACTCTCTCCCCCCATACCTTGAATTGGATTTCGCAGCACATTGAAAAGAGGAGAAGGGATGTTCCGCAATTTCGTTTGAATGCTTCTTCACCGCGGCATGAAAACAACAATGAGAGACACCCAGAATCATTCCTTATTTCAAGAAAACTCAAAGGAGAAGTAAGAAGAACATAAGGAATGATTATTACCTTTATTTGAGACCTATGGAGACTGAAAGGAATGAATAAAAACACTAGCAAGATGACTCTATAGCAACATCAATGTTCTCATGGCAGAAGATAGTGAAGGACGATGAATGCGAGCAATTTTCCTTCAAGAACTATTGAGAGGAACCAAGGGAAAACAAAAGAGATGAGGAGAGGCAGCTTTTCTGAGTATTTAGTAATGGGAAATAGGGTTTTTGTTGAGTCTTGTCGTATACAAAAGGAGTTAGGGCGTAACGGGTTCCTATTTCAGCCCAAACTGCGTATGGTTCGGTAGTTTGCACATTACTTGAGCTACGAGTGTCCGATTTGGGCGTTCTTGGTGTCGTTAGAAAGCTTAGAGAAATATCTACAAATTAATGTCTAATGACCGAATCCTAAATCGTACTTTAAGATGGTCAAAAGTTCGATGGAATTTTAGCGACAGATTTGGTAATTATTCCTAGATAGGATACTTAGGAGGTTATGATAAGATCTTAAGAGATAACCAAAAAGAGGATTATCCTTTATTAATAAGGACTCAAATCTGTTTGGTTGATGGGCTAAAATCTAAGAATTACACTATCTCTATTTAAATACTAAATCACATGATATCTCATCATATCATTCTTAATCACTATTATTAATAAAATCACATATCATATATTAACATATAAAATCACAAACAAAATCATATATTCATATAAGATTACACATTAAGCGACACAATCTCATATTAATGCAAATAATCATATATTAATATATATATATTATCATATGTAATAATATATACATACATATATATGTATAAGCATAAAAATACTATAACACTAATCACAATTACATTATCAATTATATAAATAACAATACTAACTTCATTAATAATAATAATAATAATAACAACAACAACAACAACAACAATTAGGCATCCATAGTAACATATAGCCTTATGCGAAAATCAGAGTGTTACAATGGTTTCCCACAAGGCAAAACTAGTGGAAACCCATCAAAAAATAGATACTTATAAGTCAACACACATTGCTTCGACAAGGAAACAATTCAAACAAGGTCAAACCAGAGATCACACAACAAAAACATAACAGACCTATTCCCTAAAGTTCCCGAACGACTCGACCAGCTCTGATATCACAAATGTAACACCCCCTCGGTGCTACATGCTTAACTCGTTGCGGAAAACATAAATAATAGAAAGATAAGCTGGTTGCTTTTGGAGAATAATTTAGGTATATAATTATGTTTCGAAAATGCAGATCTAAAAATTTTCTTACGATTCGAATGTTTACAATCGCTGAGGCAAGAAAATAAAATCACAATACATACATCATAATATAAATCTCCACAAAATCATTAAATAAAATTTCTCGCCGAGGCGTACAAGTTTTCAAATACTCATAATAGACCCTAATAAATACTTAGAAAAGACTTCATACCCTTACACCAAAAAGATGACTCCCCAACTAATCAAACACAGAGATATCCGTTGGGAAATTCTCCAATGTCATCCCCATCATCGGACACCTCGAAAACAAGGCGTCGTAGCTCACTCCAGTGAGTGATACGAGAGAAAAGTGGGGCCTTGCCCATGACAGCTCACAAATCATCATTGTTTGCATCATGATCTTCAATTCTCAGGGTCTCGTGGTGATTCAGAATACTGTTGAGATAAAACTGTACATATATCCGAAAATACCAAAGTTATTTCACGTGTACATAGCAAGGTGAAATACTCATATATAAGAGTTTATCATGATAGCCACATACGCGAGACACCAAACAAAACATATATATCCACAGTGATATATAATAACATAAATAAAATCAGAATCTCAACAATAATATAATCCACTCAAGGGATTTCCATTCCGACAATCAATATGATTTTCAAAAGATGCGTGATACTTCTTATATCACTATATGTTTCTTAATCTCCGGAGATCCTAACTTCCCTTCGTCGAGCAGTATAGGCTCGCAATATCCCCATAACACAATTGTTCTCATGAGACTCAGCCTCTCAATTTAGGTTCGAGTTCCAATTGTTCAAGGGTATCATGTCTCAAGCTAAATAATATTAAATAGTTCCCTATTTAGTACATCCATGCATGGTAGTCGATTTCCACGACTCGAGGTTGCAAAGCCCCGACCTTCTGTGGAGTTCGAACCCGAATGTCCCTAAAGACCCGTTTCCTTGGTCCGTAACTATCCAATTTATCAATCCACTTATGGATTGTAGCTCATCAACATAATGGTACTCATCAACATAATTGTAACTAGAACGACCCGACGTCTCGACCTCTAGGTTCTCTCAACTTTCTTGTTTGCAACACAGTTTTCGTTCTGTGAAAACAAATACGAAAACAAAGATCTGATACTCATCAAAGTTCATCGGAATTATTTTCGCTCTCTTAAAACATGTCATAGAAAATCTTTTCCACTGAAATTCATTTCTAAAACTATAAATTGTCAAAAACCTTTTTAAAATCTTTTGGCTCGAAAGCAAATCTTTAACAGTAATGCGATTTTTCACTATTTGACCTCACTAACACTCACCCTTTAAAATTTATTCCAAAATCATCTGTAATTCTTCTCTGAATTCTTAACTTGTCCAACGACGATTTCCTTAATTTATGTTTTCATAATCTCTTCCTCTTGAGAAAACTGAAAATCTCATTTCTTTTCTGATTAAAGTTTTTAATAACTTAATCCATCATTACCAAGCTATGACCAATGTCATGCTCCCAGCCAAAGAGGTCATTCATAACATAATTCCATATAAGCATATAGACATTTATAGACATTTATTTACGGACAGTTAAGTAAAACAACATACTCTCACCAAACATCAAACATCACAAATACAGACATACCCAAACAAAACTTTAAGTATGTAACTATCAAACTTATGAACTAATCTCCCCTTACCTATAGCAGAAAACTAAAGACCTTTTCTTTGATGTTCCAACATTTAGCTTCCTTCACAATGAATTTGCACAAGATTACACCTCAACTAACAACCTGACATGACGTTTAGTTTCGTGTGGCTACAAAAGTTCAAAACGAAACAAATGACCAAAAGTGTGGTTCCACGAGTTCTGTAGCGTGGATGTCCTCTCCTTACCAGGCACGGTCGAACGGCGACCGGATGACGAGCTGGACGGCGGCTGGGAGCAAGAGAGAAGGAGAAGTTTTGAAGTGAAGAAGAGAAAGTCTGGTTCAGACATGAAGAAGAAATAGAAAGAAAATAGGGAGAGGTTAAGATTTGGGCTTAAAAATAGACATGTTTTTGGCTTTTGGATCTAAAAGTAATGAGGGAAAAATATAAAATTTCAAAATTTGAAATAGGATAGAGATTGATGGTTGAATTGGTCAACCAATAGAATATCAATGATCCAAAATTAATCTCCATTTAATTTTAAACTGACAAATTTTCAAATCTAAAATTAAATAGAGTAAAATATGGAAATAAATGTCTTTCAATCATATCATTTGAAATATTTTCTAAACAAATACGAATGGTGAAAATAACATAATATTATGGTCTAGTAAGCATGCATACATTGCAATAATGCAGTGCTAAAACACTCAATAAAATAATTTTAAATGAGTAAATAAAATTAATCAAACTAAACTACATAAAAATAAATAAAAATAAGCATCCAGATAATTAATCACTCCAATCCTGGTGGCTTCCAAGCATGCTGCCCCATGCTATGTGGCGTGTTTACCTTTCAAATCCAGTATAATAGGGTGTCTGTAATGATGGTTTTGGATAGATAATCGAGTGTGTCAGAAGAGAAGGGGCAATTTTACTCTTCCTTTCTGACATGCACGGGGACATATATGATTAGGTTCCTTCCCGAGGCGGGAAAGTCTACGGTGTACGAAAACAGATGGGAGTGGCCAAGCAATTTAGGTCGACCGACGCAGTTTGCCCTGCATATGGGGCTTTATGGGCTAGTCTTGTCGGGTCGAGCCTTGCTTGGACCTAAAATTCGCTCTTGCCTTGGGCCTTGTTATTGTTGAACTGGAACAGATGCCCTTGGGACGGCCCTGGCTGGTTTCAGGTAGGGGCGTTCCACTTCAAAGAAGGGAGAGGCACATGTTTTCTTTTTCCGAGGCTTCCTTCCTTGGTTTTGATGCGGACCCAATCAGAGGCGTTTTTATTTGTTGTCTTTTCGATGTGATGTTTTTTAGCAACATTCACTTCAGCCTTTTTTTCCACCCAATGGCTTTTTGGGTTTGCATGTGGCTACCATTTTTTAGGGGTTTTTATCCTTCCGAGATCTTTTAAGATCTTTGTTTCCTTCGAAAGAGGGAAATCCTAGTTTTTGCTATAAATAGGTGAAGGGGTTTCCTGCTTTCCCTGCGAACCCTTCATCTCTTCTTCTTCCTCTTTAAATGGAGACTCTTTTTCCTCATCAGCTTATTGAGCGATGGTTCTTTCATGGGAGACTATGTATTGTTGGCACTGCACACTTTTGAGTGTCAACGATGTTTGCGATGTAGAGGGTGAGTCTCAACTGTGGATATATGCCTTGACAGGTACACTTGTTTTGATGATTGACAAAAAGGGCTCAAATCAATAAAGGACTTATTTACAAAAAGCGTGAAAAAGGAAGGATATTCAATACAAGTTGGGTTAAGGGATTTTTCCTTTATTGTATTGTTTGCTTTTAGATTTTATGTAAGTGGTATTAAGGCTCCTAATATTAACTTAATCACACACACATAAAATCAGTTTTTGAATAAAGGACTTAAAAAAGCATTTAACTAGCTTTTATTGAAAATATTCTTTAGCTTTTAAAGTCTTTCAAAAATCAATTTTTTTCGGGGAATAATCGATTATGGTAATCGATTATGCAGCTCATAAATTTGCTTATATGAGTCTTTAAACATTAGAGCTGTTGTCTTTTGAAATTCAAATTTTTGAATCAGTATAATCGATTATGGTAATCAATTATACATTTTTTGAACACCTTTTAAACTCAGCATAAATGACTTTATTGTGCATTAAAATGGTTTTAATTATCTTTAAGTCGTTGGGTTTGAATTTTGAAATTATATAATCGATTATGGTTTTTCCAAAATCGATTATTGCTTTTTAACCAAAAGTCAGAGAGTCTATAATTGATTTGTATAATCAATTATGCTCATTTGAACAGTCTTTGAACTTAAACATAGAACATGTAATCGATTATTATAATCGATTATGAGCTGACTGTTTCAAAATGCGCTTTGTGAAATTACTTAAAATAATCGATTTTGGTTTTTGAATAATCAATTACTGTGTGAGAAAAATCAGTTTTCAAGAGATTTTGTCCTAAGCTTCATTGTATTATTTAAAGGTCATTTTGAGAGAATGCTAATCACGAAATACACTGAACATATTCTTTCTTTCTCCTCTTGAATCATATTCTCTAATACTCTCATAATCTTATACTTGCCAAGTCAATACTAGAGAGCCTTATACACCACATAGGTGTTGATTGTTATTGAGCTTCAATTTGTATTCATCTATTGCACTTTCGAGTGCTTCTTTCTTGTAATCATTTTATGATTTCTTAGTGAGTTAATCTCTTGAAAACGTTTAGGAAGAGTATATCCTGTGATTTGTGTAAGGGTTCTCTGAATTGTAAAGATTCTAATTGATCATGTTTAAAAACTAGAGTTGATTGGAAACCCTTGATGGTATTGACTTGGGAATTAGACGTAGGCCACTGGGTAGTTTGTGGCCGAACCAGGATATCTCACTTATGTTCATCTTCTCAAACCCTTATCTCTTTTATTTCTGTTTTATCTTTTACAAAAACTTTTTTACTTGCACGAAACGTTTATAAATTGTTTTTCAAAATATTTTTTAAAAAGAAAATTATTTTATTTTGCTAAAGTTTTTGAAAAACATAATTCACCCCCCCCCCCCCCCCCCTTTGTGTTTGGAGTAACTTGTCAACAAGTGGCATCAGAGTTTAACTCTTGGATATAATGGATGAAACTGCCTCAATAGGAAAGATGACTTCAAACGGTTTTTGTAGCGAGGGAAATTCCGTAAATAGACCCCCATCGTTCAATGGTGAAGGGTATGGATACTGGAAAGAAAGAATGCAAATCTTTTTAGAAGCTTTTGACATTGACATTTGGGATGTTGTGGAAAATGATCCATTTGTCCCCAGCACGAAGTTGATTGTGCTTCGGTGGATAAACCGAGAAATCTCTGGACTGAGTAAGAAAAGAAAAAGGTCCAACACAATTTGAAAGCTAGGAACATCATCATTTCAGGTTTAAGCTACGATGAGTTCTATAGGGTCTCAAATTGTAAGACCGCGAAAGAAATGTGGGACACCCTTCAATTGACCCATGAAGGTACTACCGAGGTCAAAAGGGCTAGGATGAACACATTAATCCATGAGTATGATCCATTTAGGATGAAACAGTGTGAAAGCATACAACATATGCAAAAACATTTCACTCACATAATTAATCATCTTAGGGATCTTGGGAAGTCATTTTCAAATGAAGATTTAATAAACAAAGTTCTTAGATGTTTAAATAGAAGTTGGCAACCAAAAGTAACTGCTATATCTGAATCAAGAGATTTGTCTTCTATGTCTTTTGCTACTTTGTTTGGCAAATTGCAGGAACAAGAACTTAAGTTAAACTGCCTCACTGAAAGTGAGGAAAGCGACAAGAAAAAGAAAGGCCTTGCTATTAAGGCCAGTATGAATGAGACAGTTGAGGAAGAAAGTGAATGTGATGAGTTTGCAGGACTCGATGAAGGAGATGAGAACATGAGCTTGATGGTCCGTTAGTTCAAAAGTTTCCTAAGAAACAAAGGGAAAGCTCGTCAAAACTTCACTCCTCAAAAGAAGGTCGAAGGAGAGTCAACTTCCTATGTACCTATGTGCTTCAATTGGAAAAAGAAGGGTCACATTCGTCCCGAGTGTCCTCAAGTCCAAAAGAGGAATGATAAGATGGAAAAGAGGCCACAAAAGGATAAAAGGGGAAGGAAGGCCTACATCGCATGGGAAGATAACGATATGGAATCTTCCGATGAATCCGATGACGAAGAAGCCAACATTTGTCTCATGGCCAATCATGAGGATATTGATGATGAGGTAATCGATGATGAAATTATTGTTGAATTATCTTATAATGAATTACTTGTTGCATGTGAAGAATTGAATGATGAAATGGTGCTTCTTAGAAAAACAATTTCTGCATCAAAGAAGACCATTTCTAGTCTTGAATTGAAAATTGATTCTTTAAATAAAGAAATGGAAGAAATTAAGGAAAAACAAGCTTTGTTAAATAAAACTTCATCATGCCTATCTTGTGAAAACAAAGATAATGAAGTTTCAAATTGTAGTGAATGCAAGGTTTTGAAAGTTAAAATTGAGAACCTATACAATACGCTTGCTAAGTTCACTAGTGGAAGGAATAATCTAAATGTTTTGTTAGGCAATCAAAAGGGAACCTACAATAAAGCTAGTTTGGGTTATCACCCTAAATTGCATGAAAAATCTTTTAAAAGGTTCTTTAGCCCAACAAACACATCTAGTAGTCCTTTTGTTAAATGTTTTTATTGTGGTAGAAAATGATACACTGCTTCTATTTGCAATGCTAGAAACAATAAGATTTTGAATGGCAAGAAATTATGGGTACAAAAGGGCAATGCACCCAAGGCTAACTCTCATGTACCCAACATGATTTGGGTACCAACAGTTAAAATCTAAATCTGTTTTGTGTGCTTGAAAGCAAAGAACTCAAACTGGTATCTCGATAGCGGATGCTCCAGGCACATGACGGGAGACAAAAACAAGTTCTCCTCCCTCACACCCAAAAAGGGTGGTTTCGTCTTCTATGGTGACAACAATAAAGGTAGAATCTTGGGAATTGGAACTATTGGTTAGAGTCCTAACCGCACCATAGAAAATGTTCTATATGTTGAGGGTTTGAAACACAACTTGTTAAGTATAAGCCAACTGTGTGATAAAGGATTTAATGTTGTGTTTGATAACTCTAAATGCATGGTCATGGATTCTAACAAACAAACTAAATTAATTGGTCAAAGAATTGGAAATATCTATATAGTTTGCTTGGATGACCTACCTCCAAATGATGTAAGCTGTCTAATAAATAAAGAGGATGAAACTTGGTTATGGCATAGGATGACGACTTATATTCACATGGACCATCTTGATAAGTTGGTTCGCAAGGACCTAGTAATTGGTTTACCAAAGCTCCGTTTTGAAAAAGATAAGATGTGTGATGCTAGCCAAAAAAGAAAACAAGTAAAGGCCTCTTTTAAAGCCAAAAATGTTGTTTATACAAACCGGCCTTTACAGCTTTTACATATGGATTTGTTTGGTCCATCTAGAACTATGAGATCTGGTGGTAATTACTATGCGCTTGTTATTGTGGATGACTATTCTTGTTATACATAGACTTTGTTTATTCCTCATAAAAATGACACTTTCGATGCCTTTCTTAAACTTGCCAAGGTTATTCAAAACGAGAAGGGATTAAAATTGTAACTATCCGAAGTGATCATGGTGGTGAGTTCCAAAATGAGGCATTTGAGGCCTTTTGTACTGAAAATGGAATCGGGCATTATTTTTCTCACCTAGGATTCCCCAACAAAATGGAGTGGTGGAAAGGAAAAATCGGTCTCTAGTAGAGCTAGCGAGGACGATGCTTAATGAGACCAACTTTCCTAAGTATTTCTGGGCAGACGCGGTAAGCACCGCATGCTATGTGATGAATAAAGTCCTCATAAGACCTATTATGAAACATGCGCCCTATGAAATTTACAAGGGAAGGAAGCCCAACATCTCCCACTTTCACGTATTCGGATGTAAGTGCTTTGTTTTAAATAATGGTAAAGAAAACCTTGGTAAATTCAATGCTAAAGCTGATGAAGGTATATTTCCTGGATATTCCAATTCTGGTAAAGCTTTTCGAATCTATAATAAAAGAACTATGACCATTGAAGAATCTGTGCATGTGTCTTTTGATGAGGCTAATCCTAAAACTGTAGTAGAGGAAAGTGTTGATGATCTTGCAGAAATTTTGGGAAATGCTAATCTTGAGGACAAAAGTACCCAAGAGGAGGACATTGTTGATCAACCACCTCCACAAGAAAAAGAGACACCTCATTCCGATCTTCCAAGAGAATGGAGAACATCTAGACACCATCCTCTTGACGACATTATAGGTGATATCTTTAAAGGGGTAACAACTCGAAAATCTCTTAATCATATGTCTCATTACATGGCTTTCGTTTCTCAAATTGAACCTAAAAATGTTGATGAGGCCATAGTAGATGAACATTGGACTCTTGCTATGCAAGAAGAATTAAACCAATTTGAAAGAAATGACGTTTGGTAATTAGTTCCTAAACCTAAAAACCATTTGGTAATTGGAACTAAATGGGTTTTTCGTAACAAGCTAGATGAAAATGGAATTATAACTAGAAATAAAGCTAGGCTTGTTGCTAAAGGATATAATCAACATGAGGGCATAGACTTTGATGAAACCTATGCTCCCGTAGCTAGACTAGAGGCTATCCGTATGCTTCTTGCTTTTGCTTGCATCATGAATTTCAAACTTTTTCAAATGGATGTCAAAAGCGCTTTTCTAAATGGTTTCATTCAAGAAGAGGTTTATGTAGATCAACCTCCTGGTTTTACAAACTTTGAACTTCCAAACCATGTTTTCAAATTGAAAAAGTCTTTGTATGGTTTAAAGCAAGCCCTTAGGGCTTGGTATGAATGTTTAAGTAAGTTTTTGCTTGAAAATGGTTTTCAAAGAGGAAAAGTTGATACCACACTTTTCATCAAGCATGACATTTTACTTCTACAAATACATGTGGACGATGCCACTAATGAAGCTTTGTGCAAGGACTTTTCTAAAATTATGCAAAGTGAATTTGAAATGTCAATGATGGGGAGCTCAACTACTTTCTTGGGTTGCAAATCAAGCAATCAAAGGTAGAAATTTTCATCAACCAATTGAAATATTGTAAAGCGCTTCTCAAGAAGTTTGGGATGAACAATTCAAAGGAGCTCTCCACTTCCATGAGCACATCCTGTTATCTTGACAAGGATGAGAATGGAAAGTCTGTCGACATAAGTAAGTATAGAGGTATGATAGGCTCTCTCCTTTATCTTACTGCTAGTCGCCCTGATATCATGTTTAGTGTTTTCAAGTGTGCACGGTTTCAATCGAACCCAGAAGAATCACATCTCGCCGCGGTAAAACGCATTATGAGATATCTCATTGGCACATAAAATATGGGTTTATGGTACCCTAAAGGGGTTGAATGCACCCTAATTGAGTATTCGGACTCTGATTTTGCGGGTTGCAAATTAGACCAAAAAAGCATTAGTGGAACTTGCCACTTACTAGGAAATGCTTTAGTTTCTTGGCAAAGTAAGAAACAAGCAAGCGTGGCTTTATCCCTCGCCAAAGTGGAATATGTTGCGGCAAGTAGTTGTTGTGCACAAATTATTTTGATGAAACAACAGTTAAATGACTATGGAATTAATCTTAACATTGTTCCTATAAAATGTGACAACACAAATGATATAAACCTCACAAAGAATCATGTTTATCACTCAAGGACTAAACACATTGAAATTAGGCACCATTTCATCAGGGATCATGTTCAAAAGGGTGATTGGATGATTGAATTTGTTGAAACATCTAAACAACTTGCAGATATTTTTACAAAACCCCTACCTAAAGAAAGCTTCTTTTTCATAAGAACTGAATTAGGGATTTTGAACCAGTCATGTATTGATTAATTTCTGCATAATACACCTTGTTATTTGCTGATGTGTTTATTAAGTGTGTAGGCAAAGAGGACATAATCGATTAGCATAATCGATTATGGCAAAATGAATTTTTACAAATCCACCAAAGAGAGAGGCCATAATCGATTACTATAATCGATTATGACTATACTGACTTTTTGAGCAGCGTGGACAGAGGAGTGGTAATAGATCGTGGGAATCGATTACCTTATGAAACCCTATTTCTAGAAAGTGGATAATCGATTACATAATCGATTAGTGTTCTTAGTTCTTCATCAATAATCAATTTTTCAAATGAGAACAAGATGAACCTAGAAAATCATTGATTATATAATCAATTATGTGAAGATGAAGAGGTTGGCACCAAAACCACACGGGCTGGAACCAACCAATCAGGAGCTGCCACATCATCAAAATAATTGTTTATTGGGGTAAGATAATCGATTATTGCACGAGTTTATAAGGTAATCTGAAACCCTAGCGCCTCATTTGCATGTGTATTACTATTTGTGCGCCTCATATTTCGTGTTTCTCTCTGGTTTTTGCTCAAAACCTCTTCTATTACAAAATACTTCATCTCTACTCAACTCCAATCATCACTATGCCTCCCGAACGCTAAAGGACTACTGTCATCAACCCTGGACCACTCACTCAAGAACAAGTGGAAAAATTCTTTTCCAATGGAACTCAGTATGCTGAATTTGTGAGCAACTATCTGAGTAAGGAATTGCAAAAGCCTCGATTTCTGGACATCGAGTGAATGAGGAAAAGCAACTTCAAATTTCTGGAGTTCTTGGACTTTGCTAGAATCACTGAGTTTCTGTCTCAATCAGAGGATATCTATCCGGAGTTGGTGAAGGTCGTCTACTGCAATCTAAGGCTTGTTGATGGAGTTCTGATTTCTGAGGTATGCCGCAAACCCATTCGTCTTATTGATGAATCGTTTGGTAGGGTAGTTGGTTTGCCTTCTGACGTCACCTATGCCACTAATGAGGGTCCTGCTGTGGAAGCCTTGGTAATTGAATTTGCTAGGCTTCAGGCCATCAATGATGTCTTAACTGACCCTAGGGATGCAAATGATAAAGAAATAACTGCTGGTCCAATGAAAGTGCAAAGTAGGTTATTGCACTACATGTTAGGTAGACTTTTGTTTCCTAGACGCCATAATTTTTCACAACTGTTAAGGATGGATATGTTGTTTTACTGTGGCTGCTTGAGAAGAAGAAGAAGGTAAACTGGGTTGGCTTGGTTATGCAGCATATGTATGACAACAGGGGGAATGCTGAGTTACCCTATGGTCATGTAGTGACCCGCATCCTTCGGCATGTTAGGGTTAACCTTAATGGAGAGGTTAAGTTGGACTACAAGAAATTCCATGCCATGATGAAGGAGGGCATGATTAATCAAATGGGAATAATTAACTACGGTGGTGATTGGGTTTACAAACCCAAAAGTCTGAAAATGTATGATACTCAGCAACCTAGCACCGATGGAGCATCATCTTCCCGAGCACCTCCAGCTGCCGGTTCCTCAGAGGTGATGGTTTTACTTCAGAGTATTCTAGCTGAGGTTTAGGTGAACACCATGGAGATCCTAGCTAACTCTACTACTATTCGTGAGCTTTCATTGGAAGTCAAATCCTTGGAGCATAGAGTCACTGCAGCTGAAGTCAGTCCACTACGAGCAGCCCCACAGACTCAGGATGACTTTGACAGCAGCAGCACGGATGATGATGATGATATTGGTGGTGATGATGATGGTGGTGACATTGGTGGTGGAGATGATGGAGATGATGAGTACTATATTTAGTACTGTTTTCATTTATTTTATGAATTTACTATTTTTTTTTGGGATGACTGTATAACTTGATATTTTTCCTGGCACTTTTTGCTTCCGCACGTACATTTTTGCTTATATCTATGACTTTGAGTTTGGATAATTCTACGCTTGCATGCCATGGTATTTATATCTTATGCTTGAATGGTTAAACATGGTAGTGGATATATGCCATGATAGTATTATTTTGCTTTTTCCGCTTTTTGATAATGCCAAAAGAGGGAGAGTTATATGATTGCATGCTTAAGGGGGAGAGGATTTTAAATGAATGCATAAAGTGAGGGGGAGTAGAGCAAATTCATGTTAAAACTCTTATATATATATATATATATATATATATATATACATACATGTTGCTCTAACTTTGCCAATTTAGAAAATCCATCCTGAAATGTTTGTCATCATCAAAAAGGGGGAATTTGTGGATATATGCCTTGATAGGTACACTTGTTTTGATGATTGACAAAAAGGGCTCAAATCAATAAAGGACTTACTTACAAAAAGCGAGAAAAGGAAGGACATTCAATACAAGTTGGGTGAAGGATTTTCCTTTATTGTATTGTTTGCTTTTAGATTTTATGTAGGTGGTATTAAGGTTCCTAATATTAACTTAGTCACACACACACACACACAAAATCAGTTTTGAATAAAGGACTTAAAAAGCATTTAACTTGTTTTTATTGAAAATATTCTTTAGCTTTTAAAGTCTTTCAAAAATCAAATTCTTTCGAGGAATAATCGATTATGGTAATCGATTATGCAGCTCATAAATTTTCTTAAATGAGTCTTTAAACGTTAGAGCCGTTGCCTTTTGAAATTCAAATTTTTGAATCAGTATAATCAATTATGGTAATCGATTATACAGTTTTTGAACACGTTTTAAAATCAGCATAAATGGCTTTAGTGTGCATTAAAATGGTTTTAATTGTCTTTAAGCCACTGGGTTTGAATTTTGAAATTATATAATCGATTATGGTTTTTCCAAAATCGATTATTGCTTTTTAACCAAAATTCAGAGAGTCCATAATCGATTTGTATAATTGATTATGCTCATTTGAACAGTCTTTGAACTTAAACAAAGAACATGTAATCTATTATTATAATCGATTATGAGCTGACTGTTTCAAAATGCGCTTTGTGAAATTACTTAAAATAATCGATCATGGTTTTTGAATAATAGATTACTGCGCGAGAAAAATCAGTTTTCAAGAGATTTTGACCTAAGCTTCATTGTTTTATTTAAAGGTCATTTTGAGAGAAAGCTAAGCATGAAATACACTGAACATATTTTGTCTTTCTCATCTTGAATCAAATTCTCTAATACTCTCATAATCTTATACTTGCTAAGTCAATACTAGAGAGCCTTATACACCACATAGGTGTTGATTGTAATTGAGCTTCAATTTGTATTCATCTATTGCACTTTTGAGTGCTTCTTTCTTGTAATCATTTTCTGATTTCTTTGTGAGTGTAATCTCATGGAAACGTTTTTGAGGCTCTTGCACAAGGGAGAGTATATCCTGTGATTTGTGTAAGGGTTCTCTAAATTGTAAAGGTTCTAGTTGATCCTGTTTAAAAAATAGAGTTAATTGGAAACCCTTGGTGGTATTGCCTTTGGGACTGGACGTAGGCCACGGGTAGTTTGTGGCCGAACCAGGATATCTTGCTTGTGTTCATCTTCTTAAACCCTTATGTCTTTTATTTTTGTTTTACCTTTTACAAAAATCTTGCACGCGACATTTATAAATTGTTTTTCAAAATATTTTTAACAAGCAAATTATTTTATTTTACTAAAGGTTTTGAAAAACACAATTCACCCCCCTCTTGTGTTTGGAGTCACTTGTCAACATCAACGAGGTTTGCGATGCTTCTTTGTTGCAAACTTCGTTGGGGTTGGAAGGAGGATTTGGCGGATAACTAGTTATTCCTTCACTTGAAAGGGAGACGGGGTTTTTGGACACTTGGCCAGGACTATACGTTCCTGCCAGTGTTGACTTCCCCATTTTCCACCTTTGTATGGAGGTGGGAAGGTTGACCCCTGAAGTTTTTCCTCCTTCCTTCTTGACCATAGTGACCTTGAAATAGGTCACCGTCCTTCAAGTTGCTCCGGCTTCTTGGAGTGTGTTTCTCACCTGCCTTTTTCCTTTATATCCATCCTTCCTGGTTGAAATGACTGGGGGAATGGGGTGCCGCGGAGGACTATGGCCTGTGGTTGAGATGGCTGTTGGAGTTAGCTCGCTGCAGCCGTGACTGCCTACTGTTTTTCTCAACCGACTTGGTTTTGGGGCGTCTCTAGAGAATTCCTCTTGAGACGGGTTCGCTCTCGCCTTGAAAGTTTCTTCTATTAAATCGGCTTAGGATCGGGGTGCTGCTCTTCTTTCTAGGATAGTTTGTGACTTCATTTGTAATTTCCTTTTGTATTCGTACACTTGTAATATCGACTCATATTTAATAAAAAAAAGGCTTTGTTTTGTTCTTTCTCCGTTTTTTTTATCTTTGTTGGTTTTTGGAAGACCAAATTGGGAATCCGATCATTTTATTTTACTCAGTATTATCGCGAATTGGTCTACTTCAAGACTAAGCCAAAAACTCTAAGTCCCGAAACTGACTGGAAACTCTGGTTCTGGTTGGGCGAATGCTCAAAACGTTTATATTTACCAGTCGTGAGAGACTCGAGTTGCATTGAGATAGGGTGAAAACTTTGAGTCTTAGAACTGAGAAAACTCTAGTCCTAGGGCCGAGCGAAGGCTCAAGCCGCTTGGGTGGGCCGGTCGTGAGAGGCTTGGGTCGCTTTGAGACTGAGTGAAAACTCTAAGTCTTGGAACTGAGTGAAGACTCTATTTCTAGGGCCGAGCGAAGGCTCATGTCCACTTGTGTGGACTAGTCGTGATTGACTCGGTTCGTTTTTAGACTGAGTGAAAACTCTAAGTCTTGGAACTAAGCGAAGACTTTAGTTCTGGGGCCGAGCAAAGGCTCAAGACCGCTTATGTGGGCTGGTCATGATTGACTCGGTTCACTTTAAGACTGAGTGAAAACTCTAAGTCCTGGAACTGAGTGAAAATCTAGTTCTGGGGCCGAGCAAAGGCTCAAGATTGCATGAGTGGACCGGTCATGATTGAATTGGGTCGCTTGCAGACTGAGTGAAAACTCTAAGTCTTGGAACTGAGTGAAGACTCTAGGTTTTGTTCATTGATAACTTGTGGATTGTGGTTTACAAAGGCAGTCCTAACTGTAATACTTCCGCAGCTTTGTGGCATTCCAGTATCTCTGGATTTGGTCCCCGGACAGAGTTTCTAGCATGTACGCTCCTTTTCCAGTTCGCTCTACTACCCTGTATGACCCTTCGCAGCTACGAGCTAACTTTCCGTGAGCATCATTTTTATTCCGTACGTCTGCCTTTCTCAATACTAGGTCTCCCTCTTCGAATTTCCTTTTGATTCCCCGGTTGTTGTATCTTGAGGCTATCCTTTGTTTAAGGGCGGCTTCTCGGATGCACGCCATCTCCCTCCTTTCTTCAACTTCATCCAACGCTTCTCAAGAGCTGCTTGTTTCCCTCGGGTCAGAAATTTTCATACCTCCAAGAGGGTTCTCCCAACTCTATAGGGATGATCGCTCGGCATCCGTTGACCAAACCGAAAGGGGTTTCATTAGTGGTGTGGTGGGGGGTCGTTCGATAACTCCATAGCACATGGTCGAGCTCCTCTGCCCACCCTCCTTTGGCCTGGTCGAGCCTCCTTTTTGATTCCTCGAAGTATTACTTTATTTGCTGCCTCAGCTTGACCGTTTGTATATGGGTGCTCTACTAAGGTGAAGTGTTGCTTGATAGAGAGCTCGGATAACTGCTCTTGAAACCTTTGGTCAGTAAATTGCGTTCCGTTGTCGGTCACAATGGCGACGGGGATCCTGAACCTGGAGATGATATTTTTGAAGGTAAATCGCTGTATCCGGGCCGAAGTTATATGTGCTAATGACTCGGCCTCAATCCATTTGGTGAAGTAGTCAATTGCTACAACGAGATTCTTCAGTTGTCGTGGCACGATGGGAAATGGCCCTAAGATGTCCATCCCCCACTGGAAGAACGACCAAGATGAGTTCAAAGAGTTCAGAGCCTCTGGCGGAGCTTGGTGAAGATCTGCGTTTTGTTGGCACTGACCGCACTTCTGGACGTATTCTTCTGTGTTGGCTTTTAGGGTTGGCTAGTAGTATCCGACCCGCAAAATCTGTTTTGAGAGCTCTCTTCCTCCTATGTTCCTTCTGCATCTGCCTTCATGTACCTCGGCCAAGATGTAAGTCGTTCGATGCTTCGGGATGCATTTCTGCAGGGGTAGAGAATCCCCTGCTGTAGACTTGCCCACGGCGGATGGTGTATCTGGTGACTTTCTGAGCCATTCTCCGGTCCTCTGAGTTGCTTTCTGACTAAAGAAGATTGTTGAGGTAGTCCATAATAGGATGTCTCCAGTCGGTCCTAGAAGGGTCCAAGTATTCATCCACCACCATTTTGCTTTCAGTGAAGCTGGGCTGCTAGAGGGTTGTCTGGATGTTGGACTGGTAGTTTTCGATCTTCCTGGTGCTTGCCAGTTTTGCCAAGGCATCTGCTCCTAGGTTCATGGCTTGGGAACGTGCTCCACAATTACTTGTTCAAAGTGGGTTATTTCCTCCCGTACCTTTGTCAAGTATTTTTGCAGTAACGGCTCCTTGGCTTGGTATCGCCCGTTGATATGTGAGGTCGTCAGTTGGGAGTCGGTCATTATCTTCACTCTTGCGGCTCCCATCTCTTTTACTAGGAGCA
Source organism: Echinosophora koreensis (assembly GCA_035048595.1). Lineage (NCBI taxonomy): Eukaryota > Viridiplantae > Streptophyta > Magnoliopsida > Fabales > Fabaceae > Echinosophora > Echinosophora koreensis. The sequence goes on from JAPCYP010000096.1 coordinate 1,501,658, forward strand.
GTCCAACTATGCAGGCTTCGTATTCTGCCTGGTTGTTTGGCGAAGGGAATTCCAATCGTAGGGAATGTTCCATTGTGATTCCTTCATCGTTTCCCAGGATGATTCCAACTCCGCAACCCTTGGGATTGGATGAGCCGTCGACGAATATTGACCATTCTTTGGGTGATCCAGGCTTGTCGTCTTTTGTGAGTTCCGCAACAAAGTCTGCCAGCGTTTGAGCTTTTATGGTGCGTACCGTGATGGGGTGGCACTAAAAGTAAGGCCTCAGTCTCCTTGCTGTAAAAATCAAGGCTAAGGCTACCTTCTCGATTTTTTGGTACCTTGCTTCTGCTCCCTGCACGGCCTTACCTACGAAGTATACCGGTTTTTGCCTTCCTTTCCTTCTCTGACCAATGTTGCACTGATCGCTTCCTCTGTTACTACTAGATAGACAAACAAGGTTTCCCCCGGATCTGGTCGGGTGAGAACGGGTGGCGTTGCTGGCGCCACCTTCAAAGTGGTAAAGGCCTCCTCGCATTGCTTTGTCCATTCAAAACTTTTTGCTTTTCGCAAGACCCCATATAACGGGAGAGATTTTTGGGCTACTTTCGACAAGAACCTGGTGAGGACTGTTATCCTTCCATTTAACCATTGGACCTCCTTGATAGAGGTAGGCTTCTCATTCCCAATATGGCACGGCATCGGTCAGGATTGACTTCGATCCCTCGGTGGGTGAGCATGAACCCAAGGAACTTCCCTGCCCGGATGCCGAACATGCACTTCTGGGGGTTTAGGCGCATTTGGTGTATCCTTAGCTGCTTAAAAATGGCTTCTAGGTTGGCGATGTGTTCTCCTTGATTCCTCCCTTTTATAATCATATCGTCGATGTAGACTTCTATTGATTTTCTAATGATGTCACAGAACACATGATTCATCATCTTCTGGTAAGTGGCCCCTACTTTCTTCAGTCCAAAAGGCATAATTCTGTAACAACATGTTCCTCTTTTCGTGTCATCATCCTCAGGATACATTGGAATTTGGTTGTATCCGAAGTAGGCATCCATAAGCGAGAGATATTGATATCCGGACGAGTTGTCCACAAGTTTATCTATATTTGGAAGTGGATAAGGGTCTTTAGGGCATATCTTGTTTAGGCTGGTATAATCCACACACATCCTCCATTTGCCATTTGACTTTTTGACCAGGACCACGTTAGCTAGCCAAGTGGTATAAGTAATTTCTCTTATTATCCAGGCTTTCAGCATGTCCTTGGTTTGTTGTAACACGGCCTCTTGTCTTTCGACCCGTATTTTTCTTCTTATTTGAGCCACTGGTTTGGCTAAAGGGTCCACTGTCAGTTTGTGGCAGATGAAGGTTGGGTCGATTCCGGGCATGTTTGAGGGTAACCAATAATCATGTTGTACGCGGAAGAGCAATCCACCACTAGGAACTTGGGTTTTATTGTTTTAGTCATCGGGTGTGTACCCAGAGTGAGCTCCAACTTTACATACCCTTTTGGTGTTACCCTTTCTCCCGTGAAGCCAATCAACTCTTCCTCATTTGGGACGAGTTCCCACGGTGGCAGCTTCAGCTTTCTGTACAAGTCTTGGAAAATGATATCCACCGAACTCCCCTGATCAACAAAAGTCCGCCTCACCTCACAACTGGCTATGATCCCAGAAATGACCATTGGGTTGTCGTGACCTAGGATGGTGGGGCCATAGTTGTTGCACGCAAAAGTGATACAGGGGATTTTGATGTGTCTTCTTTTAAACGTCCTTGTTCCTTGGGGGCCCCAAGGTTGCTTGATCGTTTTCCCCCATTTCTAATGGCCCTTCTCTTTTTCGAGCCATTGAATTGTCGTACCTCCAGGGGGTAGTTGTAGTTAGCCTTTTACCTTTAGTGTTTGCCTTTGTTCTTCATTTGGTCCTCTCGGTGGCGTGATGGGTCGTCGCGAGGTTGTTTCCATGTGACCCTTCAAATCTAACGCTTCATCATACGCCTCCAGGTTGTTCGACTGTTTGAGGACTGCAGATACTTGGGAATGCGCGATCTTGTTTGTGGACAAGTGTCCAACTGACGCTTTCGTCTTTCCGGATCGTTGGGGATCTTGGGTTTCGTCCATAGTTATTCGAATCGACTGACCTATCCGGGTGATGACTTTTGACACACGGATTGTCCTTAGAGGGCGCCTCTGGACTCCGAGCCTTGATCATGTGCTCCTGTGTCTGGATCACCTTCTTCTGTCCGTGGAGGCTCCTTGGTAGTCCCTGTCGGCGGGGGGAATGCTTTCCTTTTGGGTGAAGCGGGATGCCCACCTGCATCCTCTTCCCCTTGCTTCTGGGCTGGGAACGAGCTTCAAATCCAGTTTTGCCTTGTACTCCGGGAGTCTGGTGAAGTATTCTGTTTTCCTTTCTTCCGCCTTTTTCTGATACGGTCTGTCTTCTTGAAGTAACCATGTTGGTGGGAGTAGAAGTTTAAGTCCCTACAGATGGCATAGTCAGAAACCAAAACTCAATTGTGTCACTTCTAGTATTGGGTCACTTTTGATTTGGCCCAATATTCTGGCTCTTCCTCCTTCTTCCTCCTTTAGCTCCTTCGTGTTGAAACGAATTTGGGAGGGGGTGGAGGGTACCTATGAAGACACTCCGATGCTCAAGTCAACAATAGTCTTGTAGATAGTATATAGTGTTTATGTAATGAGAAATTGCATACCTTCTCCTTTGGTGGAGATTTTGCTTATATACCTGTTTCTAGTGCAATCCTAGTGGCTTCCAAGCATGCTGCCCTATGCCCTGTGGCGTATTTACCTTTCTAATCCAGTATAATAAGGTGCCTGTAATGATGGTTTTGGATAGATAATCGCGTGTGTTAGGGAAGAAGGGGCGGTTTTACTCTTCCTTTTTGACATGCGCGGGACAGATATGATTAGGTTCCTTCCCGAGGCGAGAAAATCCACGGTGTACGGAAATAGATGGGAGTGGCCGGGCAATTAAGGTCGGCCAGCGCAATTTGCCCTGCATATGGGGCTTTGTGGGCTAGTTTTGTATGGTCAAGTCCTTCTTGGGCCTAAAATGAGGAAGGGCCTTGGGCCATGTTATTTTTGGACCGGAACATGTTCGGTTTGATTTGGTTCGGATCCAGAATCCTTGAATCCGAGAACCGAACCAATTATTATCAGATTTGATTTGGTTTGGTTTGGATCTAAACACCGAAAAAATCTGAACCAATTTAATTGGTTCTGTTCGGATTCTCGGATTAATCTGGTCAGCCCGAACTAATAAACACCCCTAAAGCCGGCAAATCATCTCTCAAAAGAACTCAAAAAAAAAAAAAAACGCCTCTCTATACTTAAGTTTACTTATATTTGAACCGCAACATAAAATAAATCTTTTTTTGAAACAGCCGCAACATAAAATACTATTCTATTTTAAAATATCTAACCAAAACTCATCTGCCAAAAAATTCTATCATTATTGAAAAAATTGTGATAATGGGAAGGTCCCACCCCCCCATTTCAAGGTCAATATAAACCGTCAAAATACAGTCATTGAATTTATATCCAACCCACACTATTATCATGAATTGGACAGAACTTTTGGTTCTAGAATATTTTTTTTCTCTTATCAATCTAATTTTTTATCATTTAACTTAAAAATTACATTTAGTTTTCTTAATTTTAAAATTAATGTACAACTTCAATAGTCAAAATCAAACATATTCATCCGATGTTAAATATTTGAGTTGACAAATTAATGGTATGCGTGCTTTTGTTTTTGACCAAAGTTGGAAAACATGGGTTCTTCATTCGGAAAGAGGACAAGGAAATCATCTCCTTAGTCTCAAGGCTTGTGGTTGTCAACCTCACAAAACTGAACAGATGTTGTATGGGCATAATGTTTATTGTAATGTTTATTAAGCATGGCCAATCAAATATTCACAAGTTAATTTTTATTTTTTGACCATAAATATTCATAAGCTATTAAAATAAGAATAAGAATTTTTAAAAAAAAGTTATTATAATTATTTTTAAATTATCTTGAAATTTAATTAATTTTATCTATAAATACATGTTCATTTGAAAATTACTCACATAAAACTAAAAAAGAGAAATTGTGCCCCATACCTAAAAAGAACTCTCTGTTAAAAGCATCTAGAACCAGAGTCGACAAATCGTGTTTCCCAGCAACAATTTTTTCCTACCCCCGTTTTCTTTCTAATGTTTGCACTCGTCAAACTTCTAGAGATGAAGAGGAAATTGTTTATGATCAACAAAAATAATAATTGATAGTTAAAAATTATTAAAAATTTAATTCATTTAAGAATTGTGAAACAATTAATTTGCTTTCAATATTAAAATACATAAAGAAGTGCTGCGTCCAGCAACAAAATTTATTTTATTTTCCCTCTTATGCTTGTATATATTGTCAAGTGCATAGAAGTGATAGAACAAGGGAAGAGAGAAACTGTGTCCAATAGCAAAATTAATCCATAACCTCTAGCTTGAACTAGTATAGTTTACCCGTGCAAGACCCACGGGTCATATTTTTTCTAAATAAATTATTATAACTAGTTTTGCTAAACCCGTGCAATGCACGGGACATCAATTATGATTACTATTAGTAGTATTAATATCATTAATAATTATGTTTGAAAAAAATATCATTAATAACTTAAATAATGTCTTTATATCTATCTAGTATATTTTCTGAAATTATCCAGAAATAAGGAGACAATCAGGTTTTTTTTTTCTGTACTTAATTCATGCTTTAATTTTATATCATTGACAAATTTAGATTGGGTACATGTTCTTTGCAGGAATGGAGGGGTTTTAAATTGATATTTTTTAAATGTAATATATAGATAAAATTTCATGATAGATTAAAAAAAGGAATACATGAATTTTTAATGTAATTCTATGTTACCCTAATAGCAATAGTTTATTTCGATTAAGATAGTGTTTAAGATTTTTCAAATTTATATTACATTTATTTTTGGAAATGTATATATTGGTAACCTGCATTTTTTGCAATCTTTGTTTGTGAAATACTTTTTTAAAATTTAGATTGGAGGGGTTTTAAATCGGTTTTTTTTTTATAAATATAATGTATAGATAAAATTTCATGATAGATTAAAAAAAAGGAATACATGAATTTTTAATGTAATTCAATGTTACCCTAATAGCAATAGTTTATTTAGATTAAGATAGTGTTTAAGATTTTTCAAATTTATACTACAATTATTTTTGGGAATGTATATATTAGTAACCTACATTTTTTGCAATCTTTGTTTGTGAAATATTTTTTGTGATCGTCAGTAATTTAACTTGTATTTTGATACCAAGAATGATTAGATTTCAATGAAATATATTTTGATAAATGTGTGATAATTCATGTTGGAATCCTCCGCTTGAAAATTAAAATATGGCATCAGTTATTTCATTGAAAAAAAATTAAATTTGTATAGCTAAGTTTCTTTCGCATGCTATTAAATATTAAGTTTCATTCAGATAACCATTAAAATAAATTTAGATAATGAAGATTAAAAAAAAAAGGCTAATAAACAGAAACATACATTAAAGTAAATTACCAAAATGATATGATGGTTAATAAAAAATTATTTATCATACAAAGGTCATCTAAATCAATGGAACATAAAATAAAAATAATCATAATAAAAATAAAATACATATTAAATCATACACTTTTGATAAACAGATTTTTTTTATAGTACTAAGTATCTATTTTATTTTTATGTAATATAATCTAAACCACCTTTAAACACGGTCACAAAATATCAATTATGAATATAAAAATATTATAAAAATAATTTTATTTATAATAAATTTTCATAAAAATTATTTTAAAATAAGAATTTAGTTGTAAATCATATCTATAGAGAAAGAAATGTATGTGCTGATAGCTTAGCAGCTCATGGTTTTTCCATTCAGGATTTTTTTTTTGTGGGACTCTGTCCAGTAGTTTTATTTTGGATGATTTTTACCATAATAGGTTAGGCTTGCCTTGTTTTAGATTTAGATAGTTATCATGGGTAAGGTTTGGCTCCCTCATGATCTTTTGTATTTTCTTTTCTTTTCTTTTTTTTCCCTTTCTTTTATTAACATTATTTAAAGGCACTCTTTTTCCTTCATGATATTTTTATCCCTAAGGAGGGTTTTGCATCATAAGGTTTTAATGAGGCCTTTTTTACTTAAAAAAAATATTTTAATATATTTTCTGCCCCAACCTCTGTACCCCTCCTCCCTCCCCTACCTACCCTTCCCCCTTCCCTGTTAACTCCCGTCCCACGTAACCCCGTATAAAGATTTTAAAATCACAAAAAATATTAATTTTAAAAAGTAAATAATAAAATAATTCCAAAAATTCCAGAAAATGACATGTAGGATGTACAGTAAATCTTACTATTCCATTTTTAAATTTGTATTGATTTCTTCTATGTAGTATATTCCCAAAACTCACTTGGGTTGGTAGACTACGTTGGTGACATTCCACTCAACATAACAAATCTAAATCTATTTTTTTTTAAATAAATCATAAAATTAATAAATATAAACAAAGTATTCGAAGACAAAGTTTTTTTTTTTGAAACTTCGAAAACAAAGTTAGTACATTCACTTTACGCTTTTAAAAACATAATTAAATATTTGTAGCAAATCAATAATAAAACTTAAATATATGATCCCTAAAAACCAAGACCAATAATTTTTAGAACTACACAATTAATAAAGGTTGTAAAAAATACTTAATAAATATTTTATATATTAAAAATTAAACTTTGTATACAAATAAAGTCCAAACAAAAATATATTAAATAATTATATACATATATATTTATTAAAACAAAACAATTCCACTTTGGAACCATTTTTATGTTTTCCTGACACCTCAAGCCAAACAATTGTGCTACAATGTTAACAACATCGATTTATTCGTCCAAAATCTAGACAATCTAGAAAAAAGTTTAACAAATCAGACGACATGAAAAAAAATAAAAAAGTAGCAGAAATAAGTTAAATTAATAGATGTAAATAGACTTTAATACTAAATAAATACCTTCACGTTCATCTTCAACAAATAAAGGTTTCTCTCCATCATGAACTTGAAAATTCATTTATTTAATATCAATAATAATGAACAAATTAAATAAAAAACAAAAATTCAATTGGGAAAAACTTATACATTAATACAAATTAACAAAATAGCAATTTCTATTGTCTTACCGGATTGTGAAATTAACATTCTTTTTTCAATGTAGCATATCCCCATAACTTACTTGGATGGCTAGACTATGTTGCTAGCATCCAACTCGACTTAAGAAAATCTAAATCTTTTTGTTTTTAAAAATAAAATATATAAACAAAGTAATCAAAGACAAAGTTAATACATTCATATCACCCTTTCAAAAACTTAATAAAATATCAAATTAAAAAATAAATAATAAAACTTAAATAAATAGCCTCTAAAATCTAAGACCAATAGTTTTTAGAACTACACAAATAATAAAAGTTGTAAAAAATACTTAATAAATATTTTACATATTAAAAATTAAACATTGTATACGAATAAAGCTCAAACAAAATATATTAAATAGTTTTATTCATATCTACTCTGGAATCGTTTTTATTTTTTCCTGACTTCTTCTAAAATCACACCATTGTGCAACAATATTCGCAATACCGGTTCATTTATTCAAAGTCTAGACATTTTTTTAATCAATTTTTAAAAAAAAATGCTGATTTTTTTTTTAAATAAATAAAATTTGTTAAATAAAATTAAATACAAAAATTTTAAAAATAATTAATTGGAAAAAAAATTTTAAACAAATTTTTCGAACAAAAATTTCATTCAAAAATTTAAATAAAAGTTTTTTTTAAAATTTAAAAAAATAGGAAAAAATAAAAAGAGTTTAACAAAAACATTTTAATTTTAAAAAAGTATTTACAAAAATTTCAAAAAAATTAAATAAAAAACGATTTTTTTTTAAAAAAATTTTTAAAAAGGAAACAAAAATTAAAAAAGAAAAAAATTTAAAAAATTATTTTTTTCAAAAAAACATAAAATAAAGATAAAAAAGCTTTTACATATTTTTTTAAAAAATAATAAATATTTTAAAAAAACTAAAATTAAATTTTAAAAAAAGTATTTAAAAAATTTCAAAAAAAATTAAATTAAAAAAACGAAAATATTTTTTTTAAAGAATTTAAAAAAGGAAATAAAAATTTAAAACGAAGTTTTTTTTTTATAAACAAAAAAAATAAAAATAAAGAAATAACTTTTAAATATTTAAAAAAAAGAAGGAAAAACTGAACATCCAACACGTGGATGTACAGTAAAAGTGGCTATCCCACTTTTAAGTTAGTATAGATATGTAATTAAATGATCAATTGTAATTGTTATTTATATTTTGGAATATATTTAAATTATATTTTATAAATTTAATTTGTATGTACTGTCAAAGTAAAAAATTTGTACAATGACATCCAATATTATTTTGATAAATTTACATTGTAATCAAATATGGAAAACTAATATTAAACCTTTATTCTCTTTATATTGTCTTGTCTTCTTTTTCTCGAATAAAAAAATCTCCTCTGCCTAGAATTTTCCCCTAAAGAATCACAACAACCTTCATTCCCTTTTCTTTCACTACCACTCATTATCATTATCCAATAATGATAACAGTTTGATGGAGCTCATTAACAAAACATTACAACAAATATAAGAAACATGTCAATTATCACATGAAAATTCACCCATGTACTACAGTCATGTAGTTCCTTTTCTAGCCTTCTGATTGTCGAGACTTTCGGGTCATGGTTCTCTTGATTCAACCGGTTCATTAACGATTAAATCGGTAACAAATAAAATAAAAATAAATTATACAATATTATATATACACACACACACACATAAATTACAAAAATGCTACACATAAATTCAAATAAATTCTTAGTATCTTGTTTTTTTAAAATACTATACATCAATTTTAACATTATAAGAGTAATACTAACTATCAAAAGCATTAATCAACTGTTACTACGATCTCAAAATATGATTTAATTTTTTTAGTAAATATGACTTAAATTTAAATGGTCAAAATATTCCTTTTTGTCATTTTTTAAAATATTTGTAGGGTTTGTAATTATTAGATGTTAGGTTTGGGTCTTGGGGTTGGGGGTAGGAGGACTAACATCTAGATGAAGTTGGAAAGAACGTGTTTGAAACCCTAGTGACCCCTTTGTTTAGAAATTAGATTCTAGAATCTTGCTCCTTTACTCCCCAACTCCCCTGCCGCCATTGTCTTATTCCTTCTAACAACATCCCCAATGCAACAACCATGTTTTGGTTCTTAACTTCTTTTAAGTGGGTCCAAAGAAGCCACATAAAATTTAAGGAACGCCTACCATTTTTTTATAATTATTTCAGTCAGTGGGTTTTCACACTCAATTTTATCTCACATTATTTCATTATTAATTCATATAGTCACTTTTTTTTATTCAATTTCATTTTTTATTTTGTTATTATTTGAAAAAGTGAATTTTATTATTTATTTTAAATAATGTCTTTGTTCACTATATTCAATTTTTTATTATTTTACTATTAATCCAAATAATATATTTTTTATCCAGTTTAATCACTAAATGCATGATGTGCTGCAGATGATTAGTAGTGGTTTTAGTGTAAACCTAGTTGGGATCATCTCCGCTATTGTGATGTCTTTGCATGTTATTTTTTGCTTTTAAAAAAATCACTTAATATTTCCTTATAAATCATAAACTTTGTATACAATTTTATATTTTATTGATTTACTATTATTATCGTTATCTAAAAAACTAAAATCACCTCTCAGATTTATCTATCATTATTTTATTATTATTCTAAATTATGACTTTTTTTTTCACTAAATTATATTTTTCAATATTCTAATTTTATTTTAAATGGAGATTTTTTCCACTCAGACCCATCCTTTATTATTTTATTATTTTGCTAAACAGTGACTTTTTTACTATGTTTTGTCATTATGTTAAATAGTGATTTTTATAAATATGTTTTATTTTGATTAAGGTAGTATGCATTATAAGTGTAAAATGTTTTAGACTGACATTCATTAACATTTTGAGTTTTTGACATGTATCATTTTATTTTAATAACTAAGATAAAAAAAAAGTGATGCTGATTTATAAATATATTATTAGATTTCGGTATAAAAGTCCTTTATACTAACAGTGCATAGAAATTAAACTTTTTTTTATTAAAAAGTGAATTTTTCCTATACAATTTATTTTTATCATTTTATTATTAATTCAAACACTGAACTTTCCTATGCTTTTCTCTACAGTGATGGCTCTGCATTCCTAACCTTTCATTAAAAAAAAAAAAAACACTGAACTTCCCCACTCAATGGTGACTTATTTATTTTATTGTTACTTTAAAAATTATTTTTATAAGTTATATTTATTATTATTTTATTATTTTTTTAAGTTTGTCGTTTGTTTTAATATTTTATTAATTTTTTTGTATTATTTCAAAATCTAATTTTTGTCTCTTAGATTACCTATCTTTATTTTATTATTATTCTAAATAATGATTTTCACATTATGTTTTCTTTCAAACCTATATTAATAGTAACCTTTCTCGTTAATTTCTAGCTCAAATTATTTAATTATTAACTCAAATATTTAATTTTTTTCATTTTATAAGTTTAGTTGGTTTGTAATGTTATTTTAAAGATTTTTCCAATGTCAACCAATCAGAAATCATGATATGAGTTATTTTTAAAGTAATTAAAATAAGAATCAAACATTTTTTGTGATTTGTAAATTTTTGTTTAGTTGATTGTGTAGAAAATTTATACTCATAATGCAAAACTATTAAATCTTACTTTGTTTACTATTTAAAACAAATGAAACAATAACTTTTGGTGCTAAATTATATTTTTATTAGTTTTATTGTTTTTTAAAATATTGACTTTTTTACTCAATCTCATCACTTGTTATAATATTTTATTTTGGTCCTTGACCAGGAGTATACCCAGCTGGAAGCGGGAACTAATCTCCTGGGGGGGATGAATGGCACCTGAAAGCGGAAAAACCCTCTCCCAGCAAAAATTCGCTCCATAAGCAAGAGCTGTGATTCGAACTCCAGCTACTTGGTTAAGGGGCACAAGTCCACCACCACTTGTGCCAACCTCCATTGGTTCTTGTTATAATATTATACTATACATTATTTTAAATATTTACTTTCTCTACTAAGTTTCATCTTTTACTATTTTTATTTTAAGATATTTTTTTTCAATATCATCCTTTAATATTTTATTATTATTCCATAATGTAAAATTTTCTATTGGTGTTTATCTTAAATTATTTTAATATTTCTTAATCAATATTTTTACCCATTATGTCTATTTTATTATTTTAATATTATTTTAAATATTAAATATTATACCTAGTTTACTCAGAATTTTCTAGCACAATTTACTATTTCATTATTTTATTATTATCATTTAAAACTAAATTTTGTCCCTCATATATATATATATATATATATATTTTACAAAGACTTTTCTCGCTAAGTTTAATTTTTACTATATTAATATTATTTTAAATAGTTTACCTTTCTCTAATTTCCATTTTTTATTATTTTATTATTTTGTCATAGTGTTTTTTTTTATTTCATTATCTATCATCTATCATTTTATTATGTTTATTTCATACAGTAATCTTTGTCAATAAATTTTATTATTATCATAAAAGTGATTTTTTCAATTTGGTCAATTTTTTTAATTTTATTATTACTTCAAACATTGAATTTTCTTTTAAGGGTTGTCTTTTTTGTTTTATCATTATTATTTAAACAATATATTTTATTCATATTTAGTTTTTGACTATTTTATTTTATTTTATTTTATTTTAAAAAGTAAAATTTCAACTCAGATTTATTTATTACCATTATAGACAATAATTTTTTCCTAAATTTTATTTCTCATTATTTTATAATTATTTAAAATAATGACTATTTCTATTGAATTTCATCTTTTACTATTTTACTATCAAAATAAATAGTTTTTTTTTAAATTTTATGGATTTAATCGATATGTAGCATCTGTGTGAAGATTTATTATACTATAAAAAATATTTACACTGACAATACATAATAATTAAACTCAAATTTTATATCATATTATTTTATTATTATTTGAAAGTATAAATTTTTCACTTTGTTTTATATTATATTATATTATATTATTTTATTATTATTTTAGATAATGTTTTTTCTCATTAACTTTTAATTTTTTTTTATCTAACTTATTATTGTTCTATCACAAATTCCCTAACTTCAAATATTGTTCTATCAAAAAATAAGAAACAAATATATTATAGTTCTATACAATCCCACGCATTCCCATGCAAGCATCTGACGTGATGTCTCTTTAGGGGCCATAAAATGAACAGTGAATGTGAGGGGAGGAGTTGTATGAATGAAATGAACAATTAGTCTAAAAACAATTAAAATAATAAAATTTACAAACTTTAAAAAATAAAGTAATAAAATAATGTGAAAAAAATCACAGGTTGACACCCGTATCTATAGTGTTTTCCTGGACGAGGCATAATAAAGTTATAATATCTTTTTATTCACGGGGGGAAATATCTTATGATTTTTTTTTTAAGAGATCTTATGATTGCTTTCTAAAACCAGCAAACACACACTCTATATGAAACAAAAACTTCTATCTATAATAAATAAATAAATATTGTAGAGCAAAAATCATGATTGAAAACTTTTGTTACATGTCACCTTCAAGTCACTATAAATTTTAAATTCTTTTTGACAATTGGCAAAACATTCCACATTTAGAAAATATATTTAGGGTGAATTTGCATTTTCAATATATATATATATATATATATATATATATATATATATATGGATAAACCTCTAGTTGATCAAATGAACATTCCAGCTGCATATCTTAGTGTCCTTCAGTCTACAGTGTTTGATTTCATCAAGGACAAGCAGTGGTCTATTCCATCTATCATCTCTACTTAGTTCCCTGCCTTGGTTGCTAATACCTCAGGTTGACATTCCAGTTTATGAGGATTCTGATCATTCGGTCTGGTCTATGACAGATTCGGGTTATTTGTCATTTAAGGAAGCTTATCTTCATCTGAATCCGGCTAAACCAGTTGTGCAATGGAGTAAAATTTGGAATGGATTTGTTCCTCCATCCATGGCATTTATTGTTTGGAGATTAATCCACAACAAGATGCCTACCGATGAGAATCTAAGGTTGATGGGCTGTACTGTTGTGTCTATGTGCAGCAATTGTGGTCAGTCTGATGAATCCTCTGAACATTTATTCCTGAACTGTCCTTTTGCCATTCAGATGTGGTCTTGGCTTGGCTCGATTTTAAACTGTCCAATAGATTTATCTTCATACAACAATGTGTTTTTTGTTATCAATAGAAATTGGAGTAGCTCTCAACTAAAAGATGTGATTCTGGCTAGCATTGAAAATGTGTTTTGGATCATTGGTTTTGCAGAAACAAGATTAGATATAATAACAGCATCATTCCTTTCAGAACAACATTGAATTTAACATTAGCTTCAATCTCTTTATCAGTTAACTTATCCAAAGGCTGCATGTTTTCCTCTTTTGAAGAGTTTTCTAGCTTAAAAAGTTTCAGGATAATTGCACATGCTCCAAAAGCTGATGTGATCAAGCAAGTCAGTTGGATTCCTCCTAAAAGTGGATGGATCAAATGTAATTCCGATGGTTCTGCAAGGGGATACCCTGGACTAGCAGCTAGTGGAGCTATCTTTAGGGACATCAATGTTGTTTTTCTTGGCAGCTCTTCCTATTTTTTGGGGTCCTCAAATGCTTTCTATGCAGAGCTTATGGGTGCCATTTTAGCCATTGAATTTGCAGTCAAAAGAGGATGGAGTAGTCTATGTTTAGAATGTGACTCAACTCTTGTAATTGATGCCTTTTCATCACATGATCTGGTGCCTTGGAGATTAAGGATAAGATGGAGGAATTGTCTTAACCTTACAAGAAGCATGAATTTTGTGGATACTCAGGTTTATAGGGAAGGGAATATTTGTGCGGATAAATTAGCTTCTTTTGGAGTTTCATCCAAATGTTTTACTTGGTGGGATTCCATCCCTAGTTTTACTAGTGAGGACTATAACCGAAATAGGTTTGGTCTTCCTAATTTTAGATTCTCTTGATTTTATTTTTCATGGGTTTTAGCATAATGTCACCCCATGTTTTTGTATTTTTTTAATTCAATTTTTAATACAATTAAGGTGTGCTGCAGATGATCAGTAAGAATTGAGGTGCCAACCTAGTTGGGATGTCCTTTCTTATTGTGATGTCTTTGCATGCCTTTTTGCCTATACACACACACACACACACACACACACACTATAAAACATTTATTTTCCCACTTATGTTGGTAATGAGGATTGTCAATCATTTCCAATTAATTTATTTAAAGCAATTAAAAAATAATTGCCATACATGAAATGTGACAAGCAATAATTTTTTGGAATAGATACTTATAAGATTTTTGGGAATTTTAATAAGGATGCTTTGTGTGTGTGTGTGTGTGTGTGTGTTAGTGCAAGAACTGTGATAATTATAGTACATATGTTTGGCCAAAGTCATTATTTAAGATGGTTGACAAGTGGATAAGAAATTTTATCTAGTCTGGTAGTGTTTTAGTCAGGAGATGTTCAACTGTTTGATGGTCTAAGTTATGTAGGCCAGTGGAGGAGGGTGGTTTAGGGTTAAAGTCAATATCTGATATAAATAATGCATCTCTATTGAAGTTGTGCTGAGAATTGTTAGCTTCAAATGGATAATGGGCTGAACCTTTAAGGGCTAGAGTTTTTCCTAATTCAAAACCTGTGCAATATCATGTTTCATCATCTATTTGGGCTGGTTTAAAAAATCATGTTCATATAGTCATGGCTAACTATAAATGGCAACTTGGAGATGGTGGGAAAATAATTTCTGGACAGACAATTGGCTTGCCAAACCAGTGGTTGATTACCTACAAATTCCTGATTGTGTCCACCATAAATTGAAGGCAAAGGTTCAGGACTTCATTCATAATGGCAGATGGAACATTCCTCAGTCCTTGCTTACCAGGTTTGCAGCTTTGATAACTGACTTGTCTTCTTTGGTTATTCCATTTAACCTAGTTAAGGATGAATTGGTTTGGAGCAATAGTTGTTCAGGAAGCTTGTCTCTTAAAGAAGCTTTCTCATTCTTAAGACTCAAGCATACATGTTATCCTTTCCTCTATATAGGACTTTTCTTCTCTTGAGAGCTTTTCAAAACAAGGTTGCTACTCATGAAAACCTTAGAGCTAGAAGTATCTGTATAGTCTCTATCTGTAGCTTATGTGGGGCTAGTTATGAAACTTCTGCACATCTGTTCTTACAATGCTATTTTTCTAAATCATTATGGTCTTGGCTAGGTGATTGTTTCTCTTTTAATTTCGATTTGAGCTCTGTTAATTTAATCCTTTCTATTTTTAATAATAGTTGGAGTTCACAGTTAACTGATGTTATTATAGCTACTATAATTAATGTCTTTTGGTTCATCTGGTTTAGCAGAAATCAAGGTAGGTTTGATAATAGAGTAGTCTCTACCAGTGCGGCCATCTCTTTGGCAAAAAAAAAAAATGTTTCTCTTGCAGGAAATTGCTCATCAGGTTGTTTTTTTTGCTACTACTGCTGAAAAGGTCATCCTGCAAAAACTATCTATCAATGCCAAACTTGACAGTGCTCCTAAAATCATATCAGTTGTTTGGAAGGCTCCAAGCTTCAATTGGATCAAGCTCAACTCAGATGGGGCAGCAAAGGGTTCTCCTGGGTTAGCTGCATGTGGAGGATTATTTAGGGAGCGAAATTCAGCTTCTATGGGCAGTTTTGTTGGAACCAAAGTGGTTATGGTTAAATAATTTCTTATGTTTTGATGCAAACAAAAAGATTAAATTTGTATGGCAAAGTTAAGTTAAAGGACTAACTCATCCACTCTTGTATGCATAACTTTTTTTAGTATCGCTAGACGAGGGAACTAAGTTAAAGTTCCTTAGAATAGCTTAAAAAGCATATCGGGTCCAAGTTTTACTCGCTAGACGAGCCTTCAAATCATATGGTAAAATACTAAGTCCATAAGGTTATCGCTAGACGAGGCACTAAAATTAGTTAAAAGGCACTAGACAAGTGTTTAAGTTTACCTCTGTAATAAGCGGTAGACGAGCTATTAAAATCTATCAAGAAAAATAGCAAGTCCAAAGACTTGTAACTAGACGAGAAGTCAACTAGACCCCAAATTAGTAGACTACTCAGTTGCTATACATAGTTAAAATAATGCGCGTCCAAAGGCATACTGGAATTGAACCCGTCTAGTCAAGTGAATTTATTTCAAATGATTGTTTATTTAATACAAAGGTATCAGTGTCCTTTACTTGTGTTATCCATCAAAAACACAAATCTTTGTATTCTGACACACAAGTTGCTATAAAGTTGAACAAAGTACAACGAAGGAAAGTCAGAAAGCAACTTTTGGTACAACAGAGAAATGACAGTACCACTTTGAGGATTTCTGATAACCAAGAGTACATTTCGCAAAAAGCATATCAAGTTATCAGAACCCAACGAATCTCAGCATTTAATGCTATCTCTAAACGAATGCAATTTGAAGACCGTTAAAGAAGAACAAGCTAAAGCTGCATTTCACCTATAAATACTGGATGACCCCCAGTGAAGAAATATTTGAGCTCTGATATTCAAAAGTGCTAAAACTCTGCTCAAAGTTCTTTCGAGTACTTTCATTGTAATCTCATCTGATCTTAAACTTTCATACTCTCACACATAGTGAGCTTGTAAGATCAATCTTTAAATCTCTTAGTTAGAGTTAGAGCCTGAAGAGGCTTGGTAGAGAAATAATACTTGTAAGCCTGAAGAGGCGTTGAATACTTGGAAAGCTATTGGTTAATAGTGGAGAAAAACTTCAGATAGAAGGGACTGGACGTAGCTCTTGGTTGGAAGAGAGTGAACCATGATAAATCTCTTGAGTGAATCTTCTATCCCTATCTTTTTACAGCTCTTGATTATACTAACTAAGGGGATTTGATTTAAGTTTGCTAACTCTTTGAAAGGATATTTTATCTGTGTGTATATTTTTCTTCTTGCTTGCAAAAAGGTTTTAAGAAAAGGATTTTCGAAAAACTGTTACGAAACACAATTCAACCCGCCTTCTTGTGTTTCCCTGTGTCAACTTTAGTTGGTATCAGAGATCAGCCTCGAAGAGGTTGAGCATCTAACAAGTGCTGAGGGAGTACGATCCAGCAAGCATGGATACAGAAGAACAAGCAATCAACATGCCTCCTCTCTTTGATGGCACAAACTATGACTATTGGAAAAAGAGAATAAGGGATTTTCTTGATGCACAAAATGTGGATATCTGGGAGCTGATTGAAACTGGTTATACTGAACCTAGAGGTGCTGATGGAGCTGCTATTGCAAGAGCAGATTAGACTGTAGATCAAAAGACTAAGCACCAGCTTAATCTCAAGGCTAAGCACTACCTGATGTGTGCTATCACCAGATCTAAACGTGATAAGGTTCACAGCTGCAATACTGCTAAGGATATTTGGGATACTTTAGCCTTAGCTCATGAAGGGTCATCCCAAGTCAAGAAGTCAAAGATAAGTAAGCTGGTTCACCAGTATGAGTTATTCAAAATGGCTGAACATGAAACTATAGATCAAATGTTTGGAAGATTCCAAACTATCACAAACAGTCTTAGATCTCTTGGAAAAACTTATGAAAATAGAGATCATGTCAGAAAGATCTTGAGGAGCCTACAAAAACAGTGGAGACCTAAGGTCACTACTATTCAGGAGGCAAAGAACCTTAACACTCTCACTCTAGAAGAGCTTCTTGAATCTCTCAAAGTCCATGAGCTTGAACTTAATGAAGAAGAGAGTATCAGAAAAGGGAAGTCTATTGCCCTAAAAGCAAAAAAGGCTAGTTCATCAAAAGTTATAAAGTTTGAGGAATCCTTAGATGAAGCAAGCCCTGTTGACAGTGATGAAGGATCTGACGAGGATGAATTTTCTTTCATCTCTAGAAAGATTTAACACATGTGGAGAAAGAAAGGTGGCTTCAGAAGGAAGCGGTTAAACAAAAAGTTCCCCAAGGATAAGTCAGACTCCGAAGATAAAGATCCACCTCTGTGCTTCGAGTACAAAAAGCCTGGTCATTTCAAAGCTGACTGCCCATAACTGAAGGACAAAAAGAAGTTCTTCAAAAAGAAGAAAGGCCTGATGGCTACATGGGAGGATCTGGATCTATCATCATCTGATGAGTAAGAGGAGGCTGAGCAAGAGGCAAATATCTGTCTCATGGCTGGCACTTCTTCAGAAAGTGAATACACTGATGTTGAGGTAATGGATTCCGACTCGTCTACTCTTCATGAAGCTTTTGATGATTTATTAAACAACTCGTCCATTCTGTCTCATGAATATAAAATTCTCAAAAAGAAGCTTTCTAAGTTGACTAAAGAGTATGATAGAGTCTGTATGGAAAAGCTAGCTCTTGTTGATGAAAATAAGAAACTCAAGTAAGAGAATGATAGTCTAACTGACAAACTCAAAGTTGAGCCTGATGCCCCATGTGAAGTTGCAAAACTGAAACAAGATGTGACATATCTGACAGATAGCCTGTCTAAGTTTGTAGGTGGCTCAGAAAAGTTAAACTTGATACTGAGGTACTCTAGATCACATCATGATAAGTCAGGCTTAGGCTATGACAAGGAGAAGCAAAAAGCATCTCATAAAGTAACAAAGTCTCATGCACACCACAGCGTTTCTAAAACTCAAATACAACACAACAAAACAAAATCTTGCTAGTCAAACACTTACTACAAAGTTTGTGGTAAAAATGGTCACATCACATCTAGATTCATACATAATAAATATGTTAAACATGCTCGTCCAGTGACCACTAACAAGAAAAGACCCAAGTCAATATGGGTACCTAAAAACAAGATTATATCTGCTGCAGATTTGCTTAACAACAGGAAAGAAACACTCATCTTGGTACTTGGACAGTGGATGCTCACGTCACATGACGGGAGAAAAGTGTATGTTCCAAGACTTTAGACATAAAGATGGTGGCTGGGTTACCTTTGGGAGTAATCAGAAGGGAAAGATCATTGGTGTAGGTAAAATTGGTAAACATCCTTTTCCCTCTATAGATAATGTTTTGTTAGTTGATGGTTTAAAACACAATTTACTAAGCATAAGTCAATTATGTGATAGTGGGTATGCTATTTCTTTTGATAAGAACATGTGTAATGTCAAGAAAATTGATGGGTCACTCTTGTTCACTGCTAAGAGGCAAAATAAATAGTATAAGATTGACTTGGAGGACCTCACAAATCAGAGTGTATCATGTCTAGTGTCCATTGTAGATGAGAGATGGATTTGGCACAAAAGGCTAGGTTATGCAAGCTTGAAATTAATTTCAAAGCTAAATAAGCATAACCTGGTGAGACAATTACCAAACCTTAAGTACAAATCTGATGCTCTCTGTGATGCATGTCAAAAGGGAAAACAAGTTAAAGGTTCTTTTGAATCTAAGAACATTATCAGTACCAATAGACCACTAGAGTTGCTACACCTTGATTTCTTTGGTCCAACAAGGACTGCTTGTATCAGTGGCAAGAAGTATGGTCTAGTCATAGTAGACGACTACACTAGATGGACATGGGTTATGTTCCTAGCCCAAAAGGATGAGTCATTCAAGGTCTTCTCTATATTCTGTAAACATGTACAGAATGAAAAAGGCATGTGTATCACATCAATCAGAAGTGACCATAGGGGAGAGTTTGAAAATGAGCTATTTGAAAGATTCTGAGAAGAAAGTGGTATTCTTCACAACTTCTCAATGCGTAGAACACCACAACAAAATGGTGTGGTAGAGAGAAACAACAGATCTCTTCAAGAGATGTCTAGAACAATGCTCAATGACAACTCTGTCCTTAGACACTTGAGGGCTGAAACTGTTAACACTGCCTGCTACATTCAGAACAAAATATACATTAGACCAATTCTAAATAAAACTCCTTATGAATTGTGGAAAGGATGAAAACCCAACATATCTTACTTTCATCCTTTTGGTTGTAAATGATTTATATTAAATACTAAAGATCAACTTGGTAAGTTTGATGCTAAAGTAGATAATGGAATCCTGTTAGGATATTCTGAGTCGTCCAAAGGCTTTAGAGTGTATAATTCTAGAACTTTAATTGTTAAAGAATGTATACATGTTAGATTTGATGACAAACAACCTGATAAGCTAGATGAAGCTTTTGCAGATTGGATCTTAAAGGTTCAGAAAATCCTGTAAACATCAAGTATGATGATCAAGTGGACGATCAACAGCAACATGGTTCAGGAACTTCAACTTCTCAACAAGAAAATGCTCAAAGGTCATGGCATTTCAATACTTACCATCCCCAAGATCAAATCATTGGGAGTCCCAGTGATAGGCTAAGGACCAGACCAACCTTCAGAGAGCAAGCTAATTATGCTTTTGTCTCTGAGTTGGAACCAAAGACAGTAGACGAGACTCTATTAGACGAGGGTTGGATTCTGGCCATGTAAGAGGAGTTGAACCAATTTGAGAGAAGTGAAGTTTGGTCTCTTGTACCCATTCCTAAAGACAAATCAGTGATTGGAACCAAATGAGTTTATAGAAACAAGCTTGATGAAAATGGTAAGGTGGTAAAGAATAAAGCAAGAGTAGTTTCTCAAGGATATTCTCAAGAAGAAGGTATAGATTACACTGAAACTTTTGCTCCAGTTGCTAGATTAGAAGCAATACGCATCTTATTATCATTTGCTGCTCATCATAATATCATGCTTTACCAAATGGATGTGAAAGTGCATTTTTAAATGGCTTTATAAATGAAGAAGTATATGTAATACAACCTCCGAGTCTTGAAAGTGAAACCCATCCTGAACATGTGTATAAGCTAAAGAAAGCCTTATACGGTGTTAAGCAAGCTCCTAGAGCTTGGTATGAAAGACTAAGTTCATTTCTAATGGACAATGGATTTTGTAGAGGAAAGGTTGATACACCTTGTTTTGAAAATCCAGCAAGTCCAGCTTTATAATTATGAAAATTTATGTTGATGACATAATCATTGGTGCTACTAATGAATCTCTGTGCAAAGAGTTTTCTAAGTTAATGCAAAAGGAATTTGAAATGAGCATGATGGGAGAACTCAAATTCTTCCTTGGACTTCAAGTAAAATAAACAGTGGACGAGGTGTACATCCATTAAACCAAGTACACAAAGGAACTCTTGAAGAAGTTCAAGATGGATGACTATAAACCAATGAATACACCAATGCACCCCACGTCCATACTGAACAAAGATGACAAAGATAGAAAGGTAGACCAAAAGGTATATAGAGGTATGATAGTATCTCTTTTATATCTTACTGTGTCCAGACCTGACATTATGTTCAGTGTTTGCTTATGTGCTCGATTTCAATTTGATCCTAGAGAATCTCATTTATCAGCAGTTAAGAGAATATTTAGATATTTGAAAGGTACTACTAATCTGGGTTTATGCTTTAAGAAGAATGATGATTACATATTAGTTGGTTTTTGTGATGCTGACTATGCTGGAGATAGAATAGAAAGAAAAAGCACCAGTGGAGGATATCACTTCATTGGAGCAAACTTAGTTTCATGGTCAAGCAAAAGACAAAACACCATTGCCTCATCAACTGCTGAAGCTGAGTATATATCAGCTGCAAGTTGCTGCTCACAACTTCTTTCGATCAAACATCAATTGGAGGACTACAATGTGTTGGTAAGTAGTATTCCTCTTATGTGTGATAACACTGCTGCAATCAATCTATCTAAGAATCTAATCTTGCATTCAAGAGCTAAGCACATTATGATTAAACATCATTTTATTAAAGATTATGTGCAAAAAGGTGTTTTTGATATACAGTTCGTAGATACTGACCATCAATGAGAAGATATCTTTACTAAACCTCTAACTGAGGATATGTTTATTTTTATTAGAAAGCATCTTAACATGATATGTGTGGATTGATATGTCATCCAATCATGGTCGGCTACTATATATGTTAAATGCTTGTCTATTGCATATCCCGTCCAATGCCTGTTTGCATGTGCTTAACTGTCTCGTCTATGCATTTCGTTATTATTTGCATTTATTATGTCTCAAGACATATTTAATTCACTTTCTCTCTGCTGAATCGGTTATTTTCATCATTTGTAAAAATTGTTTTTTACGATTTCAAGAAACCCGTGCCATGTCAACATTTAATGCACGTGTCTTCACACGTCTCTGATTTTATTTTAATTTAAAATTATTTTCAAAGGCAACCTTTCATCTTCAAAACCTTTTTAAGTTTATCTCTTCCCTCTGAAAAACCTTTCACTTATCTGATTTTTCAAACCCTCTCTTTGCGAAAAGAACTCTCTGTCTCTCCAAACCTTCAACCTCAACAATGGCCTTATCATCTGTTGCTAGTACCTACGACGTTAATGCTCTGGAAATTGGAATATAGCACCACTTCAATTTTCGTATTATGAAGGAATACAACTTGGATGTAAGTAACGTCAGAGCTGCTAGTTGGGAAGGACTGTTCATAGAGAAGGTCTCTGTGTACCCAAAACTCATTAGGGCCTTCTGGTGGAAACCCACAATTACTAAAACTGAGGTTAAGGCTACTGTGTTGGGAACTAAAGTGGTAGTTTTTGAAGTAACCATCACGACTGAGATTCACTGTGCTCAAGTAGGTTTAACCCTAACCGAGAAATGGGAAGAAGAACTTGGTGGAGAACCATTGCATCCATCTTAATGAGAGCTGATACTGTGAGGGCCCACTCATGGAAGGAAGTTGAAATGAAGGATGAGGCTAATATCCTTCATCAGATTCTGAACAAGACTATTCTACACAAGGCTGGGTCAAAACACAACCTGTTAGCTCTTCACAAGTTTTGCCTTTGCCATATTCTGACTGACACACAGGTCAACCTACCTCACATTCTGTTCAACAAATTCAGGGATTATGTTGTTCATAGAGAAAAGGCTTCTTCCATACCCTTCTACCATCTGTTGTCAAAAATCTTCAAGTCTCAACAGATTTATGCAATTCTGGAAGCCAAGTCTCTCGAGGAACAAGCTGCAATCCTCAAGGAAAAGGGCATGTCCCCTGCTGTGTCCTCAATTTCAACCTATCATCCCTTCTGGTGATCCCTAGTTCAATCAACTAGATGAGTTTGGGATCAATCCAGGAGCACCATTTCCTAAGTTTCCCAAAATCATTGTCCCATACACTGACCCCTCCACTCTTTATAATGGCAAAGCTGAAAACTGGGCCAAAGTAAAAAGAACTGGAGAATCCTCTTCTATACCCTTTCCCATGAACCTGAACCAGAATCCAGACCCTTCTATTCACCCATACCATATGAAGGAGAAGGTCCCCTTCCATCCTCTTTATACAATGCCAATGGACCACTCTTGACCCACTTACCTTTACAGAAATTCCCACCAAAGAAAAGTTATCCCAACCTTATCAAATTCCCACCCTTTGTTCCCCACACTGATGGTGTTGATAGGGATATTATTCCTTTTTGGTGGATGGTACCCTCAAAGGTCAAAGAACAAAAGGTTGAGTTTCAAAGGTCAAGGACTCACGACTATAGAAGATTCATTCTTAACAAGAATGTCAAATGGATGGAATTTGTTCATCCTAATGAGTATGAAACTACTGTTGAAATCTGTGATCATATCATGTATGCACATCTCACAGCTGAGTTTACCTTGCTTAGATACATCAGGGCTGCTAACTTTGTGCTACCAAATTGGATTTACCACTCATCAAAAGATACCAGCATTGGAATGGCCCCTACAAAGATCTGTCCAAGACTGCCCATGATTGATCTGAATAAGGACAAGGATGGAAAGTTCAGACTTCCTCATCAAAGAATGCCCATGCCTATCTCATGCATTTTGAAGCCAAGTATAGAAGTTCATATAGATGAAGAAGTCATGCAAATGCTTATAGCTGAAAATGAAGAAAACCGCTTCAACCTTGAAGCCAGTGGATATTGAGCAAGCCATATAAAAATTGGCAATAGGCAAGCTTCCTCCTCTGGACTCACCACTGCTGATAAGGAAACCACTCCTACTGTAAGAGGCATATATGGTTTCTCCTCTTTCAGATACTACATTCATGATGATACTCTAGGCATTCCTCTAAGGAGCCCTACTTATGATGAAGATGAAGTTCATTGGGTTCCTTATGTACCTTCACATGAACCTACAGTGCAATTATCTGAAGCTTCTTTTGAGGAGATAGAAGAAATTATTGTAAAAGGACCAGAGAAGAATGATCAAGCTGTGCAAACTGAACCTCTTCAAGAGGAAATAGCTGAGTCTGGAAGCAAGCAAGGAACTTCTAGAAAGCAGAGTTCCCAACCTTTGGCTTTGGCAGTGATTCATCCAAAGGCACAACAACACTCTCAAGCCTTAAGTACCATGCATGACCAAGGTCAGTTGAATGCCTCTGCTGAAAGCTTTAGAACTTCACTTCCACCTGATCTCGATGAGATCATCTCCAGGAAGATTGAAGCTAGTGTTGAGAAGTCTCTGCAGCCAACAAATGCTCTCATTAATCAAATGCTCTGGTTACTCACCAAATTTCAACAAATCCAAGGCCAGCATGCACAACCTCCACCCCCACCTCCTCCTCCTCTACCTGCAAATCCTTAGATTTTTTTTCTTTTCTTTTTCTCTCCTTCTTTATAACTACCAATGATGGTACCCCTTATCCTGCCTTTTCGTCTGATGACAAAAAAAGGGGAGAAGGATAGAGAGAGTAAATTTGAAGAATTCTTTTGAAAACCAAAGTTTTTTTTTTTTTTTTGCATATGTTTTCATATTTATGCTTACTTTTGGCTCTGATATCTAATATTGAATTTGCTCTGATATCTATCTAAATGCTTAAGTTTCATATGCTCTGATACTTGTTATAATCTGTGTATATCTGCTTGATGATAAGTCTTGTTATATTGTTTTGGATGCTTTGTCTTAGGGGGAGCTCTGTAGCTCCCATAGACTTTGCTCACTCAAATTTAATAAGTTTTTGTCATCACCAAAATGGGGGAGATTGTTGGAACCAAAGTGGTTATGGTTAAATAATCTCTTATGTTTTGATGATAGCAAAAAGATTAAATTTGTATGGCAAAGTAGTTAGGTTAAAGGACTAACTCATCTACTCTTGTATGTAGAACTGTTTTTAGTATCGCTAGATGAGGGAACTAAGTTAAAGTTCCTTAGAGTAGCATAAAAAGCATATCGGGTCCAAGTTTTACTTGATAGATGAGCCTTCAAATCATATGGTAATTAATACTAAGTCCATAAGGTTATCGCTAGACGAGGCGCTAAAATTAGCTAAGCTAAAAGGCACTAGAGGAGTGTCTAAGTTTGCCTCTATAATAAGGGGGAGATTGTTGGAACCAAAGTAATTTGGATTAAATAATCTCTAAGTTTTGATGTTAACAAAAAGGATTAAATTTGTATAGCAAAGTGTTAGCAGTAATCTAACAAGTGCTTTCACCCTTTAAGGATCTCTGTTTTTATATATGTAAAAAAGTTAAGTCTATTTACATTGCAATCCGAGTCCATATATTATTTAATTCTTTAATTGAAAGATTCCCTGAGTGGTCGAGTCCAGTCTACCACTGGAAGGATTTTCTTTAACTCAAGTGCCACGTCAGTGGACGAGCGCTTGAATGCCTTCTAGTAGACGGAGAAATCCCTTTTAGTAGACGCAAGTTGCTCTCCGAGAATAACATTAATTTACAAGTGCGACATCACTGGATGGAGATTTTAAGTAACTCAAGTTCTGGCAAGACTGTTGTTTTAAGTAGACGTAGAATTCTTGCCACGTCAGTGGACGAAGCCTTAAAACTCTTCTTACTGACCTTGCCTTTACAATTGTTTCGATGGACGAAGATTTTGAGCATTGATAACTTATTTAATGCAATCCGGACCTTATTGAATTTAATTCATATGATTGATATTTATTTCAAATATATAATGGTCCTTCTTATTTGTTATTAACGGTTTTATTGTCTTGTTTCTATGAGAGAGACATAGTACAAATAAGGAATTAAAAAAAACAATATAGTACAATGCAAAACGACTTGTACCCTGTCACCTTTTACGCTGGAATAGCTAGAATTTTGTACAAGGAAGGCAAGACAGTTTTTCAAGTTGCATTTGCTCAGAGGTGTGCCATTTCATGCAAGAATATTGTCATATAGTACAAAGGCCACGAGCAAGCTGAGTCACAACGGATATTACATTGTTGATTCTATCCCTAAACGGGAAATTCAAATACAACCGTTGATGATTTTGAAGACCAAAGCAAGGTCTCTATAAATAGAAGACCAAGACTTTTGAAGAAAAAACTTTTGCGCATATACAAAAATCTCAAGAAATCTCTTGCGAGCAAATATTCTTTTATTCTTTCAGAAAGCAAAAGTCTGTAATATCTTAGTTTGAATATTGCTATAATATTCATCTGATCTTAAACTTTCATATTCTCACACATAGTGAGAAGATCAAAGAAACCAAAAACCCTTTGTTAGAGGTAGAGCCTGAAGAGGCTTGGTAAGAAAGGAATACTTGTGAGCCTGGAGAGGAGTTGAATACTTGCTGTAATCTATTTGGAGAATAGTGGAGAAAACCTTCAAGTAGAAGGGACTGGACGTAGCTCTTGGTTGGAAGAGAGTGAACCAGGATAAAACAACTTGTGTGAATCTTCTAATCCCGTACCTCTTTAGTTTTACGTGTTTATACTAACTGTGGGTATTTGAACTTGAATTTGTTATTCTTTCAAAAGTTTGTTTTTCTGTGTGTTTGCTTCTGCCTCTTTATCTTTGTGTGAGGAAACTGTTCTTGAAAAGGTTGTTTTCGAAAAATAATAACAAACACAATTCAACCCCCCTTCTTGTGTTTGCCTGTGTCAACTTCAGTTGGTATCAGAGCTCAGCCTCGAAAGGGTTGAGCATCTAACAAGTGCTGAGGAAGTACGACCTTACAACTCTGGATGCAGAAGGACAAGCTATCAACAGATCTCCACTCTTTGATGGAAATGATTATGATTATTGAAGAGAATGATGGCCTTCCTAGATGCGCATAACTTAGACACCTGGGAACTGATTGAGAATGGCTATTCTGAGCCAAGAGGTGAAAATGGAGCAGTCTTGGCTAGAGCAGAATGGAGTGTAGATCAAAAGGCCAAACATCAACTAAATCTCAAGGCCAAACATTACTTGATGTGTGCCATTACCAGATCAGAACATGATAAGGTTAACAACTGCAACGCAGCAAAGGAAATCTAGGATACACTGGCTCTTGCTCATGAAGGCTCATCACAAGTGAAGGAGTCAAAGATAAGCATGCTGGTTCACCAGTATGAACTCTTCAAGATGACTGATCATGAGACTATAGATCAGATGTTTGGAAGATTTCAAACAATAACAAACAGTCTCAGATCTCTGGGAAAAATATATGAGAATAGAGATCATATCAGAAAGATTCTGAGAAGTCTCTCCAAGCAGTGGAGACCAAAGGTCACTGCCATTCATGAAGCTAAGAATCTGAACACTCTCTCTCTGGAAGAGCTTCTAGGGTCATTAAAAGTTCATGAGCTTGAACTAAATGAAGAAGACAATTCCAGAAAGGGAAAATCCATTGCCTTAAAGGCAAAGAAAGACAGCTCTTCAAAAGTCCTTAAAGCTGCTGAGTCTTCAGATGATGCTGAACCTTCAGACAGTGATGAAGGATCAGATGAAGATGAATTATCTTTCACCTCCAGAAAGATACAACATATGTGGAGAAGGAAAGGTAATTTCAAGAGAAAGCAGTTCAACAAGAAACTTTCTAAGGAGAAATCAGACACCAAAGAAAAAGGTCCACCTCTGTGCTTTGAATGCAAAAATCCAGGCCATTTCAAAGCTGACTGTCCTGACTTAAAAGAGAAGAGAAGTTCTTCAAGAAAAAGAAGGGCTTAATGGCTACATGGGAGGACTTGGACTTATCCTCATCAGATGAGGAAGAGGAAGCTGAGGAAGAGGCAAACATTTGCCTCATGGCTGACACATCATCAGAAAATGAGTACACTGATGATGATGAGGTAACAGATTCTGAACCTTCTACTCTCAAAAATGCCTTTGATGAATTACTGTCTGACTCATCCATACTATCTCATGAATACAAAAGTCTTAAAAATAAGTTTGCAAAATTAACAAAAGAATATGATAGAGTTTGCATTGAAAAACAAAGTTTAGTTCAAGAAAATGATAAGCTAAAATCAGAGAATGTCAGTCTAACTGACAAATCTGAATGTGAGCCTGACAATTCTTGTGAAGTTGCAAAACTGAAACAAGATGTAACATACTTGACAGACACTTTGTCAAAATTTGTAGGAGGCTCAAATAAGCTTAGTCTTATCCTAAGGTATTCTAGGTCACCATTTGATAAATCTGGCCTTGGTTATGATAATAAGAAGCATGAGGCATCTTACATTAAGTCAAAACCACCTATGCAGCAAAGAGCTTCAAAAGCTCCAACTAGGTATACTAAAGCCAAATCAGGCCCGTCCAACACCTTTTGTAAAGTGTGTGGAAAAAGTGGGCATTCTACATCTAGATGCATACATAACAGACATACTAAATATTCTCGTCCAAAGAAAACTAACATGAAAGGACCCAAGTTAGTTTGGGTACCTAAGGACAAGATAATACTTGTTGCAGATTTGCTTAACAATAGGAAAGAAACAAACGTCCTGGTACTTGGACAGTGGATGCTCACGTCACATGACGGGAGAAAAGTATATGTTCCAAGACCTTAGACGTAAGGATGGTGGCTGGGTGACATTTGGAGGAAACCAGAAAGGAAAGATTACTGGTATAGGTAAAATTGGTAAACATCCTTTTCCCTCCATTGATAATGTTCTTTTAGTGAATGGTTTAAAACATAATCTACTGAGCATAAGTCAATTATGTGACAGTGGATATGATGTCTTTTTTAATAAGAACATGTGTTATGTCAAGAAGAATGATGGATCAATCTTATTCACTGCTAAGAGGTAAAACAATTTGTACAAAATTGACTTGGAGGACCTCTCAAATCAGAGTGTCTCATGTTTAGTGTCCATTGAAGATGAGCGATGGATTTGGCATAACAGGCTAGGTCATGCAAGCTTGAGATTAATCTCAAAGCTAAATAAGCATAACCTCGTGAGAGGATTACCAAACCTTAAGTTCAAATCTGATGCTCTCTGTGATGTATGTCAGAAGGGAAAACAAGTCAAAGGTTCTTTTGAATCTAAGAATATTGTTAGTACCAAGAGACCACTAGAACTGCTACACCTTAATCTTTTTGGTCCAACAAGGATTGCTTCTATCAGTGGTAAGAAATATGGTCTAGTCATTGTAGATGACTATACTAGATGGACATGGGTTATGTTCCTTGCTCACAAGGATGACTCCTTCAAGGTCTTTTCTGTATTCTGCAAACGTGTACAGAATGAAAAAGGCATGTGTATAGCTTCAATTAGAAGTGATCATGGGGAGAATTTGTCAATGAGCCATTCCATGAGTTTTGTGAAGAAAGTGGTATTCAACACAACTTCTCAATACCAAGAACACCACAGCAAAATGGTGTGGTAGAGAGAAAGAACAGATCTCTTCAAGAGATGGCTAGGACTATGCTCAATGGCAATTCTGTCCCTAAGCACTTCTGGGCTGAAGCTGTGAACACTGCCTGCTACTTTCAGAACAGAATATACATTAGACCTATTCTGAATAAGACTCCCTATGAATTGTGGAAAGGTAGAAAACCCAACATATCTTATTTTCATCCTTTCGGGTGTAAATGTTATATTCTTAACACTAAAGATCAACTTGGTAAGTTTGATGCAAAAGTAGATAATGGAATTCTACTAGGATTTTCTGAAACCTCAAAAGGATTTAGAGTGTATAACTCAAGAACTTTAATAGTAGAAGAGTCTATACATGTTAGATTTGATGACAAACAGCCTGATAAGTAATTATCAGAGCTAGATGAAAGTTTTGCAGATCTTGACTTAAACATCTCAGGAGAGTCAACAGAAGTTAAAATTAATGATCAAGTTGAAGACATTTCTCATCAACCAGAAACATCCACCTCTCAACAAGACAATGTTCAGAGAACTTGGCATTTCAAGAATTATCATCCACCGGATCAAATCATTGGAAATCCAAGTGATAAGCTAAGAACCAGATCAACCTTCAGAGAGCAAGAAGATTCTGCATTAGTCTCTGAATTGGAACCAAAGACAGTAGATGAGGCTCTGCTGGACAATGGTTAGAAGAGCTAAATCAGTTTGAGAGGAGTGATGTCTGGACTTTGGTAACCCTACCTAAGGATAAATCTGTTATAGGAACAAAATGGGTTTACAGAAACAAGCTTGATGAGAATGGTAAGGTTATAGGAAATAAAGCAAGATTAGTTGCACAAGGTTACTCTCAAGAAGAAGGTATAGATTATACTGAAACCTTTGCACCTGTTGCTAGATTAGAAGCTATCAGAATTTTACTTTCATTTGCTGCACATCATAATATTATGCTTTTCCAAATGGATGTAAAAAGTGCTTTTCTAAATGGTTTTACAATGAAGAAGTTTATGTTATGCAACCTCCGGGTTTTGAGAGTGAAACCCAACCTGAACATGTATACAAGCTTAAGAAAGCTTTATACGGCCTAAAACAAGCCCCAAGAGCTTGGTATGATATGCTAAGTTCTTTTCTGATGGATAATGGCTTTAACAGAGGAAAGGATGATACAACCTTGTTTAGAAAGTCAATTAAATCCAACTTCATAGTAGTATAGATTTATGTAGATGATATTATATTTGGTGCTACTAATGAATCTTTGTGCAAAGAATTTTCAAAGTTAATGCAGAAAGGGTTTGAAATGAGCATGATGTGAGAACTCAAATTCTTCCTTGGACTTCAAGTAAAACAGTCTATGGACGAGGTGTACATCCATCACACTAAATATACAAAGGAATTACTCAAAAAGTTTAAGATGGACGACTGCAAACCTATGAACACACCTATGCATCCCACGTCCATACTGAACAAAGATGATAAAGAGAAAAAGGTAGATCAGAAGGTATACAGAGGTATGATTGGATCTCTCTTATATCTAACTGCTTCTAGGCCTGATATTATGTTCAGTGTTTGCTTATGTGCTCGATTTCAATCTGATCCTAGAGAATCTCATTTATCAGCAGTTAAAAGAATTTTTAGATGTTTAAAAGGTACTACTAATCTTGGTCTGTGCTTTAAAAAAGATGAAGATTACAGATTCGTTGGCTTTTGTGATGCTGACAATGCTGGAGATATAATTGAAAGAAAAAGCACTAGTGGAGGATGTCACTTAATTGGAGCTAACCTAGTATCATGGTCAAGCAAAAGGCAGAGTACCATTGCTCTATCAACTGCTAAAGCAGAATACATCTCAGCTGCAAGTTGCTGCTCACAACTTCTCTGGATCAAACACCAATTGGAGGACTACAATGTGTTTGTAAGTAGTATTCCACTTATGTGTGATAATACTGCTGCAATCAATTTATCTAAGAATCCAATTTTGCATTCTAGAGCTAAACATATAGAAATCAAACATCATTTTATTAGGGATTATGTGCAAAAAGGTGTTTTTGATATTCAATTTGTAGATACTGACCATCAATGGGCAGATATATTTACTAAACCTCTTGCTGAGGATAGATTTATTTTTATTAGAAAACATCTTAACATGTTGTATGTGGTTTGATTTAGTATATTTGTTGATTGCATGTTTTCACTGCACGTCCACTAGTTTTGGCATCCAGATCATTTGTAGTCTATGCGTCCACTACTATTGGTGTGCCGCGTCCACTATATATGTTTTTACGCGTCCACCCTCAATCTTGTGTGGACTCGTCTATGGATAAATTTTTTTTAATGGCATTAATTTGTCTCTGGACATATTTATTTTAAAACGTTTGGTTTTCATTATTTCCTTGCTGATACCAATGCCGTTTTTCTCTAAAGACATGTCTTGTCAATTATTTCTTTTTGAATTTTCCTTGAAAATTGTTGGTATTCGAAACTCTTTAAAAGTAACCTCTTTCCCTCTGAAAAACCTTTCGCTACTCTTCATCCTTGTCAACGTTTCTCTGAATTTTTTTTTCGAACTCCTTGTTTCTCAAAACTATAACTCTTTTACTCAACAATGGCTTCAACCTCTACTCCCATGGCTGCCTTTGCAACTGACATCATGACTATAGCTGTGGAACATCATTTCGATTTTGAAATTCTGAGTGAATACAACTTGGATGTAAGTAAGTTTATCAACGCTGCTGGTTGGGATGGAATATTTCTGGAAAAGGTCTCAATCTATCCCGACTTGATAAGGGAATTCTGGAGAAGTCCGAAGATTTCTGAAACAGAGATAGTAGGGTTTGAACTGGGAAAGAAGATAACAGTATCCGAGAAAACCATCTCTGACTCTATTGTTTGTGCTCAAGAGGGTTTGGTCTTCACGGAGAACTGGGAAGAAGACCTAGGCGGTACAGAGACCATTGCCGTTACACTGATGAGGCAAGACACCGTGAGAACTCACTCATGGAAATCATCTGAGATGAAGGATCACATCAGGATTCTTCACCAAATCCTGAACAAGGTGGTGCTACATAAGATAGGGTCTAAGGACAACCTATCAGCTCTTCACAAATTATGTCTTTGCAATTTGGTCTTTGAAACAAAGATAAACTTGCCATGGATCCTGTTTCATCGCTTCAAGGATGCCATTACCAACAAGGAAATAGCCTCTCACATCACCTTCACTCATCTTCTGTCAAAAATATTCAAGCAGCAAGGCTTATATGATGATCTAAATGCAAAGCCTCAGGATGAACAGGAAAGAATCCTTCGTGAGAAAGGAATGCAAGCTGCTGTTTTTGGGAGAAGCAATCTTAGTGACATGCAACTTGATACTTACAAGCAAGTTGAAATGGCCAAGCATGAGGAGAAAATGAAGATTAAAGAAGAATCAGTTGAGGCTAACACTGCTGCAATCCTTGGTCTCAAGAAAGGAACCAAGAGGAAGACAATGGCCGTCAGGAAGCCTAACCCTAAAAGGCCTACCCGAGGCATTGTGATTAATGAGCCCAGAGCTGAGGCTCCTCAACCTGATCCTCAACCTGCTCCCAAGAGAGCAAGAAAATTGGTTTTGTCTCAAGATGAGGATGATGAGGAAGATAATGTTCCACTGGGAACCAAGAGGAAGGCAAGTGCTGCTGCTACTGCTGTGCCTACCAAGAGGAAGCAATCTGTAAGGAAAGCAAGAAACTTTGCAGCCTCTGAGGTAAACATTTCTGCTGAAACTCCTGTAAATGTAGCAGAAGATGTTCCTAATGTAAATACTGTGAGTGATAGTGTCCCTACTCCTGAAGTAGGTTTCTTTGATGATGTATATAGACCTACTTTACCCACACCCCAACCTTCACCACAAAAAGCCCAACCTGACCACATCACAACCCCATCCTTACCACAAAACACCCCAAATCAATTGACCATACCACAACCTTCACCAATCAAAACCATCTTTCCACCTATAATACTTGACTCTGACCCCTGGTTTCATCAAACTGATGATGGAATCTGTCTAGGTGCCCCCTTTCCTAAACCCCTCAGAAAACTCTTTCCACCCCTTGTACCCTCATCTACTCTTTTTGCCAATAAATATGAGAATTGGGCTCAGGTCAAGAGAGATTGGAGAGTTTTGTTTCATACTCACCAACCAGACCCTGAGATTGACCTTAACACTCCTCTCACCAGGTGGTATCCACATGCTAAATATGAATATGAATCATATGAGGATTATCCTTGGACCACCAAATATCCAAACTCCCAGCCTCCTAAAGGACCCTTTCCATCTGAAATGAACAACCAACATGGACCTCGCCTTACCCGCCTACCCCTCAAACGTTTCCCCAAAAGAAAAATTTACCCCAACCTCATCAAAACCCCACCTCTGATTCCCCCTGACTGATGGAGTAGAAAGGCACATCATTCCTGTATAGGAGACTGACCCAAAGAGGAACAGGCTGCCTACTTTACCTGAGAAAAGAGCTAGATCATCTGAGCACATTCCAATCATATTGGATGGCAACACAAAATGGATGAAATTCAAACATCCCAGCATCTATGGAAGAGCATCTGACCCCTTCACAGATCAACTTTTCTACAATATACTGAAATGGGAGTTCAGTTACTTCCAAGTAGATAGAGCTGCACATTGTGTTCCTTTCACCTGGCTTAGGCATGGAAAGGAAACAAGTGTAGGCATTGCTCCCTACCCTATCTGTCTTAGGCTTGGCATGATAAATCTCAACAAGGACAAGGATAGAAAGTGCAGAAGAAATAAGGGAGTCATGCCTGAAGCTCACTCTGCTATGCTGGATGTATCTAAAGAAACTTTTGATTACTCCAAGCTCGAGTATTATCTGTATATGGAGGATGTGAAGAATATAGAAGAGAGGATAGCTGCTGACTACTGGAAGTCTCACATAATCCACTGCACCAGGGAAGCTTCATCTTCTGGCCTTTCTCAGGAAGAGAAGGAAGAAATTCCCAAGATCAGAGGAAAGTGTGGACTCTCCAAGCTAAGGCACATGATCTACAAAGATCTGTGGGCACTTCCCATTACCAGCAGGGATGTGGAGGAAATTACTCCTATACACTGGGCAAAGGATGTCCCTAAGAAATCTGTAAAAGCTGCCACTGCTTCCCCTTCAACCTCATCTTCTGAACCCATAGCTGAGGAGTTGATTGTAGAAGGCCCTGAACTTAATGCTGAAATTTCTTCTCAACCTGCTTCTGTTGAACCTCCATCTGTACAAGCTAAGCAGTCTGCTGAGGCTTGTGTTTCTAAGCAAGGTGCTGAGTCTGCTAAAACTACATCTTAACCATTAGCTCTTGCTATGGTTCATCCTCCAGCCCAAGCTCAAGACACTGTCTCTGACACTGCTGAGAGCTCAAGACAACTGTCCTTGCCACCAAATCTTGAAGACATTATTGGAAGAATTGTTGATGACAAGGTTGGCAAGCTACTTGAAGAAAAGACTGAACAGATGGCTCAACAGTTTGAAGAACAGGTGCAGAAGCAAGTTCAAGATACCTTGGCCCCTACAAATGCCATGGTGACTCAGATGTTGGCTCTGCTGATGGACTTTCAGAGGAATCAAAATCCAAATCCTAAACCAACAACCCCCTCCACCACCTCCTTCTACCTAAAATTTTTTTTTCCTTCTTTGTTTTCTCTTTTTGCTGACAATGATGGTCCACTCCCTTTACCTTTTTGTCTAATGACAAAAAAGGGGGAGAAAGGAAAGATTAAATTTGTTTATACAGATTGTTTATACAGAAACCCTTTTTTGTGAAAAAGTACATATTTGTCTGCATATGCATAAGTTTATTCTGTTAAATATTCATCTTGTTGATACTATGTTTTGACTTTATGCTTATGCCTTTTCTTATCTAAAGTCAAATATGCTCTGATACTGCTTTGAACTGATTAGTCACAAATGTTTGATAAGCTATTATCTTGATCTGATAACTTACACTATCTTGCAAAAAGACTTGTTTTATATGCCTTAACTGCTTTGAAATTATGAATGCTATGTCTTAGGGGGAGCCTTGTAAGCTCTCTTAGACTTTGCAAAATAAATTTAATTAGTTTTTGTCATCATCAAAAAGGGGGAGATTGTTGGAACCAAAGTAATTTGGATTAATTAATCTCCAAGTTTTGATGTTAACAAAAAGGATTAAATTTGTATAGCAAAGTGTTAGCAGTAATCTAACAAGTGCTTTCACCCTTTAAGGATCTCTGTTTTTATATATGTTAAAAAGTTAAGTCTATTTACATTGCAATCCGAGTCCATATATTATTTAATTCTTTAATTGAAAGATTCCCTGAGTGGTCAAGTCCACTCTACCATTGGAAGGATTTTCTTTAACTCAAGTGCCACGTCAGTGGTCGAGCGCTTGAATGCCTTCTAGTAGACGGAGAAATCCCTTTTAGTAGACGCGAGTTGCTCTCTGAGAATAACATTAATTTACAAGTGCCACATCATTGGACGGAGATTTTAAGTAACTCAAGTTCTGGCAAGACTGTTGTTTTAAGTTGACGTAGAATTCTTGCCACGTCAGTGGACGAAGCCTTAAAACTCTTCTTACTGACCTTGCCTTTACAATTGTTTCGATAGACGAAGATTTTGAGCATTGATAACTTGAGAGAGACATAGTACAAATAAGGAATTACAAAAAGCAATATAGTACAATGCAAAACGACTTGTACCCTGTCACCTTTTATGCTGGAATAGCTGGAATTTTGTACAAGGAAGGCAAGACAGTTTTTCAAGTTGCATTTGCTCAGAGGTGTGCCATTTCATGCAACAATATTGTCATATAGTACAAAGGCCACGAGCAAGCTGAGTCACAACGGATATTACATTGTTGATTCTATCCCTAAACGGAAAATTCAAATACAATCGTTGATGATTTTGAAGACTAGAGCAAGGTCTCTATAAATAGAAGACCAAGACTTTTGAAGAAAAAAAACTTTTGCGCATATACAAAAATCTCAAGAAATCTCTTGCGAGCAAATATTCTTTTATTCTTTCAGAAAGCAAAAGTCTGTAATATCTTAGTTTGAATATTGCTATAATATTCATTTGATCTTAAACTTTCATATTCTCACACATAGTGAGTTAGAAGATCAAAGAAACCAAAAACTCTTTGTTAGAGGTAGAGCCTGAAGAGGCTTGGTAAGAAAGGAATACTTGTGAGCCTGGAGAGGTGTTGAATACTTGCTGTAATCTATTTGGAGACTAGTGGAGAAAACCTTCAAGTAGAAGGGACTGGACGTAGCTCCTGGTTGGAAGAGAGTGAACCAGGATAAAACAACTTGCATGAATCTTCTAATCCCTTACCTCTTTAGTTTTACGTGTTTATACTAACTGTGGGGATATGAACTTGAATTTGTTATTCTTTCAAAAGTTTGTTTTTCTGTGTGTTTGCTTCTGCCTCTTTATCTTTGTATGAGAAAACTGTTCTTGAAAAGGTTGTTTTCGAAAAATATTAACAAACACAATTCAACCCCCCCTTCTTTTGTTTGCCTGTGTCAACTTCAGTAGACAAGCTATTAAAATATATCAAGAAAAATAGCAAGTCCAAAGACTTGTAACTAGACGAGAAGTCAACTAGACGCCAAATCAGTAGACTACTCAGTTGCTATACATAGTTAAAATAATGCGCATCCAAAGGTATACTGGAATTGAACCCGTCTAGTCAAGTGAATTTTTTTCAAATAATTGTTTATTTAATACAAAGGCATCAATGTCCTTTACTTGTGCTATTTGAATTGTTTATAACTTTGTTTCTTATTAAGAGAAACATAGTACCATAAAAAACACAAATCTTTGTATTCTGACACACAAGTTGCTGTAAAGTTGAACAAAGTACAAAGAAGGGAAGTCAGAAAGCAACTTTTGGTACAACAGAGAAATGACAGTACCACTTTGAGGATTTCTAATAACTAAGAGCACATTTTGCAGTAAGCATATCAAGTTATCAGAACTCAATGGACCTCAGCATTTAATGTTATCTCTAAACGGATACAATTTGAAGACCGTTGAAGAAGAACAAGCCAAAGCTGCATTTCACCTATAAATACTGGACGACCCCCAGTGAAGAAATATCCGAGCTCTGATATTCAAAAGTGACAAAATTCCGCTCAAAGTTCTTTCGAATACTTTCATTGTAACCTCATCTGATCTTAAACTTTCGTACTCTCACACATAGTGAACTTGTAAGATCAATCTTTAAATCTCTTAGTTAGAGTTAGAGCCTGAAAAGGCTTGGTAGAGAAAGAATACTTGTAAGCCTGAAGAGGTGTTGAATACTTGTAAAGCTATTGGTTAATAGTGGAGAAAACCTTTAGGTAGAAAGGACTGGATGTAGCTCTTGGTTGGAAGAGAGTGAACCAGGATAAATCTCTTGAGTGCATCTTCTATCCCTATCTTTTTACAGCTTTTGATTATACTAACTGTGGGGATTTGGATTTAAGTTTGTTAACTATTTGAATGGATATTTATTTGTGTGTATATTTCTCTTCTTGCTTGCAAAAAGGTTTTAAGAAAGGGATTTTCGCAAAACTGTTAAGAAACAAAATTCAACCCCCCCTCTTGTGTTTCCCTGTGTCAACTTCAAGTTTTGCTTATCATATTGGTTCCTCTTATGCACTGAATGCAGAGTTGATTGGAATGATGATTGAAATTGAAAAGCTTATGAAAAGGGGTGGAGAAATTTATGGTTCGTGTGTGACTCAATGTTGGTCATTTATGCTTTCAAGTCAATGCTGGTCATTCCTCTTATGCTATGCAATGCAATGATACTCCACTACTCCCTTATGCACTTGGATCCATTCTACCTCAGAATGTCAACTTCGGAGTTACATATCCACATTGGCCAATAAGCACCAACCCAGAGGCAATCCACCTTACCTTGGGTAGATCCCTAAGATAGCCGACGCACCTTACTCTCGGATGCGCCACTGCGAGGTCGCACGATTCACCTAACTCTCGGATGAATCACCGTAGATGACAAGATCGCCTTACTCTCGGACGACCTCCCCTATGTTGAACATCCCCCACTAACATTTCTGATGCGTGAATGCATGAACAACATAACACACAAGCACAACCACCACCTCCGCTTGGGCCACTAGGCTACCCAAGTTTTATCACCATCAATACCTCGACCACTTGGCTATTGAGGATTATCGTTTTATCGTTTTAATCTTTCAACCACTAAGGCCGTTCTGCACCAAAGATTACCATCTCGACTGTAACAGCCCGATGTTCTGATGACAATTATCTAGGTTTAAGTTTAAGTCCTAAGGATTATTTAGGGGATTAGAATTGATTAGAGATGGTTAAAGTGTTTAAAAACTGAATTTTTTAAGGAGATAATCGATTATCTTGCTTGGCATAATTGATTACAGGTTCTCTGGAACAACAAACTGACCAACAGAAAGCAGATAATCGATTATGTATGTAGCCATAATCGATTATTTCTGTCATAATCGATTATTCAGTACTCATAATCGATTATGTGTGTCTGGAAGTGAAAAACCATGACCAGGCTCAGTCGTAATCGATTATATTTCAAGCCATAATCGATTATAACAGCAAATTTTCTATAAATACCCCTGTTCCGAACCAGAAATACAGAAAAATGAGTCTAGGGTGTCGAAAACGCAATTTTTGAGAGAAAAAGAAGGAGAAAGTGACGAAAATGCATAGGAAAGGTTGGGGAATCAAGGAATCAACAAGATTTCAAAGCATGGAATGAATCAAAGCTACAAGGAGGTTGGAGAATGAAGAGGGAAGAAAAGGAAGAGGATCTAAAGCTCAAGGAAACTCAAAGATGGATGGATAAATGCTTAAAGAGGTGAGCAAATACAATCTTAAAACCCCTCTAAGTTATAGAAGATTATATGGAATTGATGCTTAATGTTGTTAGATTATTGATGATTTTGAAGCTTTTTACATGTATGAGGTATATTTTCAAAGAATATGTTTTGAGGGATGATTATGACAAATCATTGATGCATGTTGTTGATTTCTTGATAATTATAAGAAGAAGATATTATAAGAGAGTTCTAGGAGCATTTATGCTCTTTCAAGTTATCCCTTTTTGAGAGAATAAGTAATAGCCCCTAAGGTGTTTGATGAAATGGTTGAACTAATAGTTGCTATTTTTTTGAGCTATTTCCTTAGATGTTGGTCAAGTAATGTTTATTTACTTAAGATAACAAAGGTTTATGTTTTATGAGGAATATTTCTAAAGGAATGATTTGATGTTGGAAGTTTAATGATGTTTCTCATGAGTTAATTATGAATTAAGGTTAAACCATAGAAGGTGTTATGTTATGAAGAAGATGCTTTTCACGAGAAATTTGAAGTAATGCTTAAAGTTGATGTTTAATGAGATTATTATAATGTTGAAGGTTATTTTCATGACTTGATGAAATAAGTTTACAATGATGTTGAAGGTCCTTAGGGACATATGATGTTATTATAAAGTTTATTTATGAATGTTAAGGGAATGATATTATTATGATGTTGAGGATTATTTTCATGACATTTGCATTGAGGTAAGGCAGTGGGACGCCCTGCCGGGTAGTGAGCTCACGTACCATTGAGGTGGAGGATATATTCCCTATGTGATGAGATGATGTTATAAGGTTATTCATGAGGTTGAATTTGTGATGATGTTATGATGTTATTAATGATGTTTTATATGAGATGATGTTTTATTAAAGCATATGGCGTTAAAATGTTATTCATGATGTTTCACTAAAGCTTGTGAGGTTATAATATTATGATATGATGTGTTATTTGAGTTTTTGATGTTATAAGGATATTTATAATGTTTTATTAGAGCATAAGGTTTGATGTAAAAGTATAAATGTACTTGATGATAAAGTTTGAGGTAAAATCGTACAAGTATATAGTGATGAATTATATGTTTTCATGTATATAGTTTTGATGATAGCTTGAGGGGATTTTCCGGAGTTCCTCCGGCTGATTGTACTCCTGGTTTATTAAATGATTGTAATTCCTCATTGAGACGTAGTCTCACTTAGTAGTGCAACTAGATGTGGATACAGGTTTTAGCAAGGATTAACGTGAGAAAGTGAAGATGAAGAAATGGAAGAATATGAGATGTAGTTAGATTTGCCCAGTGACATGTTAAAATAATAAGGCTTATGCTTTTGAACATTTTGATGTGTAAATGTAAATTTTTGTAAGAAAAATAAGTATGTATATAAAGTTTTTATTGAGTTTCAGTATTTAATGAGGTTTAATTATTATATGTAATGTAATACGATGAGGTGTTACATCGACCACTTGGCTATCGAGGCCCCCCTTGGTCACTAGGCTACCAAGGTACAAAATCATCTTTAATTTTCACTCTAGACATTAAGCACTAGAGATTACCACCTTGACCCTCATGCATCAAGGCCCCCTTGGCCACTAGGCTACCAAGGTACAATATCTTATCACTTGCCTTTTGTCTTCAGGTTCGTTGGGTGTCTTATTACATCTTTTAAGGCGTTTGGGGTGAGATCACCCCTGCTTCTGCATTGTTCAGCATTTTGGTCTACACAGGTGAGCACGGGCGTGCTTACCCTTAGCACGGGCATGCTGAGCTCACAGTCAAGCACGACCATGCTGACTGTTGAGCACGGGCGTGCTTAAGTAGCGCGCCCTTTCTGGATTTTGAACTGGAGCACGGGCGTGCTCCTTGTTAAGCACGGCCGTGCTCAATGGAGCGTGGCCGTACTGATCTGGGCAGAAGGGTCGCAGACCCTTGCCAAAGCCTTGGGATAGTTTACAGATTCAAACCTATTGACTTTTACTAATCCATTGAACATCAG
This sequence comes from Echinosophora koreensis, assembly GCA_035048595.1. Classification (NCBI taxonomy): domain Eukaryota; kingdom Viridiplantae; phylum Streptophyta; class Magnoliopsida; order Fabales; family Fabaceae; genus Echinosophora; species Echinosophora koreensis. The sequence goes on from JAPCYP010000096.1 coordinate 1,543,341, forward strand.
TTTTATCAATATTGATTAGATATTATGTCTTACAATTACAGGGAATTAATCCTTTAATCTCAGTTTCGTATTAATTGTCCCTAATCACTCAAAGATCAATCCCTAGGGTCTTTAACTAAACCTTTTGGCATAAACCTCACACATATTACTATCATTCAATTTTTATGAACAAAGGGAAACAACCTCTCTTAACATTGTTAAAGTTTAATGTTTTAACATCATAACGTTAACAACATCAATCAACAGTCCATAACATCATAAATTCGTCATAAATATGGCATCATCACATCATTATATTCATAACAGACAACATTCATTAACAATAACAACATGGCAATATCATCATTACAAACAGTTAAACATCTAGTAGCAATTAAGCATATAGGCATATAAACATATTATCAAACAACAGGGTCATGGGAACCCTTCATCTTATGCTACCCCCAAGCCTACATACTCATACTATTCCTTCTCCCCATACCTGGTATGAAGAGTTCCCGTTAAACTGAGGACAATCATAAACTGGTTCCCTCGAACGACTTGACGAACGATTCAAGCCTAGGCCGACATAGAAAGGTTAACCAATTCGTTCCCAATTCATAACAAGAAAAGGAACTAAGAAGGGAAGAACTATTACCTTTTATAATTGGCATTACGCGTGGTTGACTCTTCCAATGATACAAGAACACCATAAACTGATTGGGTTCAAAGGGGAAGAACGAGAGAGGCTGCCATCACACTTAGGGTTGCCTAAAGTGCCAATTTTGAGGGTTTAACTCGTAACCCTCGCTGTTAGCACTATATTTATAGATTCTGACCTGAGTATGGTCGTGCTCCTTGCTGATCACGATCGTGCTCCTTGTTGAGCACAGTCGTGCTCAACTTAGCATCAGCGAGACGCGTTTGCACTTGAGCACGGTCGTGCTCGCTATTGAGCACAGCCGTGTTTATGGTTCAGGCAGTCACAAGACACGTGCATCAAGCACGGGCATGCTGACACATGAGCACAGTCGTGCTCATGCATCAGGAAGGGATTCTAAGCCTAGAAAATCCCACTTAGCCCCAAAGACAAAACTAAAGCAAACAAGGTACACACAAAAGCACTTATACGAAAAACGGGGTGTTACAAACAACATTTGGAATAAAGTTTCCATGGGTTAAAACAACACTCCTTTGAGTTCCAATTGTACCACTAGTATAAAAAATGGTTGCAACAGCATCAGGTTCTAGCAAGCAGAAGGGCTGAAGATTAGTGTGTCCTTGATTAAGTTGCTTTGAGTGTGTAATAACCTGAACTCCAGCTAAAGATGGAAGTGATGGAATCTGATCATCCATAGCCCAAACTACCCCTATTACACGTACATTTGGAATATCTGACAAGTACTCAATAATGAATTTAATGTTTGAGAAACACAAAATATAACTTGTACAACGACATGATTAACAAAATGCTTGATAACATTAGGACCACGAGTATCATATAAAGATACTGATATGTATGAATATATAGAGCAAGCATGATTAACAATGACCCACTCAGGTATGTGGATAAAAGATAACCCAATGCAGGAACCCTTTGGAACTCCATAATAAATCAAACAAGAACCTATTGCAGACTTAGTGGTGTGGCTAAACTCATCATAAGCTACCTTGGAGAAACTCAGATTTGATCACCCAGGGGGCTGTGGAAGACTGTTCACTTCATAATAAGGCAGGCCTAGTGGTTTCAGGGATGAAGACGACGTTGGGTTCTTTAGTCAATCATGAGAAAGACACCTCAGCGAGCTCGTCCACCTCAACTCTGTCCACGGTGGATTTGTTGGACACAACCATTCTGAAAATGACCCACCGCCCGGTGGTTCTAGCAGTGGAATCATTGTCCCCATCTTGCGAGAAAGCGATGGTGTAGTCTCTGTTGAGGGCCCATTCCTCTTTATGATGACAGTTGACTCTGATGGTTTCAAAGGTGGTAGCCTTGGAGTTGGATTGTCAGATTTCTTCACTCCTTTAGTGTTTCCGATGCTCTGGCATCTTGCTTGAGAAGTCGTGGCCTCGCACCAATTTGGACGAGCTGTGTTGCCTGCAATTTGATGTGCAATGGATGATAGGGTCTTCGTCATTGACGGAAGGTGCATCCATATATTCCGTGGATAGAAGAAACCCAGCCGAAGCCTGGAGAGCAATCTCTGACGATTTTGACATAAAGTTCAAATTGTCGAGCGTTGCTTTCAGCAACTTAATGTTTCTCGGCCCAATTCAGCCATATGTTGAAAAGTCAATGTAAAGGTACCTGTGATAACCATGAAACACAAAATACAACAATGTATGATACAGAATGATACTGATCGAGTATTATTGAATTCACTGAACAATACAATAGGTAAATGAACTGAAAACATAAATGGATTTTCTAGCTTAACAAAGTACTATAGCTAGGGTAGCTCATATAGGACAGAATAGAAGGGTAAGAGAATACTAAGAGAGAAAGGATCAGAGGGGAGAGTACAAGAGGACTTCTCATTTCACATATTCCATACCTTATTCTACCCTCAACCCCAAATATATATAATCCCATCAGTCCCCAAAAGTGTAGGCACTTTGTGAATTCGGTTGCTCCTATAACAGACTTGTGCATGTCATCCTTTTTGCTCAGATCAATCTCCACGTGTCTCCTGGATGTGTCACCCTCCTCATTCTTAACCATAACAGGTTACCAGTGGTATGAAATTTTCGGAACCGAGCGCGACCACCATTCTCTCTTTTTCCCGAACCGAAGACCCGATTACCCGTTACAACCGGCCTGCGTTCTTGTTTTCACTCTGGGATATCTCAGGTGTGGGTCGAAATTGGGTCTTTGTCCTGCCATAATAACTAACAAATACTAACCCAAATAAAAATAAGAAAAGTGTAGCTAGGAGATCACGAATTAAAATTATTATCCCAAGGGGTTGGTCTAGTAGAGCAAAACAAGGTCTCGTATCTTGTGACACCTGGGGCTGTTGAGGGCGGGGAGTGATCGCTAGTGCAAGAAGGCAAGGACAAGCAGCGGCTCCTGGTAGGCTTCTAGGAGGAGGGACTGAACCGATTACACATCAGAATGAGAATGATCCTGAGATTATGTAGGTATGAGACTATACAGTTGAGGATGACTTATATGAATTGATTGGTACTACCTATACCAACAAGATGCATCTTCTTTTCAGTAGCCCTATCACTTAAGAACTCTGTAGTTAAGCATTCTTGACTTGGAGCAATTCTGAGATGGGTGACCTCCTGGGAAGTTTTCTCGGGAAGCGTGTGAGTGAGGACAAAGCACACTGAAAAGACCTGTATTGGGTTGTGGGGATAGTCATCAATCCATAAAGCAGCCAGGGATGTTATAAATGGTATCGCCAGTGCAAGAAGGCACGGACAAGGAGCAGCTTATGGCAGGCTTCTAGGCAGAGGGACACATGAATGAACCGATTACACACCTGAATGAGAGGGACCTGAGACTGTGTAGGTATGAGACTATACTGTTGAGGATGACTTATATGAATTGATTGGTACTACCTATACCAACAAGATGCATCTTCTTTTCGGTAGCCCATCACTTAAGAACTCCGCAGTTAAGCGTGCTTGACTTGGAGCAATTTTGGGATGGGTGACCTCCTGGGAAGTTTTCTCGGGAAGCGTGTGAGTGAGGACAAAGCACACTAAAAAGACCTGTGTTGGTTTGTGGGGATAGTCGTCAATCCATAAAGCAGCCAGGGATGTTACATATCTTACTTCATGTCACTGGTTCGAGCCTCCACTAGTCATCTTGAGAAAAAGTAAATATAAATCCCTTTGAAAGTGCTCTTAGAGTCCGAAGGTTTTCTCTACCTTGGACTGTGACACTACCCCCTTACCCTAAATTTGTCTAAAAAAATTTTATTCTTACAAACACTGTTCTAACCATCGAGCAGCATAATTGAAGTCTTACAATATAACATTAAGCTATGCCGATACTAATCCAAAAAATGCTATAAAAAAATTAATAAATCAGCAGTTATTAAGGTGAGTGACAAACAAAATTTATGTTACAAGAACCTAATTTAGAGGGTTATAGAATAGAAAGAAACTTTTTCATTTGATTTTAGTTTTAGTAATATTTACATTTTCTTAACTCAATATACATTTTCACATACATAAGAAAGCTTGTTTTTGCTACTTGGCTCTGATTGTTATTAATGTTAAAGTACAATTTTATTTTTAGTCTCTCAACAACACATGTTATTTATCAATTTATTTCAATACAGATAATTTTTCAACCTAAAATAAACGAAATTATCCCAACTTTGCTTTGACCTTTATAACCTTTCGCTACTCATTGGCGGAAGCCCCAACTTGAAATACTCTTAGAGTCATGCTAACAAGTGTCCTAATGACATTGTTTAAGGAATCCAAATAAGGTCATTATTTCTTGAAAAACTATATATCTCCTCCCATTGTGTCGAATACACCAATTCTCATGATATGATTATATAATTATATTTGATCTCATCAAAATACAATGACACCTTGGGATAGAGCTCCTCTAAAGTGAGTAAAGTTGTAAAATTAAAAAATAGGAGTGTTTCCATCCTTGATTAGTTAAAGTATTTGATATCTTAATCCACTGTAGTTAATCAATGGTTGATACATCCTTACTTTCTCGTTTTATACTTTTACTCACTTTAGAGGAGTCTAATCCAACAATTTGATATTGTGATTTGGATTAATAAATTCTTTGTTAAGAAAATAATATTCCGATTTGTGCGTTCTACAAATCAGTAGGAAAGATTTGAGGTGGATGAAGGGATGGAATAAAAGTAGGGAATATTTGGTCTATTGTTGGCAAAAAAATTAATTCTATTAATATTAATGGATGGAAACTATTTAAGGAAATAAAAAATTGAGAATTTTAAATTTGAAGATATAAAATGATGAAAATTTATTTATGTTGAGCATACATATGTAAACATAATATAGGGTTTGTATAGCCTGTAAGCTATAACTATAAGCAACATATAACAACCTTAAGCCTATATGCATATAAGCAACACATAATAACCTTAAGCCTATATAAATTATTAGATTGTATTCTAATTTTCTTGCGTAGACAGCAAACATATATAGATATGCCATTCCAAACAATGGCTGGCCAACTCTCTGTTTTCAATTGGCAATAGTACTTGGATATGGAATTTATGGTTTTAGATTTCCAATATCGCGATCTGGTTCTGGATCATCAATTCCTGGACTTGGTTCCGGTTCATCAATTATTGGACCTGGTTCTGGTTCTCGAATTACTGGATATGGTTCTGGTTCTTTTATTCCTGGACCATGTGGACCTGGTTCTCGAATATCTGGAATTGGTTAATCAGGATATCAATAATCTTCATATGTATATAGAAAAAAATAGAAATCAAGAATTATTATTTATATCTATAGCCTTCCACTTTAGATTTCGAACACACACACACACACACACACACACACACACACACACACACACACACATATATATATATATATATATATATATATTTCTCTCTATAACCGATAAAATATTCCTATATTAGTGTACGAAGGCACAACTGACCTCCAAATTCTGAAGCATGAGTGCTTGGGAAACCTTTGTGACATGTTCTAGTTCTACCATGAAGCTTTGAATCTTTCCAATCCCAACATTCAAAAGGGTTGCCATCTTCAGAATTATATACACTAGACACTGCATTGTCCACTATATTATAATAATGTCACCCACAAATTAATTATTTTAAGTAAAAAAAAATTCCATTACTCTTCCTTTTTTCCCAAACAAAAAAAGTACAAAAACAACGTAACTTTTTTAGCGTGCATATAACAAAGTTCATATTAGATTATTTTCATGTGGATAAAGCAAAAATTTCTAGCTATCTATACCTATGGATGTGCAAATGTTATCAACATTTCAAACTGTTTATTATGTGTACATAGTTAGAAGTTTTTATGATTATGTAATTTTGTGTCATGTCATCATTTTATCATATATGTGTCATCAGTGATCTATCATCATCAACGACGGATCCATAAATTTTAGTTACACGATAAAAATTAATATAAAACACACAAAATAGAATATGATTTGGTTTGTTAAAGTTAGGTCCGTGGGTTAGAAATAAAAATCAATTTGCTAAGCAAAAAATAGACAAAATTTAAATTTTTATTGGTACAAAATAAAAAATACTGAACATATTATTATTATTATTTTTTAAAAAAGCCTTATGGGGGAAATTTCCCTCACCCCACTAATCCGCATTTGTCATTGATCATCATGGTTAGTGATATGTGACCACTTCCACTGGGATTCGTAATAAAACTATGATAGAGGACGACATTGATAAAAAAATTTGCAAAATAATAGAATAAAAAAAAACTACAAAAAATGAAAACCAAATTAAAAATAAATAAAGTTAAGAGATCAAAATGTTAGAATACCAGGGCCTGATGGACCACGGAATTTTGATGCCTGAATGCCTGGTTGATCTCCAAATTTTGACATCCCACCGGTATCTTTTATTGTTAGGCTATGAGGCCTTGATAGACCTCCATATTTTGATGTCTGAGGGATGTGTTGACCTTTGAATTTGGAAGTATGAGTGTGTGGGAAATTATTATACCTCATTTCAGGTGTGCCATCAAGTTGAGTTTGAAGGTTTGTGTGAATTTGACTAAATAAAACATGAGAGTCATGTGGTTGAGTACTGTCAGCTAGTTCATGAGCTAACGCATGGGAATAGAGGAGACCAACAAAAAGTTTTGTAAAAGCGAAGAAGATATAATAAGCCTTTGAGAAAGTCATGTTTTACTCAGTGGCCACACAAATGGAGAAGGATGCAATGGTTAGGTTGGATGAATTAAATGTAGTTCTGTGCTACATATATATATATATATATATATATATATATATATATATATATATATATATATATATATATATATATGACTTTAAGATGGCTAATATTGGCATCCAAGTGTCAGCTAACTAAGTTTTGCTCGAACCACAAGGTAGAGCTTAGAATGAAAATATAGTTTTTTATTTTTTATTTGATGGTTTTATGTGTTGTGTTCTAGATAATGTTTTAAAGACCAAGATGGGTTCATTTTTATATATTGTGAATTTTTAATTGCAATGTTTATATATTTTTTAAAATCAATATCTTGTCTCTTTAAGCATTGTGTTATCCTTACCTTTTGCGTGGACCGAAGTGACATTATTTTAAGGAAATATTCTTCGGTCTTTTCTTTTATTGAAGCTTTCCTTTTCCATAAACTATTTTCAAGCCCAAACTCCCAAAAATTGAAAAGCCACTTTGAATTAATTATGATGGCCTTATTTGGGGAATTATATTTAGGCTTTCCAGTGTTCATTAATATTAGGTGAAACTACATATTATTTTGTATACGTGACACTCATTTTTAACTTAGTCTTCATACTTAAATAGTTTGTAATTTGGTCCCCACATATGCAATTGTTAGCAATTTCATTCCCGCCGTTAGCCAAATTTCTAATGGCATCACTAACGGTCCTACGTAGCAAACAGAGACCCACATGGATGCTTATTGTGTCAGGTTAAACTAAAAATTTGGACCACATATATATGTGATCTGAATTTTTTATTTAGTCTCCATGCCTAAAAATTTATAAATCAATCCCTACATGTTTAATCGACATAATAAGCCATTGAGAAAGCCATATGTACTTTGTAATACAGGTGTAAACGAGTCGAGCTGAACCGATCACTTGAAACTAGAACTTGGCTTGTGAAAAAAATGGGTTACTCAAGTTTGACTCATTCTTTTAAACGAGTCTAAATAAAAGCTTGAGCTTCACTTGTTTAGCTCATTTATAAAATTCCAAAATGATAATGGCATAGTGGCCGCAGTAAGACGACAGCCGCACGTGGCGGTGGAGCAGCTGGCATGGCGGCGAGGACCTCCCCTCTCTCCATTATTTTTATTCTTTGGTTCCACAGCGTGGTCTTTTTTCTTATTTAAATGCCTTGTAGGTTCTTTTTTTCTTTTTGATAGGCAAATGTTAGTAGTTAGTTGTTGTGGATATATGCCTTGACATGTACTTTTGTTTTGATGTTGAGCAAAAGGGAAATTTCAAGTCCAAGGACCAACACGCAAATTCAACTAAAGGACCTAATTGCAAAAAGTGTGAAAAGGACTTAACTGCAAAAAGCGGCAAAGGACATGCAAGCAATCAAGATGGGTTAAGGGAAATTTTCTTACTTGTATTGCTTGTTTTAGAAAAAGGTGTAAATGGTAAGTAAAGCTCTCATAATTAAAACTGGTCACACACACACACACATAAAATGAGCTTTCTAATTAAAACTTAAATGGCTTTTAAATGAACTAAAATGAGCAATCAATTTAAGCTTTTAAGTTTTTCAAATTCAAATTTAATTAGAGGAATAATCAATTAGCAAGCTCTTAAATACGCTTTAAATGCGTCATTAATTATAGAGCTGCTATGATTTCAAAATTTGAATTTGAAATGCAATAATCGATTATGGTAATCGATTATGCTATTATGATCACGTTTTATAAATCAACTTAAATGGCTATTAATGGGTTTAAATGAGTATTAATTATCTCTAGCCGTTAAGTTTGAATTCGAAATTATATAATCGATTATGATGATCGAAAAATCGATTATGACTTTTTGAAATGCAAGACAGAGAAAAGATAATCGATTAGTGTAATCGATTATGCCTTTTAACAGTTAAATGAATTTTACACAGAGAACAAGTAATCGATTATGGCTTGACTGTTTGAAGATGCGCCTTTTGAAATGAGTTAAAATAATCGATTATGTGATTTAAATAATCGATTACTACACGACAAAATTGAGTTTTAAAATGGGCTTGACCTAATTTCCTTGAGCTAATTACTTTTTCTATATAAAGGGAACTTAGGCTGGAAACAACTGACGAATTCCCCATTTTCTAATTGTGCTAAAACTCTATTAAAATCATTCTCTATACTACTCTCACTTTTACACTTTGATCATATTATATTTAGAGAGCTTTACACCATATAGGTGTTTCTTTGTATTGGGCTTCAATTTGTTTACCAACACTATTAAGAGTGAATACTGTTGGTAAGAGTCGGATTGACTCAAACCTCTTTTGGTTACCATTCTTACAAGAGAGACTATATATCTTGTAAGGCATTAGTGGGTGTGATTCCACTGTAAAGGTTCTAGCTGCGTCTGTTTAAAAGCTAGGTATTTGAGACTTTATCACTGAGGGATTGTATGTCCCTGGTATGTGAGGAGTTCTCGTTATTGTAAATGTTCTAGCTGCTCCTGTTTAAAAGCTAGGGATTGAGTGAAAACCCTTGGTGGTATTGCCTTGGGACTGGAGGTAGGCCACGTGGGTAGTCTGTGGCCGACCCAGGATATATCGATGTGTTCATCTTCTTATCGCTCATCTCTTTACATTTATGCTATTTTAATTATTGAAATTTTATTTCAAATGTTTTATTTTTATAAAGCACCTTAATTTGAACATAACTATTTATCCGCTGCAAATTATGTTTAAAGTTTAAAAGGGTTTTGAGTTATCGAAAAAGATTTCATTTTTATTTAAAACCCAATTCACCCCCCCTCATGGGTATGGTTGCCACGGCCAACAGTTGTTATATTAATTTTTTCTCCCTTGCCAAGGTTTGAACCTTGGACCTCCTACTCCTCCAACTCTTTATACCCTTAGCTCAAACCACTTAAGCTACCAAACCCCGCAATGCCTTGTAGGTTCTTGATAGAGGTGACTGGTGATGGTGGGGGAACGAGAGGGGAGGCTGAGGCGGCGAGGGAGTGGAAGGGTGGTGGAGCAGAAGAGAGAGGGAGTTAGAGAAAAAGGGATAGGGTGACTTTTTTAAAATATAAAACACTTTAGGGGGTAAAAATTAATTTTTATTGCATAAAATGACATTCTCACGATGAGCTACTTGTCAACATCGCTCGCCCTAGAATTTTCCTTATATTCATCTCCATACAATGATTCTCTGAATACAATTTTTTTTTTCACTACTTTTCAAATGGCCATTATAAAGCTAATGTAGAGGTAAAATAAAATATTACTTCAGAAAATTATTTCATAATCATATTGGTTTCCTAAATTTATGTAGCTATCACAAATATTCAAACATGTATTTATTATCCATAACTTGTAGAGACGAACAAAGGACATAGCGCTTGCATATAATAGCCCAATGCTCTTTTGCGTCTGTCACAGAAATTGAAAGGTTAGAGGAATATAGCATCAATAATAGGAGACATTGTAGGAGTTGTTCACATTTAAATAATTTTATAGGAGCAAAAGTAGTGTAAAGGTATTATTCAACTTAACTATTAGAATAGGTCGAAGCAAACACACTCAGAATTTTTGCAATTGTATCTTGTACACCCATGTCGAAGAAAACAAGGATACATGCAATTACTTTTAGTAGAACATGTCCAAGGACTGCAATAGCCTAAGATGTAAAAATGAATGAAAATTACTAAAAATGGAGTAATTGTTTATGTGAATGTTCGTGAAATAAAAATAAAAAAGAATGAGAAAAATAAGTATTCTGTTACCTCCATTGGTTAAATGAAGAAATTGGAAAAGGATGATGATCAAGGCATAAATAAACTTAAGAGTTTTAGCCATGATTTTCAAGATCTACTTTTAATCGACCTAAAATGGTTTGCTTACTTTATAATGTAAAGAAAAGTTGTATTTTTCAACATCACCTCAATAATCATGCAACACTTCTTATGTTTTACGCTACCCTTTGCTAATAGTAAATTAATTATTATATGCCTCCATGTGACATCAACAAGTCATTTTTGCCCCTTTAACCCATTCAAATGGTCACTTAACCTTTGTAACAATTTGGCATGAAAATCTTCCAAATCATCAAAGTTCTTTCCTAATTTTCTTCTATTATTTTTCTCGCTTTTTTCCTTTTCATGATAGACAAGGACCGAAATCCAGAAGAGAAAATGTAGCGGTAAATGTTGGCGAGCAACATTGCTTTTAGGAATTGTGAAAGAATGACATGACAACATTTGAAAGATGAGTATCAAAGTATTTGAAAGTTTAAGAGCGCTTGAACGTGTTCTTAAGAGTTTTGAGACACCCGTTATCTCATTAATGAAGAACCTAATTAACTAAACCTTAATCATTTATTAACGTTAGCACGCTTACTAGCAATCAAAAGTAATAGAATATTGAAACACGGAAAACTTTAAAACATCAAAGCATGCACAACATATAGTGCATGCGAACAAACAAACACACACACACACACACACACACACACACACACACACACACAATATTTACAATCATCCATCAGAGTAGGAAATGTCCCATTAGTAGGACCATCACCCTACCATCTATACAGACTCTATAAAAGAAACAAAGATACATACATACTGTAGCAATGAAGATCCATCTAAAACTTCCTAACTATTGCATTAAATAAAGAGAGTGTATTTATAAAATTTTCAAGGGTACCCAATCGCAACAAGTTGTAAAGAGTAAGTAAGATCATTCCCATAATGGTTAAAATGGTATGAAAATGGCCAAAATTCAAATCAATGGTTCTATTAAGCTAACATCAAAAGGTAACCAGATAGCACGAACTTGACCTTGTTTAAGGCCCCAAATTGCAGATCCAAAAGGATGAAAGCCAACACGAAGGAATCACATATTAGTAAGAGAAGAATTACTGGAGGCCGAGGGCAGAATTATCACTTGGCAGTTGTTTAGCGACTGTTACTTTGAAAAGTATTTTCCGCGTCTAGTTCGACGAGAGAAAGAGAGGGAATTCATGTGTCTCAAACAAGGCAACATGACTGTAGGTGATAATGCGTCATGATTTGAGGTTCTGATTAAGTTCTCAGAATTCTATCAGAGGTTCCCAGATAATGTAACACCCTGTTTTTCGTAAGTGTTTTTGTAAATTAAAGCTGGTTTTATTAAGTCAGAATTGTTGGTTGAGAGCTAAGTGGGATTTTGGCTTAAAAGTCCCTTTCTGGTACATGAGCATGCCCGTGCTCATTAGCCAGCACGCCTGTGTTTAAAGTCAGAAGCGTGTTTCTGATTTTAAGTTGAGCACGGGCAAGCGTGTTTTTGATTTTAAGTTGAGTACGCCCGTGCTCAACAATGAGCATGCCCGTGCTCAATGTACTGACTGCGTCTCGGTGACGCTAAGTTGAGCACGACCATGCTCAAGGGCGTGCACGAATATGCTCAGGTCCAGGCTATATATGTTTGGCATAGAAACCGAGGGTTAACGTGAAACCCTACTATTTCAGTGGCAGCAGCCTCTATTGCAACTGAGAGTGGCTCTTTCCTTTTGTTCATCCAACTCAATCTGTTCTTGAGTATTGGAGGCCTTTTGGGAGCTTTGGTTCATCTCTGCTTGAAATATAGGTAAAGTTTTTCCCTTTTTTTATTTTCCTTTCATTACCTTGATTGGAAACTGAGTTGGTTTGTGTTTTTGGTTAACCAAGGAATAGAATCGGACTGAGCCGCTCGTGGGGACGCGATCAGTTTGACTGTTAGAGCAACCTTCAATCCAAGTATGGGGAGAAGGGTAGTGTAACCATAGGCTGTGGGGGTAGTGTAAGGTAAATAGGTTCCCATAACCCCGGTTGTGGGGGTAGTGTAAGGTAAAAGGGTAGTAGAACGGTCGTGCTTCTCTGTTGTACGACCGTGCTCCCAGTTGGAATTCTGGGAAATGGCCGTGCTTTAAGCACGGCCGTATAACAGAGAAGCACGACCGTGTAGCTGAGCACGACCGTGCTGAATAGGAAGCACGACCGCGCTCCACTTAAGCGGCAACATGCCCTTTATGTGTTGAGCACGACCGTGCTGGGGTTTAAGCACGACCGTGCTCACCACTCCTGAATAGAAACAGAATTAAAGAACTCTAAGGGGTTTTCAACTCCGTTTCCCTAATGACGTTAAGTTGACATAGCTAATTAAAGATGAAAATTAGACAACCTGGTTAATAATTATCTAAAGATAATTAAGATAATAAGATGTTAGTTAGTATCCGATGGGTTACCGCACGTTGATAAGTAGTACCTTGGTGCTTAGTGGCCAAGGGGGCCTTGACCCCATGGTTTGGGTCTAAGGCATTGTTGTTGATGTTGAAGTCTTGGGTGCTTCATGGCCCAAGCATGTTGAGTTGAACCTTGGTGCTTATTGGCCAAGGGAGCCTTGACCCCACGGTTTGGGTCTAAGGTCACGTTGATGTTGATGTTGAAGTCTTGGGAGCTTCATGGCCCGAGCAAGGAGGTGGTGGAGATTGTTTGTTGTTGTGCCATTTGCATATAGCATTGGAGTTGTTGATGGGGGAGGTTCGATGTAGGGGATATCGCCCGAGAGTACGGTGATTTGACCATCCACGGTAGGTCACCCGATGGTTTGGTGACCGAGGCCCCCCGTGATGAGGCATCCACGGTTTGATGCGTTGGCTATCCATGGGGTTCACCCAAGGTTTGGTGAACTGCCGGTGTTGGTGCTTTTGTGGCCAATACGGATATGTAACTCCAAAGTCGTTCATCCTGAGTTAGTTGGATCCACATGCATAGTTGGAGTAGTGCAGTAGTTGATGCATTGCACCGCATAACATACTTGATTGACATGATGTTGTTGGATGTTGTGATATCGTTAGCATGTTGTACGCTAGTTATTGCCATGCTGTATGATTACCATATTTCCTATCTCCACGCTATATATGTTTACATGAATCTTACTCCCCATTATTTGTTTGTGTTTGGCCTGATCGGCATTTTGCAGAGGATGACGAGCAGCCCGGAAAGGAGTGACTCTGAGGAGCCACCGCTCATAGTTAGGGCTTTTTCTTTCAGTTGTAGTTTAGTTGTTTATCCGAATTGTACGGAATGGTTATACCAGCTCTGACTTGTGACATCGGGGTCGGGCTGTTTATTTATTATGTTTTTATTGTTTTAAACTGGTTTTTATTTTTCCGTGTTGTGAACTGGTTCATGTGGGACTTTTCTACCCATGGACAAATTACTTTATTTTATCCAGTAAATGCTTGTTTTATTTTAATTGTTTTTATATTAAATGCCTTATAACATGCGGGGTAGAAGGGTGTCACATTTAGTGGTATCAGAGCAGTTCGGCCCTGTCCGGAGGTGGTATGTGTCTGTCGTGAGTCTGTTGTGTGACTCTTGTTTGGATTGTCTATACTTGTTATAGATAATGATGCTTTACGTTAGAATCGCTTTTACCTGCTTACGTTCTGTACTAAGAGTTGTTTTTGGGCATGTACAAGAACTAATAGCCGGTAGAGGACGTAACGATCAGGCAATTATTGACGCGTTGATACTTCTGGCCAATGCTATTGGACAGGTCAACCATAACAACAATGGTGGGCCAGCTAAGTTCCAGGGACTGGATAGGTTCCAGAGGAACAACCCTCCGTCGTTCAAGGGAGCGTATGATCTTGAGGGAGCACTGTTATGGCTGAGGGAGATAGAGAAGATCTTCCGTGCGATGGATTGCAACGATCAGCAGAAGTTCATCTTTGCTACCTTCAGGTTGACTGAGGAGGCTGAGCATTGGCAGGACAACTACAGGCAGCGGATGCAGGCTGAGGGCACAGCAGTTACATAGGCTGTGTTCAGGAAGAGATTCCTGGAGAAGTACTTTCCGGCAGATATCAGGGACAAGAAAGAGATGGAGGTCTTGTCTTTGAGGCAGGGGTCGTTGTCAGCTGGTGACTATGCAGCCAAGTTTGAGGAGCTGGCTAGGTATTACACTCCGTATCAGCATGAGACAGATGACCGCTCCAAGTGTGTCAAGTTTGAGGCTGGACTCCGACCTGAGATCAAGCAGGCCATCAGTTATCAGGAGATCAGGATCTTCTCAATTCTGGTCAACAAGTGCTGAATCTATGAGGATTCCAGTCAGTTCAGAGTTGCTAGTTCCAAGGGATCAGATAGTCAGAGTGGCAAGATGACTGATCAGAGAGACAAGGGTAAGCAGCGGTATGCTCCGATCGGCAAGGATTTGAATCAGAGTGGCCAGAAGCCACAGTTTCAGCAGGATAGGTTTAGGGGCGGGTTCTCTAATGCCTCTAGACCCATGAGGTGTGGCAAGTGCGGCCCACCGGATCACTATTCTTCTCAGTGCAAGGAATCAGCTGTGATTTGCTTCAGGTGTGGCAAGTCGGGTCACATCAGCCGCGAGTGTGAAGGAGCCAAGCCAGAGCCTCCCAGCGCTAGCAAGAATCAGAAGTCCCAAGCTAACAGACTAAAGACCATTGGAAGAGTCTTTACTCTTAGTGGAGCCGAAGCCTCCGAGTCTGATGACTTGATCCAAGGTACATGTTTTATTGATGGAACTCAATTGACTGTATTGTATGATTCGGGTGTTACTCACTTGTTTATATCGCATGATAGGGTCAAAGGTCTTAAATTGCCTGTTACCTTTCTTGAGTTTGATTTACTTGTTTCTACACCCACAAATAAGCCTGTTTCCACTTCTTATGCATACAAGAACTGTCATATAGTCATAAATGATAAAACCTTTGTTGCTGATCTTGTATGCTTACCTCAAAAAGAGCTCGATATTATTCTTGGCATGGACTGGTTATCTTCCAACCATGTCCTTTTAAATTGTTTCGATAAAACCCTAATTTTTGGAACTCCAACGGAGTCTAAGAATCCGGACCTTCTCTCTGCCAGCCAAGGTCAAGCTTCGATGAAAGACAAAGCCCAGGTATACATGATGTTAGCTTCCCTGGAAGTAGAGAGCAGCCCTCCTGATGTCGCCAGCTTGCCTGTTGTGCCGGAATTTCCTGAGGTGTTTCCGGGGGATGT
Organism: Echinosophora koreensis; assembly: GCA_035048595.1. Taxonomy (NCBI): domain Eukaryota; kingdom Viridiplantae; phylum Streptophyta; class Magnoliopsida; order Fabales; family Fabaceae; genus Echinosophora; species Echinosophora koreensis. The sequence goes on from JAPCYP010000096.1 coordinate 1,559,248, forward strand.
TTATAACTTTCCCCCAGAGAGAGATGTTGAGTTTATCATAGACTTAGTGCCTGGCACCGGGCCAATCTCCATAGCACCCTATAGAATGTCTCCACTAGAGCTACCTAAGTTGAAGGAACAGTTGGAGGACCTGATGAAGAAGCAGTTCATTAGGCCGAGTGTGTCTCCGTGGGGAGCACCTGTGTTGTTGGTGAAGAAGAAGGATGGTAGTATAAGGTTGTGTGTCGACTATCGGCAGCTCAACAAGGTGACCATAAATAATCGGTATCCCCTCCCTAGGATTGATGATCTTATGGACCAATTGATGGGCGGTTGCGTCTTTTCAAAGATAGATTCGAGGTCAGGGTACCATCAGATTCGAGTTAAGTCTGAGGACATCCCAAAGACAACGTTTAGGACGTGATATGGTCACTACGAGTACTTGGTTATGCCCTTTGGTGTGACCAATGCTCCTGCGGTATTCATGGACTACATGAATAAGACCTTTCACCCTTACTTGGATAAGTTTGTGGTGGTGTTCATAGATTCTTAGTGTACTCCAAGAGTAAGGAGGGACATGAGGAACACCTGAGGGTTGTCTTGCAGACCCTTAAGGAAAAGCAGTTGTACGCTAAGTTGTTTAAGTGTGAGTTCTGGCTAGAGGAAGTGAGCTTCTTAGGATACGTCATCTCTAAGGGTGGCATAGCAGTGGACCCAGCTAAGGTAGAGACGGTGCTCCAGTGGGAAGCGCCGAAGTCAGTGACCGATATTAGGAGTTTCTTGGGGTTAGCCAGGTACTATAGGCGGTTCATAGAAGGTTTCTCTAAGATAGCTTTATCCTTAACCCGTCTCACTAAGAAAGGACAGTTGTTTGTGTGGGACTCTAAGTGTGAAGAAAGTTTCCAAACTCTTAAGAATAGGTTGACATCAGCACCAATGTTAGTTTTGCCAGATCCTAGTGAACCCTTCGTAGTTTACTATGATGCTTCTAAGCAAGGGTTAGATGGTGTGTTGATGTAGAATGGTAAGGTAGTTGCTTACGTTTCTAGACAGTTGAAAACCCATGAGAAGAATTACCCTACCCATGACCTAGAACTAGGAGCTGTGGTATTTGCCTTAAAGATCTGGAGGCATTATCTGTATGGAGCGAGGTTTGAGGTTTTTAGTGATCATAAGAGTTTGAGGTATCTCTTTGATCAAAAGAAGTTGAACATGAGGCAGCGTAGGTGGATGGAGTTCTTAAAGGATTATGATTTCGAGTTGACCTATCACCCAGGAAAGGCCAATGTGGTGGCCGATGCCTTGAGTAGGAAAACCCTGCATGTCTCCGCTTTGATGGTTAGGGAGATGGATCTGATTGAGGAGTTTAGAGACCTTAGTCTAGCTTATGAGTTTACCCCTAAGAGTATTAGGCTTAGTACCTTGAAGGATACCAACAGCTTGATGGATCAGATTAGAGAGGGTCAGAAGTTAGATAAGTTTCTCGTAGACCAGTGAGAGTTGCTTGCGCAGGGTAAAGATCTTAGCTTTAAGGATGGAAGTGATGGGATCTTGAGGTTTATGGATAGAGTGAGCATACCGGATGTTCCTGAGCTTAGAAAGTTGATCCTTGAAGAAGGACATAGGAGTGGATTTAGTGTGCACCCAGGTGCCGCTAAAATGTATCAGGACCTTAAGAGGATGTTTTGGTGGCCTAGGATGAAAAAGGATGTAGCTGAATTTGTATATGCGTGCCTAGTCTGTCAGAAGGCCAAGATAGAACACCAAACACCTTAAGGTAAGTTGCAACCTTTGAGTATCCCAAAATGGAAATGGGATAGCATCTCCATGGATTTTGTGTCTGGACTCCCTAGGACTCCAGCTGGTTTTGAGGCTGTATGGGTTGTTGTGGACAGACTGACTAAGTCTGCCCATTTCATTCCGATGAATATGGAGTATCCATTGGAGAAGTTGGCTAAGCTGTACATCAAAGAGATAGTTAGGCTTCATGGTGTACCCTCTAGCATAGTATCGGATAGAGACCCGAGGTTTACCTCTAGGTTTTGGAATAGTTTGTAAGATGCTTTAGGGACAAAGCTTAGGCTTAGTTTAGCTTACCACCCACAGACTGATGGGCAGTCTAAGCGAACCATCCAGTCCTTAGAGGACTTGTTAAGGGCTTGTGTGCTAGAACAGTCTGGTAGTTGGGACAGGTTTTTGCCCCTGATAGAGTTCACCTACAACAACAGTTTCCATTCTAGCATTGTGATGGCACCTTATGAGGCTTTATATGGGAGTAGATGTAGGACACCCTTATGTTGGAGTGAACCTAGTGATAGTGTGATGCTAGGGCCAGAGATAGTCCAGGAAACAACAAAAAAGATCAGGTTGGTGCAGGAAAAGATGAGAGTTGCATAGAGTAGGCAAAAGAGCTACATGAAAAAAGGAGGAAGGCGCTCGAATTCCAAGAAGGTGATCATGCAGTCTTGAGAGTTTCCCTGATGACGACTAGGGTTGGTAGAGTGATGAAGGCGAGGAAACTTACTCCGAGGTTCATTGGTCCTTACCAAATCCTTAAAAGAGTCGGCGAAGTCACCTACCAAGTAGCTTTGCCACCGTTTTTGTCAAATCTCCACAATGTTTTCCATGTGTCTCAGCTCAGAAAGTACATACATGACCCTATTCATATGATAGTTCCCGACACAATACAGTTGAAAGAGAACTTGACATTTGAGGTGTTACCCCTTCGAGTCGAGGATAGGAGGGTGAAGCAGCTAAGAGGTAAGGAGATTCCTTTGATCAAAGTAGTTTGGAGTGGGGAAACTGAGGAAAGTGCTACCTGGGAGCTCGAGAGCAAGATGATGGAGGCGTACCCGCATCTTTTCGTTTGAGGTACGTAGAAATTTTGAGGACGACATTTATATAAGGGGGTGGAATTGTAACACCCCGTTTTTCGTAAGTGTTTTTGTAAAGCTGGTTTTATTAAGTTAGGATTGTTGGTTGAGGGCTAAGTGGGATTTTGGCTTAAAAGTCCCTTTCTGGTACATGAGCAGGCCCGTGCTCATTAGCCAGCACGCCCGTGTTTAAAGTCAGAAGCGTGTTTCTGATTTTAAGTTGAGCACCCCCGTGCTCAACAGTGAGCACGCCTGTGCTCAACTTTATTTTAATTTATGATAAACACAATTCAACCCCCATTCTCGTGTTTATAGTTGTCTATTTCACTAAGTTGAGCACGACCGTGCTCAGGTCCAGGCTATATATGGTTAGAACAGAAACCGAGGGTTAACGTGAAACCCTACTATTTTAGTGGCAGCAACCTCTATTGCAGCTGAGAGTGCCTCTTTCCTTTTTTTCATCCAACTCAATCCGTTCTTGAGTATTGGAGACCTTTGGGGAGCTTTGGTTCATCTGTGCTTGAAATATAGGTAAAGTTTTTCCCTTTTTGTATTTTCCTTTTATTACCTTGATTGGAAACTGAGTTGGTTTGTGTTTTTGGTTAACCAAGGCATAGAATCGGACTGAGCCGCTCGTGGGGATGTGATCAGTTTGACTGTTATAGCAACCTTCAATTCAGGTATGGGAAGAAGGGTAGTGTAACCATAGGCTGTGGGGGTAGTGTAAGGTAAAGGGGTTCCCATAACCCCGGTTTGCTATGTATGATTTAATATATTGGTTGATTGACTGTTTGATAACATGATTCGTTTGGTTTGGTTATGTTTTTGACATATGTCTCATTGTTATTATTGGTTGTTTTATAATGGTTATTGTTGATATAAATATGATGATAATATGTTGGTAGAATGTCTGTTGCTATAACTATTGGTTGGATGATGATGCTATGTCTGAGTTGATGGTGTTAAGTCTGGAATTTTATGTTGCTAAAATGGATTAGGATTAATGAACTTAATCCCCAGGATAATTGGCTAAAAACCGAAGTTAGAACTCTGCCCAGAACAGCACTATCGTGCGATGAGAACGACCCTGCTCCCAGTTGGAATTCTGGGAAATGGTCGCGCTTTAAGCACGGCCGTACCGCAGAGAAGCACAATCGTGCAGCTGAGCATGACCGTGCTGAATAGGAAGCACGACCGTTCTCCACTTAAGCGGCAGCACGCCCTTTATGTGTTGAGCACGACCGTGCTGGGGTTTAAACACGACCGTGCTCACCCCTCCTGGACAGAAATAGAATTAAAGAACTCTAAGGGGTTTTCAACCCCGTTTCCCCAATGATGATAAGTTGACATAGCTAATCAAAGATGAAGATTAGACAACCTAGTTAATAATTATCTAAAGATAATTAAGATAATAAGATGGAAGTTGGTATCCGATGGGTTACCGTATGTTGATAAGTGGTACCTTGGTGCTTAGTGGCCAAGGGGGCCTTGATCCCACGGTTTGGGTCTAAGTCGTTGTTGATGTTGAAGTCTTGGGTGCTTATTGGCCCAAGCATGTTGAGTTGAACCTTGGTGTTTATTGGCCAAGGGAGCCTTGACCCCACGGTTTGGGTCTAAGGTCACGTTGATGTTGATGTTGAAGTCTTGGGAGCTTTATGGCCCGAGCAAGGAGGTGGTGGAGATTGTTTGTTGTTGTGCCATTTGCATATAGCATTGGAGTTGTTGATGGGAGAGGTTCGACATAGGGGAGATTGCCCGAGAATGCGGTGATCTGGCCATCCACGGTAGGTTACCCGATGGTTTGGTGACCAAGGCCCCCCATGATGAGGCATCCACGGTTTGATGCGTTGGCTATCCATGGGGTTCACCCAATGTTTGGTGAACTGCCGGTGTTGGTGCTTCTATGGCCAATATGGATATGTAACTCCAAAGTCGTTCATTCTGAGTTAGTTGGATCCACATGCATAGTTGGAGTAGTGGAGTAGTTGATGCATTGCCCCGCATAACATACTTGATTGACATGATGTTGTTGGATGTTGTGTTATTGTTAGCATGTTGTACGCTAGTTATTGCCATGTTGTATGATTACCTTATTTCCTATCTCCATGCTATATATGTTTACATGAATCTTACTCCCCGTTATTTGTTTGTGTTTGGCATGATCGGCATTTTGCAGAGGATGACGAACAGCCCGGAGAGGAGTGACTCTGAGGAGCCACCGCTCATAGTTAGGGCATTTTCTTTCAGTTGTAGTTTAGTTGTTTATCCGAATTGTACGGAATGGTTATACCAGCTCTGAATTGTGACATCGAGGTTGGGTTGTTTATTTATTATGTTTTTATTGTTTTAAACTAGTTTTTACTTTTCTGCATTGTAAAATGGTTTATGCGGGACTTTTCTACCCATGGACAAATTACTTTATTTATCCAGTAAATGCGTGTTTTATTTTAATTGTTTTTATATTAAATGCCTTATAACATGCGGGGTAGAAGGGTGTCACAGATAAGGATTGGCAATGTAGAAGGTTTGAGGAAGGACTCCGACATGAGCTCTAGAGGACTATAATATCTCTTGACATCCAGAGTTTTCCGAAACTGGTTGAGAGGTGTAGTGCTATAGAAAGTATAGATCAGAGGCTGGTTAATGAGCAGAAACAACTGAGGATTGGAGGTCCTATTCGACCGGGTTTTCAGAGGTGAGGAGGTAGTAGTTCTCAATGGAGACATAGACCATATGCCAGACCAGTGCAGACACCTGCACCAGCACCTGTGGTTAGAACGGGTCAGCAACAGCAAAGCTATGCTTGTTTCAGATGAGGAGGATCGCATCATATTGGGTATTGCATGGAAAGGCCTATTTGTTTCAACTGTGGGGAACTAGGTCATATGGCACAAGAGTGCAGACAGCAGGCTATGCAACAGCCGGCAGCTGTGGGTAGAGGAGCTGGAGGCAATAGAAGTGGAGCTGGAAGAGGAGTTCCGGCAGCAAGACAACAGATGGCTAAAGCTCAAGCCACTGGAACAGTGTTTACCTTGAGGGGAGATGAATACTCTCAATCTGCTGATCTTATACAAGATATGTATTTGATAGCTGGTAGACTCTCGTATATGTTGTTTGACTCAGGTGCTACACATTCATTTATTTCACATGAGTGTGTGGATCATTTAAAATTAATTGTTTCTCAATTACCTTATACCCTTACAGTATCTACTCCAACTAGTAATCCTTTGACTACTGTGTCTATTTGCTTACAATGTCCTATAGTGGTTAAGAATAGGACATTTATTGTAGACCTTGTCTGTTTTCATATGCAACAGATAGATGTTATCCTTGGCATGGATTGACTTTCGGCTAACCATGTAATGCTAGATTGTTCTAGTAAGACCTTATCATTTCTTGAGTCTTCTAGTGTAGTCTCTGCCAATGAAGGAGTATCCATGAGGAGTGATGATTCTCGGCAGTATGTGATTCTGTTCGCGGTGGAAGCTAATGAGACTCCTAGTATAGATTCTATGCCTATTGTGAGAAAGTTTCCTGAAGTTTTCCCTCCAGACGTTCCAGGTTTGCCACCAGAGAGAGAGGTGGAATTCACTATAGATCTCGTACCGGGGACAAGACCTATGTCAATAGCACCTTATCGGATGTCACCCGTAGAATTGGCGGAGTTAAAGAAACAGTTGGATGACATGTTGGGGAAAGAGTTCATAAGACCGAGTGTTTCACCGTGGGGAGCTCCGGTGTTGTTTGTTAAGAAAAAGGATGGAAGTGCTAGGTTGTGCACTGATTACAGACAGTTGAACAAGGTAACAATTAAGAACAAGTATTTGTTGCCTAGGATAGATGATCTGATAGATCAACTGAAAGGAGCAGCAGTGTTTTCTAAGATTGATTTGAGGTCTGGATACCATCAGATTAGAGTAAGGAAAGAAGATATACTCAAGACAGCCTTTAAGACGAGGTATGGACATTACGAGTATTTAATTACGCCTTTCGGTGTAACTAATGCTTCCGCAGCGTTCATGGACTATATGTACAGGATCTTTAGACCGTTTCTCGATAAGTTTGTTGTTGTGTTCATCGACGATATACTTATCTGTTCTTGTATGTGGGAAGATCATGAGGAACATCTGAGAGTGATGTTGCAAGTTTTGAAGGAAAGGCAGCTTTATGCCAAGCTTTCTAAGTGTGAGTTTTGGATGGAGGAAGTTCAGTTCCTAGGACATGTGATCAACAAAGAGGGAATAGCAGTAGATCCAGCTAAGGTTGAGGCAGTTCTCAAGTAGGAAAGACCTAGGTCAGTAAGTGAGGTATGGAGCTTTTTAGGATTAGCTAGACATTATAGGAGGTTTATAGAGGGATTCTCAAAGATTGCGTTATCTATGACGCAGTTAACGAGGAAGGATACAACTTTTGTATGGACAGACATGTGTGAGCAGAGTTTTCAAAAGTTGAAAGACATGTTGACTACATCACCTGTGTTGACTTTACCAGATCCTTGAGGACAGTTTGACGTATACTGTGATGCGTCATACCAAGGGTTAGGTTGTGTTTTAATGCAAGAGGGAAGAGTTGTGGCTTATGCTTCCCGACAGTTGAGAATTCATGAGAGGAATTATCCGACTCATGATTTGGAGTTAGCAGCCATAGTGTTCGCATTAAAGATATGGTGACACTTTTCGTATGGAGCAAAGTTTAATGTATATAGCGACCATAAGAGTCCGAGGTATCTGTTCGATAAAAAAGAATTGAATATGAGACAGCGAAGATGGATGGAGTTCATCAAGGATTATGATTTTGATTTATTGTACCATCCTGGAAAAGCGAATGTTGTAGCAGATGCTTTGAGTAGGAAATCATTGCATGTATCCGCGATGATGGTTATGGAGATGGAATTGCTTGAATAGTTCAGAGATCTGAACTTAGGGATGGAGTTGGTTGATGATAAAATTTGTTTAGGTATGATCACTATTAATAATTATTTTATGAAAGATCTTAAGGATAAACAAGTTCAAGATCTATATCTTCAGGAGATAAGTAGAAGTATAGATGAGGGTAAGATTTCTGAGTTTAGTAGAGGAATAGATGGTGTGCTAAGGTTTAGAGATAGAATATGTGTGCCAGAGGATTTAGAACTTAGGAAGATGATATTAGAAGAAGCACATAAGAGTAAGTTGAGTTTTCATCCTGGATCCACTAAGATGTATCAAGATTTGAAGAAAATGTTTTGGTGGACAAGGATGAAGGAGGAGGTGGCAGAGTATGTGTTATCTTGTTTGGTATGTCAGAAGGCTAAGATTGAACATCAGAAACCGGCAGGTTTATTACAATCGTTAGATATCCCAGAGTGGAAATAGGATAGCATCGCTATGGATTTTGTGGTTGGATTACCACGAACTCCTAAGAGGCATGATAAGATTTGGGTTATCATTGATAGGTTGACGAAGTGTGCTCACTTCTTACCTATTGGTGAAATTTATAGTTTAGATAAGTTGACCCAGATTTACATCAAAGAAGTTGTTAGGTTGCATGGTGTACCATCGAACATTGTCTCAGACCGAGGTCCTAGATTCACATCTAGATTTTGGAGACAGTTACACAATGCCTTGGGGACAAAGTTGAGGATGAGTTCTGCTTATCATCCCCAAACAGATGGATAGTCAGAAAGGACGATTCAATCATTGGAGGATCTTTTAAGAGCTTGTGTTTTGGAACACACTGGCAGTTGGGATGAGTTTTTGCCATTGATTGAATTTACTTACAACAATAGTTTTCATAGTAGTATTGGAATGGCACCATACGAGGCTTTGTATGGCAGGAAGTGTAGGACCCCACTATGTTGGCATGAGACGGGTGATAACCAAGTTTTGGGTCCAGAGGTGGTGCAGCAGACTACGGAACAAGTTAGGAAGATAATGGAAAAGATGAAGGAAGCATAGGATAGGTAGAGGAGCTACAGTAACAAAAGGAGGAGACATTTAGAATTCTTGGAGGGTGATCACGTGTTTTTGAGAGTCACTCTGAAGACCGGAATTGGCAGGGCTATCAAATATAGAAAACTTACTCCTAGATTCATTGGACCTTTCTAGATTCTTCGAAGGATTGGTCCAGTAGCTTACCATATTGCTTTACCACCTAATCTTTCTAACCTTCATGATGTCCTTCATGTCTCTAAGTTGAGAAAATATTATCCTGATCCTTCACATGTTATTGAGTCTGACTCTATACAACTGCGAGAGAATCTAGAGTATGAGGCTTTACCTGTTAAGATAGCAGATAGACAGATTAAGAAGCTTCGCGGTAGACAGATTCATTTGGTTAAGGTCATATGGGATGAGACTACTGGGGATGCTACTAGAGAACGAGAGATGGATATGCAGCAGCAGTATCCACATCTTTTCTGAGGTAAGTAAATTCCGAGGACGGAATTTTTTTTCTTAGTGGGATAGTAATGTAACAGCCTGTTTTTAATTACACTATATTACCAGTAAAAATATATTTAATTATATTTTTATCTGAGATCAAGAAAATGATTTTGGATAAAACAAAATCTTATTCATACTCTATCATATGGTAGAGGGTTACGGTGAAATTTTGGGTTTAAAATTCAGACGGAAACCGATCTGTGTTTTTATTGACAGTAAGATTTTACTGAGCAGAAAACCTAATTTTGACTCATGAACTAAACGATTTAGGTTTAAATTATATTTCCAACGACTTTGGTTATTTTGAAAATTTTCGATTGGAAATGAAATATTATGTTTTATTCGGGCGTAAAACCTAAATCGGGTAAACGATGAAGTTGAATACAGGATTTTCGAGACTCGCTAATGGATGGAGACGAGTCATGGATGACTCATGAGGGGTGAGTCACTTAGCGAGTCATGGTGTGGCTCACCATGCAATAAATGATGTTAAGGGTAAAAATCCTTGACCTAGTCTATTATGAAATGACAAATTGGTCCCTAAGTGCAATTACCATGATGTCCTTAAGTGAATTTGATAAAAATACCCCCCTCACTTCAGCATATGTGTGTTGCCCCCTCCCCACTCCCACACTTCACCATTTTCTTCATCATCTTCATCTTTCTCTCTAACTTTTCAAGAACACCATAAACCAATTTTGTGAAGAACTTGCTTCATTATTTTCAATTTCTCAACATCCAAGAGGTATACCTTACTCTCCTTGATCAATAATCATCATTGTCTTCATTAATTTCCTTGTTTCCAAGCCATGATCATCAAGTTTTCATGAATTTCCATTCTTAGATCTAGAATTTCAAATAATTCTAGAAAATTGTAGAAAAATCATTTTACTGTGAAACCAATTTCTATGATCTTTATATAACTTCTACTTTCATCCTCTAAGAGCATGTAAGCAAAAGAATTTTCTTCCCCTATTTTCTTAATAAGGCCGAAACCCTCATGAAAATGGGTTTGATGATTTTGTTCTTCTTTTTGAAATCTAATGATTGATTTGAGCTCTCTAGTACCTATATGATCTATATCCAAGAGCTTAAATCCAACTAAATTTCCTAACCTAATTTTCTAATTTGGACCGAAACCCTAGAGTAAAGGAGTTGAAATATTTTTGTTCAATTTTTGATCAATAATGATTGATCTTGTTTCTACCATGATTGGTGATCACAAATTCATGTGTTTGAACTCAAAAGAATTTTCTAACCTATTTTTCTCATTGAGGTCAAAACCCTAACCTAGTTGGTTAGAGGATTTTTGTTTCATATTTTTAACTAGTAACACTTGATTGATGTTAGTTAATACTCTAGGAACTAGTATCTAAAAGATTGGAATGATAAAATAACCCTAGTCCTATTTATGACTCATGACTGAACCTAGCATTAATTTGTCATAGTTGGATTTTGTTGGATTTATATATTTGTATGTTGTTTTGGGTTGAAGGTTAACCATTAATCGTGGTCTAATAACGAGGATCGGAAATTTTGGGAAATCCAGTGATAAGTCAGGTGGGGGAAAGAATCAACCTATCGTCGGAATGGATAAGTAGTTTATAATATAATAACTGTGTAGGGCGACCTAAACCCTACTAGTGGTCGAGTAATCGACAAGACCAAAATCGCAATGGAATCTTTTCCGCAATACTAATGATGATTTGGGAATTGTAGGTTTATCGACGTTATGATAATTTTAGAATATTTGAGATGCCTGACTTTAATATTATTGAATTGTTTGTGATACGCTGGTTGAGGTATTCTACTGCTTGTGATGTTTTATTTTACTGTTTGAATATTGTATGATTATGGTATTATGCATGATCTGCCTAGTTTGATAATGTGCTTAGTTGACTTTTAAGCAAAGATATGTGTTGTTCGGAGATATTCATGTGGGTGAGAGAATAACTGTGACTTAGAGGTGCCTAACCTGAATTAATCATTTCATAGATGATAGGTGACATATGATATGTGTGGAGGCTAAGATGGAAGGTTGAGGCACTAGGTTGTTATTGATGAAAATCAGTGAGTTTCATGTGTTTGTATTGTTGTCTATAACCATGTATTGGAGATACATGAGGTCCGAAGTTCTCGCAGGACCGTTCCAAATTAGATTTAGGTTATGCAGCTATAGTGTCATTGATTTACATGAGCACCCTTGAGCCAGGGTGTGCACCGATTATGCTGTGCAGCTATAGTGTCTTTGCTTTGCATGAGCATTCTTACCATGGATGAGATTGTGCACTGACTGTGTTGTGCAGCTATAATATCATTGCTATGCATGAGCACCCTTAAGCCACGATGTCAACCGATTGACCGTACTGTGCAGTTATAGTGTCATTGCTTTGCATGACCATTCTCCCATGGATGAGGTTGTGCACCGGTTAATGGGGACGCATCGCTGGGACGACTGACTGATATCCTTAAAGAAGGATGTGTGACAGGATTGGTAGTGATCACTTCAGCGTAAAGGTTTAATCGTATGAGACTGAGGGTAGAGGAACATATCATGATAGAGGATGATTGTTAGTATGTGTGATGATTGTCTTTGACTGTTATTATATTATGTGCTATGTATTCCTTTCCGCTTTTGATGATAGAAATGTTTCTTATCCCTTTTATAAAATTGTATACTGTATTTTATTTATTATTTGATCATACGAGAAGACCTTGTGGAGGAGCTTGATAATAAGGAGTTGGAAGGAACTCCTTATGAACCAGAAACTGGAGAACGTGTTGTGAACCCTGGTGATAGCGTTTAGGTAGTTATGGCCAATGTGTTAAGATGTTTTATATTTTTCCGCTTATAATAAGTGTACAACTATATACCTGTTAGGGATCCTATTGATGGGATACCCTAAATAGTGTTTTGATAACTCTGAGTAATAAACATATGGTGTGTATCTATTTAATATATATGGTGTGTTGTTTTAAATTTTCTCACGATGTATGTTTCTAATTAAGTTTAACATTTTCACGTATTTCGGAATACATGTTTCAACGTTAAGTGCGCGAATTGAATAATTAATTAATGAGGTTTTACTTTAATAAAATAATGGGGCACAATCTCATTTGGTGGTATCAGAGCAGTTTGATTCTAATCGGACTGTGAGGTCTAGGATGTTGTTACTTGTAACAGCCCGATTTTCGGATATGTTGTATTAATGATAAAGATATATTTATTTATATTTTTATCTGAGACTTAGGAAATGATTTTGGAGAAAACAAAATCATATCTAGAACCTACTCTATGGTAGGAAGCTTTGGTTAAAATTTGGGTTTAAAACTCAGACGGAAACCAATCTGTGTTTTTACTAACAATATAAGTTTATATCGGCAGAAAACCCTAATTTGACTCGAAACTGAAAATTTGTAGATTTTTTATATTATGTCGGTGAGGAATTCTATTTTCCAAATTTCTGATCAAAAATAAAATATTATGTTTATTCGGATGCATTTTGGTGAAAGTTTGAACGGAAAACGGTCGGTGTTTTCACTGATAGTAAGATTTTAATGATCAGAAATCCTAATTTTGACTCGTGAACGAAATGAGTTATGTTTAAATCATATTTCCAATGAGTTTGGTTGTTTTGAAAATTTTCAACCGAAAACAAAATATTATGCTTTTATTCAGGCGTAAAAGCCTAATCGGGAAACCGACGAAGTCAAGAATGGAGCTGCAGAGACAAAACCAGACACCGAAGGAGCTGAGTCATGGGGTGAGTCACCACCATGACTCACCAAAGCATTTATGAAGCATTAAATGTAAATTTAGGTGAAATGACCAAAATGCCCTTAATCTTAACCTAAACGAAGTTTGGTTAATTTCTAACCATGGTTAAGTAACCATGACTGATTCTTGTGGATAATTTTTAGTTATATGTGTTGTTTGTCTCTAACATTTACTGTATAATATGCTATGACTCTTTTCCGCTTTTTGATGATAGAATTGCTTCTTATCCCCTATATTTCTGTATTTTTGTGGGTTTACTTTATTTACGTTAGAAGACCCGATGGAGGATTATGTTGCTGAGGAGCTGGACGGAACTCTGTATGAAACGAAGATTGATGAGGAGTTGGATGGAACTCCTTACGAACCAGAAGCGGGAGGTCGAGCTGTGACCCATGGTGATTAGAGTATAGATAGTATGGCCAGTGTGTCTAAGAAGTATTTCTAGAAAGATTGGTAAAGTAAGTCAACCCATGACATGAACTGTGGAAGTAACCACAAAAGAAGTCATTGAATCCTCAGAGGTCCTGCATACAACAAGTAGGTGTGATCAACCATGGGAAAATCTACCATAGAGAGTAAGCTTTCAACTATACTGTTTGGTTCGAACACGAGTCATTCTAAATTCCCTGTGAATGTGTGAGATATTCTCTTCACTTTTTCTTTATTGCTTATTTCTTTGTTGTGATCTTGCCTTGAGTTGATTTGATTTCAACATTTTACCTCCTATTGGTTATGCTTCGAGCAAACTAATCAAGATTTGTATTCCTCTGTCATCATTGATATAATGACTTTTTACAATCGTTGGTTAAACAACCCTTGTTGGTTAAATCAATTTGAATTCTCCACTGTTGTGGAGAACTGATTGTTGTGAACTTGATCATTTGCCTTTTTCCGCAAATGAATACAACCTAGAAATGGAGTGACCTTTCTTAGATCACATCATGTTAGCCTTTACAGGCAAAGGTTATAAATTTCCCTTATGGATGAAAACTTTGGAAATTCATTTCATCTTTTCATCTTTGGTGCCAAGCATATCAGAGTTACCTCGAGTGAGGGAACTTGCAAAAAATTTATTGTTGCCTTTTCAAAGACCAAGAGTTTTTTCGACATGTATTCTAGACTCTTGAGGAGAAAGAAAATTATTATTTTCAAATTTGTCTTTCGAAGGAAGTTCTCGTGGAAGAATGAACTTTATTAGAGTCATGTTTGTAAATATGTGGCTGTACAACATTTTTACATTCAAGAACCTATTAAAGACCCTTTTTGCATATTGAATACTCTCTGTCATCTCTTCATGTTACTTTATTCTCTCTCATGAGAGTGGTACTGAGGGATTTATTCCCCTCTCTACGAAAACTTTTGGTTCAAATTTAGGTTTTTATTTGACCTTTGGTGGGTTAGAATCGCCACCACATGTATAGTCGGAGTTTCGCATCGTTTAGATGTCAGGATAATCCGATATCTATATACCTTATTCGGTTTGACATTCAAACTATCTGAATGTACTTTGAGTTTCAGGAATTTAAAGAGGTTTTTCCTTGAGTGTTTTCTCGTGTCCCCTCACTAATACAATTTAAGTTCGAAAGAAAGCTTAATCTATGAGGTACATCACGTCACGTTTTGAATGATGAGAATGTTGCGTATCTAAGGCAAAAGATAGAGGCACAGTATCCGTGTTCGTTTTCTTAAGATGGGAGAATTTTGAGGAAGAAATTCTTTTTAGAAGGCTAGTGTTGTAACACCCTGAAAAATGCTTTATATGTTTATTAATTAATTATATGATTAAATTGTTTGAGAAATACAATTTAACAATTATAAATAATGTCTACTACTTATACCTGAGAATTCAATAGAATTCGAAAACCGAACTGTGTTTTGACACCGGTATGAATTTACATTGTAAATCTAATAGTGTCTAGTATGCCTTGACAAGATTGCTGATCATATGGATAATGTATACTTTTGGGTATGGGTGGATATGTCATAGGTTATTCCGTATATGTATTGATTTGTTAAATTGTTGAAAGAGAATGGATAATAATATGGTTATGTATGTCGTCATATCTCACCTCATTTTCTGTGTTTTCTGGTCTTCTGCTTTATTTTTATATTCTGCAATAAAGATGGTAGCACTGCTTCGTAAAAAAAAAACAGCATTGGATAATGAGACGGACCGGTCATGAGGACACATCTTCAGGGATCAATATATGGTAGATGTGAGAACTCAACCCCAGTGTGACGATGTATCGTCCTCAGTTATTATTGTGGTACAATGATGACACCTTGTCATTGTTTTTGTACAAGTTAACATGATGAGTCTTTATGTATATGTTTAATTTTATGGAGCTGCGTCTCCAAGGTTATTTATGTTTTCTTGGTCATGTTATTTTATGGGCATTGAAATTTTACGCCTATTGGTATTTCTGTCTTTTCATGAACCTTATCTCTTGAAAAAGGATTTATGAAAGTATTATGTAAATACAGGGAATGTATAAATATTTACTGCTTATTTTCCTATTTTATGGATGTATATGTTTTAAGCCCATTAGTGGTTGGAAGATGTTAACCAATGTTAAGTACTATCTAATTACCTATTTGCGAAAAGGAACAGAAAAAAAAAAACCCGTATATTATGAAAATTTACTTTTCCGCGTTAAATAATATTGCGAAAATGTCACAGACAATGTAGCGCCCGAGAAGAGTGTTACACTAGATGAGAACAGAAAGCTAGGGTTAACAAGTGGACGTCGCTAGGATCACAACAGTATAGTTGAAATTGCAATAGGACGAACGGATTGCTCGAACTCTCGATCGGAAGTTCCTCTCTCCCTCTCACTGACTCTTCTCTCTCTCTCTCTCTCTCTGCACTCTCTGCTTTCTGTTTTTCACGAAGGGTGAAAGACCCTTTTTTATTTTTTCAAAATATGGCTACTAGCGCTCAAGCAAGGTTTTTCCCACCTCCAAACGCTGGGGTGCTTGAGCGCCCAAGTCCCTGCGCTCAAGCGTGGGGAGACTTCTCCACGAAGTCATCGCGATGCGTGTTTCATCCGTTGCCATTGCCTGCCACGTGTCCATGCACTGCCAACACTCAAGCGTTACAAGATCCACGCTGGAGCGTTGACCAGTTAACTAGAAATCCTGATTTTATGTTTCGTCGTGTTCTGAGTTTGTTTGAAGTCCGATTGACCTTAAATTTGAAACATAGACTCCTATACACCTAAGGAACAAGCTCAAGTCCTCAAGTATGCATAATCTCTTCCTCAAACCTAAATTTCCTATTGTGCACTCCTAAGCGTTCTAAACGGTATCGAAGACAGTTGATCGCGTACTTTCCATGCAAGGTTTCCAATGCTTAAACATGCATATTAGACCTCTAATCAAGGCCTTAAACATGGTCATTAAACGTATAAACAATGTCGTAAAACACGGATCTTACATTACTACCCCCTTAAAAGAAATTTCATCCTCGGAATTTATGTACCTCAAAATAAATGTGGATACTGCTGTGTTATATCTGCCTCACGCTCCCAAGTAGCATCTCCTGTAGTCTCATCCCAAATGACCTTGACCAAAGGAATCTGTCTACCGCGAAACTCCTTAATCCTTTTATCTGCAATCCCAATCGGTAAAGCCTCATACTCTAGATTCTCTCAAACTCTTGTTATCTCTTTCTATGACTAGTCTTTCTATGACCAGTTTACTGTTTCTTTACTCATTTTGTATAGACGGTAGGTTTCTGATCCCATCGGGATTGATGGTACTCGATGGATATGATGTACATAATATGTACATATCTGCTGTTTTATCTTTCTTCCGCTGTGTATGCTAACGCTAATTAAACGTATTAAGGAATGTATATGCTAACCCTAATTAAACGTATTAAGGAATAGTTAATAAGGTTGGTATCAAAGAGGTATGCTTAATTCCATGTGACACTCGCAAGGGTGTTACACTCCTTGTCCGTGCCTTCTTACACCGGTGACCACTCCCCACCCTCGTTAGCCCCAGGTGTCACATGCCCACCACCTTCCGCTTTGTTCATCCCCGAACCACACCGTACTGGCAGAGCTGCCGCTCTGATATCTCCAAATGAGACAACTCGATGTCCCATTAAAGAAAAACCTAAATTATTTAAAACCTAATCGTGATATACGTAAAATAGTGAAGATATAAAAACTTTAAATATAAACGTGTATATATAAACATCACAGCACACATATGTACAACTCAAAGCATGCACTAGCCTGTTCTACTGCAAATGACTACTGCTACCCTAACTCTCTTCTCGGGCTCCTCTATGTCTCTGGTGGGGTCTAGAAGGTCCTTAAACTCCTCTGCTGCTGCTAGATGTACTCCCCCTCGGAAGCTGCTGGAAACGTTGCTAGTAGAGAAAACTGTGGCGAGAGGATTCATGTCCGACCTGTCTACCCTCAGAAACCACGGGAACCTTAGAAACTGGAACATCGTCTATATCAGGTACTTCCTGATCTGAGCCCTGGTCATCAGGTGCAAGAACTAGTACCGGTACGGGCACGGGTACGGGTACTGGAATAGGAACTGGGAACATCGGCGGCAT
This sequence comes from Echinosophora koreensis, assembly GCA_035048595.1. Classification (NCBI taxonomy): domain Eukaryota; kingdom Viridiplantae; phylum Streptophyta; class Magnoliopsida; order Fabales; family Fabaceae; genus Echinosophora; species Echinosophora koreensis. Next base: position 1,576,876 of record JAPCYP010000096.1, read on the forward strand.
AGGCGGCATCGGAGGTACAGATGCTGCAGGAAAGCCAATAGGGAAGGGAAAAGTCTGGTCGAGACGAAATGTCCCGACTAGACCAAATTGTGGTCCATCCCTCAACCTGACATACGCCGATACTAGACCCATATAGATAGCAAAACGGTGACGGGGTCCACCAGCCACCCTGCTCGCCTAGAAACTCAAGCTCTAGGGTTCCCTTCAAGGGAAACCCCGCTGGCTCCACCATCCATGGGTGATCCATGTGCACCATCTGTAACGTCTAGGTCTGTACGCGCAAAGATAGAAAAGATGAACACACAAGAAAAGAAAAGAAAAGAAAAGAGAGATAAGAAACTATCTATCATCAAATATGGAAAAAGGTACATAGCATGTAAACAATAACAACACAGACATAAATCACATAATATCCATACGTAGATATAACAATCATCCTCGAAGTAGATAATATTCCTCTAACCTTCGCGCTCATGCAACTGATCTTGTATGCTGACGTGGCCACCACCTAATCTTGTCACACATCCCCCATCTGATTAGGGATATAAGTCAGTCGTCCAAGCCCACGAACATCAATGCACACCCTAGTTCCTTCTAGGGTGTCCATTCCCCGAATAAAAGTATGTCCCCATACCTGGTGGAGAATAGTCACATTGCTCAGCAAGGACTATGAGAGTATCACGGTAGTCTTCCTCGAACCTCATCCCCCACAGGGCACTCACTCGTGACTCCGGTATCGATAATCGGATACTTTGATCTCGTGTGTTCCGCCCACACGGCTGTGATCAACACCATGCATCTATATGAGTCTTACCAACTCGTATCGGGTCATAACCTAATGCCTAAACCTTCCATCATCATTTCATATAATATCTAAATTCTCATCGTATCATCAACCTCCTCAAAATAAAATATTAATTTATTAAATAGGTTAGGCACGACTAAATCATACATCATATGCTCCCCAACCTGCATCACTTTAAAATATCATGTATCATTACCTAGATGCCAACTAAGCATATTATCGCAGATAAAACATGTTACCACACAATATATGCTATCAACCATAATCATACTATAATAATAATAATAAAACAATAAAAAAAATAATATTACAATATTTAAATAAAAATAATTAACCACATATAATATATGAATCAAAACAACACACAACAAGCAGCTCAACTACGATAAAATCATACAACCTCAAATATCGTAAAATTAACCTAACGGTGATAAACCTACAATCTCCATATCATCATTGGTACCACTAAGTACTCGCCAATATGATATTGACATTGTCAATTATTCACCCACTAGTAGGGTTTAGGTCGCCCTACGCCATTATTGAAAATACGTTATTTAACCATTTCTGACATTAGAGGGTTTCTTTCTCCTACCCGAACTGTCGTAGGCTAGCTTTAGGGCAACGAAATGAACACACTCTCCCCTAGATGCTTGCTGCCTTGCGCTGTTCCACTACCTCCGGGGCTCCAAAAATTCACGTTAATACATCATTGTGAAGCATATGTTACGGGTAACCTTAATCTAAAGACGGAATTGGAAACCGATAAACGAATCGAAAGATAACCTCAATACCGTCAATGACGACGTTTCAGCATAATAAGGATATAAGTTTACCTTAGCCTAGATGAGAAAAGAAATCGAGGGTTAAGAAGTGGACAACGCTAGGAACACAATGGTATAATCGGAATTGCGATAAGCAAACGGATTGCTCGAACTCTCGACCGGAAGTTCCCTCTCTCACTGACTCTTCTCTCTCTCTGCATTCTCTGCTTTCTATTTCTCAAGGGTTAAAGTCCTAGACTTTCACCCTGGACCCCTTTGTATATTTTCAAAATCTGGCTGCTAGAGCTCAAGCATGGTTTTTTCCCACGTCCGAGCGCTAGGGCGCTTGAGCGCCCAAGTCCCTACGCTCAAGCGTGGGGAGACTTCTCCACGAAGTCATCGCAATGCGTGTTTCATGAGTTGCCATTTCCTGCCACGTGTCCATGCACTCCCAACGCTCAAGCGTTTTAAGATCCATGCTCGCGTTGACCAGTTGCCATTTCGTCGTGTTCTGAGTTTGTTTGAAATCCGATTGACCTCAAATTTGAAACATAGACTCCTCTACACCTAAGGAACAAGCTCAAATCATCAAGTATGCATAATATCTTCCTCAAAACTAAATTTCCTATTGTGCACTCTTAAGTGTTCTAAACGGTTTAAAGAAAACCCTAGAATACGTTCTCGTTCGATTCGAAGCCAGTTGATCGCATACTTTCCATGCAAGGTTTCCAATGCTTAAACATGCATATTAGACCTCTAATCAAGGCCTTAAACATGGTCATTAAACGTATAAACAATGTCGTAAAACATGGATGTTACATAAATACCCCCCTTAAAAGAAATTTTGTCCTCAAAATTTACGTACCTCAAAATAAATGTGGATATTGTTGTGTTAAGTCTGCCTCACGCTCCCTAGTAGCATCTCCTGTAGTCTCATCCCAAATGACCTTGACCAAAGGAATCTGTCTACCGTGAAGCCCCTTAATCCTTCTATATGTAATCTCAACCGATAAAGCCTCACACTCTAGATTCTCTCGGAGTTGTATGGACTCAGGCTCAAGTACATATGAAGGATCAAGATAATATTTCCTCAACTGTGAGATGTGAAAGACGACATGAAGATTAGAAAGGTTAGGCAGTAAGGCAATATGGTAAGCTACTAGACCAATCCGTCTAAGAATCTGGAAAGGTCCAATGAATCTAGGAGTAAGCTTTCTAGGCTTGATAGCTCTGCCAATTCCAGTCTTCGGAGTGACTCTCAAAAACACGTGATCACCCTCTTGGAACTCTAAAGGTTTCCTCCTTTTGTTACTGTAGCTCATCTGCCTATCATGTGCTTCATTCATCTTTTCCCTTATCTTCCCAACATGTTCCATCGTCTGCTATACCACATCTGGACCTAAGACTTGGCTCTCACCTGCCTCATTCCAACACAATGCGGTTTTGCACTTCCTGCCATACAAAGCCTCATACGGGGTCATCCCGATACTACTATGAAAACTGTTATTGTATGTAAACTCAATCAATGGCAAAAACTTATCCCAACTGTCAGTGTGTCCAACACATTGACTCTCAAAAGGTCCTCCAACTACTGAATTGTCTTTTCTGACTGTCCATCTATCTGGGGATGATAAGCAGAACTCATCCTCAGCTTCATTCCCAACGCACTATGTAATTGCCTCCAAAATCTAGATTTGAATCTAGGATCTCGGTCGGAGACAATGCTTGACGACACACCATGTAATCTAACAATCTCTCTAACATATATCTGGGTCAACCTCTCTAAACTGTAACTCTCACCAATAGGTAAGAACTGAGAACACTTCGTCAACGTATCGATGATAACCTAAATCGCATCATGCCTTTTAAGAGTTCGTGGTAATCCAACCACAAAGTCCATAGCTATTCTATCCCCCTTCCATTCTGGGATATCCAACGATTGCAACATACCCGCAGGCTTCTGATGTTCTATATTAGCCTTCTAACAAACTAGACAAGATAAAACATACTCTACCACTTCCCCCTTCATCCTCAGCCACAAAAATGTCTTCTTTAAGTCCTGATATATCTTCATGGCTCCTAGGTGAAAGCTCAACTTACTCTTATGTGCCTCTCCCAAAATCATCTTCCTAAGCTCTAAATCCTCTGGCACACATATCCTGTCCCTAAACCACAACACACCATTTGGTCCTCTACTCAACTCTGACACTTTGCCCTCATCCATACCTTGACTCACTTCCTGTAAATACTGGTCTTGAACCTATTTATCCTTAAGCTCTCTAAGGAACTCACTACTGATGTTAATCATACCTAAACATATCCTATTCGCAGCCAATTCCATACCTAGGTTCAGATCTCTGAACTGCTCGATCAACTCCATCTCCTTTACCATCATTGCGGACACATGTAAAGATTTCCTACTTAAAGCGTCCGCTACAACATTCGCTTTCCCAGGATGGTATTGTAGATCAAATTCATAATACTTGATAAACTCCATCCATCTCCACTGTCTCATATTCAGCTCCTTCTGATCAAACAGATACTTCAGACTCTTGTGATCACTATAAACATCAAACTTTGCTCCATACAGAAAGTGTCGCCATATTCTTAATGCAAACACTATGGCTTCTAACTCCAGATCATGGGTCGAATAGTTCCGCTCATGAACTCGCAACTGTCGGGAAACATAAGCCACAACTCTTCCCTCTTACATCAGAACACAACCCAAACATTGGAATGATGCATCACAATATACGTCAAACTGTACTAAAGGATCTGGTAAAGTCAGCACTGGCGATGGGGTCAATCTATTCTTCAACTCCTGAAAACTCTTCTCATACTCATCTGTCCAAACATAAGTTGTTCCTTTCCTCGTCAATTGCGTCATAGGCAACGCAATCTTTGAGAAACCTTCTATAAACCTCCGGTAATAACCAGCTAACCCTAGGAAACTCTTCACCTCACTCACTGACTTAGGTCTCTCCCACTTAAGCACTGCCTCAACTTTTGCCGGATCTACTGCTATTCCTTCCTTATTAATCGCATGTACTAAGAACTGTATATCTTCCATCCAAAACTCACATTTAGAAAGCTTGGCATACAACTATCTATCCTTCAACACATGTAACACTATTCTCAGTTGTTCCACATGCTCTTCCCGTATATGGGAACAGATAAGGATGTCATCTATAAACACAACCACAAACTTATCGAGGAACGGTCTAAAGATCATGTTCATGTAATCCATAAACACTGCGGGAGCATTAGTCACACCAAAAGGAATAACTAAGTACTCGTAGTGTCCGTACCTCGTCCTGAAAGCTGTCTTGGGTACCTCCTTCTTCTTCACTCTAATCTGATGGTGCCCGGACCTCAGATCAATTTTAGAAAACACTGAAGCTCCCTTCAACTGATCCATCAGATCATCTATCCTAGGCAACGAATACTTATTCTTGATCGTTACCTTGTTCAATTGCCTGTAATCCGTGCACAACCTAGCACTTCCATCCTTCTTCTTTACAAACAACATCGAAGCTCCCCACGGTGAAACACTAGGTCTGATGAATTCCTTCTTCAACATATCATCCAATTGTTTCTTCAACTCAGCTAACTCTATGGGTGACATCCGATATGGTGAACTCCACCTCCCTCTCTTGTGGCAAACCCAGAACATCAGGAGGGAAAACGTCAGGAAACTCTCTCACGATAGGCATAGAATTTTTACTCGGAGTCTCCTTAGCTTCCACAGAGAAAAGCATCACGTACTGCCGAGAATTGTCACTCCTCATAGATACTCCTTCATTGGCAAATACTACACTAGAAGGCTCAAGAAAAGATAAGGTCTTTCCGAAACAGTCTAACATCACATGGTTAGCCGAAAGCCAATCCGTGCCAAGAATAACATCTATCTGCTACATAGGCAAACAGACAAGATCTACAAGGAATGTCATATTCTCAACAACTATAGGACACTATAAACAAACGGACATCGTAGTCAAGGAATCACTGGTCGGAGTAGATATAGTAAGGGTATAGGGTAACTGAGAATCAGGTAAATGTAAATGATCCACACACTCATGCGAAATAAATGAATATGTAGCACCTGAGTCAAACAACACAGACGAGAGTCTACTAGTTATCAAACACATACCCTGGATAAGATCTGCAAAATGAGAGGATTCATCTCCCCTCACGGTAAACACTCTTCCTGTGGCCTGAGGTCTTGCCATCTGATGTCCTGCTGCTCGACCTTCTCTCCTAGCTCCACCTCGGTAACCCCCACCTAGCTCCTCTACCAGCAGCTGCCTGCTGCTGCATGCCTCTCTGCCTGCAATCACTAGCTATATGACCTGGTTTTCCACAATGAAAACAACCAGATCTCTCCCTGAAATCTCTGATACAATGCAGTCCCCTGCATCTGAAACAGACTGGGCCCCTCTGCTGCAGGCTCGCTCCACAAACTGGTGCCTAAGGAACTGGCGATGGTGCAGATGTCTGAGTAGTCTGCACAGGAAGGTATGTGGTACCCATCTCCAGTAGGAACCACTGCCTCCTCTCCTTTGAAAACCTGATCGGATAGGGCCTCCACTCCTCTGCTGCCTCTGCTCAGCAACCTACCTTTGATCTATACCCTCTATGGCACTGCATTTCATAACCAGCTCTGGGACACTCTGAATATCAACAGGCACTATAGCATTCTGTAGCTTATGCCTCAAACCCTCCTCGAATCTCTTACACTACCAATCTTCATCCGGAAACCTATGGTAAAACTCAGTGAATTTAATCAGAGCATCAAACCGTGCTGCATAATCCCCGACAGACATGTTACCCTGTCGAAGACTTATATACTCCCTCTCCTTCTCGCGTCTAACCAAATGCGGGAAGTACTTCTCAAGGAAGCAAGCTCTGAATAAATCCCAACTAATAATCTGTCCCTCTGCCTCCAGCAATCTCCTCTTGCCTCTCCACCAGGCCTCTGCACCTCCTATCAACATAAAAGTTGCGTACGTCACTTTCCTATCCTGTCTGCAGTGCATGATGTCGAAAATCTTCTCCAACTCCTGAATCCACCACTCTGCCCTCTCGAGGTCAAAGTCACCTCGGAACTGTGGTGGCTTCCCTTTTAGGAAGGTAGCCACCAAGCATCCTCTGCCTCTGCAGCTCTCCGCTGGTTCTATTGCTCCTGCTGCTCTCTAGTCATCAGCAGCATCTGAGTGTTCTGTTGTGTCTGCTGTAGCATAGCAGTATCCAACTCCCTGATAGTCTGGAGAGTCTCATATGACTCTCCTCCAGCACCTACTCCTCCTCCTATATGAGAATCTTCTACATTGCCACCTCCAGCAACTTTATCTGTGGCTCTACCACCACCTCGTCCCCAACCTCCTCTACGGCGAACCATGGTCCATTTAAAAGAAATCATTAGCTCACATTCATATGACATATAATATTACATAAAACTGGTATATAAACATTATATGCCATAAAAATGTTAATTATCGCGTCCGGACTCGCTACCCAACTTCTAAGCATAGTAGTTATCCGATGTAGATTCTACTAAAATGGCCAGTACACCCTAACCTCACAGTCTGATCAGAATCAAACTGCTTTGATACAATTTGTAACATCCAGGCTGCTTTATGGATTGATGACCGTCCCCACAATCCAACATAGGTCTTTTCAGCATGCTTTGTCCTCACTCACATGCTTCCTGTGAAAACTTCCCAGGAGGTCACCCATCCCATAATTGATCCAAGTCAAGCACACTTAACTGTGGAGTTCTTAAGTGATGGGCTTCCGAAAAGAAGATGCATCTTGTTGGTATAAGTAGTACCAATCAATTCTTATAAGCCTTCCTTAACTGTATAATCACATACCAATACAGTCTCAGGATCCCTCTCATTCTGGTGTGTAATTGGTTCATTCATGTACCCCTCCACCTAGAAGCTGATGGGCTCCGGCAAGTGTACCGGATCGAAACAAACAATAATTAAAACGGTAAGTAAATACCGAATATCGAACACAAGGATTGGGTGACCAATTTGTCTAGATTTGAAGAGAACAACTAATGTTTTTGACCAAGTCAAGGGGATAAGAGTTTGTTGGGATAAAAAGAATTATCTAAATCAATTATCTAAATCTAAAACTAAGAATCAATTATCAAGATGTTAATTATGATAGTGAGATCTAAGTTCACGAATTCACCTACTCAATTAAGCAATAGATCCAAGTGATTATCTACCTATCCCTATGTTCAATTACATGCCAACCAGGAGCCCAAAATTATCCTAATGTCTCGGTCGAGCACAAGAGAAATACCTAAACATACAAATCAACTATATCTCTATGACGACAAACATGCAAGATTCATTAAGTTCTTGGTTTCCTATAACGATTGCACCAATCTCCTATTCCATCTCTAGCAATACTCAATCGGTGTTCCTAATTCAAGTCCTAAAATGCGAATTTCCGGTCGGACTCATCGCGCTTGACTAGTTAACCACACGCGCATATGATTAACGCAATCAAATCAGAATTAGAAAGCAAGAATTAGGAGAAGGGAATAAGAAAACATCACATTGAAACTATGTCGTCATGAGCGGCGTCACACCGATCCCTCAGAAAAGAGGATTAGCTCCTCATCACGTTCATCATTGATAAAATAATAATTGAAAAGAAAATAGAAAACAATCATAAAACTAAGGGACACGCAGCTCCAAGAGAAACTAGGATTACAAAAGAGGTCTAAGGCTAAGCCCTAAGCTATATCCTCTGATTAGCACTAACAAGCTATATATAGGCAAATTGGGCTACGCTCGCTCGCGGGGCAAGCTTGGGCTCGCGAGGCGAGCCTTAAGTTTGGCGCCAGTTCAAATTTGGGTTCTTCGCGAGGCGAGAGAAAAGCTCTTGGGGCGAGCCTGAATGGTCTTCAATTTTCCTATGTCTGGCTCGCGAGGCGTGGCTGAATGGTTGTCTGCTCCTACTTAATCTGGTCCTCTGGCTCGCGGGGCGAGCACTGTCTCGCTGGGCGAGACCTTGAAATTCTCCTTTTTGCCTGTTTTCTTCAATTTTCCAAGTTTCCTTGAGCTTCACTTTTAACTTAAAAATAAAAGTGCCATTAAATGCTTTATTTGACTCAAAATTAACCAAAATATCCTAAAAACTACTTAAGAGACTCAAAATATTGCTCGAGGACAATTAAAGCCAAATTTGGGCGAAAACGAGATTAAACTCGAACAACTAGCACAAAAACCATGGCCTTACTAGCTATAAAACTAGATGAGCCAGAGGCTTATCAAAATTCCCCAAACTTAAACTTTGCTTGTCCCCAAGTAAACAAAAACTCAAAAAAAAAAAGAAGACTCCAACTGAGTAAGCTAAATGGGCTCAATTGTTTTTGCACAAATTTCATGCAGTTTTATCAATTCAATTTTCTTATTCAATGTTCCCCCATTTTCATCAATATAATCCCCACATTCATTTACTTTAAACAATTGAGAATTCAATCATTCATGCAATCATCAATCAAAGCAAACGATCCAAGTTACACCCAAAAGGAAGATCACCAATTTCAAACAATTGCCTCCCTCACAAGGGCATTTAGTAAATCACTAATTCACTCATTTGTCTAGGTTATCACCTTTCACTCAATTTCACATTTCAAGTGCACCTTCCACGGATTTGATTTTTATCTCAAAAATAGTTCCCACGAAAACATGTATGCAACATCAAAAGGTCTTTTAAAGGTTGTAATAGGGTCTGGCTAAAGGTAGGATATTCAAAGGTACTAGGCTAAGTCCCTAAGATTTATGAGAGCATGAAATATGGCAATTACATTGCTAAGTTTCCATGCTCTCCTGAATCCTAAGATTGGGTTAACATGGTTTCTCTGGAGTTTTGGCTTATAACATAAGGTCATCAAGAAACAATAGGCTATTAGACTCAATGTGGCTAACTAGGGAACATGCATTAGGGATAGTTCTTTTTAGGCCAAGTAGTTATTGCAAAGAAAATTGCCTAAATCATTTAATGTAAACATATAAACATGCAAACCATGAAGAGATTCAAGCAAATCCGGGAAAGTGCACTTGAAAGTTATTCACACAATTTTTAAGAAGATGTTGGAGGCTCAATTCCTCACCTGGACAATTTTAAGCAAATTATTTGACCGAGATACATCCTTAATGTGTGCACCCCTTCACCCCAAACTTGTCATAAATCATGCAATCACAATAAAATTTCTCAAAGCTTATTTTTCAATTTTTCATGGGGATCAATTTTCAAAATTTTAAAATCTAGGGGGAAATCATCAGTCATCAACATTTATCATGCAATCCATCCATGCTAAATCAATTAAAATCCCTTCAAGCTTTCCAACACAAGACTCACATACATATGACTCAAAGCAAAGAAAAGAAAAGATAATAAAAAAGAGAGGGGTTTAGAAAAACTCATTGAAGACGCTTCCACCCGGATCCTATTGCCTGTGGTACAAAGGCCAAAGGAGGCTCAAAATGTCAGATCTTCTTCCTGGATCCCATGGCTTGTGGAGTGGAGATGGAAGAAGCGAGTGTGATGAGATTCCATTGACTTCTTTAATTGCTATGATGAGCTCACTTCCTCCCGGGTCAAATGGTAAGTCACCTACTCCAAGAATGGCCTCTATGTAAATAGTTTCTCCATGAAGCATTAGAACCATAACTTTTTGAGGCAACCTTAGATCCTTTGCCGCTATTAATGAAAATTCCAATTGTTGAGGCAATGACTTGAATTCCAAAGTTGGTATTTTCACAAAGTAATGTGATAGACAAATAGAAGGCACCAACTTTGTTACATCCACACATGCATGCAACCCAACATATTTATCCAACTCCGGATTTTGATGCTCCACAATAGGAATGGTGAGAGAAGTATTTTCTACATGATTGGTCTCAATTGTCCCTTGTAAAGGAACAATATGAGATATTTCCTTGTTGCACTCCTCTTCATGATCCTCTCCTCTTGAATCATCTTCCACCACCACTTCATCTTCTTTTAAGTCTATGCTAGTAAAAACATTCTCTTCACTTTGAGTCTCTTGTGGCTTTTGTGCTAGCAATTTATAAATTTCACTAGCTTGCTCTTCTAACTTCTGAAAGTCGTCACTTAGCGATGCCGCTATCTCTCTAGCATGTTCCCCAGCTCGCATTTTAGCCTTCTGAATCGTGGGACTAACTTCCTCCTTGCTACGCTCTGTGCTCAGGCTCAAAAAAATAAGCATCTATATCCCAAAGAATATCTAGCAAATCGGGATCCAGCTTGAAGTGTGGAGGTGGTTGCAAAGATGACAAATAGGAATTCCATTCCTCTTTTGAGTATATCTTCACATGCTTATTGACAATCCCATCAAACACAACCCAATCAAATTGATATTTCTAGCTTGGATAGTAACGATGGTCCATGTGTTGCATTCACCTTTTCTTGGTCCTACGAATTTCTGGGTTGTATAGCAAATCTCCCGGATAGAACGGTACCTTGCACACAACAAAAAGAACTCACAAGACCAAGTGAAATCAAATAAATTAAAAGGAAAAAATAATTAATAATAATAAATAAAAATAAAAGAAATATTGGCTTGTTCAAAAAAAAAAATTATTTTCTTCAAATAAAGAAAATTGGTTATGCCAATCCCCGGCAACGGCGCCAAAAACTTGATGGGCTCCGGCAAGTGTACCGGATCGATCCCTCAGAAAAGAGGATTAGCTCCTTATCACGTTCATCATTAAAAAAATAATAATTGAAAAGAAAATAGAAAACAATCCTAAAACTAAGGGAGACACAGCTTCAAGAGAAACTAGGATTAGAAAAGAAGTCTTAGGCTAAGCCCTAAGTTATATCCTCTGATTAGCACTAACAAGCTATATATAGGCAAACTGGGCTGCGCTCGCTCGCGGGGCGAGCCTTAAGTTTGGCACCAATTCAAATTTGGGTTCTTCGCGAGGCGAGACAAAGCTCGCTGGGCGAGCCTAAATGGTCTTCAATTTTCCTGTTTCTGGCTCGCGAGGCGAGCTTTGCCTCGCGAGGTGAGGTTGAATGGTTGTCTGCTCTTGCTTAATCTGGTCCTCTGGCTCGCTAGGCGAGCACTGTCTCGCGGAGCGAGACCTTGAAATTCTCTTTTTTGCTTGTTTTCTTCAATTTTCCAAGTTTCCTTGAGCTTCATTTTTAACCTGAAAATAAAAGTAGCATTAAATGCTTTAGTTGACTCAAAATTAACCAAAATATCCTAAAAACTACTTATGAGACTCAAAATGTTTGTCGAGGACAATTAATGCCAAATTTAGGCGAAAACGAGATTAAACTCGAACAATTAGCACAAAAACCATGGCTTTACTAGCTATAAAACTAGATAAACCATAGGCTTATCAGAAGCCTGCCTAGGAGTTGCTCCTTGTCCGTGCCTTCTTGCACCGGCAACCACTCCTCGACCTCGTCAGCCCCAGGTGTCATATGCCCACCAGCTTCCGCTTGGTTCATCCCCGAACCACACTGGGAGAGTTGCCGCTCTGATACCACCAAATGAGACAACCCGATGTCCCATTAAAGAAAAACTTAAATTAATCAAAACCTAATCTTGATAATAACGTTAAGTGGATATATGTAAAACAACGAAGATATAAAAACTTTAAATATAAACAACGTGTATATATAAGAATCACATCACACCGTATATAGATATATAATATCATACATCCATGCCTAGATAAAATACCATACAGACATTGGTCACATCAAACTGTAAAGGGAACCCCCTCAGTAGGGTCCCATACCACATACAAATAGTCATAATATAATATAAAATACATCAAAGACTAAGAAAAGAAGCCTCGCCGTCACTCTACGCCCCAGCCCCTCTCAAAATACATCCAAATCATCTCACAACACACACATATGTACAACTCAGAGCACGCACTGGCCTATCCTACTGCGGACGACTACTGCTACCCTAACTCTCTCCTCGGGCTCCTCTCTGTCTTTGGTGGGGTCTAGAAGGTCCTGAAAACTCCTCTACTACTGCTAGATGTACTCCCTCTCGGACGCTGCTAGAAACGACGTCGGAATTGAAAACTGTGGCGAGAGGAATCCTATCCTACCTGTCTACCCTCAGGAACCTCGGGAACCTCAGGAACTGAAACAGGGTCTATATCAGGTACTGCCTGATTTGGGCCCTGGTCATCAGGTGCAAGAACTGGTACCCGTACGGGCACCGGTACGGGTACTGGAATAGAAACTGGGAACATCAGCGGTATAGGCGATATCGGAGGTACCGGTGCTGCAGGAAAGTCAATAGCGAAGGGAAAAGTCTGGCCGAGACAAAATGTCCCGCCAAGACCAAAATGAGGTCCATCCCCCAACCTGACATACGCCGATACTGGACCCGTATAGATGGCAAAACAGGTGACAGGGTCCACGAGCCACCCCTGCTCGTCCAGAAACTCAAGCTCTAGGGTTCCCAACAGGGGAAACCCCACTGGCTCCATCATCCATGGGTGATCCATGTGCGCCATCTGAAACGTCTGGGTCTATAGACGCAAAGATAGAAAAGACTACGCCGAAGAAAAGAAAAGAAGAGGGAGATCAGAAACTATCTATCATCAAATATGGAAAAGGGTACATAGCATATGAACAATAACAGCACACGTCACATAATATCCATACATAGATATAAAAATCATCCTCGAAGTAGATAATATTCCTCTACCCTTCGCCCTCATGCAACTAATCATGTATTCTGACGCGGCCACCAACTAATCCTGTCACACATCCCACGTCTGATTAAGGATATAAGTCAGTCATCCAAGCCCACGAACATCGGTGCATACCCTAGTTCCCGATAGGGTGTCCATTCCCCAAATGAAACTATGTCCCCATCCCCGGTGGAGAATAGTCGCACTGCTCAGCAAGGACTATGAGAGTATCACGGTAGTCTTCCTCGAACCTCATTACCCGCAGGGAACTCACCCGTGATTCCGGTATCCATAATCGGATACTTTGACCTCGTGTGTTTTGTCCACACGGCTGTGATTTACACCATGCATCTATATAAGTCTCACCAACTCGTATCGGGTCATAACCTAATGCCTAAACCTTCCATCATCATTTCATATAATATCTCAATTCTCGTCGTATCATCAACCTCCTCAAAATAAAACATTAATTTAATAACTAGGTTAGGCATGACTAAATCATAAATCATATGCTCCCCAACATGCATCACTTTAAAATATCATGTATCATTGCCTAGATGCCAACTAAGCATATCATCGCAGATAAAACATGTTATCACACAATATATGCTATCAACCATAATCATACTATAATAATAATAATAATAAAATAATAATAAAATAATATTACAATATTTAAATAAACATTATTAAATATATGAATCCAAACAACACACAGCAAGCAGCTCAACTACGATAAAATCAGATAACCTCAAATATCATAAAATTAACCTAACGGCAATAAATCTACAATTTCCATATCATCATTGGTACCACTTAAGTAGTTGCCAATATTGACATTGTCAATTATTCGCCCACTAGTAGGGTTTTCTCCACGAAGTCATTGCGACGCGTCTTTCATGCGTTGCTACTGTATGCCACATGTCCATACACACCCAATGCTCAAGCGTTACAAGATCCATGCTCGAGCGTTGAGCAGTTGACCAGAAATCCGGATTTTACGTTTCGTCGCATTCTGAGTTCGTTTGAAGTTCGATTGACCTCAAATTTGAAACATAGACTTCTCTACACCTAAGGAACAAGATCAAGTCCTCAAGTATGCGTAATCTCTTCCTCAAACCTAAATTTCCTATTGTACACTCTTAAGCATTCTAAACGGTATAAAGAAAACCCTAGAATACGTTCTCGTTCGAATGCTTAAACATGCATATTAGACCTCTAATCAAAGCCTTAAACATGGTCATTAAACGTATAAATAATGTCGTAAAACACGGATGTTACACCTCATAGGAAGAGGCCTTGAGTGGTAAGGGGCCCCGCTCTCCTATCTCCGTTGACGACGTTGCCATATATTTGGAGGTCATCGGGGCAGGAACAAGAAGGGGCACGTGTATGGCCTCGGCCACTTGGGCAACAAGTTTATCGCTTCATCGTCGGGCACACTTGCTCAATCCTATGCGGATATTGTCCCTCTGGAGCAGTTCAACCAGATGCAGGACACCATCATGCAGCTGAATGCGGAGATTAGGGAGAAGAGGGAGAGAGAGCGGGTGATGTCGAAGCAGATTGCACATTTGACTCAGGCACACCAGCAGCTGATGCAGACGACGATGGAGCAAAGCTAGACACTGCGGTTGGTGTTAGAGCAGATGAGGATACAGCCTCCAGTTGCTCAGGGTGTTGCTCCTCCAGTTGTGTCGCCTGCTGCTCCTCTAGTTCTGCCGCCTGCTGCTACTGATGATGCTGTTCCAAAAGACGAGGACTTGCTAGAATACGGCGGCACGGTCGGTGAGGACGGTTGCTCGCCTCCGCCTCCGCCTCCGCCTCCGCATCCACATCATGACTGACTTTCATTTGTATTTTATCATTTTCTAGAGTTTACAGGCTTTTCTTGTATGACATTTACATTTATTTATATGATATTGTGATTATTTTTATATCTGATTTTTAATAGAAATTTATATTAATAAATTGACGAATATTAAATTAAAAAAAATTACTTGTAAATTTAAATTTATTTTAAAATAAAAACCAAAAAAATAAAAAATATTTATTAGTGACTTAAATAGCAACCAACATATCGGTCGCTAAGTGTGAATAACAGTCATTAATAAAATAATGTTTGAAATTAATTATTGTTGGTTAATTTAACCAACGTTAGCGACCGAATTTGCTACTGAATTTCAGTCACCAATATTGGCTAACCAGAGCAGCCGACCAACCCACTTTGCGACCGAATCGTATTAGCTGGCAACTGAAAATTTGGTCGCTATATTGCAACAGAAATATAAATTCAGTCGCTAATTCCTTAGCGACCAGGATTTCTGCTACGCCCATATTTCGGTCGCGAAACTGAATGCCGACCGAATTTGTATGTTTAGCGACCGAATTGTATGTTTAACAACCGAATTCTTCGGTCGCTAATTCGGTCGATAAAACCTAGGGGTCGCATAGAAATCGATAATGCGGAGGATGAGACGCCCTTCCAGGCGGATGAATCGTCACATGTCAATGAAGTAATTGAGGTCAAGCGAATTACTGGCATGTTGGGCTCTAAAGCTGATGGAGAAGAAGTTGTCATTGGTAATCAGTCATCGATGCATGCATCATCAGAGGAAGAAATCGAAAGTGATGACTCAATGGAAGAAGATGAAGAGTTGGATTTAGATTCAGATGAAGATATCGAGCCTGAATAGGAACTTTACTGTTAAGTACTTTTATTGTATTTTGAATATTTTAATTGTAAGACGCAACAAATTTTATGTTAGATATTATTAATTATGTGTCTTTTGATTAATAGCAAGATATCATTTGATTTAGTGTTTTTACATTGTTTAATATTTTTCCCATAAAGTAAACTCAAAACAAATCCTATAGCTGGTCGCACTTAATAAAAACCATTGGGAAGTCCTCCCTAGATCTCCCTGCCCACGGAAGTATCTAAGTTCATCCTCCACACGCATTCGTCATTAGCCTAGTCAAAGTGCAGGGAACGTATTCCCGTGTACGATATCGGACTCATTTGGTTCATCTGTACTCGAATATATATATAGAAGCATAGTAGAAACCCAACATTAAAAGAAATAAAGCAAGGGTGAGATACCATCATTGAGTTTCATCATGATAACTATACATACGGTACTTATTTCCTACCATTGGGATTCATACCCGGACATCCAATCGTAATTTTTCCAAAAATGCATGGCACTTCAATGTCCATCCTATGAGTCTTGACCTTTATTCTCCGGAGATTACTAACTTCCCTTCTTCGAGCAATGATTAGGCTGCAATACCCTTAACACAATTGTCTCATGAGATCGGCCTCTAAATTTAGGTCCGGCTCCAATTGTTCAGGGAATATCACGATGGAGCATCTAAAATAATATTGGAATAGTTCCTTATTGAGTACATTCGAGCCGGGTAAACGAATTCCACGACCCGAGGTTGCAAGGCCCCAAGTATTAGCTAGATTTTCGAAGCCCGAATGTCCCTAAGACCCAAAGACCCTAGAATTTATCTTTGGTCCGTAACTAACAAATTTACCCAATTTACCCTTTGTGAAATTGTAGCTCGATACCCAAGGCACGTCTACCCAAAATGGCATGTTTGCCAGACTGTGCATGTAAAATCCGTTGTTATCGTAACTGTTCTTTGTCGTTTGTTTTCCTCTAAAGTTCCCGATTACCTTTCCTTAGGTATTCCAATTTCCTTTCCTTCCAAAGTGCAATTTCCTTTTAGGAACACTAGCCCGACATCTCGGTAATCTAGGTCCTTATCCTTTCCTTTATTTTTCCCAAAGAGTTTTCGTTCGGTGGAAAACAAATACCAAAACAAGAACTCCGAAAAACTTATCCAAGTTTGACGGAAAACGTCCGCTGTTCTTAAATCCTTTTCCAAAAATCCTTTTCTCATGAAATTCGTTCTAAAACGTAACGAAAATCATTTTTCCTCAAATTCTTTATTTTTATTTCTAAAATCCATTTTCCCTTTGAAAAGTCATTTTTGTCATATAAATTCATTTTTCTTTCTTAAAAAGATCGTTTTTCTTTCTACTGTCGTTAGGCAAACAGAAACCCTTATTTCTTCAAAAATTATTTATTATCAACCTTAAAACAATTTTTAAAATACATTTCCTTAAAATTAAGATTTGTTTCCATTTTCTTTCCGTTGTTTTCCAAAAAGTGCAAAAGTGGAATTTTTTCACGGTTACGTACGCGCTGTCATTTATTAACTTATTCTTTCATTAAAACTCATTAAAATATTATTATTATTATTTTCCTTAAAATTAAATCCACTGATTTTCAAAATCATTGTTTCCCTTAAATATTTCTTAACGTTTTATCCTTAATTTCCAACGAGTACTGATCGATGTCAGGCTTCCAGCCAATCACAAAATCCACAGAAAATATCATACAACACAATTTATCACATGTTTCACAATGAACAATAAATTCACACATCACAGATTATAGCATGCTTTCACAGATAAATCATGCATCACAGAATATTACGCAATAATTTTAAAACAAACACTACAAGCTACAATAATTAATTACAGACACACCAAACAAATTATACACATAGCTATCGAAGCTCTTCAGGCAAACTCCCCTTACCTCTTGAAGTTACAAGTTCCGATTCAACGAAGTCTCGATTTTCAAATCCGTTCCGGTTTCCTCCACGAACTCCAAATAATAACTACTAACACAATCCTTCATTAAACATAACAATCAATTAACAAACAAGCAACTTAATCAAACCTAAAATCCCACATGTTGGTTTCGGCCTAGGGCTGTTTTTGGGGTTGGAAATCTCTAAAATTTCTAAACTCTTGGATTAGTGACTTATAATCACTTACAACCCTAAATCAATGATCATGACATAAAGATTGAAATTAAATCTTCCAATCCCTTAATAAATAAATTTCGGCCTTGATCATTGAAATGGTTTAGAGACCCTAATTTAACTCAAACAATATAGATCCAATACCTATATAGCTTATAAGATTGAATCATGTAAAGAAAATGAACAAAATCCTCACCCCCCCCCCCCCCCCCCAAACAAAAGTTAGGGTTCGGCCTCTTAGGGTTCAAAGGGCTAGAAATTTTTGTTTGATGCAAACTTCTATATCTAGAATATAGAGATGATAATAGGATTATAGAAATTGGTTTCATATTTTTAGGATTTTTCTATGATTTTCTAGAGAATTTCAAACTTTCTAGATCTAGAAATTAGAAAGATGGTTAAGACCTTAAATCAAGAAAGGAATTGAAGAACATGATGCTTAATGATGATGTGGAGCAAGGATTACCTCTTGGAATTGAGAAATGGGCAAAGAATCCAACACTTTCTTCACAAAATCAAGCTATGTGACTTAGGAGTTTTAAGAGAAAATGAACAAAGTTGATGAAGACGAAGACTCGAGACTTTTATAGAAGTGAGGAGTGCCTCCTTGATGGGCTTGGGCCGTGGGATCATAGGGTCCAAGGGCAAGGAATTTTGTTTCATAAGGACCAAAGTGCAATATTGATTAAGGACCAATTTGTAAAACTTAAAAAGTTTAAGGACCAATTTGCAATTTCCTTATAGATTGTAATGATGAGACCATGTGCATCATAAATGCATTCACATGGTGACTCACCTTGCATGACTCATTGGTATTATCCTTTAGCAACTCCCCGGAAATCTCGTATTCAGCTCCGTTGCTTACCCGATAAATATTTCACTTTTTAGTGAAATATTTCAAAATAATCAAAATCACAGGAAATTAAATAAAAACCTTAAGTGTTTCGTTCACGAGTCAAAATTAGGTTTTCTGAGCAGTATAATTATACTGTCAGTGAAATTCACAGACCGGGGTTCGCCTGACTTTTCAACCTAAAATCGAATCGGAGCTCTCTACGGTAAAGTAGAGTATGAATATGATCTTGGTTTATCCAAAATTATTTTCTAGGTCTCAAACAAAAATATAAACAGATAATTGTTTATTGATAAAGAAAACAGCAGAAATTGGGGTGTTACAACAGGAGCCTCCCCCACCCATTCTACACTCTCCCCGACCCATACTACACCCTCCCCGACCCCCGACCCCTATTGCACCCACTTGCTTCCATCCCCGGTGTTCACTTGCCGGCTACTCACTGCCCCCTATTGTACCCACACCACACCCTTCACCACCACCATCATCTGTTGTGTGCCGAACACATAGTCAGTAGGATTGTTGTTTATGACCACTCCCGGGATGATGCCACACCCGGACACGGCTATTCCATCATCGTCATCCGAGCCCCAGTACGATCATGGCACATCATCTTCTATGCAGCAGTTGGTCGCACCGGAGGCTGTGCCTGAATGGATGAAGATTCCCGCACCTGAGGGATCGACCATGGATCGAGCCTGTTGGTGGAGCATAAGTATTTTTTATTTTAATGTTTTATAACAATTACTATTTTAGTTATTATTTAATGAATTTGTTGTTTGTCATATTGTTGACTTTTTAAAATTATGAACTTTTCAGGTTTATCCCATCGAAAGTGGGATCGAAGAACGTTACCAACGCCATCAAGGTGCTTCAAGGGTAAGTTGTTTATTATTTCCAGTAAATTTATCATTTGTTTTTCACGCATTTTATATATTTTATTGTATAATATTATTAATATTTTTTCCTTGTTAGTAGGACCTTGTGCGCTGGCACCCATAGCATACCTCAGAGATACATGCGATCTTTGAGGACAGAGCAGGTCGTAGGCTGAGGGACATGCCCCGGAAGCGTGGGAGACCCGGGAGCATCCGGATTACATCGGCCCTAACATCTAGACCCAACTATGTGAGTATTGGGACACTCTAGCTTGTACTCTAGCTTACAAGGTAAAATGTCAACAAGCGAAGAGGGATCGAGCTTCCGAGAAAGGCGGTAGCCTACACATGGGTGGTTTGATTAACCACATGCAACATGCCCTTAACATGGTATGAATATGCAAATAATTTTATTTATAACTTATTTATATTTATATTATTAATTTATTTTATATTTAATTGATTTTATTCGTGTGTCGTTTGTAGGTAGGAGAACTTGGGCGTTCGGTTGCTGTCCCTACTGTCTTTACACAGACACATATACGTGGGGACACCAGCGAGTATGTTGATGAGAGGTCCAGCGGACTGTGGTGAGCTTTAGTGTTTTTTTTTTTTTTTACATTTCTAATACATGTTATTATTATTATAGTTTAATAATATATTTTTTTTATTTATTGATCACAGGAGGAGTTCACTGCTAGGTATAGTCAGGTAGCGTCTGAGGCTGCCTCTTGATGCGGTGCCTCGGATCCTTCCCAGCTCGACCCCACCAAGGCAGAGAAACTTCAAACCCAAGTATGGGTTGATATGGCCGGTGGGAAGAAGAAGGGGCGGATTTACGGTACTGGAAGCCTAGCTCGTACCATCTGTCGGGGGATGCCGAGCTTGCATCCTCTAGCTCACAGGACACAGAGGTGTAGCAGCTGAGGCAGGAGGTGCAGCAATAAAGGGAGGTGAACGAGCGCATGAGGCAGCAGATGGAGGCCCTCTCTACGATGATGACCGTTGTACTCGATGTGCTCCCAGTCGAGAGGCGCAGCGCTCTGTAGGTGGTCCTTCGGACCACCCAACCCTCCACTTCTACCGATCCACCTCCACAGCTGCAGGGTGCTGGTGTTACTTCTCAGTCGCAGCCTGATGGTCATCTTACGCCCGTGAACTCCCCCCACCAGAACGACGATGATGGTTATTATGATGAGGGTTATTATTAGGATAGTCTTAGTTGTAGGGTTTTGTACCTGTAGGGTTATTTATGTATGGATCAATATTGTATTTGTTTTATGTTTTATTTTATTTTAATTTTAATTTAATTAACTTTTTATGAAATTATGAAATTGTCCCCTAGAAGCTGCAGAATAGATGGAGGAACTGTATTGAGCTAACCAAGAAGATGATGTTTGTTTTTACTCACATTTATAGGGAAGGGAATTCTTGTGCAGATAGATTAGCCTCTCATGGTTTAGAGATTCCTAACTTCTTATGGTGGGACACAATCCCAAGATTTATTATAAATGATTTCCTTAGAGATAGGAATGGTTTACCTAGTTATAGGTTTACATAATTCTTCCAAGGGTCAGGTTTATGCCCCCCCTTGTTCCTTCTTTTTTGTATTCTTTTCTTCTTTTTAATAAATTCTAGGGGTGCTGCATATGATTGGTGGTGTTAGGGGTGCCAACCTAGTTGGGATGTCTTTCATCATAGTGATGCTTTAGCATGCCTATTTTGCCAAAAAAAAAAAATTTAACTTTTTAAATTTTTTTGTACTTTAAATTTAAGTTTTAATTAATAAAATAATAATATATTAAATTAATTAACATTAAATAAAAAATAATCAATATTTAAAATAAAAAAGTTTAATAATAAAAAAAATTAATTAATAATTAAAATAATAAATAAATTAATAATTAAATTAAATTAAATTAAATTAAATTAACTAAAATAAATTTTAAAATATAAATATAAATTAATAATTAATAATTAATAATTATATTAAAATTAATTAAATTAAAATGTTAAAATAAATTAAATTTAATATAAAACAAATAAAGATGACTCACCAACAGACATTTCCATCAGTAAGTCTTTGATGTGTTTACCGACGGGTATTTCCGTCAGTAATAGGGCAACACATCTAATGAGTTACTGACGGACATTTTTGTCGGTAATTACCGACGGACCCCTCATATTTGTCAGAAACCCTTACCGACGAGCTCATAATCGACGGACAGGTGTCCATCGGAAATCTGTCGGTAATCACCCATTACCGACGACTTTTTGGGCTTTCCAACGACTTTTGGCCGTCTGTAATGAGCATTTTTTTTTGTAGTAAACCTAACATTAGGTTTTTTAGTGCTTGTTTGGGTAGTGGCTGTAACTCCGTTTCAGCCACCGAAACCCAGTTAGGAAATTTTGTTTCACTATTCATGCGTTTGTTTACGAAACTCCGTTGGAAATAATTGATTCCTAGTGGGTCAAAACTAAGTTTTGTGGAAGCAAAAATTTCTAGCTTTTCCGTGGAGAATAATTGATTCTGGATGTAGGACCCACAAAATTCTACATATTTACACCTCAAAAGTGATTTTACTTTATCATCCAAACAAAATTAATTTTTCTAAACTGACTTTTAAAATATCATTCCCAAACACAAATCAATTTTTTCAAACTCCATTTTTTAAAATCAATTCTTCCAAAATCAATTCTTTCAAAATCAATTCTATCAAAATTTAAACCAAACGGACCCTTATTCGTCCTCATGTTATATTTCTGAGATTTAAACAAAACCACCGTGAAATCAGAATCAACTTCAACAGCATTATCATTATTTAACTTCGCTGCTGAGAGAGTGTTATTCTCAAGATCATCCTCATCCCTATTTCCCAAAAACTTGGCAATTATTCTCATATCATGAGCAACATTAGAATTCATAGGGGCTGAATTAGACTCAGGAGTCTGAAGATTCTTACCATTAACTGTTAAATTACAGGTAGCTATGGAGCTCAAGCACCAGAGTATCCTTGACTGTAGAGTCAACATTAGTTGCAACAGAAGTTGAGATCTTCTTTGTAGAGCCATTGACAGTATTGGTTGCAACAGAAGATGAGTTTTGTGAAGTTGACACAGGCAAACACAAGAAGGGGGTTGAATTGTGTTTGTTAATATTTTTCGAAAACAACCTTTTTAAGAATAGTTTTCTCAGACAAAGATAAAGAGGCAGAATAAAGCACACAGAAAAACAACCTTTTGAAAGAATAACAAATTCAAGTTCAAATCCCCACAGTTAGTATAAATACGTAAAACTAAAGAGATAAGAGATTAGAAGACTCACGCAAGATGTTTTATCCTGGTTCACTCTCTTCCAAACAAGAGCTACGTCCAGTCCCTTCTACTTGAAGGTTTTCTCCACTATTCTCCAAATAGGTTACAGCAAGTATTCAACACCTCTTCAGGCTCACAAGTATTCCTTTCTTACCAAGCCTCTTCAGGCTCTACCTCTAACAAAGAGTTTTTGGTTTCTTTGATCTTCTAACTCACTATGTATGAGAATATGAAAGTTTAAGATCAAATGAATATTATAGCAATATTCAAACTAAGATATTACAGACTTTTGCTTTCTGAAAAAATAAAAGAATGTTTGCTTGCAAGAGATTTCTTGAGATTTTTGTGTATGCGCAAAAGTTCTTTCTTCAAAAGTCTTGGTCTTCTATTTATAGAGACCTTGCTCTGGTCTTCAAAATCATCAACGATTGTATTTGAATTTTCCGTTTAGGGATAGAATCAACCATGTAATATCCGTTGTGACTCAGCTTGCTCGTGGCCTTTGTACTATATGACAATATTCTTGCATGAAATGGGCACACCTCTGAGCAAATGCAACTTGAAAAACTGTCATGCCTTCCTTGTACAAAATCCAGCTATTCCAGCGTAAAAGGTGACAGGGTACAAGTCGTGTTGCATTGTACTATATTGCTTTTTGTAATTCCTTATTTTGTACTATGTCTCTCTCATGGAAACAAGACAATAAAACCGTTAATAGCAAATGAGAAGGACCATTATATATTTGAAATAAATATCAATCATATGAAATAAATTCACTTTGGTTCAGATTGATTTAAATAAGATATAAATGCTCAAAATCTTCATCCATCAAAACAGTTGTAAAGGCAAGGTAAGTATGAAGAGTTTTAAGGCTCCGTCCACTGACGTGGCAAAAATTCTACGTCTACTTAAAACAACGGTCTTGCCAGAACTTGAGTTACTTAAAATCTCCGTCCAGTGACGTGGCACTTATAAATTAATGTTATTCTCGGAGAGTAACTTGAGTCTACTTAAGAGGGATTTCTCCGTCTACTAGAAACATTCAAGCGCGCGTCTACTGACGTGGCACTTGAGTTAAAGGAAATCCTTCCAAAGGTAGAGTGGACTCGACCACTCCCGGAATCTTTTATTTTAAAGAATAAAATAATATATGGACGCGGATTGCAAAGTAAATAGACTTAACATTTTAACTTATACAAAATCAGAGATCCTTAAAGGGTGAAAGCACTTGTTAGATTACTTCTAACACTTTGCTATACAAATTTAATCCTTTTTGTTAACATCAAAACTTTGAGATTATTTAATCCAAATTACTTTGGTTCCAACAATCTCCCCCTTTTTTATGATGACAAAAACTAATTAAATTTCTTTTGCAAAGTCTAAGAGAGCTTACAAGGCTCCCCCTAAGACAAAGCATTCATCAGATCAAAGCAGTTAAGGCAAATGAAGCTAAGTCTTATTTGCAAGATAATATAAGTTATCAGACCAAGATATCAGCTTATTAAACATTTGAGACGAAGCAGTATCAGAGAATAATTGACTTTAAACAAAAATAGGCATAAAAAAAATAAAGTCAAAACATAATATCATCAAGAAGTTTATTTAACAGAATAAACTTATGCATATGCAGACAAATATGTACTTTTTCAAAAAGAATTGCTCTGTATAAACAATCAGTATAAACAATTTAATCCTTCCTTTCTCCCCCTTTTTTGTCATCAAACAAAAAAGTAAAGGGAGTGGACCATCACTGTCAGCAAACAACAACAAAAAAGAATAAAACAGAGAAGGAAAAAGTTTTTAGGTAGGAGGAGGAGGTGGAGGGGGTTGGTTTGGATTAGGGTTTTGGTTGTTTTGGAAGTCCATGAGCAGAGCCATCATCTGAGTCACCAAGGCATTTGTAGGGGCCAGAGTATCTTGAACTTGCTTCTGCACCCTTTCTTCAATTTGTTGAGTCATCCGTTCAGTCTTTTCTTCAACTATCTTGCCAACCTTATCATTAACAATTCTTCCAATGATGTCTTCAAGATTTGGTGGCAAGGAAAGTTGTCTTGAGCTCTCGGCAGTGTCAGAGACAGTGTCTTGAGCTTGGGCTGGAGGATTAACCATAGCAAGAGCTAATGGTTGAGAAGAAGTCTTAGCAGACTCAGCACCTTGCTTAGAGACACCGGCCTCTGCAGACTGCTCAGCTTGTGCAGATGGAGGTTCAACTGAAGTAGGTTGAGAAGACAATTCAGCATTAAGTTCAGGGCCTTCTACAATCAACTCCTCAGCTATAGGTTCAGAGGATGAGGTTGCTGGAGAGGCAGTGGCAGCTTTCACAGATTTCTTGGGGACATCCTTTGCCCAGTGGATAGGAGTAATTTCCTCCACATCCCTGCTGGTAATTGGGAGTGCCCACAAATCTTTGTAGATCATGTGCCTTAGCTTGGAAAGTCCACACTTTCCTCTGAACTTGGGAATCTCTTCCTTCTCTTCCTGAGAAAGACTAGAAGTTGAAGCTTCCCTAGTGCAGTGGATAATGTGAGACTTCCAGTAATCAGCAGCTATCATCTCTCCAATATTCTTCACATCCTCCATATACAGATAATAATCGAGCTTGGAGTGATCAAAGGTTTCCTTAGACAAATCCAGCATAGCAGAATGAACTTCAGACATGACTCCCTTGTTTCTTCTACACTTCCTATCATTGTCCTTGCTGAGGTCTATCATGCCAAGCCTTGGCCAGATAGGGTAGGGAGCAATGCCTACACGTGTTTCCTTATTATGCCTAAGCCATGTGATTGGAACACATCGTGCAGCTCTTTCAACTTGGAAGTAGCTGAACTCCCACTTTAGTATATTGTAGAATAGTTGATCTGTGAAGGGGTCAGATGCTCTTCCATAGATGCTGGGATGCTCGAATTTCAGCCATTTTGTATTGCCATCCAATATGATTGGATTGTGCTCAGATGATCTTGCTCTCTTCTCAGGAATAGGCAGTCTGTTCCTATTAAAGTCAGTTTCCCATACAGGAATGATGTGCCTTTCTACTCCATCAGTATGAGGAATCAGGGGTGGGGTTTTGATGAGGTTGGGGTAAATTTTTCTTTTGAGGAAACGTTTGAGAGGTAGGTGGGTAAGGAGAGGTCCATTTTGGTTGTTCATTTCAGATGGAAAAGGACCTTTGGGGGGCTGATGGTTTGGATATTTGGTGGTCCAGGGGTAGTCTTCATATGATTCATATTCATATTCAAGGTGTGGATACCACCTGGTGAGAGGGATGTTTGGGTCAATATCAGGATCTGGTTGAGGAGTGTGAAACAAAACTTTCCAATCTCTCTTGATCTGAGCCCAATTCTCAGATTTATTAGCAAAGAGAGTGGATGAGGGTACAAGGGGTGGAAAGAGTTTTCTGAGGGGTTTCGGAAAGGGGGCACCTCGGCAAATTCCATCATCTTTTTGATGAAACCAAGGGTCAGAGTCAGGAATTATAGGTGGAAAGATGGTTTTGAGTGGTGAAGGTTGTGGTATGGCAATTGATTTGGGCTGATTTGTGGTGAGGATGGGGTTGTAGTTTGGTCAGGTTGGTCTTTTTGTGGTGAAGGTTGGGGTGTGGGTAATGTAGGTCTATATACATCATCAAAAAATCCTACTTCAGGAGTAGGGGCACCAACATTCTCAGTATTTACAAAAGGAACATCTTCTGCTATATTTACAGGAACTTCAGCATAAGTGTTTACCTCAGAGGCTGCAAAGGTTCTAGCTTTCCTTGCAGGTTGCCTCCTCTTGGTAGGCACAGCAGCAGCAGTAGCAGCTGCTTTCCTCTTCAAGGCTGTTCCCAGAGGAACATTATCATCTTCATCATCCTCATCTTGAGGCAGCACCAGCTTCCTTGCTCTTTTGGGAGCAGGTTGAGGAACAGGTTGAGGAGCCTCAGCTCTAGGCTCATTAATCTCAATGCCTCTGGTAGGCCTTTTAGGAATAGGCTTCCTGATAGCCATTGTCTTCCTCTTGGTTCCTCTCTTGAGACCAAGGATAGCAGCATTATTAGCCTCAACTGATTCTTCTTTTATCTTCATCTTCTCCTCATGTTTGGCCATCTCAACTTGCTTGTAAGTGTCAAGATGCATGCCACTGAGGTTGCTTCTCCCAAAAATAGCAGCTTGCATTCCTTTCGAACGAAGGATTTTTTCTTGCTCTTCTTGAGGCTTTGCACTTATATCATCATACAAGCCTTGCTGCTTGAATATTTTTGACAGAAGATGAGAGAAGGCGATGTGTGAGGTGGTTTCCCTATTGGTAATGGCATCCTTGAAGCGATGAAATAGGATCCATGGCAGATTTATCTTTGTTTCAAAGACCATGTTGCAAAGGCAAAATTTATGGAAGGCAGATAAGTTGTCCTTAGACCCTGCCTTATGAAGCACCACCTTGTTCAGGATTTGGTGAAGAATCCTGATATGGTCCTTCATTTCAGATGATTTCCATGAGTGAGTTCTCACTGTGTCTTCCCTCATCAGTGTGACGGCAATGGTCTCTGTGCCGCCTAGGTCTTCTTCCCATTTTTCAGTGAAGACCAAACCCTCTTGAGCACAAACGATGGGGTCAGAAATGGTTTTCTCAGAAACAGTTATCTTCTTCCCCTGTACAAACCCTACTACCTCTGTTTCAGAAATCTTCGGTCTTCTCCAGAAATCCCTTATCAAGTTGGGATATATTGAGACCTTTTCCAGAAATAACCCATCCCAACCAGCAGCGTTGATAAACTTGCTAACATCCAAGTTGTATTCACTCAGAATTCCAAAATCGAAATGATGTTCCACAGCAATAGTCATGATGTCGGTTGCATAAGCAGGCTCGGGAGTAGAGGTTGAAGCCATTGTTGAGTAAATGAGTTACGGTTTGGTGAAACAAAGAATTCGAAAACTTTCAGAGAGTGGTTAACAGAGATGAAGAGTAGCGAAAGGTTTTTCAGAGGGAAAGGGGTTACTTTTAAAGAGTTCCGAATACCAACAGTTTTCAAGGAAAATTCAAAATGAAATAATTGACAAGACAAGTCTTTAGAGAAAAACGGCGTTGGTATATTGGGACCGTAAAAGGTTATGATGGGATTGATGGAAGTAGCTGACTCAGCAAGGAAATGATTAAAACCAAACGGTTTAAAATAAATATGTCCAGAGACAAATTAATGTAATTAAAAAAGTTTTATGCATAGACGAGTCCACACACGATTGAGGGTGGACGCGGAGAGACATATGTAGTGGACGCGACACACCAACAGTAGTGGACACGTAGACTACACGTGATCTGGACGCCAAAACTAGTGGACGTGCAGTGAAAACATGCAAACAACACATATACTAAATCAAACCACATACAACATGTTAAGATGTTTTCTAATAAAAATAAATCTATCCTCAGCAAAAGGTTTAGTAAAGATATCTGCCCATTGATGGTCAGTATCTACAAATTGAATATCAAAAATACCTTTTTCCACATAGTCTCTAATAAAATGATGTTTGATTTCTATATGTTTAGCTCTAGAATGCAGAATTGGATTCTTAGATAAATTGATTGCAGCAGTATTATCACACATAAGTGGAATACTACTTACAAACTCATTGTAGTCCGCCAATTGGTGTTTGATCCAGAGAAGTTGTGAGCAGCAACTTGCAGCTGAGATGTATTCTGCTTCAGCAGTTGATAGAGCAATTGTACTCTGCCTTTTGCTTGACCATGATACTAGGTTAGCTCCAATGAAGTGACATCCTCCACTGGTGCTTTTTCTTTCAATTCTATCTCCAGCATAGTCAGCATCACAAAAACTAACTAATCTGTAATCTTCATCTTTCTTAAAGCACAGACCAAGATTAGTAGTACCTTGTAAATATCTAAAAATTCTTTTAACTACTGATAAATGAGACTCTCTAGGATCAGATTGAAATCGAGCACATAAGCAAACACTGAACATAATATCAGGCCTAGAAGCAGTTAGATATAAGAGAGATCCAATCATACCTCTGTATACCTTCTGATCTACCTTTTTCTCTTTATCATCTTTGTTCAGTATGGACGTGGGATGCATAGGAGTGTTCATAGGTTTGCAGTCATCCATCTTAAACTTTTTGAGTAGTTCCTTTGTATACTTAGTTTGATGGATGTACACCTCGTCCATAGATTGTTTGACTTGAAGTCCAAGGAAGAATTTGAGTTCTCCCATCATGCTCATTTCAAACTCTTTCTGCATTAACTTTGAAAATTCTTTGCACAAAGATTCATTAGTAGCACCAAATATAATATCATCTATATAAATCTGTACTACTATGAAGTTGGATTTAATTGATTTTCTAAACAAGGTTGTATCAACCTTTCCTCTGACAAAGCCATTATCCATCAGAAAAGAACTTAGCCTATCATACCAAGCTCTTGGGGCTTGTTTTAGGCCGTATAAAGCTTTCTTAAGCTTGTATACATGTTCAGGTTGGGTTTCACTCTCAAAACCCGGAGGTTGCATAACATAAACTTCTTCATTGATAAAACCATTTAGAAAAGCACTTTTTACATCCATTTGGAAAAGCATAATATTATGATGTGCAGCAAATGAAAGTAAAATTCTGATTGCTTCTAATCTAGCAACAGGTGCAAAGGTTTCAGTAAAATCTATACCTTCTTCTTGAGAGTAACCTTGTGCAACTAATCTTGCTTTATTTCTTATAACCTTACCATTTTCATCAAGCTTGTTTCTGTAAACCCATTTTGTTCCTATATCAGATTTATCCTTAGGTAGGGTTACCAGAGTCCAGACATCACTCCTTTCAAACTGGTTTAGCTCTTCTTGCATTGCTAAGATCCAACCATTGTCCAGCAGAGTCTCGTCCACTATCTTTGGTTCCAATTCAGAGACTAATGCAGAATCTTCTTGCTCTCTGAAGGTTGATCTGGTTCTTAGCTTATCACTTGGATTTCCAATGATTTGATCTGGTGGATGATAATTCTTGAAATGCCAAGTTCTCTGAACATTGTCTTGTTGAGAGGTGGATGTTTCTGGTTGATGAGAAATGTCTTCAACTTGATCATCAGCTTTAACTTCTGTTGACTCTCCAGAGATGTTTAAGTCAAGATCTGCAAAACTTTCATCTGGTCCAGACATCACTCCTTTCAAACTAGTTTAGCTCTTCTTTCATTGCTAAGATCCAACCATTGTCCAGCAGAGCCTCGTCCACTGTCTTTGGTTCCAATTCAGAGACTAATGCAGAATCTTCTTGCTCTCTGAAGGTTGATCTGGTTCTTAGCTTATCACTTGGATTTCCAATGATTTGATCCGGTGGATGATAATTCTTGAAATGCCAAGTTCTCTGAACATTGTCTTGTTGAGAGGTGGATGTTTCTGGTTGATGAGAAATGTCTTCAACTTGATCATCAGCTTTAACTTCTGTTGACTCTCCAGAGATGTTTAAGTCAAGATCTGCAAAACTTTCATCTAGCTCTGATAATTTCTTGTCAGGCTGTTTGTCATCAATCTAACATGGATAGACTCTTCTACTATTAAAGTTCTTGAGTTATACACTCTAAATCTTTTTGAGGTTTCAGAAAATCCTAGTAGAATTCCATTATCTACTTTTGCATCAAACTTACCAAATTGATCTTTAGTGTTAAGAATATAACATTTACACCCGAAAGGATGAAAATAAGATATGTTGGGTTTTCTACCTTTCCACAATTCATAGGGAGTCTTATTCAGAATAGGTCTAATGTATATTCTATTCTGAATGTAGCAGGCAGTGTTCACAGCTTCAGCCCAGAAGTGCTTAGGGACAGAATTGTCATTGAGCATAGTCCTAGCCATCTCTTGAAGAGATCTGTTATTTCTCTCTACCACACCATTTTGCTGTGGTGTTCTTAGTATTGAGAAGTTGTGTTGAATACAACTTTCTTCACAAAACTCATTGAATAGCTCATTGACAAATTCTCCCCCATGATCACTTCTAATTGAAGCTATACACATGCCTTTTTCATTCTGCACACGTTTGCAGAATACAGAAAAGAGACCTTGAAGGACTCATCCTTGTGAGCAAGGAACATAACCCATGTCCATCTAGTATAGTCATCTATAATGACTAGACCATATTTCTTACCACTGATAGAAGCAGTCCTTGTTGGACCAAAAAGATCAAGGTGTAGCAGTTCTAGTGGTCTCTTGGTACTAACAATATTCTTAGATTCAAAAGAACCTTTGACTTGTTTTCCCTTCTGACATGCATCACAGAGAGCATCAGATTTGAACTTAAGGTTTGGTAATCCTCTTACGAGGTTATGCTTATTTAGCTTTGAGATTAATCTAAAGCTTGCATGACCTAGCCTTTTATGCCAAATCCATCGCTCATCTTCGATGGACACTAAACATGAGACACTCTGATTTGAGAGGTCTTCCAAGTCAATTTTGTACAAATTGTTTTGCCTCTTAGCAGTGAATAACATTGATCCACCATTCTTCTTGACATAACACATGTTCTTATTAAAAGAGCCATCATATCCATTGTCACATAATTGACTTATGCTCAGTAGATTATGTTTTAAACCATTCACTAAAAGAACATTATCAATGGAGGGAAAAGGATGTTTACCAATTTTACCTATACCAGTGATCTTTCCTTTCTGGTTTCCTCCAAATGTCACCCAGCCACCATCCTTATGTCTAAGGTCATGGAACATATACTTTTCTCCCGTCATGTGACGTGAGCATCCACTGTCCAAGTACCAGGATGTTTGTTTCTTTCCTGTTGTTAAGCAAATCTGCAACAGATATTATCTTGTCCTTAGGTACGCAAACAGACTTGGGTCCTTTCATGTTAGTTTTCTTTGGACGAGAATATTTAGTATTTCTATTATGTATGCATCTAGATGTAGAATGCCCACTTTTTCCACACATTTTACAAAAGGTGTTGGAGGGGCCTGATTTGGCTTTAGCATACCTACCTGGAGCTTTTGAAGCTCTTTGCTGTATAGGTGGTTTTGACTTAATGTAAGATGCCTCATGCTTCTTATTATCATAACCAAGGCCAGATTTATCAAATGGTGACCTAGAATATCTTAGGATAAGACTAAGCTTATCTGAGCCTCCTACAAATTTTGACAGAGTGTCTGTCAAGTATGTTACATCTTGTTTCAGTTTTGCAACTTCACAAGAATTGTCAGGCTCACATTCAGATTTGTCAGTTAGACTGACATTCTCTGATTTCAGCTTATCATTTTATTGAACTAAACTTTGTTTTTCAATGCAGACTCTATCATATTCTTTTGTTAATTTTGAAAACTTCTTTTTAAGACTTTTGTATTCATGAGATAATATGGATGAGCCATGCAGTAATTCATCAAAAACATTTTTGAGAGTAGAAGGTTCAGAATCTGTTACCTCATCATCATCAGTCTACTCATTTTCTGATAATGTGTCAGCCATGAGGCAAATGTTTGCCTCTTCCTCAGCTTCCTCTTCCTCATCTGATGAGGATAAGTCCAAGTCCTCCCATGTAGCCATTAAGCCCTTCTTTTTCTTGAAGAACTTCTTCTTCTCTTTTAAGTCAGGACAGTCAGCTTTGAAATGGCCTGGCTTTTTGCATTCAAAGCACAGAGGTGGACCTTTTTCTTTGGAGTCTGATTTCTCCTTAGAAAATTTCTTGTTGAACGGCTTTCTCTTAAAATTACCTTTCCTTCTCCACATATGTTGTATCTTTCTGGAGATGAAAGATAATTCATCTTCATCTGATCCTTCATCACTGTCTGAAGGTCAGCATCATCTGAAGACTCAGCAGCTTTGAGGACTTTTGAGGAGCTTGCTTTCTTTGCCTTTAAAGCAATGGATTTTCCCTTTCTGGAATTTTCTTCTTCATTTAGTTCAAGCTCATGAACTTTTAATGACCCTAGAAGCTCTTCCAGAGAGAAAGTGTTCAGATTCTTAGCTTCTTGAATGGCAGTGACCTTTGGTCTCCACTGCTTGGAGAGACTTCTCAGAATCTTTCTGATATGATCTCTATTCTCATATATTTTTCCCAGAGATCTGAGACTGTTTGTTATTGTTTGAAATCTTCCAAACATCTAATCTATACTCTCATGATCAGTCATCTTGAAGAGCTCATACTGGTGTACCAGCATGCTTATCTTTGACTCCTTCACTTGTGATGACCCTTCATGAGCAAGAGCCAGTGTATCCCAGATTTCCTTTGCTGTGTTGCAGCTGTGAACCTTATCATGTTCTGATCTGGTAATGGCACACATCAAGTAATGTTTTGCCTTGAGATTTAATTGATGTTTGGCCTTTTGATCAACACTCCAATCTGCTCTAGCCAAGACTGCTCCATTTTCACCTCTTGGCTCAGAATAGCCATTCTCAATCAGTTCCCAGATGTCTAAGTTCTGCGCATCTAGGAAGGCCATCATTCTCTTCTTCCAATAATCATAGTCAGTTCCATCAAAGAGTGGAGGTCTGTTGATAGCTTGTCCTTCTGCATCCATGGTTGTAGGATCGTACTTCCTCAGCACTTGTTAGATGCTCAACCCTTTCGAGGCTGAGCTCTGATACCAACTGAAGTTGACACAGGAAAACACAAGAAGGGGTGTTGAATTGTGTTTGTTAATATTTTTCGAAAACAATCTTTTCAAGAATAGTTTTCTCACACAAAGATAAAGAGGCAGAATAAAGCACACAGAAAAACAACCTTTTGAAAGAATAACAAATTCAAGTTCAAATCCCGACAGCTAGTATAAACACGTAAAACTAAAGAGATAAGGGATTAGAAGATTCACGCAAGATGTTTTATCCTGGTTCACTCTCTTCCAACCAAGAGCTACGTCCAGTCCCTTCTACTTGAAGGTTTTCTCCACTATTCTCCAAATAGGTTACAGCAAGTATTCAACACCACTTCAGGCTCACAAGTATTCCTTTCTTACCAAGCCTCTTCAGGCTCTACCTCTAACAAAGAGTTTTTGGTTTCATTGATCTTCTAACTCATTATGTGTGAGAATATGAAAGTTTAAGATCAGATGAATATTATAGCAATATTCAAACTAAGATATTACAGACTTTTGCTTTCTGAAAAAATAAAAGAATGTTTGCTTGCAAGAGATTTCTTGAGATTTTTGTATATCCGTAAAAGTTCTTTCTTCAAAAGTCTTGGTCTTCTATTTATAGAGACCTTGCTCTGGTCTTCAAAATCATCAACGGTTGTATTTGAATTTTCCGTTTAGGGATAGAATCAACCAGGTAATATCCGTTGTGACTCAGCTTGCTTGTGGCTTTGTACTATATGACAATATTCTTGCATGAAATGGGCACACCTCTGAGCAAATGCAACTTGAAAAACTGTCATGCCTTCCTTGTACAAAATCCAGCTATTCCAGCGTAAAAGGTGACAGGGTACAAGTCGTGTTGCATTGTACTATATTGCTTTTTGTAATTCCTTATTTTGTACTATGTCTCTCTCATAGAAACAAGACAATAAAACCATTAATAGCAAATGAGAAGAACCATTATATATTTGAAATAAATATCTATCATATGAAATAAATTCACTTTGGTTCAGATTGATTTAAATAAGATATAAATGCTCAAAATCTTCATCCATCAAAATAGTTGTAAAGGCAAGGTAAGTATGAAGAGTTTTAAGGCTCCGTCCACTGACGTGGCAAAAATTCTACGTCTACTTAAAACAACGGTCTTGCTAGAACTTGAGTTACTTAAAATCTCCGTCCAGTGACGTGGCACTTATAAATTAATGTTATTCTCGGAGAGCAACTTGCATCAACTTAAGAGGGATTTCTCCGTCTACTAGAAACATTCAAGCGCGCGTCTACTGACGTGGCACTTGAGTTAAAGGAAATCCTTCCAAAGGTAGAGTGGACTTGACCACTCACGGAATCTTTTATTTTAAAGAATAAAATAATATATGGACGCGGATTGCAAAGTAAATAGACTTAACATTTTAACTTATACAAAATCAGAGATCCTTAAAGGGTGAAAGCACTTGTTAGGTTATTTCTAACACTTTGCTATACAAATTTAATCCTTTTTGTTAACATCAAAACTTAGAGATTATTTAATCCAAATTACTTTGGTTCCAACATTCTGTGGAATGGAATTTGAGACATGATCAGGGGATAAAGGTTCCTCATAGACGATCTCAACCAATTCATTGTCACTCAATTTTTCGCCCAGTGATGTATGAATTTGCCCATTATCTTCAATTGGTTTTTGCTCTGGAACCTTAGGGACATAAGCTTGCTTAGTCTTCTGCACCAATGGCGGATCCTTATGCACCAGTTTCTCCTTGTCAAATTTACAAATCGAAGCCAAGTGTCCAATTGATTTACAATGAGAACAAAAAGACGGAAGCTTCTTATATTCGATACCGACAGAAAATGCAAAACCTTGACATTCAACCATAATCTCCTTAAGCAACTTCCCTGTTAGATCAACATCTACTAAAACTCGAGCATAGTGACCATATTCCTTAGTACGGGTAGCTTATCCAAACTTAGTGGAGTACCTAAACCGCTTGCAATTTCAAATAATAATTTCGAGCTCCAATATTCCGACGGCATATCATAAATTCTAATCCAACATTGAGCATGAGATAGTTTCTACTTATTAGGAATAAAATTTGGAGACCACTGAAAAAGACGTAATAGAGTACATAAGTTCAAGTGTACTATCATTGTATCCAACCTTTTCTTATTCACTTCATACATAATTTCAAATTTTTCTATTCTTCTCTCTTCTTCCTCTCTTCTTTGATACCACGTAAAGTGACATGGTAGCGCATAAAGGAAGAATAGAAAAATCTGAAATTGTATATTGAGAGAATGAGAAAAGTTAGATATAATAGAGTATGCTTGAGCTTATGTACTCTATAAACTGATTAAACCATCTAACTAACTTGTGACTAATTTGTAACTAACCATCTTTAACAAGAAGAGGTTTTCTTGTTAATTTGCTGTTAAAAGCAAGATACAAATTCTCAGATTTTTTTTATTATAAGTTTTCACTGACTTTGGGCCCATTAAAAAGTTTTCAGCTCTACTAGAATCAACAAATATGGACTAAGCTTTATTTCAAGAGGAAATGGGGAATAACAAGTTGAAAGGTTATAGCTTGTGCTTGTGTGATTTATGTTGCAAGCAAACGACGGGAAGCTATGGGAATCAAGTACAAGTCTTCTTTTCTTCTAACAGTCACTCCAAATAACTCAGTCATATCCAAGTCTTCACTTTTCATTCCATTGGGAAGCTTCCAATCAAAGTGATACAACAAGAATGCAAGGGCCATCTCAACATTTATCAAACCAAATGTGCTGCCTGGGCATATTCTTCTTCCAGCACCAAATGGAATGTACTCAAAGTTACTCCCTTTGTAGTCAATAGAGCTATCAATGAACCTCTCGGGATAAAACCTCTCTGGTTCACTCCAGTAGTTTGGATCTCTTCCAATTGCCCAAGCATTTACTATGACTTTACTTTTGACCGGTATGTGATACCCTTTAATCTCACATGCTTCCCCACATTCTCTTGGAAGTAAAAGAGGAGCTGGGGGGTGTAACCTCAGGGTCTCTTTGACAACTGATTTCAAATATTTGAGTTCATTGATGCAGAACTCATCAACCCTTTCTTTCAAATTGAGTACCTCTCTCACCTCAGCTTGTGCTTTATTCATTACTCTTGGATCCCTTGCCATCTCTGCCATTGCCCAATCTATGGTAGTTGCTGATGTCTCACCTCCGGCGCCAAAGATGTCCTGAAAAGTACTCACTAGTGAAGTTAAGCTAATGCAAGGATATCCAAAGAGACATTTAAGAGATAAGCAAATGGCATTCAATACTACAACATGGCAAATACTTCATAATTTCAAGTTAAATCAATCCTTATCTCCCTCAGCTATTTGAAAAATTTTAAATAAGTACCTATACTTCGAATTTAGTAATTGTGTCTCCAAATATATAGAAATTTTGTAATTGGATTCTTTCTACACTTTTTCGTTAGAATTTAGTCAATTATTTGTTAGGGTTTTATTAATTGATCATTCATTTATCATTTGTAAGTCCTTGAACTCTTTGGAAAATTCCAAATAGGTCCCTATACTTTTTAGGAAAATTCAAATAGCTTCATATACTTTTTGGAACCCAATGGAACTCTAATGGAAAAGTGTAGGAGAAATCTAATTACAAATTTTTTTTTTTGTGTCCAAACACCCAATTACACTATTAAAAAATAGAGACCTACTTTAAAATTCTAAAATAGTTCAGGAACCTACGGTACAAATTAATTCAACCTAATTTCAAAAAATTCATGTGAGATAGTTTAGGGTAAGTATTAAACCTTAGAAAGTTCATAGAAGTATTTGCAAGATGTTATTATCCTTACCTGGATTATAGCCTTGATATTGTTTTTTGTTAAAGAAATATCCTGGTTGCTACCATTGCCATCCTCAAATTTTAGCAGAACATCTACCAGATCTTCCTCTGACTCACCTTGGCCTTCTTTGGCTTTTGATTTTGCCTCTTTATGTTCATTGATGATGTTTTCTAGTATCTGATCTGTTTGTGGTTGCAACCTCTCAAGCTTAGGCCTCAAACCAGTGACAAGTTGAAGCCATCTAGCAGAAGGAAACAAATCTCCTATGTCAAAACCCCCAGCAAGAGTTGTCGTCTCTTTTATCAATGATATGAATTCTTCTTGGTCTTTGTTTTTCTTGCCAAACGCAGCCCTTGAAGTGATTGTATATATTGATGAAAGCACTGCTTGAGTGAGATTGATAATGGTTTTCTCTGAAGCAATCATTTTGATGAGATTGGTGAGCTCTTCTTCTCTTATTGGCTGGAATGAATTGACACGTTTTGGTGTGAAAAGCTCTAATGTGCAAATTTTTCTTAGCTGTCTCCAATAATTTCCATAAGGTGCAAAAACTATATTTGTGGAATCATAACCCAAAATATCTGAAGCTAGAATTCTAGGCCTTGATGCAAAGATAACATCATGGGTTTTCATTACCTCTTTAGCATACTCTGCTGAGGAAACAACTATGGTGAAGACCTCTCCAAGTTGTAGATGCATCAAGGGTCCATATATTTTGGCCATGTCTCTTAATTTTCTATGTGGAGTGGATGTGACAAGATGAGGTATGTTTCCCAATATAGGTATTTTCCATGGCCCTGGAGGTATATTTAGAGTTGAGTTGGTTTTCTTGAGACGCTTCCGTATTTGTAGTGCCACAATCATGAAGAGGAAAAAGGAAATAAGGGTTGATAAGTCAATTATTTGAGAATCCATAGTGTTGAAACAGAAAAGTAAGGTGAACTAGGGTTCTGCTTGGTTGATAATATATGATTTTGAATGGACTAAGAGAGAAGGGAATATAAGAAGATATCGGATTTGGAATGCGGGCATGTTTTTGTTTTGTTGTTACTTCTTGTAGTTTCCAGCTGCTGCAACGTGTAGTAGACGTATTCTCGAAACAAAAACTTTAGTTAACATCGAAACATTTTTTAATACGAATAGGTAAATATATGATTTTTTTTTTTACACAAGGTAAATAGTATATGATTAGTTCAGTTATATTATGCTTAAAAAGAATGCTAACTAGTATTCTTAGGATACTGATTAAGAAACCAAATAAAAAAAAATTCATTAGAAGTGATGCATTCAAATTCTTAAAAGGTGTTATCTTTCATTTTGCAATGAAAACTTATATTAGTTGGCTTCCTTAACCAGTAGTACCCTTAGCAATACCTTATACTTAATTAACACTTCATTTCTATTCATTCGTCTAGAATTTTGTGAAATCCAATATCTGTGTACATGGATTGGATCGCCAATGAAAGTTACATATGCATCAAGGGTCCATATATGTTGGCCGTGTCTCTTAATTTTCGATGTGGAGTGGATATAACAAGATGGGATATATTTGCTAGAATAGTAAGGTAACTTCTATGGCCCAGGCCCTGTGGTATATATATTTGGAGTTGAGTCAGCTTTCTTGGACTCCTCGCGATTGAGTCATTTATTCTTCTTGGCCTTTGTCTATTTAAGATATTTCAAGTCTTTCCTAGATTATTTTTCAATAGAATTTCTGGAGTATACATCACAAGCAACTTTCTCCTTGTCTCCATTGATAGAGTCGTGAAAGTAAAGCATGCCTGCAAGTTTCCAGAAACCATTATCAGTTTGATTAATGGGCCAATGTTCAGTAAACCTTGACAAACTAATGAAGGCCCAACTTTTCTTTTTGTTAATCCATTGCCACGCTTTTGATCAAAATAACCCATTTTTAGAAACTATTTATCAAAATAACCTACTTTTGAAATAATTTATCAAACTAACCTAGTTTTTGACACGATGGATTAAAATATAATTTTTTTCTGGCTAATGGTGCCAGTGACCTGCCACATAGCGGGTCCTGATATCGGCTCCCTCATCCCCAACATCACTTCTCACCCTTTTCTAACTCCATATTCCTCTTATTTTCCAACATTCTACTACACTCTTTTTTTTTTTCTACACTCTACTATAATAAATTTTAAGTTGAGGTAAATATTTAAATTTTTCTGATATGATATTTTTATTATTTTATTAATTATTGTATACTCATTCTCCAACATTTTACTACTTTTTTTTACACTGTATTTTATCACAGTGATTTTTTTGAAGTTAATAATTTATTTTCCATAATACCATATTTATATTACCACATTTTCATAATTTTGTGTATTTTTTTTTTTTTTTTATTATATTATGATTTTTTATTTACTTTGTTATATTATTAATGATATTAGTAGTTTGTTATTTTTTTATTGTTAATATAATTATTAATATTATTATTTCTATTATTATTATTATTAAAGCTATTATTGACGTAATTTATGATCATACAATAATATTATATTAATATTATTTATTATCTTGTTTTGGTATTTTTGTATGTTTTTAATTTTTGATTATTATTATTGATATATATGATATTAGTAGTGGCCCATATTATCATTTTGTGTTTTTTTTTTTTTATAATTTATGGTTATGTAAATGTTATTATTGTTTGTTATATATAGATCTAATTGTTATATTTGTTATTGTTAATGTTATTATTGTTAGTGTTTTTTTTTTTTTATTGTTATTATATTAATATTAATTTTTATCTTGTTTCGGTATTTGTGTATTTTTTATTTTTTTATTATTATTATTGATATATATGATATTAGTAGTTGCCCATATTATCATTTTGTGTTTTTTTATTTTCATAATTTGTTATGGTTATGTTAATGTTATTATTGTTAGTGTTTTTATTATTTTTTTGTTGTTAATATTATTAATTTTATGATTATGTTAATATTATTATTATTATTATTATTATTATTATTATTATATTATTATTATTATTATTTGTACACATGATTTACTTTGTCATGATTTTTTTCAAGGTAATATGGCACAGTCGATTAATCCAAGCCCCATTTATCCTGAATTGTTAGATATGCAAAAGACACATGTCTCTCAACATGTATGGAACAATGAGGAGGATCGGGTTCTTAGATGTAGAAAAGTACAACAATTTAAGGATGGAGGTGCCAACATTCCCCCCGCCATTAAAGGGATTCTCGAGATGACAGACGTTTTGAGCACTGCTCAATTATCATTGTTCCGGGTGGACCACGCACTGATAAGTGCATTGGTTGAACGGTGGAGGCCTGAGACCCACATATTCCATATGCCATTTGTAGAGTGCACCATCACATTACAGGATCTTGCAATTTTGACGGGTTTTCGCGTTGAAGACCAGCCTGTAATTGGTCGAACCTATGATAATTGGCCCGAGTATGTTGGTCAAATGCTAGGAGTGATCCCAGGAGATGAGTAGTTTCATGGCAGTCGTTTAAGATTGACATGGTTAAATGGACATTTGGGAAATCTCGAGCAACATGATTTGTCTGACCCGGTAGTGGCTACCCGTTGTGCCAGAGCGTATATTATGAGGTTACTTGGTGGAGTGTTGGTCGTAGATCGTTCTGGTTCGTATGTTGCTTTAAGATATCTAACATTGTTAGAAGATTTTAATGTAACTGCACAAGTTAGTTAGGGATCAGCGGTGTTAAGTTTTTTATACAGTGAACTATGTAAGGACACCGACTATTCCTACAAAGAGATGGCAGGTTTTGTTGCATTGGTACAGATGTGGTCATGAGTGCGGTTTCCAAAAGTTGCACCCAGATTCGGAAGCGGTGATATATAGACCTCCAGGGACACCATATGGAACCAGGTGACACAATTTTTTAATTGAGTAATCGATAGTTGTGTTATTATTACCTTCTGACCCAAATTTGATTATCAGGTGGCAGCGTGGGATTAATTTTTCAAGAAATCATCATGAGCTGCCTCATTATCGAGATGTTTTTGATACGATAGAACCATCAGATGTAAGGGTTTTGCTATAATACACCATGGATTTTTTTAATTTTTAATAGTTCTTTGTTTTGATAGTTGTTGAATGTTTGTAGATTGTGTGGGAGCCATATGAGGCATACATCATGGCATCTTTGCCGTATATATGCATCGAAGGTGAATATATATGGAGGGCAGTTGTGCAGTTGATATGCTTTAACATTGTGGAGTATCATCAACCTGATCGAATGATAAGACAGTTTGGCCTGAGCCAACATGTTCCTAAAGCACCCTCCTAGCCCACAGCCGAAATGGGCCCACAACTTAACGCTTAGGGGGAAATCTAAGGATAATTGGTTACAAACGATGGCACCATTTATTGATGCATGGAACAATAGGTTGGCTTGGGTCCAGCCTGGTGTACCACCACATGGGT
The DNA here is from genome assembly GCA_035048595.1 of Echinosophora koreensis. Lineage (NCBI taxonomy): Eukaryota > Viridiplantae > Streptophyta > Magnoliopsida > Fabales > Fabaceae > Echinosophora > Echinosophora koreensis. The sequence goes on from JAPCYP010000096.1 coordinate 1,618,891, forward strand.
CCATCAACAGCCAATCGGAGTATATGAGATGGTACCAGGGAATTACTCATCGGTGGATCAATAGAAAAAACGCACATTGGGCCATTTTGGTAATTTTATTTATCATTGTGTGTTTTATTATAAAGCATTAATAATTTATCATTATCGTTAATAATTCCCAATTGATTTAACCTTGTACAGGCTGACGGGATTGAACGGGTAAACTATTTAGCCACACCAGAGGGGAGCCAAGCTTTGTCACTTGAAGAGATTAAGAGCAAGTCTGAGCGTATAATGATGGCAATAGGGGCCCATAGTTGCATCACAACACCTTCTCAGCCTGCTCCGCTTGATACGCAATCTCAGGCTCCACCGGTGCTTCATATGACGATTAGTAGGTCTAGCAGGGAAACACGTGGACTATACCAAAACAGAACGCTCGTTGAAGCACAACCATTTTATCCACCACCTTTCCCAAAGCGAGATCCGGGAACATATTACGTTCCTCCGCAGTTTCCATATATTCCATGTCAGTCTTCAGTGACTTATTTCTATCCAGATCTTTCGTCTCCTTCATCATCATCAGGCTCGGGTATACAATCAGATCCATCACCTGGACCGAGCATGCACAACTTCACATCACATACACCAGCTAGTCCGAGTATGCATGCAGGTACATCCTATACACACGCAAGTCCAAGCATGCATCCAGGTACATCTTATATACCAGTGGGTTCTAGTATGCCTCAAGATTCATCCCAGATGTATTATACACATGCACCATATACACCATATAGCAACACACCTGCTGCACCTCAGCGGTGGATTACGCAGCTTCAAGACACCCCAATGCGGTCTCCTGAATATGGTGTAGTCGGCATCAATCTTAATATTGATTTTGAGGATGTTATAGAGTTAGGCGATGATGCAAGCACTGACAATACACAACAAGAGATAAGGCGAAACCCACTTCACCAAAGCCGTGATTGGCAAATTCAGAACACCTTTCAATATTCGATTTACTGCCTCCGACAAGTTAGTTGTCATGTGACCATACCTATGACCTTGATCATCATAAGCAAGACTCCACTTTTCTTTTGAGATGCCATCAATCCACCGTCTAACCTCCAGACTAGCTTCCCGAAATCTTTCTAGCCTCCGGTCAAAGCAAACGCGAGACGCTGTATATCTTGAAATAATACCGCACGTTTTTTATATAAAGATATTAATACTAAACCTTTTGATCAATGACATAACATTATTACCTAGTGTCATCAATGCCTTCTTCAACTTGACATTTTTAAATTTATGGTTGAAATTACTGGCGATGTGTCTGAGGCAGTATACATGGTAAGCATTTGCTGGTTACCAACCAAGGTATGGATTTGCCATGGTAGATATAATACTTTGGTGGTGGTCGGAGATCAAACATATTCCTGTCCTATTGGTCACTTTTTCACGAATAAGTGCCAAAAACCAGGACCAAGAGTCCAATGTTTCTCCTTCCACGATCGCAAACGCAATCGGCAACACTTTGCTATTCTCACCTTGTGTAGTTGCAATCAAGAGGGTACCACGATACTTACCATACAAGAATGTACCATCCACTTGTATTATGGGCTTGCAGTAATTGAACGCATCACAACATTGTTTGAATGTCCAAAAAACACGATGAAACTTACGACTGTGAATATTAACCCGATTACCAACGATGACAGGATTTGTCTCGATCTTGTGATAGGCTCCAGTGGCATACAACTGCAAATGCTCCAACCATTTGGGCAACAATGCGTATGATTCATCCCAGTCTCCGAATACATGCACTATGGCTTTTTGTTTAGCCTTCCATGCTTTCCGGTAAGAAATTTTGTATCCGAACGTACTTTGGATCATTTCCCGTATAAACCTGATGGTAGGGTTGTTCCCGGGCCATGCCTGACACATCATCAGACCATATTTTAAATCATATATGAATTATTTAAATTATCAAATTGAAAATCATGATAAATTGTCATACCTAGAATGCATGAGTATACAAAGTTAGAGTCCATCTTTGCGTGATCTTGTGACAACATTGCATTGAACAATTGTGAGGACCAACATACTTTGACACTTCCCACTTGTCTGGCTTCTTGATAAAATGGCCCTTAACCTCCAAGGACAACCCGCTGAACGATTTGAACAACCCACTTGCCATAAGGACTTTGTTGCTTTTCAATTTCAAATGATTGGTGAATTTTCATTGAATATTGCTTCACCGCCAACTGAAATGACTATTTGCTCTCAAATCGTAACCCCTCATACAACTCCTTGCCCATTTGCCAAGATCCAAGAACATCCAACCCTACGAAATCTGTCTCTTCGTCTGGATGATTCCAATTAATATAACTGTAATGTGGAGATGCATTGGTGAATGCACCATGTGATTAACCTATAATAGATTAACTTCTTTTATATATGTAAACTAATGAAGATATTAATATTAGAATGGAATAACATTATTAAAAACAAACCTGACTGTTGTGGAACACCACATCCAGGCCTTACAGATGACACTGGAGAAACCAATGCGGCTGGTATTATATTAGAGCCACCTTCAGCTTCATCTTCATCTTCGGAGTCAGCTGAATCATAATATGTAAATTCATCGCCGTCTTCATCTTCATCTGACGCGAACTCCATTTCACTACCCCATTCTTCATCATCGCTAAATGATTGATCCGGTAACTCGTATTGTTGGATAGGTAGATTGAGCTACCAACCACATCGATTTCAACATATATCTCAAGTGTTGTCATTTCCGTAGTTTGTAGAAAAGTGTTAACCATGCAAGCAACATCTGTGTCATCAGTTAATTCGTAACCAGTGAAAATTGGAGGATTTACTTGTACAAGATGTTTCGCCATTATCTTTGAAATACACTGATTTGGTAGAAGTTTCAACCTAGAATGTATCATTGCCTTCAACGCTTTATACCTTATTCGTTGTTTTATTTGCATAATTTTGGTATTCCCTTCAAAAGTAAGGCCATTATCTCCAGCATATACCCTCCCATTCCAGTAAAACAAAACCATAACACCTTGATTCATATTGTCGGCCTACACTAATCAGACATAAATAAATAGGAATGATAATAAATAAATTACCACTACTAATGATAAATAATAATAATATTCCATATTTAAAACAAAATAATATGATAAAATTAATAACATTATTAATAGCAAAATTAAACAAAGACATAATAACAATATTAATGATAATATTACAACATTAATATATTAATAAACTACCAATGATATTAATTATAATGTGTAAGCATTGATATTAATAATAAATAAACAAATGATATAAAATGACTACTAAATAAAAAAAATATGATATTATAAAAATTATATTATTTACCATAAATTAATATTTATGATAAAATAGAGTGTAGAAATATAAAAGAGTGTAGTAGAATGTTGGAAAATAGGGAAAATATTGAAGTGAGAAGTGGTGTAGGGAATGGGGAGCCGGTTGGGGGGTTTATATAAGGGAGGGAGTGGGATGTGTGGGTGGGGGGCGGCGCTGGCGCCTGTTGCAGTGGCGCCACTCACCCGGTGGTGATACGTGGCGCCGCCCCTTAATTTCCTTTTTTTTGGTGTAAATTTTTTTTTCTGCCAATTTTCTGGGCCAACACGCCACTAGTCAGAAAAAAATTAATATTTAAATCCACCCTGACAAAAAGTAGGTTAGTTTGGTAAATTGTTTCAAAAGTAGGTTATTTTGGTAAATACTTTCTAAAAGTGGGTTATTTTGGTTAAAAAACCCTCTTCAAATACATGGGCCTGACCCATTAGGTTAGCAAGTGGACATTCTTGGTTCCCTTCCAATTTTGCCCCTGTTGTGACTCCTTCCCTCTTATACACAGCAACCATCGGCACCCATTTCACGTTAAGCGAGCAATTAAGGAATTAATTAAGAAGGCTTTAAAACTAATAAAACACCAGGGCACAACGGGGTGTCTCATGCCACCCCTTCCCTCCACCCCTATGTATCAAGGAAATGAGGATGTTTCCTGGAAGCATGTGTAGAGAGAGGCCAACCAAGTTGGTGATGCTTTAACAAAATTTGGCTTGACTCTGGATTTGCATATAAGAATTTTTTATTTTGTTTCTAGTTTCATTTCTAATGCCCTTAGAGCTGATGCCTCTTATACTTGGTTTCCTAGAGGATTTTAGTTTGTTTTTGTTTGTTGCTCATAAAAATGGAGGGAGATAAGGGAAACCTAAAAGCTAGAGTATGAGAATTTTGACGGGAGAGATTACTATGAATTTCCAAAACATCAGAAGTCATTTATAAAGAGATCTCGTGTCGAAGAGACTTAGGAAAAAACGAATTGTTGATTTCGGCAAGCAAAAGTCCATCAATGAGGTTGTCAACATCTGTATGTATGAAAGAAAATCAAGTGGCAAAAGGTTAGGTGTGACACCCTTAACCCGAGTATCACATTAACTACTTTACTTAAGATAAATTAATCACTTTTAGCGAGTTGTCAATTTACTTTCGGAAAAACTTAAGGTTTTTAAAACTCTTTTCTAATCATAATGTTTACTTTCTTACACAATTAAAAACATAAACAACATACACAAAATAAAGGCAGAGAATTCTGAAAATACACCATGTTCATTAATTCTTAAGCCTGTATACAGACAGACTTCTTGACAGAAATTTACAGAGTGACAATTCATGAGGTCCACTACTTGATTTCCAGGTTAAAGTTAAAGATTAGTTTGAAAGAGTCATAACTAAACATCAGTTTCAAAATACATTGTAAATATCAGACTACCCCAAAAGAAAGACTACCTAAGAGTTGGCCAAACCTAAAGATGCCGGGAGACCCTGATAGACATCCCCATCCCTGGGAGGTGTAGCTGGAGCCGCCACCTCCATCTCTACTCCCCCATCGAGAGCATCAACATCATCATCGTCTCCAAAAGGGTGAAACTTGGGCTCCTCCTCCATCAGCTCTATGGGATCCTCCTCCATCAACTCCTCAGGATCCTCCTCGATCGGGGAAGCTGGAACTACTTCCGGATGAGGCGGTGCTTGAGGAAACGCAAGATACAAAAAGCCCTGGTTGGCCAGATGCTGCAGATAAAGCTCCATAGGTGGTAGCCTGATATGAACAGTCTCAACAGTATGAACACGTCTCAAAGATGCCTCCTCTGAACCCTCTACGGAACAAACTGGTCCCGTATAAGTCACTGCGCGAGATAAGCCTGGAGTAAATGTCCACGCAGCGGGGTCATCCCCATTTTCAAACAGCAGAGCCCGAGACCGGGTGTGTGACAGTTGAATCGTAGCTGGGTCCATCTATTCTCAAGTATATTGTTAAGTCTCTAAAATGTCTTTGTGCATTTCCCTAAGTTTTGATGAAAACTAAACATTGGTTAATGATTTAATTAACTTATTTTATGGTTGCTAACTTGTCTACTTAGTGTATAGATTATAAAATAGCAAAACTCACCTGTCTGTCCACTCAAATGACAGCCTGTCTGATAAGGAAAAACTCAACCCATCTACTGACTAGGATTGTTGACTTTCTACAAATCAGTTTCAACCTGTCTCTGCCATGATCTCATACTCGTCTAAGGTTCTTCGTTAAGAACTCAAGTACACGAAGCTTTTGGAAGCTGTCCCCTCATGCAGAAGACTCTGAATCTCTCTCTCAAGCAACCTAGGAAGTCATAGACAACTTCCAGTTAAAGATTATTTCCAACATGCTTTATTCCCTAGTACTCTCGGTTATTACACAAGAAGGGAAATATACTCTGCAAAGTACAAAAGCATTCTGCACAACTCTGATTTGGCTACTGCACGATGCATAAAGCCATGATCCTTCATGTTAGAGTACAACCAACGTCTCCATTACATTAATGGCTGCCCAGAACGACTCTATTGCATTTAATGAAGCTCTGCTTAAAGCCATCGTTGCAAGGAATGTCTCTAACAGATATTAAATGTTTGAAGACTATAAATACAGAAGTCAATGAAGATGAACATATCAGAGATTACACAGCATTAAAGAGCCATTACTCTGTTCATTCTTTCTATCTGTATTCTTCAATCATTTGAAGTTATTACGCAGTCTTTCCTATGTCTACATTTAATCCACTCTTTGAGTGTTAGTGAAAGAACTGTTTGTCTGATTGTATTTATTACAAACAAACTTCTCAAAACAAACCTGTTTGAGCCTGAAGAGGCTAGGAGCAAAGAATACTTGTTTTGGAGCCTGAACAGGCTAGGTGTGCAAACAATACTTGGAGTCTATAACCTGATCAGTTATAGTGGATAAAACTTGGTGCTGCCAAGGACTGGACGTAGCTCTTTGTGTTAAAGAGTGAACCAGGATAAACAACTGTGTTAATCTCTCTTCCCTTACACTCTTTAGTTGTTTTGGTTATATTATTTGCATTCTAACTAAGGGGTTAAAAGTGTGTATATCAATCTTGTTTTCATCTGTGTGATTGCGTGTTTTTCTGAGAAAATATACCAGACAGGTGACCTGTCTGTGTAAGTTATTTTACACCTGTCTAAACCTAGCTTCTGTATGCGAAAAGTTTTCAACTTTATTTTAATTTCTGATAAACATAATTCAACCCCCATTCTCGTATTTATAGTTGTCTATTTCAGTTGGTATCAGAGCTCAGCCTCTGGGTTGAGCATCTAACAGTGTAGAGGTAAAATGTCCTGAAGAATAGACATGACTGCTGGAGCTAGTGGGAGTCATCAGACTGAAGGAGCCTCCTTAACCAGACCTCCATGCTTCAATGGAGAAAACTACAACTATTGGAAAGATAGATTTCAATGGTTCATTCTATCTACAAACTCTGATCTCTAGGATGTCATCACAGATGGTCCATTCATCCCTAAAAATGAAGATAACACTGACAAGCCAAAAGCTTAGTGGAACCCTGTAGAAAAGACAAAGTGGGAGCTGAATCACAAAGCCAGATACAACATCATTTGTGCTCTCAGTCCTGATGAATTTGAAAAGGTTTGTGCCTGTGATTCTGCTAAAGAAATATGGGATACTTTAGCTGTCACACATGAAGGAACAACCAAAGTCAAAGAATCAAAGATTGCCATACTTGTCAGAAAGTATGAACTGTTTCTCATGGAGGAAGGAGAATCTGTTGCTCAGATGATAAGAAGATTCCAAACTATCATCAATGGCCTAAAGTCTCTTGGCAAGGTTTACTCTAATGCTGAGAAGGTTGGAAAGATACTAAGAAGTCTACCTAAGCAATGGAGACGTTGGTTGTACTCTAACATGAAGGATCATGGCTTTATGCATCGTGCAGTAGCCAAATCAGAGTTGTGCAGAATGCTTTTGTACTTTGCAGAGTATATTTCCCTTCTTGTGTAATAACCGAGAGTACTAGGGAATAAAGCATGTTGGAAACAATCTTTAACTGGAAGTTGTCTCTGACTTCCTTGGTTGCTTGAGAGAGAGATTCAGAGTCTTCTGCATGAGGGTACAGCTTCCAAAAGCTTCGTGTACTTGAGTTCTTAACGAAGAACCTTAGACGAGTATGAGATCATGGCAGAGACAGGGTGAAACTGATTTGTAGAAAGTCAACAATCCTAGTCAGCAGACGGGTTGACTTTTTGCTTATCTGACAGGTTGTCATTTGAGTGGACAAACAGGTGAGTTTTGCTATTTTATAATTTGTACACTAAGTAGACATGTTAGCAACCACAAATTAGGTTAATTAAATCATTAACCAATGTTTAGTTTTTATCAAAACGTAGGGAAATGCACACAGACATTTTAGAGACTTAACAATCTCCCCCTTTTTGATGATGACAAACATTCAGATGATTTATTAAACCTTAGAAAATATCAACATAAGTGATAACAGATTTCAGACAGGTTGAAATTTTCTACACCAGATGAAATGTGCAGACAGGTGCACTTGAGTACAATTGAATATTAATATCAGAGAAATATGTAGCTTAAGTTCAAAAGATCAAAGATGAAAAGTAACTTTTATATCAAAAGTAACTTTATCTTAACCATTTTATATTTTCTCTAATTTTGAACTTTATCTTAATCATCTTATACTTATACTTTCTCCCCCTTTGGTCAACAACAAAAAGGAAAAAGAGATGCAGAAAGCAGTAAAGAGAAGAAAAGATAAAATAACACTGATTTTTCATTCATCATAAGCTTTTTAAGTACAAGGCAGTTTTTTACAGCAACAGCTACCTAGGCTGACTAAGAAGTAAAAACAGAGAGTCAACTCTCTTTTCTAGAAGCAGCCTTGCATGCCTTTCTTCATCCAATTATCTTCTGACTTCTTCTAGATCAGCTTTAAGCAAATTGAAGCTATATAGATCCACCATATGAGAAGAGGGGGCTGCTGTGGACAAGCTGGTTCAAGCAGTAGACAGGTCTGAATACCAGGGTAAGGCTAATACTGTGGGTGCCTTAGGTACAGAGAAGGGTGAGGAGACACGGGGAAAGATATATTGATGAATGGTTCTGAAATAAAAGAAAGGGAGAAGAAAAGCTAACTTAAACAAAGGTTTGATTCTGACTAGGTCAGTATCAAGGGAAGGAAAGACATAAGAGAGTCTTTCACATAGAGACAGATGAGTGACTCTAATTTGTATAGGAGGGGGAAGAGGTTGATTAGCTAAAACAGATGGAGGTAGGGGTAGAAGAGAGTCTATATGACATAAAAACGAATTAGATCCTGTTACTAAGAGAAAGAAGTACCTAGTCCTATTAGGTAACATTACAATAGAGGCAGGATAATGAGATCCTTCCAATGTTCTAATGAACAAAACGATAGGGGGATAGAAGAAAATCTCCCTACAAGGGTTAAGAATATGAGGTCGAGGAGAAGGAATGACAGATAAGTGAGAGACACTTGCAGTCATCAGAGATTACAGATCACTCACAAATAGTCTTGATGATATGCTAGATTGTTCTCTGGGAGTTGAGTCCCTGTGAACAACTGTGTACTGACACATATCAGACACAACATCAAATGATGTTTGGTTGGGGTGTGAGGAGACAGGTGAGGGAAAAGGAGAGGCAACAGACAGAGGTTTAACAAAAAGAGCAGATGGGGAGAAAACAGCAGAATTGGGGATACCTTGGTGAAGGGGAGAGGATGGTGCAAAGGGAAAAGCGAAAAACTGATCTTCAAAGAGCCTTGGCTTCTTCTTTGAAGAGGACGAAGCAGCAGCTTCAGGATGAACAACTGTCTGAGTCCCATCAGACAGGTCAGCAGAAGTTGCAGCAGCAACAACTTTAGCAACAGGTCCTTCTGCAGGGATTTCTTCCCTTCCAGCTTGAGCCACTAAAGGCATTGGGTAGCCTGACCTTCTTTTTCTGGGAAGAATTCCCAAATCAAGAGGCTTCTTCTCCTTGGCTCCTCCAAGGGTGGAGTTGTCTGCTCCCCCTGAGCAGATACTTCGTCTTTACTAGGTTCAGACTCCACTTGTCTGACCTTGTTAAAGGTCTTCACCCGTCTTCTCATTTTGCTGGGTTGTGCAGATGCACCAACAGTTTTCTCAGCTTCACTTGTCTTCCTCTTGGGAGAGGGGTTCTTCAGCTTGAACCTGAGAGGCTCAACTGTTTCAGCAGATTCCTCAGAAGCTGAAGGTTTCTCAAGCCTCTGGTCTTGTCTAGCCACCTTTCCAGCAGGCTTCCAGATTCTCTCAGAAATAGGACTTCTGATTCAGCAGTAGAATCCACTGGTTCCTCTATTTTCTCCTTCTGCTTCTTCTTAACAGTAGGCTTCTTTTTCTTCTTCTTCTCTTCCTCTTCATCCTCCAGAGGGATTCCTTCAATGCCCATCATAGACAGTACCTTCCTGTCAATAGGCAGTGATATGTCCCCAAAGTGAACATCACTTGGAACAAACAGCTTGTTCCTGAACACTCTTGTCAACAGCATTCCATAGGGATAGGTTTGCATGTTGGTCCTCTTGATCAGAGACTCAAGGTACATGTAGATGAGATCATTGATGTCTACCTTGATTTTGTGAATCAAGTGGTACAGAGCAAATCTGTCCATCTTGGTCACATTGTCTCGTGATCCTTTCCTTGGCATCATACACTCCAACAACAGCTTGTGCAGGAATCTGCACTTTGGCACCATGCTGATTGGCTTCTTGTTCTCAGGGTTTGGAACACCATAAACAGCAATGTTGACATTTTCAACTCCCACCTGATCTTCCCAGTCAGGTTTGAAGGCAGTTCCAATCCTTGGACATCTTGTGGCTAACTCCAAGGAACAAATGGGGAAAAGAAGAGTTTTGTCCATCATCTGAGCCTTAAAGCTCTTGGTTCCATCAAGCACACTGGTGATAACTACAGCATTCCTCCAGAAGTCTCTGACAAGCTTGGGATGAACAAGCTCCTTGATGTCAAAGAAGGAAGTCCACTTTGAGTATTCCAACTCTCCAGTGACATCCATACCCCATTTCTTCATTTGTTGGAGATCAACAGTCTTGCTAGGAAGAATTTTCTCAACATCAGCTACTCTCATATTGTATTTCTCAGCAATATCTTTTGAAGAGAGACGCTTTGAAGATGCCATTGATTTAGAGAATGAGTTTCGAGGGTTTTGGAAGAGAGAAGGGTTTGAGAGAAGAGGAGACGAAAATAGAACGACTTTAGGGATTTGAAAAAGGTAAAGTTTGAACCTTTCTGAATATTTGCCTTTTATAGCAATAAAGGCAAGAGAGATAAATAAAACATTTTTAATTCAAAACGGCACGATTCTTGTGGGGAACTGTAGCGCCCACATAAGACATATTGAAAACATCGTTTCAAGATTAAAAACTGCCGTGCACATGATTAGCTTCAGATTAATAAATGGTATTAAATAAATAATAATCATTTTAATAAAACTGTTGAGTTTCAGCACAGTGACTCAGCAGAGTCAGACAGGTAATCATAGACAGGTGATATAAAATCATAAGACAGGTAGCATAGACAGTTCAAAAATTCAGACATTTCATTCAACAATGCAATGCATGTTTAAATTATCTCTAATAAACAAAAATCTTTCTTCTGCTAAGGGTTTAGTGAAAATATCAGCCCATTGATTTTCAGTTTTAACAAACTTAATATCAAAGATACCTTTCTGAACATAATCTCTTATAATGTGATGTTTGATTTCTATATGCTTAGCCTTAGAATGCTGAATTGGATTTTTAGTTAAGCAAATAGCACTGGAATTATCACACCATACAGATATATTATGCTCAAAAATAGAGTAATCCTCAAGTTGATGTTTTACCCATAAAAGTTGAGAGCAACAACTAGCAGCTGAGATGTATTCTGCTTCAGCAGTAGATAGAGAAATAGTTGTCTGCCTTTTGCTTGACCAAGAGACTAAGTTTGCTCCAATGAAGTGGCATCCTCCACTGGTGCTTTTCCTTTCTATTCTGTCTCCAGCAAAGTCAGCATCACAGAATCCCACTAATCTGTATTCTTTAGTTATTAAATATAGCAAACCAAGATTAGTAGTTCCAAGCAAATATCTAAATATTCTTTTAACAGCTTTAAGATGAGATTCTCTTGGGTCAGATTGAAATCTAGCACACATACAGACACTAAATTGAATATCAGGTCTGCTTGAAGTTAAGAATAGTAGAGATCCAATCATACCTCTATAGACAGTTTGGTCTACCTTTTTACCTACATCATCTTTACTTAGTTTTGCATTGGTTTCCATGGGAGTTTTCATCAGTTTAGCACCTTCCATTTTGTACTTCTTAAGCATCTCCTTGATATACTTTAGTTGATGGATGTAGATTCCATCACTTGTCTGTTTGATTTGTAAACCAAGGAAGAACTTTAACTCTCCAATCATACTCATCTCAAATTCTGCTTGCATCAGCTTGGAAAAGTCCTTGCACAGCTTTTCATTAGTTGCTCCAAAAATAATATCATCAACATATATTTGGACTATAATGAAGTTCTCTTTAGAACTTTTCTTAAACAGAGTAGTATCTACTTGTCCTCTAGTAAAACCATTATGCATGAGAAAAGAACTTAATCTATCATACCATGCTCTAGGTGCTTGCTTTAAACCATATAATGCCTTTTTAAGTTTAAAAACATGATCTGGTTTATCAGTATCTTCAAAACCAGGGGGTTGTTTAACATATACTTCTTCTTCAATTATACCATTGAGAAAAGTACTTTTCACATCCATTTGAAAAAGAGTGATTTGGTGTTGTGCAGCATATGACATTAGAATGCGAATAGCTTCTATTCTAGCTACAGGTGCAAAGGTTTCAGTATAGTCAATACCTTCTTGTTGGTTATAGCCTTGAGCTACTAACCTTGCCTTATTTCTGACAACTTTGCCATCCTCATCCAATTTGTTTCTGAAGACCCATCTTCTTCCAATGACAAACTTGTTTTTGGGCTTGGAGACAAGTGTCCAGACATCATTTCTGGTGAACTGGTTGAGTTCCTCTTGCATAGGAAGAATCCAGCTTTCATCATCAAGAACTTCTTCAATGTGCTTTGGCTCTATTTCTGACATAAAGGCCACATTGCTTGATTCTTTTAAAGTGGATCTGGTTCTCACTCCTTCTGAGGGATTTCCAATGATAAGTCATTAGGATGATGAGTTTTGAATTTCCAGTCCCTTTTAAGATCATCATGAAGATCTTGACTTGTCTGTTGACTTGTCTGCTCCACTTGGCTGACTGGTTCACTTTCAGGTTCTGACTTGGTTAAGTTAGGTTGTTGATTTTCTGACTTATTTATATCAAGACCTACAAGATCATCTTCTAGATCTGATAATTCCTTATCAGTCTTTAAACTATCATTAAATTTGACATGAACAGATTCTTTAATAACAAATGTTCTAGAATTATAAATTCTAAAAGCTTTAGACATTTCAGAATAGCCTACAAAGATACCCTTATCTTCTTTGGAGTCAAACTTTCCAAGTTGATCCTTAGTATTTAGAATGAAGCAATCACAACCAAATGCATGAAAGTAAGAAATGTTGGGACTTTTTCCTTTCCATAATTCATAGGGTGTCTTCTTTAGAAAAGGCCTAATGAGTATTCTGTTTTGTACATAACATGCAGTGTTTACTACTTCTGCCCAGAAGTACTTAGGGAGATTATTCTCATTGAGCATAGATCTAGCCATCTCTTGCAGAGATCTGTTCTTTCTCTCAACCACTCCATTTTGTTGAGGAGTTCTAGGTGCAGAGAAATTGTGAGATATTCCATTCTCTTCACAAAACTGTCTAAACTGCTCATTTTCAAATTCTCCCCTATGGTCACTTCTAAGAGTAGAAATACAGAAACCCTGCTCATTTTGTACTCTTTTACAGAATACTGAGAAAGCCTTAAAAAACTCATCCTTGTGGGTTAAGAAGAGTACCCATGTATATCTAGAATAGTCATCAACTATGACAAATCCATATTTTCTTCCAGCCAAGCTAGCAACACTAATTGGTCCAAACAGATCCATGTGTAACAACTGAAGAGGTCTAGAGGTTGATACTCGGTTTTTAGATTTGAAACTTGATTTTACTTGTTTACCTCTCTGACATGCATCACACAAAACATCTTTCTTAAAATTAATATCAGGCAATCCTCTCACAAGGTTATCCCTTTTTAATTTTGAAATTAGTTTCATACTAGCATGTCCTAGTTTCTTATGTCATAACCATCTTTCATCCTCTTTAGACATCAGACAGGTTATACTTTGATCTGAGAGATTAGTCACTTCAATCTTATATAGATTTTGTTGCCTTTTTGCTGAAAAGAGGATTTTGCCACTGAGATCTTTAACTATGCATAAATCCTTGGTAAAGGAGACATCAAATCCACTGTCACATAATTGACTTATGCTAAGTAAATTGTGTTTTAATCCTTTAACCATAAGAACATTAGATATAGAGGGAAGAGGAGGTTTACCACCAATAGTACCAATACCTATAACCTTCCCTTTCTGATTTCCACCAAATGCCACGTGTCCTCCTTTCTTGAGTTGGAGGTCTAGGAACATAGACCTTTCTCCTATCATGTGTCGCGAGCAACCACTGTCCAGGTACCAGCAGTGGTGTTTTCTTTGTGCTGTTAAGGACATCTACAACAGAGATTATTTGCTCTTTAGGTACCCATAATTTTCTGGGTCCTTTTCTGTTAGTTTTAGGAGTCTGTGAAGACTTCCTTCTTTTCTTATGAATACACTAAGACATAACATGTCCAGTTTTTCCACAGAAGTTATAGACAGGTATGGATTTAATGAAAGTAGACTTAGTAGACACTTTAGAGTTTTTAGTTGATACTTTATGATGTGTCTGATGGACATACCCAATACCTTCTTTGTTAAGGGAGTGCCTCTGACAACCAAGCAGCTTGGTCAGATTATCTCTACCATTAACAAATTTGGCAAGATCAGAAGTGAGCTCTTCCACTTTCTGTTGAAGTTTTTCAACTTCTTCAGATTGTGATGTATCACTAGAGATCTTAGCTTCATCAGACTTTTCAGTCTTCAGCACACTGTTCTCTTTAGCGAATTTCTCACACTCTTGAGATTTCTGTTTATGCTCACTGAGGAGCTTAACATAATCTCTCTTGAGAGATTTGAAAGCCTTAGATAAGCAGTTGGATTCCTCCAGCAATTCCTCATAAGCATCAAGTAATTCCTCATAGTCAGGATGTACCTCATTATCTGAATCTGAGTCAGTCTTGGCCATCAGACAGAGATTAGCTTCTTCCTCTGTCTCTTCATCAGAAGATGTTGACTCCAGATCTTCCCAAGTAGCCATCATCCCTTTTTTCTTCTTTTTGAAGAATTTCTTAAAAAGGGCTTTCTTGAGTTGAGGACATTCAGCTTTGATGTGACCTGGCTTCTTGCACTCATAGCAGACAATTGAGTTCTTGTCTGTTGAAGTGGATTCTTTGAAGTTCTTGTCCTTGTTGGACCTTCTGAATGGCTTATCCTTTCTGAACTTCTTTTTCTGTAAGAGAAGCTTTATCTTTCTGGTTAGGAGAGATAATTCTTCATCACTTTCAGAATCCTCAGGTTCAGACAGGTCAGCATCACTGGATGACTCGTCTGCCTTTAGAGCTTTAGAAGCTTTTGAAGATTTTTGATCAGCCTTCAAAGCAGTTGACTTTCCCTTCTTTGTTGTGATTTCATCTCCAAGTTCTTGCTCATGAAGAGTGAGTGTACCAAGAAGTTCATCCATAGTCAAGGAAGTAAGATCCTTGGCTTGAGAGATAGCAGTTACCAAAGGTCTCCACTGCTTAGGTAGACTCCTTAGTATCTTTCCAACCTTCTCAGCATTAGAGTAAACCTTGCCAAGAGACTTTAGGCCATTGATGATAGTTTGGAATCTTCCTATCATCTGAGCAACAAATTCTCCTTCCTCCATGAGAAACAGTTCATACTTTCTGACAAGTATGACAATCTTTGATTCTTTGACTTTGGCTATTCCTTCATGTGTGACAGCTAAAGTATATAACATATATACATATAACAAGAAAAGAAAACAACAAAAATGTAAGGGTGAGATACCAATATATGGATAAATTATGATGACTAAATGCCCAAACACAGAGCAACAAGTATAGACAAATATTCATGTTCAACATATAAATTCTCACAATTAATCATATCAATCATCATAAATATTTATCCTTCAGGCTTTCTCCCTTTACCTTAGTCTGACGAGTAAAAGTCGTAGTTTTTCTGCGTGTTAAGGCACAAACTTTTGTATCCCGTTACGCTTGCAAATCTAAACAAAATTATATATAAAATATAAGTTAAAAATTCACAAAATCATCCCATTTTCTCATGCATGCATTTGGCCTTACCATGAAAGTGATGATAAAAATTTTTGGATTTTCACAAGCTTTTGGATCAATGATCCTTAAGCATCATAGTGACAAAATCAAGGTTTAATCCATAAGAATAAAAACTTAGTTCATCTACTCTACAAAGAGTAGGTTTCGGCCAACATAAAAAAATTAGGCTAGGAATTCATTTTCAAATTTCTAGCTTCATGCATGTAAACAAAATGATGTTTCCTTCAAAAATTAATTGAAGCAAAAATCCTTTCAACATTTTATCAACATGCATGAAATCCAAATGAGGATCAAGGTACTCTTCCTTCTCAAAAAATTTTAAACAAAGCCATTCTCAATTTTTGTACCACATGCATGTTTAAAAGAAAATACTCAAAACAAAGTCTCTTTCTTAAAAATCAAAACCAAGCTTCCTCAACCCTCATGGCTAGGGTTTCGGCCATATCAAGTTGAATGAGAAGAAAAACTCTCTCTCTGTTTTTTTTATACAACTCATGAACTTAAAATACTCGTTCTCATGGATTTCAAAACATGCATGTTGAAAATAATAAAAAATACTAGCCTTTCTCTTCTATATCGTTTCGGCCACCCTTAGAAAATAGGCTTTGGAAAACCTTTTTGTGACATGCAATTGAACAAGAGGGTAGTGGGAAAGAGTATAAGTTCATATAAATTCATATCATGCTCAAAATATTTTTCTAACAAATTTTTATACTAAATTTATGGACATGCATCATGAACTAAACAACATGCAAGCAAGTAGAAACTCATTTTTAAAGAAATAAAGAGTGAAGAAGAGGAGGTTATACCCTTGTGGAAGATGATGATGATGAGATTGAAGATGAATCAAGGCTCGGAAGCTCTTTGAGGATGAAAATGGAAGAAGATTTTTGAAGTGAGTAAATGAGTGGTTCGTTGTGTGAGGAAGCAAAAGTGAAGCAAAGTGGTAAGGAGGAGTATTTATAGAGGAAATGGGGGAAGGGGGCACTGCATGCAGCCGAAAATGGGAAGGGGTTTTTTTTTCCAATTTTTCATTAAAACATAATTGGATTTTTATTAAAATATAGGTTTCTTGCAAATTTGGAAAAAAAAATTGATGACGTGTAAGGTAATGATGGTAAGACATTAATGAAATTACTATTCACATCAAATCAATTCTTTTCATTCTGCACCAAACCATATTTTGAATAGATTTTGTTTCGTTCCGGTTCCATTAATTTCCCGATTGTGAAAATCAATCGTATTTTCTTTCGTTAATTTTCTATTCGAAAAATATTTTTATTGAAAGAAAATTTCTAAAATTATAGAAATGGTTATAATTGAGTTAGAAAAATAAAAATTTTATTTTACTAGTCGAAATTCATTTTTCGGTCAGTACAGCTTTACTGACAGTGAAAACTCAGACCGGGATCGTCTGAAATTTCTACCGGAAATTTAATAATAGTTTCCTACTATAAAATAAATTATGAAAATAACTTAGGTTTATTTAAAATAATTTCTCAAACTTAGAATATTAATCATGCTCACACACACATAAGCACAGATTATAAAACAACAGAAAAATCGGGCGTTACATTACTTACCCCCCTAAAAAAAATTCATCCTCGAAATTACGTACCTGAAAATAAATTAGGGTACTGTAATCTCATCATGTCTTCGACTTCCTAGGTTGCTTCTCCAGTTGTCTCGTCCCATATAACCTTAACCAAAGGAATCTGCTTTCCCCTGAGTTTTTAATCCTCCTATCCTCGATCCGTACAGGTAGAGTCTCAAACGACATGTTTTCTCTTAACTGTATGACATCAGGTTCGATTACATGTGACGGGTCGGGGACATACTTTCTCAGTTGCGAGACATGAAAGACATCGTGGACATTTGAAAGGAAAGGTGGCAACGAGATTTGATAGGCTACTAGATCGATACGACGAAGAATTTGGTAAGGTCCAATAAATTTTGGAGTGAGCTTTCTGAACTTTATAACCCTACCTATCCCAGTAGTGGGTGTGACTCTCAGAAATACGTGCTCGCCCTCTTGAAATTCAAGAGGTCGTCTTCTCCGATCGGCGTAGCTCTTTTGTCTGCTCTGCGAAGACTTCATCTTCTTACGGATCTATTTCACCTTTTCCATTGTTTGTTGCACAATTTCAGGCCCTAAAATTGTGTTTTCTACATCTTGATACCAACACAGCGGTGTTTGGCATTTCCTTCCATATAGTGCCTCATAGGGTGCCATCCCTATACTCGAATGAAAATTGTTGTTATACGTGAATTCAATAAGCGGTAAGAGAACATCCCAACTTCCACGGTTATCTAGGACGCAAGCCCTCAACAAGTCTTCCAGAGTCTGTATTGTCCTTTCCGTCTGCCCATCGATTTGCGGATGATATGCCGAACTTAGCCTTAACCTGGTTCCCAGTGCGTTTTGCAAGCTCCCCCAGAAATGCAAAGTAAACTTCGGGTCTCGGTCCGAAACAATACTAGAAGGTACTCCATGAAGTCTAATCACTTCTCTGATATACTCCTCAGTCAGTCTTTCCACCGTATAATTGGCTTTGACGGGTAAGAAATGTGCCGACTTCGTCAATCTGTCAACTATCACCCAAATAGAGTCAAAACCTTTGGAAGTCCATGACAAACCTACCACAAAATCCTTGGATATACTCTCCCACTTCCATTCAGGTACATCCAGAGATTGTAACATTCCACCGGGTCGTTGATGTTCTACCTTTGCCTTTTGACAAGTCTGGCAGGACGCCACATATTCTGCTACTTGCTTCTTCATGCCTAGCCACCAAAACCTCTGCTTCAGATCATGATACATCTTCGTTGATCTGGGATGAATACTCAGTTTGTTCTTGTGTGATTCTTCGAGAATCTGTTGAGACCTCATAAGTCTAAAACACATTTAAAGTGTAAATCCTCTATGTTTTGATGATTCCAAATAGTTCAAGTATGGTAATATTGAACCAAATGAAATTACTGATATATTTGATAAGTGTGCAGGAAAATAGACTTGAAGTCACTCGTCTAATTTTGACCCGTCTACTTTTTAGAAGCTCAGCATTGACTCGTCTAAGTTTCCACTCGTCTAAAAAAGTTAGTCAAAGAAAGTCAACACTCAAGAAAGACCAAGTTCACTTGATGTCGTGGCAAGAAGCATGCGTCTAAGTTTGGCTCAGCTGATCACCCGTCTAAGTTTTGGATGACCTTCACCCGTCTAACTTTGGAATATGACAGCACCCGTCTAATATTTGAATGATCATCACCCGTCTAAGTTTTGGATGACTTTCACCCGTCTAAAATTTCTCATTACTGACACCAAGTCAGTATGTCAGAATTCAAGTCCAAGTCACCTTATTCAAATTATATACCATCCTTGAGGATCTCGAAGACCTCTGGACAATAGCTCAAAGGACAAAGAATAAAGAACGTTGTTTCAAGGTTTTAAGGAATAAAACACGCTATCTCTGTACCACTGCAGTAACCTTTTGCCTATTCTAGTACAAAGTAAAAAGTACTTTATGGAAAAGTAAGCTGATGTTGCACTGAAAAAGGAAAGCTCTCTGCAACAAGTACAAGAAGCCTGCTGCCATATACTCTGAAAGAACAGCTGCTCAGTGTAAAGTGTACTCCTGGACACTCTTGTCAAAGCTCAACGTTTTCAAGCATTTAATGAATATTCAGAACGACTCTTTGGCATTAAATGGTGTCTCAGAAAGCTCAAGTCAGAAGCAAATACTTTCTGAAGCTGTGTCAAAACGGATCTCTTGATTGAAGCCTTTAAATAGATCAAACAATGAAGATGAAGCTAAGAAGTTGAATATCAAAAGAACTCTGCACAGAAGCATTTACTCTCTTCATTAACTTCTTCATTCCTTCATTGAATACACATTCAATCATTTGATATAAATTCGCAGTCTTTCATACTTCATATTTATTCCACTCTCTGAGTGTGATTTGAAAGATTTGCAAGTTGTATTAACTATACAAAAATTTTTATCTCTTACTGTTTTGAGCCTGAAGAGGCTAGGTGAGAAAAGAATACTTGTTTGAGTGTTGAGCCTGAAGAGGCTAGGTGTGCAAAGAATACTTGTACTGTAATTTACTCAGTTATAGTGGAAACTTGGTGCTGCCAAGAAACTGGACGTAGCCCTGTGGATTGTGGGGTGAACCAGTATAAATCTCTTGAGTGATATTTCTACTCCCTTTATCTTTTATTTTGCTTAAGTATTGTTTCTGTCTTAGCTTTTAACTTGGGGAGTTAATACTGTGGTTGTCAAACTCTTTTTAACCTTCTTTAATTGTGTGTGCTATTTTGTTTTAACATTAGACGTTTCACTCGTCTAAACCTCTCTTACTCAAACCTTGCTTGCTGTGCCTGCGAAAATTTTTAAGTAACCCAAAAAGTTGGTAAACACAATTCAACCCCCCTTCTTGTGTTCACTTTGGTTATTTCAGTTGGTATCAGAGCTCAGCCTCTGGGTTGAGCACTTAACAGTGTAGAGGAAAAGATCTTGGAGATGGCAGGAGAAACCAGTGGAAGCAAGAACCATGCTGGAGAAGGATCCTCAATGTCGAGACCTCCTTTCTTCAATGGAGAGGACTACATCTACTGGAAAGAAAAGATGAAGTGGTTTTTACAATCCACTAATTCTGATCTTTGGGATATCATTGATGAAGGTCCCTTTATTCCTAAAGATGACAAAGGAGAGGAAATTCCTAAAGCAAACATGACTACTGATCAAAGAACTAAGTGGCAGCTGAATGCCAAAGCTAGATATGCAATCATGTGTGCTTTGAGCAGAGAAGAATTTGAAAAAGTCTGTGCTTGTGAGTCTGCAAAAGAAATGTGGGACTCACTAGCTATTGCTCATGAAGGAACTAGCAAAGTCAAAGAAACAAAAGTCAGCATGCTTGTCAGAAAGTATGAGTTGTTCAAAATGGAGGAAGGTGAAACTATTGGCCAAATGTATGGAAGGTTTCAAACCATAACCAATGGATTGATATCTCTGGGAAAAGTTTACAAGACTGAGGAACACATTCAAAATATTCTCAGAAGTCTTCCAAAACAATGGAGACCATTTGTGACTGCTGTGTCTCAGGCCAAGGATTTATCAGCAATGAAGCTTGATGAGCTTCTTGGAACTCTTCAGATTCATGAACAAGAACTGATTGAAGAGAACAATGGCAAGAAAAACAGATCCATTGCACTCAAGGTTGACAAGAAGTCATCTAAAGGAGCAAGTTCAAAAGCTCTCAAAGTAGATGAATCTTCAGAAGAATCTGGAGAATCAAATGAGGATGACTCAGATGATGAAGATGATGAACTGTCTCTCTTCACAAGAAAAATGAAGAAACTGTGGAAGAAAAGAAACTTCAGAAAAGACAAACCCTTCAGGTGCTTCAACAAAGACAAGCACAACAAGAATGGTGGATCTAATGACAGAAATGTCATTGTATGCTATGAATGCAAAAAGCCTGGTCACATCAAGGCAGAATGTCCCCAACTCAAAAAGCAATCTTCCAAGAAATTCTTCAACAAAAAGAAGAAAGGAATGATGGCCACTTGGGAAGATCTTGATGAAAGCTCCACTGAAAGTGAAGAAGAGGAGCTTGAAGCAAACCTCTGTCTTATGGCTGATACAGATTCAGAATCAGAAACTGAGGTACATTCTGAACTTGAAAAATTGAATGATGCCTATGATGAACTATTGGAAGAATCCAACTACATATCTAAAGCTTTCAGATCCCTCAAGAGACAGTATGCTAAACTCTCAAATGAGTATACACAAAAATCTCTAGAGTGTGAGAAGTTAGCTGAAGAGAATAGTAAACTTAAGACTGAAAAGTCTGAAGTTGAGATCTTAGTTGAAACTCTACCATCTGAAGAAGTAACTAAACTTCAACAGAAAGTAGAAGAGCTCACCTCAGATCTTGCCAAGTTTGTTAATGGTAGAGATAATCTGACTAAACTCTTAGGAAGTCAGAGGCACTCCCTTAACAAAGAAGGTATAGGATATTCCAATCAAGAACATCATAAAGGATCAACAAAGTTTTCGAATGTAGCTGTTAAATCTATATGTTCCCACTGTGGAAAAGCTGGACATATCATGTCCAAGTGTATTCACAAAAAGAGAAGGAAGCCTTCACAGACTCCTCACACTAACAAAAAAAGACCCAAGAAAATATGGGTACCTAAGGTCATGATCATTCCTGTTGCAGACATTCTCAACAGAACAAAACAAACTCCTGTCATGGTATCTGGACAGTGGATGCTCGCGACACATGACAGGCGAAAGGTCTATGTTCCTAGACCTCCAACCTAAGAAAGGTGGACATGTAACGTTTGGTGGCAACCAGAAAGGAAAAGTTGTTGGTTTAGGTAAAATTGGTGGTAAACCTCCCTTACCTATTATTTATGATGTGTTATTTGTGAAAGGATTAAAACATAATCTACTTAGCATAAGCCAATTATGTGACAGTGGATTTTATGTATCTTTTTCTAAGGATGCATGCATAGTCAATGACTGTAGTGGAAAAACCCTCTTTTCTGCCAAAAGGCAAAACAATCTGTATAAGATTGACATGACTGAACTTTCAGATCAAAGTGTAACATGCTTTATGTCTAAAGAGGATGAAAAATGGCTGTGGCATAAGAAATTAGGACATGTTAGTATGAAACAAATTTCTAAATTGAAAAAGCATAACCTTGTGAGAGGATTGCCTGACATTTCTTTTAAGAAAGATATTTTGTGTGATGCATGTCAGAGAGGTAAACAAGTAAAATCAAGTTTCAAATCCAAGAAAGAAGTCACATCCTCTAGACCTTTGCAACTGTTACACATGGATCTGTTTGGACCAGTCAGTGTAGCCAGCCTAGGTGGAAAGAAATATGGTTTTGTCATAGTTGATGACTATTCTAGATTTACATGGGTACTCTTCTTAACCCACAAGGATGAATCTTATAAGGCATTTTCAGTATTCAGTAAAAGAGTACAAAATGAGCAAGGTTTTTGTATCTCTGCTATAAGAAGTGATCATGGAGGAGAATTTGAAAATGAGCAGTTCAAACTGTTCTGTGAGGAAAATGGTATTTCTCACAATTTCTCTGCACCTAGAACTCCACAGTAAAATGGAGTAGTTGAGAGAAAGAACAGATCTCTTCAAGAGATGGGAAGAACTATGCTTAATGAAAATAATCTTCCTAAGTACTTCTGGGCAGAAGCCATTAACACTGCTTGTTATGTACAAAACAGAATACTGATTAGGCCTATTCTAAATAAGACTCCTTATGAACTGTGGAAAGACAGAAAACCCAACATATCATATTTTCATGCATTTGGTTGTGAATGTTATATTCTCAACACAAAAGATCATCTTGGTAAATTTGATTCTAAAGTAGATAAAGGAATATTCATTGGTTATTCTGAAATGTCTAAAGCCTTTAGAATCTTTA
The DNA here is from genome assembly GCA_035048595.1 of Echinosophora koreensis. NCBI lineage: Eukaryota > Viridiplantae > Streptophyta > Magnoliopsida > Fabales > Fabaceae > Echinosophora > Echinosophora koreensis. The sequence goes on from JAPCYP010000096.1 coordinate 1,642,186, forward strand.
ACTCTAGAAATTCTGTAGTAGAGGAATCAATTCATGTAAAGTTTAATGATGGTTTAAAGACTGATAGGGAACTATCAGATCTAGAGGGTGATGTTGCAGGTATTGAACTTAATCCTGCAGTAGAAGAATCTTCAGACAAGTCAAAAGTAGACGTGTCTGAAATATAGACTGATGCTGATAATTCTGAAACTCAGACTCTGAAGAAAGATTGGAAATTCAAGACCTATCATCCAGAAGATCTCATCATTGGAAGTCCATCTCAAGGAGTTAGAACCAGATCTGCTTTCAATGAAAACAACAACATGGCCTTCATATCAGACTTAGAACCTAAAAAGATTGAAGAAGCTCTGCAAGATGAAAGCTGGATTCTAGCCATGCAAGAAGAACTAAATCAGTTCAAAAGGAATGCTGTCTGGACACTAGTTTCTAAACCCAAAGAGAAAACCATTATTGGTACCAGATGGGTGTTTAGAAATAAACTAGATGAAAATGGAAAAGTGGTAAGGAACAAGGCAAGACTAGTTGCTCAAGGCTACAATCAACAGGAAGGTATTGATTTCACTGAAACCTTTGCTCCAGTAGCTAGACTAGAAGCAATTAGGATTCTCATGTCATATGCTGCACAACATGATATAACTCTTTATCAAATGGATGTTAAAAGTGCATTTCTAAATGGAATAATTGAGGAGGAAGTTTATGTCAAGCAACCTCCTGGTTTTGAGGACTCAGAATCCTCACCATGTCTATAAGCTTAAGAAAGCTCTGTATGGACTTAAACAAGCTCCTAGAGCTTGGTATGATAGATTAAGCACATATCTAATGGAAAATGACTTCATTAGAGGAAAAGTAGACACTACACTTTTCAAGAAATGCTCAAGAAAAGATTTCATACTAGTACAGATTTATGTTGATGATATTATATTTGGTGCTACTAATGAAAAGCTCTGCAAAGAGTTCTCTGAGTTGATGCAGAATGAATTTGAGATGAGCATGATGGGAGAATTGAAGTTCTTCCTTGGTCTTCAAATAAAACAATCAAATGATGGAGTCTATATCCATCAACAGAAGTACACCAAGGAACTTCTGAAAAAGTATAAAATGGAAAATTCAAAGCCTATGAGTACTCCTATGCATCCAACAGTTGTTCTAAACAAGGATGAGGAAGGTAAAAAGGTAGATCAAACTGTCTACCGAGGTATGATTGGATCTCTGCTGTATTTAACTGCTAGCAGACCTGATATTCAATTCAGTGTCTGTCTTTGTGCTAGATTTCAATCAGACCCTAAGGAATCTCATTACAAGGCTGTCAAGAGAATTTTCAGATATTTAATTGGAACCACTAACCTTGGTCTATTATATAAGAAATCTAAAGATTTCAGGTTAGCTGGATTTTGTGATGCTGATTTTGCTGGAGACAGAATTGATAGAAAAAGCACCAGTGGAGGATGCCACTTCATTGGAGCAAATATGATCTCTTGGTCAAGCAAAAGGCAAAGCACCATTGCTCTATCAACTGCTGAAGCTGAATATATATCTGCAGCTAGTTGTTGTTCACAACTACTTTGGGTAAAATATCAACTTGAAGATTATTCAATGATTGAGCATAATATACCTGTTTGGTGTAATAATACTAGTGCTATTAATCTGTCTAAAAATCCAATACAGCATTCTAGAGCAAAGCATATAGAGATAAAGCATCATTTCATTAGAGACTATGTTCAAAAAGGAATTTTTGAAATTAAGTTTGTAAACACTGATTATCAGTGGGCAGACATTTTTACTAAACCTTTAAGTGAAGATAGATTTGTTTTTATTAGAAGAAATCTTAACATACATAATGTACCTGATTAAATGTTTTGCTGTGTTGTCAGAAAAATTACTTGTCTCTATTTTCTATGATTACTTGACTCGTCTATTTTAGCCAAGCGTCTAATGACGTGGCTAAAAGCACTCAGTGCTAAATTCTGACTGAGACACATGTACATTGCGTTTTCCCTCCTTTTCTTAAATATTTTATTATATTTTGGTTGAAATTGATTGATTGTCATTTATGACAACACTCTCTTTCCGTATTCCCAACGCAAAAAGCACTCAAACATTTTCTTTGCCTAAACCCGTGTCTTTTCAAAAACTACCTACTCAAAAATTTCTTGCTTACAAACTCTCTCTCTAAGCTCTCTTCGTCTTCACCTTCTCGAGACCTTCTCTGTCAAACCCTAACCTTCTTCTCTCAAATCAATGGCACCCAAAAGCCTCCTTGAGACGCTATCTGAGAAGACTAAGATATCTGTTGCTGAGTTAAAGAAGGTGCTCCCTGGAAGAGTTCCAAACTTTGATGAACTCAGAACCAAGGGTTTGGACGTACTTCCAGAGCTCAACCATGCCGGATGGTTACCGTTCTTCCAACTGCAAGAACATGTTTTCCCTGCTCTTGTTAGGGATTTCTGGACCACAGCAAAGATCACCAAGGACACTACTACTCACATGATCTCTGGGGATGTTGGTGAGGATCATATCTTCATCACTCACGAGTTACTCGCTGAAGTAACAAAATGCCCTAGGGAAGGAGCTGGGCATTACAAAGATTGGATGAAGGATCAAGGGGAAGCTAATGTTAATCTGGTGCTCTATGGGACTGCAAACCCTGACAACATGGACTCCAAGTATCTGACCCCCAAGGCAAGATTTCTGCATGTTTTACTTATAAACTGTGTAATGCCTAGGACTGGGTCTAGAAACCATGTCAATCTGCTGGAAAAGTTTGCCCTATTCCATCTTGTCCAAAGAATCAAGATAGACATAACTGATCTAATCTTCATTCATATGGAAAAGGCAGTAAAAGGAAAAGATAAAGATTACCCCTTTGGAATGGTTATGACTAGGACTTTTAGGGCATGTAAATTGGATTTAAGAAGGGCTGTTTCTGCTGATCTCTGTACTGAGATTACAATAAAGACCCTGGCCTTAATGAAGATGAACCTGACCCCTACTCTTGGTCACAATGCTGAAGCCTCTGCTCAAATGGAAGCAACTGTTTCCATTCCTGGTGTTAAAGCTGAAGTGGTTGAGGAACCAGCTGAGGAAATCAGTAATCAGCTTCAGAGGAAGAAGAGGAAAGTCACAAAAACTACTGCTGAAACTTCTGGGACTGAAGAGTCTACTCAGGTTGTTGAACCTGCTACTGCTATTGTCTCTGAGGAAGCTGCTGCCTCTGCACCTAAGATCACCAAGGTATTCAAGAGAAAGAGGACAGTACAAGCTGAGGGGGAGTCTCAATCAGAAGAGACTGTGATCCCTAAAAAGAAGAGGACAACTGTCACGAAGAGGAAACTTGTTTTGCCTCCCTCTTCATCTCCATCACCATCACCTTCACCTCAGAAAGATTCAACCCCTCCACCTCAGGAAACAGAACCTTCTACCGCAACAGTTGCAACTCCACAACCTTCTCCTCAAAGAACACCTTCACCACCACAAAGATAACCATCCCCCCAACCATCACCAAAAATTCCAACACCACCTACATCACCAAAAATTCCCACTCCACATACATCACCTGACCATCACTCTTCTGAACCTAACCCTACTACATCAGAACCTCACATGTCTGATACTCACTCACCTGCTCCACCCTCACCACAAATATCTCACCACTCTGATATTCCTCAAACTGAGGATATCAATGACTTTGAATATTTTGATAATCCTACTCCACCTCCCTCACCACAATCACCAATCCCTGACCATATCACTAACCAGTGCCAAGAGCCTCTGAGAACTGACCTTCCAGACTCACTTTCTGAAACCAGACACAACTCTCTCCCCTTAGCCACTTTATCTCCCTACAACTCATCTTCCAGAACCACCCCCTTCTCTGTCACAAATGAATCCTGTCCCTCTTACCTTGATGGCAAGACTTTGGATATGATTGCCTCTTTGGAAGCTGAAAGACAGATGGTGAGGTTAGAAAGATCACTAAAGCCAGTAGGAAAATGGCTTTTCAATCCTCACATCTTCATGAAGCCCTCTACTGCAATCAGAGTGATGCCTGACTCAATGACTTTGAAAGGAAAGCAAAAGGTCATTGACTTACCAGGAGATCAACACTTCAGTCTCATCAAGATCAATGACAGAAAGTGCAAGTACAGGAAGAATCTTCTGACCACTGAGACTCATCATCAGTTTCTGAAAGCTAGAGACATCTATTGGAGATGTGGCTCCAGCTCTGGGTTGACAGAAGAAGAGAAGGCAGACATTCCCACCAGAGGTAGCCAAGCCTATGCTATCTACCCCTTTTCACCCTCCATTTACACACTCCCTCCTTTCTTCATGGTTTTCCCTTTCTTTCTTTTAAATTTCCCTGAAACTGCCCCTTTCACTCACATAAATCTCATTAGGAGATCTTATGAGTTTCTTCTGACTGTCATAGATTCTCCTCTTCATCGTGACAGAATTCATGATTTTCTAAGGGAATTCTATCCTAATAATGATTTTGAAACCACTCTGTCAACAAATGTTTTTCTAGATCCTCATCCTGAGGATGATATTATTGTTGAAGAGTTACCTCCTACCCCTCCTCCTTGTCCATCAGCTTCTGGAACTTCTCTGGCCACTACAGACACTACTGCTCCAGTTGTTGCATATGATCCTGCTGCCCATCAGAGACTTGATGAAATGGCTACAAGTTTGCAGACTGTCATTCAAAGACAGGATGAAGCAATTGCTCAACAGACTGCATTTCAAGCTCAGATGTTGGCTCAGCAGCAAGCAATGCAGCAGATGATGGAAACTTTCTTCAAAAGCCAAGGAGGCCCTAGTTCTTAGTTTTCAGGACTCTGTTTTTCATTTCTTTGTTGAGTCATGCAATGTACTAAGTCAGTGATGTCTATCACTTGTAATCCTTCATGACTTTGATTAAATGAAATGAGTTTTTCTTTTGGCAATTTATCTTCTTTAATTTTTTTTTATCTATTTGGTTGATGCCAAAAGGGGGAGAAAATATAACTGTGTTTTCATGATTTTATATTTCAACTATATGTTATTCTCTCTAATATCATGATGTTCTGATATTTGTCTTTACTTAGTGCCTAAACTAAGCGGGAGCATAACATACCCTAATCAACTATATCTGTTTAGAAATTTCTACTGTTTCTTTTTAATGTTCAATAAAATCAGAAAAGATATTTGTCATCATCAAAAAGGGGGAGAATGTTGAGACCTCATAAGTCTAAAACACATTTAAAGTGTAAATCCTCTATGTTTTGATGATTCCAAATAGTTCAAGTATGGTAATATTGAACCAAATGAAATTACTGATATATTTGATAAGTGTGCAGGAAAATAGACTTGAAGTCACTCGTCTAATTTTGACCCGTCTACTTTTTAGAAGCTCAGCAGTGACTCGTCTAAGTTTCCACTCGTCTAAAAAAGTTAGTCAAAGAAAGTCAACACTCAAGAAAGACCAAGTTCACTTGATGACGTGGCAAGAAGCATGCGTCTAAGTTTGTCTCAACTGATCACCCGTCTAAGTTTTGGATGACCTTCACCCGTCTAACTTTGGAATATGACAGCACCCGTCTAATATTTGAATGATCATCACCCGTCTAAGTTTTGGATGACTTTCACCCGTCTAAAATTTCTCATTACTGACACCAAGTCAGTATGTCAGAATTCAAGTCTAAGTCACCTTATTCAAATTATATACCATCCTTGAGGATCTCGAAGAGCTCTGGACAATAGCTCAAAGGACAAAGAATAAAGAACGTTGTTTCAAGGTTTTAAGGAATAAAACACGCTATCTCTGCACCACTGCAGTAACCTTTTGCCTATTCTAGTACAAAGTAAAAAGTACTTTATGGAAAAGTAAGCTGATGTTGCACTGAAAAAGGAAAGCTCTCTGCAACAAGTACAAGGAGCCTGCTGCCATATACTCTGAAAGAACAGCTGCTCAGTGTAAAGTGTACTCCTAGACACTCTTGTCAAAGCTCAACGTTTTCAAGCATTTAATGAATATTCAGAACGACTCTTTGGCATTAAATGGTGTCTCAGAAAGCTCAAGTCAGAAGCAAATACTTTCTGAAGCTGTGTCAAAACGGATCTCTTGATTGAAGCCTTTAAATAGATCAAACAATGAAGATGAAGCTAAGAAGTTAAATATCAAAAGAACTCTGCACAGAAGCATTTACTCTCTTCATTAACTTCTTCATTCCTTCATTGAATACACATTCAATCATTTGATATAAATTCGCAGTCTTTCATACTTCATATTTATTCCACTCTGAGTGTGATCTGAAAGATTTTCAAGTTGTATTAACTATACAAATTTTTTTATCTCTTACTGTTTTGAGCCTGAAGAGGCTAGGTGAGAAAAGAATACTTGTTTGAGTGTTGAGCCTGAAGAGGCTAGGTGTGCAAAGAATACTTGTACTGTAATTTACTCAGTTATAGTGGAAACTTGGTGCTGCCAAGAAACTGGACGTAGCCCTGTGGATTGTGGGGTGAACCAGTATAAATCTCTTGCGTGATATTTCTACTCCCTTTATCTTTTATTTTGCTTAAGTATTGTTTCTGTCTTAGCTTTTAACTTGGGGAGTTAATACTGTGGTTGTCAAACTCTTTTTAACCTTCTTTAATTGTGTGTGCTATTCTGTTTTAATATTAGACGTTTCACTCGTCTAAACCTCTCTTACTCAAACCTTGCTTGCTGTGCCTACGAAATTTTTTAAGTAACCCAAAAAGTTGGTAAACACAATTCAACCCCCCTTCTTGTGTTCACTTTGGTTATTTCAGAATCATCTTCTTCATTTCGGGATTATCGCGTACACAGACTCGTCCATTACACCTCAGGATGTTGTCTGATCCCAAACTGAATTCTGGGGCCTTTCCTTGCTCCATGAGTCCTTTCTTCTCTTGGAGAAACACATCGGTAGCTTGTTGCTCTTTGATCTCTTCCATTAATCCGCTTGAGATCTTAATCATTCCAACACTGATCCTCCTCGGATTTACTTCTATCATCAAATTGAGATCGCGAAACTTCTCAATCAACTCTAATTCTTTCACCATCATTGCCGAGACATGTTCAAAAATTCCATCCACCATCTCTGCCTCATGTTGAGTTCTTTCTGGTCAAACAGATACTTTATGCTTTTGTGATCGCTGAAAACATCGAATTTAGCTCCATACAGATGATGCCTTCATATTTTTAGTGCGAAGACCACCGCAGCTAGTTCAAGATCATGCGTCGGATAATTCTTCTCATGAGTCTTCAGTTGATGGGACGCATATGCTACGACCTTCCGGTTTGCATCAATACACAACCTAGGCCTTCATACGAAGCATCGCAGTACACCTCGTAAGATTCACTAGGTTCAGGAAGTATTAACACTGGTGAAGTTGTCAAACGTTCCTTTATCGTCTGGAAGCTTTCTTCGCATTCCGTAGTCCACACAAAAGGTTGGTCCTTCCTTGTAAGTTGAGTCAATGGCGCGACAAACTTGGAGAAACCTTCAATAAATCTCCGATAGTATCCAGCCAAACCGACAAAACTTCTAATCTCAGTTATTGTTTTCGGTCTTTCCCAAGAAAGCACTGCTTCCACCTTGGCAGGATCTACAGCAATCCCATCTTTAGAAATCACGTGCCCCAAGAACTTCACTTCTTCAGGCCATAGGTGACCTACCGTGGATGGCCAGATCACCGTACTCTCGGGCGATCTCCCCTTTGTCGAACCTCCCCCATCAACAACTCCAATGCTCTATGCAAATGGCACAACAACAAACAATCTCAACCATCTCCTTGCTTTGGGTCATTAACCTCCCAAGACTTCAACATCAACATTCAACGTAACCTTAGACCCAAACCGTGGGGTCAAGGCTCCCTTGACCAATAAGTACCAAGGTTCAACTCAACGTGCTTAGGTCAATAAGCACCCAAGACTTCAACTTATCAACGTGCGGTAACCCAACGGATACTGACTTAACATCTTATTATCTTTATCATCTTAGATAATTATTAACCGGGTTGTCTAATCTTTCTGTTTGATTAGCTATCTCAACTTATCATCATTGGGGAATGGGGTTTAAAACCCCTTAAGTCCTTTAATTGTAATTCTGTCCAGGAGAGGTCAGCACGGTCGTGTTTAAACCCCAGCACGGTCGTGCTTGGACACGTGAGGGCGTGCTGCCCTTTTAAGTGAAGCACGGTCGTGCTTCACGTTCAGTACGGTCGTGCTCAGCAGCACGGTCGTGCTTTTTGACCTGCATGGCCATGCTGAACAGCACGACCACTTTCCAGAATTCAAATGGGAGAACGGTCGTGCTCCCTATTTAGCACGGTCGTGCTCATCGCACGACAGTGCTATTCTGGGCAGAAACTGATACCGAGTTCTTATCCAAATTTTAGGACCTTTAACCCTATAAACTTAACACGTCTTTCTTAAACCTGATTAACCAATTAATATCTTGTTAACACACTGATCATCGCAGCCACAACATCAACTAACCAACATCATGTTAATAGCAATAATTAACATATCATCATACTCATTAAACAACCAACAAGGAGATAAACACATATTCATGGTACTTGAAACAGTCAGTAGCATATTATTACAATCAAACAAACCAGTGTATTAGCATACAATCACATACAACAACCGGGGCCATGGGATACCCCTTAACCTTATCTACCCCCACTGCCTAATGAGTACAATCCCCTTCTCCCCATACCTGGATTGAAGGTTGCTCTAACAACGGTTCCCAACGGTAATCCGGTCCTGAATCCTCAAACGGCTCGCTCCGAAGTCAAGCCTTAGATAACCAAAATAACCTTAGTCAGTTTCTCTAATCAAAAACAATAAAGAAACTAAAAAGAAGAAAGGGGACCATTACCTCTAAACTAGACGGACATACAAAGCTCCCCCAACTGTTCCCAAAACTCCACTATAGCAAGGAATGGAAAGGGAATAGGGAAAGAGGCACTTGGAGCCGTAACAGTGGCTGCCACAACTATAGTTTTAGGGTTTGACGTTAACCCTCGAGTTCTGTGCCAGACTTATAATACGTGGACCTGATCACGGTCGTGCTTACCCTTGAGCACGATCGTGCTTAACTTAGCATCAGCGAGACGTAGTCAGCACATTGAGCACTGGCGTCCTCACTATTGAGCATGGTCGTGCTCAACTTAAAATCAGAAACACGCTTCTGACTTTAAGTACGGGCGTGCTAGCTGATGAGCACGGGCGTGCTCATGTACTAGAAAGGGACATTGAAGGTAAAATCCCACTTAGCCCTTAACCAACATTTTTAAAATAATAAAACTAGCTTTATAAAACATTTTACGAAAAACAGGGTGTTACACAAGAGATTAGGATGATTTGAAAACCCTAGCCTTTTGTTCATGACTTGGCCGAAATATTACTGAGGTGAGTTAGTAGGATTTCTTCAAAATTTAACTTGTTCTATGTTGTTTTGTGAAGGAATTGTTGGGTAGTTTGTTGTTTGGAATTGTGTGGAGGAAGCTGAAAATCCCGACGAGCATTTTCTAAACGAAAATCCAATTACGCTGAGGTAAAGAGAGTTTACCTGAGGAGTTTTAGTTAGTCATGTACTTTGTTTGTGTGATTGGATATATGTTGATTTAAAATGTGTTGTGATGCTATTTGTAAATTGTTGAAAATTGTATATGTCGTTGTTGAATTATGTGAATGGATTATGTATATATTGGATGAGATTTACTGTACTGCTTGACTGTGATTGGCTGAGGGCATGACGCTAGTCATTGCTTGTTAATAAAGACTAAGTCATTAAAATACATTAACTCAGAAAAACTGAAAAATTGATGTTTGTTTGTTTGGAAAGTGAGAAGAAACTCTAAAAATGAAGGTGTTGAGATAGAACAAAGTTTTTAGGAAAAGAAAGAAAATGAAAGACATCAAAATCTATGAAAATATTTAAAAGTATTTTGAAGGAAAAAGTCTTCTGAAAATAAAGATTTCTTTTAGGCTTTACAAAAGTTTTGTTCAAAATGGAAAGATTTAGACAAAATGCTCCTTTTGATAAATTCATTTACAAGAGTTTTGTTTTTAGTCAAAAGTTGAGAAAAAGATTTTAGTGATTTTTCTAAGTTTACAGAAAATGGATTTTAAAAGAAAAAGTTTTCTGTGAAAGTGTATTTATAAGAACGAAAAAGTATTTATGACACAAATTTGAGAAACTTTTGTATTTTGTTTTTCGATTTAGTTTTCACTGAACAAAAAGCCAAGTGGAAAAAGATAGAAGTGGAAAGGACCTAGATTACCGAAATGACGGGCTAGATCTGGATGGCCGAAATATCGGGCTAGATCTGGATTGCCGAAATAATGGGCTAGAGTTCCTGTTTGAGTTTTGGAGGAAAGGAAAGGACCTAGATTATCGATGCTAAAATATTCGGGCTGGATCTGGATTGCCGAGATATCAGGCTGGACTCGGATTGCCGAAAAGCTGGGCTAGTGATCCTACTGATAAGAACCTAGATTACCGAGATGTCGGACAAGTGTTCAATTGAAAAAGAGGTTTTAAATCATTGATTTTGTTTTAAAATCCTAAGTTGGTATTAAAAATTTATTTAATACCTGAATAAAAGTAGTCGGGAGCTTTAAGCCCCAACGAGGAAAGAACGAAGCGAAAAAGAAAAAAGAAAAAAAAAAACGAAAACCATTGGTTTACATGCATAGTCTGGCAGACGTACCGTTGTGTATCGAGCTACAATTTAACATAGGGTGAACTGGAAAATTGGATAGTTACGGACCAGAGATATATTCTTTAGTCTTTGGGTCTATTAGGGACATTCGGGCTCAAAAACCCATGGAAGGCTCGGGCATTTGCAACCTCGGGCCGTGGAAATCGGTTACCCTGCACGTAATGTACTCAATCAGGAACTATTCATTATTATATAGGTGAGACGTGATACCCTAGAACAATTGGGGATCAGACCTAAATTGAGAGGCCGACCCAACGCGAAACAATTGTGTTATAGGGATTATTGAGGCCTATCATGCTCGACGAAGGGAAGTTAAGATCTCCGGAGAATTATGAAATGGATAGTGAATATTGAAGTGACATGAAATGTTTTATAAAATGCATTTAGTTGTCGGGTATGAATCCCTAATGAAATAATTGTGATGTTATGTTATATTTTGTTGTTGTCATATGATATTGTTTTGTGAGTCGTATATGTGACTGTTATGATAAAACTCATATGTTGGTATCTCACCTTTACATTATTTTCTGTTTGGTTCTCTATTTGTGGTAAATTGTTATGCATATACAGATGGACCCGATGAATCACTTAACCCATTCGGGGTTCACGAGCCTAGCGTTTGAGCACCTAGATGATGGGAGCGCTTGGGTAATCCTCCCGGGTGCCCGAAGAGTGACTTATGTCGGGCCTTTGAAGTTGACACAGGCAAACACAAGAAGGGGGGGTTGAATTGTGTTTGTTAATATTTTTCGAAAACAACATTTTCAAGAAAAGTTTTCTCACACAAAGATAAAGAGGCAGAAGCAAACACACAGAAAAACAAACTTTTGTAAGAATAACAAATTCAAGTTCAAATCCCCACAGTTAGTAAAAACAGGTAAAACTAAAGAGATAAGGGATTAGAATATTCACGCAAGTTGTTTTATCCTGGTTCACTCTCTTCCAACCAAGAGCTACGTCCAGTCCCTTCTACTTGAAGGTTTTTCTCCGCTATTCTCCAAATAGATTACAGCAAGTATTCAACACCTCTCCAGGCTCACAAGTATTCCTTTCTTGCCAAGCCTCTTCAGGCTCTACCTCTAACAAAGAGATTTGGTTTCTTTTGATCTTCTAACTCACTATGTGTGAGGATATGAAAGCTTAAGATCAGATGAATATTATAACAATATTCAAGCTAAGATATTACAGACTTTTGCTTTCTGAAAGAATGCAAGAATGTTTGCTCGCAAGAGATTTCTTGAGATTTCTGTATATGTGCAAAAGTTGTTTCTTCAAAGGTCTTGGTCTTCTATTTATAGAGACCTTGCTCTTCTATTCAAATTCTTCAACGGTTATATTTGAATTTTCCCGTTTAGGGATAGAATCATCAATGTTATATCTGTTGTGACTCATCTTGCTCATGGTCATTGTACTATATGACAACATTCTTGCATGAAACGGGCACACCTCTGAGCAAATGCAACTCGAAAAACTGTCTTGCCTTCCTTTACAAATTCCAGCTATTCCAGCGTAAAAGGTGACAGGGTACAAGTCGTTTTGCATTGTACTAATTTGCTTTTTGCAATTCCTCATATGTACTATGTCTCTCTCATAGAAACAAGACAATAAAACCGTTAATAACAAATAAGAAGGACCATCATATAATTGAAATAAATATCAATCATTTGAAATAAATATTTCTATATGGTCGAGATATTAATTCTGATTATATCAAGCATTCATTGTAAGTGAAGAGCTGGTCTACTTAAAAAAAAGCGTCTATATGCTCATAGCTAAAATTCAACTTTAGCTCGTCCAGTGACGTGGCAAATTTTGCTCGTCCATAATCAAGTCTTTGGACTTGCTACATATCGGTGAATAGCTTAAATTTGCGTCTGCTGACATGGCACATACGCTCGTCTACTTACATGAGTTAAGAGCTCGTCTAAGGTACTGTTCAATATTCCGTCTACTAGAGCATAAAAATATACCATATAATTTGAAAGGCTCGTCTACCCAGTTGGATGCGGATATAGACTTTCAAGAGATTTCCTTATCATATTGAATTTCGAATACCACTTAGATAAGACTTGTTAGATCTTAACTAACACTTTGCCATACAAATTTAATCCTTTTTGTTAACATCAAAACTTAGAGATTATTTAATCCAAATTACTTTAGTTCCAACAGCCTTTACTTACTACTAAAGGGACAGAAGCAGGGTTGACATCATGTTCGCACAGAGTGAAGACAGTGGAGGTCCCACTACCGCCTATCTGGCTTCTTTTGAGGACCTTATTGGAGACGGGAAACACCTACCATTAGCCTCCACCCCTGCAGACTGTACCTGAAGCAGCCCCCACATCCCTTGTGCCAGAGCTACCTGCTCCCCTGATCCTTGTTGGAGGGGATGATGACATGATTGAAGAAGACCCTCAAGAGGATGACCCGATTGAGGAGGACCCTCAAGAGGACGAGGAGGTGGCAGACCATCACCCGCTAGATGAGGAGGTTGACCCTACATCAGTTTCACCCGATCCTTCTCCTGACAGGGATGGCCATGGAGGTCTCCCTAATGGTTTTCTTTAGATGACCATCTTAGGTTTGTTAGTTTTTGCAGGTAGTGGTAGTTTATTCTAGTTTGTATATCCGGCTGATGAGAGCCAAATCTTTTTGTAGTAATGGTTTTTTGCTTAACCCTTTGAGTTTTGGTATTGTATATCTATGTATATATTTTCTTTACTAATGTTAGAACTCTGACCTATGACCCGCAACTATAAGGGTCCTGATGTTGAAAGGAAACCAATGATGTAAGTATTATGGTGATGCGTAGATGTATATATATATATATATATATGAAGGTGATGTGTTTAAGTATAAGTCAAAAGATTTTCTTTTACACCAGTTTTTCGAACATGAATAAGTCATAAAGTATTTTCCGAAAATAACCAGCAAATTGTTTTCTATTTTATTTTCCGTGATTGAGTATTAATTATGTAGCGCCAAGGGAGGCGTTACAAAAATGAAAGAACAAGATGTTAAAATAGAAGTTTCAGGTCATTTAAAGAGACAGGAACAGAGAGAGGGTACAAACTAAAAGGATTAAAGCAAAAGTGAAAACGTAAAACAAAAAGAAATTTTGAAAAGATGAAAGAAGGGTAGAGGTGATTAAGCTTCCAAGACACTTTCTCATCCCAGTCTTGGTAGCACACCCAAGGAATTTGATAGAATGCCACTCTTCTATCAGTCACAGACATATCCAGCCTACATATTCAGTCCAGAGTGATGATTTGAATCACCAATGACTCATACTCTTAGACATGGTACAAAGGACAAATTCCATTTTTCAAATTTTGACTTGTTGTCATCTTGATCAATCAAAGAGAAGGATCTTTTGCCTTGAATTCTCACAGCCTTAGGAGGCTTCTAGAAAGCTTCTCTCTCTGGTCTGAACTTGATCACAATAATAGGCTTCTTGCGAGCATAAGGATCAGGCTTCTAGCGAAGTGAAGTCCTCAACATATCATTCAGCATTGATGTCATTTGTTCTCCATTAAAATGATTGATTGTGCGAATATCATAAGGACGAACTTAGAGCAGTGGTTCCTCTCTGTTGATCATTGAAAAATTTGACGAACATTGGACGAAAGAATCGAATTTGCAACATTGAAAAAATAAGGGGACCAAATTAAATGTCCCTAAAAAACCATAGGGACCAAAATCAAACATAGCCAATAGTAGGAACCAAAAGCGTAATTAAACCTATATTTTATTAGAAAACATGGTCACAAATATGCAAAGGTATTTTATCATCTTTAGTTATTTATTGAATTGAATAAGCATTTAATTAGCATACACAGTTAGTTTAAAGCTTCTTTACACTGTCAATTAATTATAAAATTATCACATCTTTAAAATATTTAACTCCTATAATAACTAACTTACACATTGAATATTTTGTGGTTAGTTAATGGTATAAAATTTCATTGATAATATATCAAAGACTAAAGACTCAAGTTAGTCGTTGACAAAAATGAGGGTACACTTTTAATTCTAAAGAAAAAAGTCACTATTTAGTCCACGAGAATGATAAAATCGGGATACGTTAGTACCTCTGTTAGATCCCATCCACCAACATCCGTTAACTAGCTGAGATGTACTATTAGCCCACTCTTGTGATATTTCATCATGGAAATGTTAAATAATAAAATAATAAAATAAAAACTATTTAATGTTTAAATACCTTAATGCCCATAATGTTACTGTTCGAGTCCTTCCCTTTCTTCTTCCTCCATTACCATCTCAAATCCTTAACTCCACTGAAGGACCTTGTTGCTGGTTGACGTAGGTGACCCATAGTAGTCCCTCACGAATTGTATCGTGAGCAAAAGTAGTCCCTACGTACACCACTAGCTTATATAACCCTTACCAAGCACCATCATGCAACACAGACACACACACACAACCCACCCACCCACCCACACACCCACACCCACACACCAGAAATGGAACCTTTATGCAAGAGCACACTATGTACTTTCAGTTAATTAACTAACTTTTAATGAAAACCTATGTGTACATCAATGTATAAATGTTATACATCAATGTATACATCGACTGAATCTGGACTAACTTGATCAGTATGCAAAACAAGCTTCTGTAAATCGATTGCAGAATCGATGTATAAGGTGAAACAGAAGATAACACTTTTTGAAAGAAGCATACAATCGATTGATAAATCGATGCATAAGGCTAAACAGAAGCCAACACTTTTTGTAATATGCATCCAATCGATTAGTACATCGATGCATGTACAGAGCAGAAGTAAAGTCTTTTGAAAATGATAGAACAATCGATTGATACATTGATGCATAAGCCCAAACAGAGGCAAAGACTTTTGAAAATGATTATGCAATCGATTGACCAATCAATGTAAAGACTTCTGGCTGAGAATGCTTATGTTTCTCAAGAATACAATCGATGTACACATCTATGTATTGCTCAAGATCAAGAATTTCCAAGAAACCAATCGATTGAGCAATCAATGTATTCAGTTATAAAAATGGAAACTTTGTTTAATACATCGATTACACAATTGATTGACTGATAACTGAATTTTTCAAGAAAGTTTGTTTTGATCTTAACTGACTTCTGAAGTGTGCCCAACGGATCTATTTTGATATACTATTATATAAAGGCATGGGCAAACACTTTCTGAATAACAACTCATTCAATATTGAGATTAAACATGAAATTCATTGAGAGAGCTTTTCATTGAGAATAATTGAATATTTCTGTTAGAGCTTCAATTTGTAAATCTGATTTCTTAGAATCTGATTCAAAATCTTTTCTTACTGCAAAAGGAAGATTAGTGAGAAGGTGTTCTCTCTATGTAGATCAAGAGTAGAAGGGACTCTTGGTGGTTTGACAAGAGTAGAAGGGACTCTTGGGAATTGCAAGATTGCTTTGACTGAAAAGCTGTCAATTGGGTAGAAGGAACCTGGGAGTTAAAGCTTGTAAAGGATCTAGTAATTCATTTTGATTTAGTGTACAAAACTCATAGTAATTGTGGGGACTGGATGTAGGTTACCAGAGGAGGTAGCTGAACTAGGATAAAATCTCGGGGTGCATTTCTCTCTATCCCTTAACTCTCTTAATTGCTTTAAATTGATGAATGTAAGTTTAGGAAATTATTAAGGAATAATCTGTGAATGTTAAATATCTAAAATCAATCTCTTCATCTATCTTTCTTGTTAAAGAACAAAGTCTTGAATCAATTACTTTGGCAAAAACTTGTTTTGGTTAAGTTGGTTGACAAAACCTTTTCAAAAGTTTTAGAAAAGTTTCTGTTTTTGCATAAAGGGGAAAAGTTTTCAAAACTTATACATACTCAATTCAACCCCCCCCCCCCCCCCCCCCCCCCCCCCCCCCCTTCCCTCTCTTGAGTATTAAGAAGCCACAACCAACAAGCGGCATCAGAGCTCTCACTCTTGTGTAAAGCTTAACAGCTCAAGAGGATGGCTTCAAATGACATCTTGGGAGAAGGGGCTTCTCTAGCAAGACCCCCTGCATTCAATGGCACTACCTGTATGTATTGGAAAGAAAGGATGTTAATATTCCTTGAGGCAAGTGGTCTTGATGTATTCGATGCTGTTGAGAATGGTCCACACATCCCTCACACTCTTGATGCAAATGGCACCAAGACAAGTAAGCCTAGAGCTGAGTGGGATGATGAGGACAAGAAAAGAGTAGGTTATAATGCTAAAGCTAAAAATATTATAACTGCTGCTTTGAGTTATGATGAATTTTTCAGGGTATCTAACTGTAAGACATCAAAGCAAATGTGAGATACGCTGCAAATTACTCATGAAGGGACAAGTGATGTGAAGAGAGCAAGAATGAACTCACTCATGCATGAGTATGAACTCTTTCACATGAAGAAAGATGAAGACATCAATGATATGCAGAGGAGATTCACCCATATTGTGATTCAACTGAATGGACTTGGAAAGAGTATTTCAGATGAACAACAAATCAACAAAGTTATGAGATGCTTGACAAGAGAATGGCAGCCAAAGATCACTGCAATTGCTGAATCAAGAGAACATGAGCTGGACCTTCATAGGTTGAATGATCTTGAAGAGAATGAGAAAAAGAAGAAAGGCTTATCACTAAAAGCACAGATCTCCAAAGAAGTCCTTGATAGTGATGAAGATGAAGAAGTTGAGGAGGATGAAGATTCAGAAGAAGATATGGAACTGTTAGTCAAAAAATTCAAAAGGTTTCTCAAAAAGAAGAAAACCTTCAACAAAAAGCCCTCAAACTTCTTTTCCAAAAAGAATTTCTCAAAAGGTGAAAGTTCAAATTAAAATGTGAAATGCTATTGTCGCGACCGTCCCGTCCGGGCTCCGCGATGGAAAAGAAACAGAGGAGTCGCCACCAAATTTTATTTTAGGAAAAAAACTTGGAAAAACAAATAGTAAAGGAAACTGGTCTTTTTAAAAAAAATTAAGATTTGGGTTGGGGAGTCGGTTACGAGTAGGGAAGGTGTTAGCACCCTACACCGCCCGTCCGAAGACGGTATCTCAAGTTAATTGTGCATATTTTAATAACTTTTTAAAAATATTTAATTTACCCAAAAATAATATAAAAAAAAAGAAAATAAACACAAAAATTAGGAAAATTTAATTTTTTTAGCTTGACAGAATGATTAATTCCGCTCCTACGTATTCCCGGGTGCAATGGGAAATTCAAAGCTACGTAGTTCTTCTAGAAAATATTTGATTTGTTAGATTTTTTATTTTTATGAAAATATTTTTATTTTATTATTTTTGAAAGGATTTTATTTAAATGAAGAGATGGAAAATTTTTATTTTTGTTTTATTAAAAAAAGGGAAAGGGTTTTAGTGATTTTTTAGAACCAGACTCAAATACTCAACCCACCAAATGAGTCAACCCATTACCTTAGCCCATTAATCATTAGACTCAAAAAGACAAACAAAACCAAAATAAAGTTAAACCAATAAAAGAAAATGTTTAATAAAAGGGACTATTGAACCAGAAACTTCTTCTGGTACCACTCACGTAACAGCGACGGCGATGAAGCTGAGAGCAGTAATAGACGGCGGGCGTACGCAGCAGCGATTTCTGCAGTAACCAGTGGGCAAAGGAGGTGCGGCGGCTTCTGGGTTGGCTTCCGTCAACAGGCGATCCGCATGAACGGAGATGCAGATCTGAGCGGTGTTTTCCGATACGGCGGCTGAGAGGTGCTACGCGGCGATGGTAGCACGCTGCGTCACCTACGAAGGAGGCAGAGCAGCAACTACGTGGGAGCTACCACAACTAGCAGAGGCGCGGGATGGCGTAGCACGGAGGAGCGCGACTGCGATGGAGACACGGTACTGGGCGTGGCGCTCGCGGTTCTAGTGCTCGGAGGAGAAGGGACGACACGGCGGAGCTCACTGATTTGATGGAGCAATGTCGGAGCATGACAGTGAAGGGATTGTTTGATGGAGCAAGAATATGGAGGTGTGAGCAAAGAATGGAGATGGAGAGTTGATGGAAGTGTGAGCAATCAGAGATGAATGTGATTCAAAATGGCCTTTTTTATTTAAATATTCTCCTCTCCTTGGGTTCATGCTCTTTATTTATAGAAGAAAGGATAACAAAATTTCCTCATATGATATAACAAGATAACAAGATCATATTAGTATGTTTATCATGAAATCACAAATCATAATCATATTATTATCTGATTATACTATCTAATAGTAACAACAAGATCATTATCTCTTCCTATCTAAACTAGTTCTAATTTGAATCACCTTCTATCAAACAAACTGATTCTAACTAACTCACCATTATCCTTTTTATTTATTTTCTTTTTCTTTTATCATTTTTTTTATTTTTTATTTTATTTTTCTTGTTTATTCCTCTTTATTAATTGAATAAAAATAGACCGGACAAAATTGAGTGTTCACAGCTATGAATGTGGCTAACCTGGACATTACAAGAATGAATGTCCAAAGCTTCAAAAGAAGGACAAACACGATAACTATGATTCCAAAGACAAGGGAAAAAAAAAAAGCCAAGAAGAGCATACATAGCATGGGAGGAAAATGACATGGAATCCTCTGAAGAATCTGAGAAGGAAAAGGAAAATTTCTGCCTTATGACTAGTCATCACAGTGACAATGAAAATGAAGATGAGGTAAATGATCTTCCCCCTACGTATGATGAACTACAATATGCTTTTGATGAATTGCATAATGAATATCTGAAAATTGATAAGCAATTAATGTCATCTAGGAAAGTCATTCCCAAACAATGTAGTGATTATGCATCTCTTCAAATTAAGAATAAAGAATTAGAAGCTAAAAATAGTAGGCTAAGTGCATCTAGTTCTACATGCTCTAATTGCAATATTCTGGAAAAAGAGGTGGAAAAACTGAAAAGTACTCTATCAAAAAATTTACAATGGGAAGAGATAATCTAAATGCCATATTAGGACAACAAAAATTAGTATATGATAAAGTTAGAATAGGTTACCAACCAGCAATGCATGAAAAAGCTTTTAAGAAACTCTTTGTTGCAGCTAAGTCCTCTACTAGTCTTTTTGTTAAATGTTTCTATTGTGCAAGAAAAGGACACACTACTTCTATATGCTATTTTAGAAATCCTTCAAGGATGAGTATCAAACAAATATGGTTTCCTAAGGGAACTTATGTCATGACAAACACCAAAGGACCCAACAAAATTTGGGTACCTAAGACAAATGGTTAAAATCTGTTTTGTAGGTGTGTTTGAAGGCCAAAAGCTCAAGTTGGTATTTAGATAGTGGTTGCTCCAAACACATGACTGGAGACATCACAAAATTCACTTCTTTTACTTCCAAACAAGGTGGAAATGTAACATATGGTGACAACAACAAAGGAAGAATACTTGGTGTTGGCACTATTGGAAAAAGTCCAGCAACTCAAATTGAAGGAGTTCTCTATGTTGAAGGGCTCAAGCATAACCTTCTGAGCATAAGTCAACTTTGTGACACAGGGTATAAAGTAGACTTTAACTCAAACATGGGTATGATTGAATCTAGACATGATAAGAACATGAAGTTGATTGGAAATAGAGTGAATAACATCTATATGCTATAGATTTAGACAATTTATCTTCTAATGATGCATGTTGCTTAATTTCAAAAGAAGAAGAAAATTGGCTATGGCATAGGAGAATAGCTCATATTCACATGGATCACTTGAACGAATTGATTTCCAAAGAACTTGTAATTGGTTTACCTAAGAAGAAGTTTGTGAAAGATGGTTTTTGTGATGCTTGTCAAAAAGGAAAACAAGTGATAACTTCTTTCAAAGCTAAAAACATTGTTTCAACTAGTAGACCTTTACAATTGTTACATATGGATCTTTTTGGTCCTTCTAGAACAAAATGTTTTGGTGGAAATCTTTATGCTCTTGTGATTGTTGATGATTTTTCTAGATATACTTGGACATACTTCTTAGCACATAAAAATGAAGCTTTTTTGCTTTTAAGAAAATAGCCAAGCTTGTACAAAATGAGAAAGACATGAAAATTGTATCTATAAGGAGTGATCATGGAGGAGAATTCCAAAATGATGAATTTGACAATTTCTGTGATGAACATGGTATACAACACAATTTTTCAGTACCTAGAACTCCACAACAAAATGAAGTAGTTGAAAGGAAAAACAGATCTCTTGAGGAGATTGCTAGAACCATGTTGAATAACTCTAATGTGTCAAAATACTTTTGGGCAGATGTTGTTAGTACAGCTTGCTATTGACTAAATTGAGTCTTGATTAGACCAATATTGAAGAAAACTCCATATGAGTTGTATAAGGGTAGAAAACCAAATATTGCTCATTTTCATGTCTTTGGTTGTAAGTGTTTTGTGCTAAACAATGGCAAGGATAATCTAGGTAAATTTGATCCTAAAGCTGATGAAGGTATTTTCCTAGGCTATTCTTTATCTAGTAAAGGTTTTAGAGTTTACAATAGAAGAACTCAAACTATAGAAGAATCTGTACATGTTACATTTGATGAAACTAACCCCAAAAAGTTGGGAAATGATATTCTTGATGATGTTGCAGAAACTTTGGAAGAAACTCAACTTGAAGAAAAGCATGACAATACAAAAGTGGAAGGAGTTGTAGAGAATCCAGCAAAGGAACAATATGAGGAGCTACCTAAGGAGTGGAGAATTACAAGGAATCACCCTCTAGACAACATTATTGGTGAAATATCCAAAGGGGTAACTACTAGACACTCTTTAAGAAATGCATGTCACAACATGGCCTTTGTTTCTCAAATTGAACCGAAAACTATAGATGATGCAATAGTTGATGAAAATTGGATTATGGCAATGCAAGAAGAACTTAATCAGTTTGAGAGAAATAAAGTTTGGGAACTTGTTCCAAAACCCAAGAACAAACAAATAATTAGTACAAAATGGGTGTTTAGGAACAAACTTGATGAAAATGGCATCATAGTAAGGATTAAAGCTAGATTAGTAGCCAAAGGCTATCATCAAGAAGAAGGAATAGATTATGATGAGACTTATGCACATGTGGCAAGATTAGAAGCTGTTAGAATGTTGCTAGCATATGCATGTATCATGAATTTCAAATTATATCAAATGGATGTTAAAAATGCATTCCTAAATGGGTTTATACAAGAAGAAGTATATGTTGGTCAACCACCTGGTTTTGAAATGAATGAATTTCCTAATCATGTTTACAAACTCAACAAAGCCCTATATGGACTTAAACAAGCTCAAGATCTTGGTATGAAAGATTGAGTAACGTTTTTATTACAAAAAGGTTCTACTAGGGGCAAGGTTGATACAACATTTTTCACAAAAAGAAAAGCTCAAAATATACTACTTGTACAAATATATGTTGATGATATTATATTTGGTACTACTAATGATTCACTGTGTAAGGAATTTTATAAGTTGATGCAAAATGAGTTTGAGATATCCACGATGGGAGAACCTCACTTTCTTCCTGGGACTTCAAATCAAACAATGTGATGATGGGACTTTCATAAGCCAAGCAAAGTACTGCAAAGAACTATTGAAGAAGTTTGGCATGGAGAATACAAAGGAAATGGCAACTCCAACGAGTCCATCATGTTACTTGGACAAGGATGAAAAAGGTAAAACTGTAGACATATCCAAGTACAGAGGTATGATTGGTTCCTTACTTTACCTAACAGCTAGTAGGCCTGATATAATGTTTAGTGTTTGCATGTGTGCAAGATATCAATCCAACTGTAAGGAATCTCACTTAACAGCTGTTAAGAGAATCATGAAATATTTGCTAGGAACTAAAGAAATAGGTTTATGGTATGCAAAGGGTTCAACATGTAATCTAATAGGATACTCTGACTCTGACTTTGCTGGATTCAAGTTGTTTAGAAAGACTACTAGTGGAACCTGCCACTTACTAGGGAACTCACTAGTTTCCTAGTTTAGTAAGAAACAAACAAGTGTGGCTTTGTCAACTGCTGAAGCAAAATATATTGCAGCAGGTAATTGTTGTGCACAAATCCTTTGGATGAAACAACAACTCATTGACTATGGTGTTCTCCTAGAGAAAGTACCAATCAAATGTGACAACACTAGTGCTATAAATCTAACTAAGAATCCAATAATGCATTCTTGAACTAAACATATTTGAATAAGACATCATTTCATAAGGGATTATATACAAAGTAGAGATATAGTTATTGAATATGTTGATATATCTAAGCAATTAGCTGATATTTTCACTAAACCATTGGCTAAGGAAAGCTTCTATTACATAAGAATAGAATTGGGAATAATTGATCCAACCTATGCTTGATGTTTTGTATGATTGAATGCATGATTGTTTGGTAGTTGATCTTTGTGCATCGATTTAGCAATCGATTAGCTTAAGCTAAAACCAAAAACTCATAGCTAGTACACAAATTGTGATTTTATTATTGAACATATAAAGTAGGGTATGTTTGTCATCAATCAAAAAGGGGGAGTTTGTGGATAATGACCCTATTGTGTTTTGATTAATGACCAAACTAACTTGAATTACACTTTGATTCACTAACTACTTGCCAAGCTTAAATGTTTGTACAAGATATCATTAGGGCAAGGAAAAGGATGAAAAGGATAAAAGGAGAAAAAGAAGGATCATGAAGGAATGTTTGAAGATGAAGAAGCTCAAAGTTGAATCACAAGGCATATCAAGCAAAGATCACTAGATTTTTGATGTAAATAAATATTTAAGTTTCTCTTAGTGAATTAGCTCTCTTAAAAACAAATCAAAATGGTTTTCAAATTAAAATTGGACTTAAAAAGGATTAATTGAAAGTTCTGTACATCTATGTGTACATCTATATACTTTCAGTTAATTAACTAATTTTTAATGAAAACCTATGTGTACATCAATGTATAAATGTTTATACAACAATGTATACATCGATTGAATCTGGACTAACTTGATCAGTATGCAAAACAAGCTTCTATAAATCGATTGCAGAATCGATGTATAAGGTGAAACATAAGCTAACACTTTTTGAAAGAAGCATACAATCGATTGATAAATCGATGCATAAGGCTAAACAGAAGCCAACACTTTTTGTAATATGCATCCAATCGATTAGTACATTGATGCATACATAGAACAGAAGTAAAATCTTTTGAAAATGATAAAACAATCGATTGATACATCGATGCATAAGCCCAAACAGAGGCAAAGACTTTTGAAAATGATTATGCAATCGATTAACCAATCGATGTAAAGACTTCTAGGCTGAGAATGCTTATGTTTCTCAAGAACACAATCGATGTACACATCTATGTATTGCTCAAGATCAAGAATTTCCAAGAAACCAATCGATTGAGCAATCGATGTATTCAGTTATAAAAATGGAAACTTTGTTTAATATATTGATTACACATTCGATTGACTGATAACTGAATTTTTCAAGAAAGTTTGTTTTGATCTTAACTGACTTCTGAAGTGTGCCCAACGGATCTGTTTTGATATACTACTATATAAAAGGCATGAGTAAACACTCATTCAATGCTGAGATTAAATACGAAATTCATTGAGAGAGCTTTTCATTGAGAATACTTGAATATTTCTGTTAGAGCTTCAATTTGTAAATCTGATTTCTTTGAATCTGATTCAAAATCTTTTCTTACTACAAAAGGAAGATTAGAGAGAAGGTGTTCTCTCTGTGTAGATCAAGAGTAGAAGGGACTCTTGGTGGTTTGACAAGAGTAGAAGGGACTCTTGGGAATTGCAAGATTGCTTTGTCTGAAAAGTTGTCAATTGGGTAGAAGGAACCTGAGAGTTGAAACTTGTAAAGGATCTTGTAATAGATTTTGATTTAGTGGACAAACTTGCAGTAATTGTAGGGACTGGATGTAGGTTACCCGAGGAGGTAGCTGAACTAGGATAAAATCTCGGTTTGCATTTCTCTCTATCCCTTAACTCTTTTAATTGCTTTAAATTTATGAATGTAAGTTTAGGCAATTGTTAAGGAATAACATGTGAATGTTAAATATCTGAAATCAATCTCTTCATCTATCTTTCTTGTTAAAGAACAAAGTCGTGAATTAATTACTTAGGCAAAAACTTGTTTTGGTTAAGTTGGTTGACAAAACCTTTTCAAAAGTTTTAGAAAAGTTTCTGTTTTTGCATAAAGGGGAAAAGTTTTCAAAACTTATACATACTCAATTCAACCCCCTTCTTCTTGAGTATTAAGAAGCCACAACCAACAAGAATTCTCATCACAACTGCTATTGTGCTCTAACACACAGGCTCTCAAGAGATCCTCCAATGATTGAATCGTGCTCTCTGACTGTCCATCTGTTTGGGGATGATAAGCAGAACTCATCCTCAATTTCGTCCCCAAAGCAATGTGCAGATGTTTCCAAAATCTAGATATGAATCTAGGATCTCGATCTGAAACAATGCTCGATGGTACACCGTGCAATCTAACAACTTCTCTGATCTAGATCTGGGTCAACTTCTCCAAACCATGACTCTCACCAATAGGTAAGAAGTGAGCACACTTCGTCAACCTATCGATGATAACCCAAATTGAATCATGCCTCTTCGGAGTTCGTAGTAATCCAACCACAAAATCCATCGCTATACTATCCCACTTCCACTCTGGGATATCTAACGATTGCAACAAACCAACAGGTTTCTGATGCTCTATCTTAGCCTTTTGACAAATCAAGCAAGATAAAACATACTCTGCCACTTCCTTCTTCATCCTCGGCCACCAAAACATCTTCAAATCCTAATACATCTTCCTAGCTCCGGGGTGAAAACTCAACTTACTCTTATATGCCTCCTCCAAGATCATCTTCCTAAGCTCTATATCCTCTGTGACACATATCCTGTCTCTGAATCTCCACACACCATCTGAACCTCTACTGAACTCTGAAACCTTACCCTCATCTATATCTCTACTCACTTCTTGCAGATATTGATCATGAACCTGTTTATCCTTAATCTCTATCAAAAACTCACTGTTGATGGTAACCATGCCTAAGCATATTCTATCTTCAACCAACTCCATCCCCAGGTTCAGGTCCCTGAACTGGTCGATCAACTCTATCTCTTTAACTAACATCGCGGACACATGTAAAGATTTCTTACTTAAAGCATCCGCTACGACATTCGACTTTCCAGGATGATATTGAAGATCAAACTCATAATCCTTGATAAACTCCATCCATCTCTGCTGTCTTATATTCAACTCCTTCTGATCGAACAAATACTTCAAACTCTTATGGTCATTGTACACATTGAATTTAGCTCCACAAAGATAGTGTCGCCATATCTTCAATGAGAACACTATGGCTGCCAATTCCAGATCATGGGTCGGATAGTTCCTCTCATGAATTCTTAATTGTCGGGAAACATAAGCTACTACTCTTCCCTCTTGCATGAGCATACAACCCAAACCTTGGAATGACATATCACAATATACGTCAAATTATCCTAAAGGATCTGGTAAAGTTAACACTGGTGATGTGGTCAACCTATTCTTCAACTCTTGAAAACTCGTCTCATACTCATTTGACCAAACGAAAGTTGTACCTTTTCTCGTCAATTGCGTCATAGGCAACGCAATCTTCGAGAAACCTTCTATAAATCTCCTGTAATATCCAGCTAATCCCGGAAAACTTCTCACCTCACTCACTGACTTAGGTCTCTCCCACTTAAGTACTGCTTCAACTTTAGTCGGATCACTATTCCTTCTTTATTAATCACATGTCCTAAGAACTGAAATTCCTCCATCCAAAACTCACACTTGAAAAGCTAGCATACAACTGTCGATCCTTTAATACATGCAGCACTGCCTTCAGATGTTCATCATGCTCTTCCCGTGAACGGGAATAGATAAGGATATCATCTATGAACATAACCACAAACTTATCGAGGAATGGTCTAAAGATCATGTTTATGTAATCCATGAACACTCTTGGAGCATTAGTCACACCAGAAAGCATAACTTAGTACTCGTAGTCATAGAGTTCGTACCTCGTCCTGAAAGTTGTCTAGGGTATATCTTCCTTCTTCACTCTAA
Organism: Echinosophora koreensis; assembly: GCA_035048595.1. Classification (NCBI taxonomy): domain Eukaryota; kingdom Viridiplantae; phylum Streptophyta; class Magnoliopsida; order Fabales; family Fabaceae; genus Echinosophora; species Echinosophora koreensis. The sequence goes on from JAPCYP010000096.1 coordinate 1,669,023, forward strand.
TCTGATGATACCCCGACTATAAATCAATCTTAGAAAACACTGCATCTCCCTTCAACTGATCCATCAAATCATCTATCCTAGGCAACGGATACTTATTCTTGATCGTTACCTTGTTCAATTGCCTGTAATTCGTGCACAACATAGCACTTCATCCTTCTTCTTAACAAACAACACTAGTGCTCCCCACAGCGAAACATTGGGTCTAATGAATTCTTTCTTCAACATATCATTCAACTACTTCTTCAACTCAGCCAACTCCATAGGTGACATCTGATAAGGTGCTATTGAGATAGGTCTTGTCTCCGGTATGAGATCAAAGGTGAACTCTACTTCCTTCTCTGGTGGCAAACCCATAACATAGGGAGGGAAAACCTCAGGAAACTCTCTCACGATAGGCATAGAATCTATACTCAGAGTCTTCTTAGCTTCCACTGAGAAAAGCATCACGTACTGCCGAGAATCATCACTCCTCATAGATACTCATTCATTGGCAGATACTAAGCTAGGAGGCTCAAGAAATGATAAGGTCTTTCTAAAACAATCTAACACTACATGGTTAGCCAAAAGCCAATCCATGCAAAGGATCACGTCTATCTGCTGCATAGGCAAACAGATAAGGTCTACAAGAAATGTCCTATTCTCAACAACTATAGGATACTGTAAGCAAAAGGACATCGTAGTTAAGGAATCACTGGTAGGGGTAGAAACAGTAAGGGTATATGGTAACATGGAGATATGTAGCTGCAAATGATCTACACATTCATACGAAATAAATGAATGTGTAGCACCTAAGTCAAACAACACAGACGAGAGTCTACCGGATATCAAACACATACCCTGGATAAGATCTACAGATTGAGAGGATTCAGCTCCCCTCACAGTAAACACTCTCCCAATGGCCTGAGGTCTGGCCATCTACTGTCCTACTGCTGGAACTACTCTCCCAGCTCCACCTCTATAAGCACTGGCTCCTCTACCAGCAGCTACCGGCTGCTGCATACCCCTCTGTCTGCAATCACGAGCAAAATGATTTTGTTTACCACAATCGGAACAACTGGACCTCTCTCTGCAATCTCTGAGATAGTGCGGTACCCCGCATCTGAAACAAACTGGGCCTCTCTACTGCTGGCCCACTCCACCAACTGGTGCTGTAATAACTGCTGTTGGTGCAGATGTCTGAACAGTCTGCCCTGGTCTGGTATGCGGTCCCTGTCTCCACTGGGAACCACTGCCTCCTCTCCTCTAGGTCCCTGATCTAATAGGACCTCCACTCCTATACTGTCTCTGCTCATCCTCTCACCTCTGATCAATTCTCCTAATGGCACTACACCTCTCAACCAACTCAGGAAAACTGGGTATATTTAATGGCACTATACCGTAAACCCTCCTCGAATCTCCTACATTGCCAGTCCTCATCTGGAAATCTCTGATGAAACTCTGAAAACTACAGCAGGGCTTCAAACCGTGCTGTATAGTCACCAACAGTCATCTTACCCTGTCGCAAATAAACTCCCTCTCCTTCTCGCGTCGAACTAGACGCAGGAAGTACTTCTCTAAGAAGCACTCTCCGAATAACTGCTAGCAGATGATCCTACCCTCTGCCTCCAACAATCTCCTCTTCCCTCTCCATCATGCCTCTGCTCCACCAGTCAACATGAATGCATCATAAGTCATCTTCTGATCCTCTCTACAATACATAGTATCAAAGATCTTCTCCAGCTCTTGGATCCACCACTCTGCCCTCTCCTGGTCGTAATCACCTCTGAACTGTGGTGGGTTCCCTTTCAAGAAGGTAGCCATCCCTGCATCCTCAGCCTCTGTAGCTCTCCTCTGGTTCTGCTGCTCTCTAGTCATCTGCAGTGTCTGAGCATTCTACTGCGTCTGCTGTAGCATAGCTATGGTTAACTCCCGGATAGTCTGGAGATTCTTGGATGACTCTCCTCCACCTCCTGCTCCTCCTCCAGTATGAGAAGCCTCGCCGTTGCCACCTCCGGCAACTCTCTCTGTCGCTCTACCGCCACCTCGTCCCTATCGTCCTCTATCTCGAGCCATGATCCTGCAAAAGAAATCATCAGCTCACACTTATATGACATATAATATCACATAAAACAGGTATATAAATACTATATGCCATATAAATGTTATTTGTCGCGTCCAGACACTCTACCCAACTTCTAAACATAGTCATTATCTGATGTGGATTCAACTAAAATGGCTAGTACACCCCAACCTCACAGTCTGATCAGAATCAGACTGCTCTCATAACACCAAATGAGGCAACCTGATGTCCCATTAAAAACAAAAACCTAATTAACTAATCTTAATCGTTATATTAGCGTTAAGCGTATATATAGAAAACAGCGAATGAATAAAAATTCTAAATATAAAGAACAAAACATAAACATCACACCACATGCATATATATGATATCATACAAACGTATTGTACTGAAAGAAGGTACCCCAGCAGTAGGGTCCCAATAATACAACCGTCATATGAAAGAAAATACATCAAAAGACTAAAGAAAAGATAGTATCGCCAACACTCCACATCCCGCCCCTCTCGAAATACATCAAAATTGGGCTCACACTCACCACCTAGATATATATACATAAAGCATGCACTAGCCAAATCTAGTGTGGATGGCTAGTAGTACCCTGATTCTCCCTGCGTGCTCCTCGATGTCTCCGTTGTGGTGGTGGTCCTGACTCCTCTGCTGCTACTGGAAGTACTCCCTCGTGGACGACGCTAAAATCGTTGTCGGTAAAGAGCACTATGACGAGCAACAACAGGATGTATCTTTGGAGCGGGATCTACATCTGGAATGACCATGTTTGAGCCTTGAGCTACCCATGGATACATCGGTGGCATAGGCGGCAAAGGTAACATAGTTGCTGGAAAGAAGATGGGAAATGGAAAAGACTGGCCGAGACAAAAAGTCCTGACAAATCCAAAGTGTAGCCCACCTCCCATCTGGGCATAAACAGAAACTGGACCTATATAAACCATAAAGCGAGTGACTGGGTCCACTAGCCTCCCTTTTTCATCCAAGTACTAGAACTCAAGGGTCCCCATGAGCAGGATCTTTGGAGGGCTGGTCATCCAAGGGTGATCGAGGTGCACATCCTGGATGACTAAGTCTGCTCCCGAAACTATAGGATAACACATACATAGAAAGAAAAAGGGATATAAGAAACGTGCTATCATCATAAGCGGAAAAGGGATGCATAGCATATATACAATAATAGCACACAAACATACATCATATATAACATTTAATAACAACAATCATCCTCGAACAAGTTATCATTCTCTACCCTTCGCGCTCATGCAACTGATCATATATGCTGACGTGGCCACCACACATTCCTCGTCTGATTAGGGATATTAGTCAATCGTCCAAGCGGCTCATTCCTAAACGCCGGTGCACACCCCCATTCCCATTATGCAAAGCAATGACACTATAGCTGCACAGTATACGTCGGTGCACACCCCAATTCTCAAGAGGGTGCTCATGCAAAAGCTGCACAATATAAATATGGGTCGGCTCAGCAAGGACTACGAGAATATCACGGTAGTCTTCCTCGAACCTCATCGTTCTCAGGGCACTCAGTCGTGACTCTGGTATCCGTAATCGGATACTCTGACCTCGTGTATTCCACCCACACGGCTATGATCAACACAATGCATCTACATGAGTGTCGCCGACTCGTATCGGGTCATAACCTAGTGCCTCAACCTCTCATTACCACCTCGTATAATAACTCAAGTCACATCATAGCCTCAATCTCATCATAAATAAAATATTAATTAATTAATTAGGTTAGGCACGACTAAGTCATGCGTCATACGCTCCCCAACATGCATCACTCCAAAATATCATATATCAATGCCTATGAACCAACTAAGCATGTTTATGGCAAACAAATCATATTACCACACCAAGCAAGCATGTTAAAAATAATAAAATATTTAAATAGAAATAATTAACCAAAAATAGCATGTTAATCCAAACAACACACAGCAAGCAACTCCATAGACAAAATCATGCAACCTCGAATATCTCAATTTAACCTAACAGCGATAAACCTATAATCTCCATATCATCATTGGTACCACTAGGTAGTCGCCAATGTGATATTGACATTGTCAATTATTCGCCCACTAGTAGGGTTTAGGTCGCCCTACACCATTATTGTAAAATATACTACCTAGTCATTTCCGATGATAGGTGGCTTCTTTCTCCCACCTGAAGTGTCTTAGGCTAGCTCCGAAGCAACGAAATGAGCGCTACGCACACCTACTCAAATCTGCCACGCCCGGTTCTCCTAGCTCCGGGGCTCCAAAACTTAACCTGAATATATCATTGTGAAGCATACGTCACAGATAACCCTAATCTGAAAACGAAATTCGAAACCGATAAACGAATAGGAAGATAACCTCAATACCGTCGCCGATGGCATTTCGGCATAACAAGGACATAGGTTTACCTTAGCCTAGATGAGAAAAGAAAGCTAGGGTTAAGAAGATATCGTTACGTCTTTTACATCTTATATTTTTTTTTCCCAAATTACCCTGCCCATGCTCGAGCGTGGGGACTGCCATGCTCGAGCGCCAGTTTGCCCACTTTTGAGCGTGGGACTTCCTTCCAGATTGGGTCACCGCCCCCACCATCCACGTGTCCAATTCCAAATTGACCAGCCACGCTCGAGCGCACAAAGCGCCACGCTCTAGCGAGCCAGTGCTCAAGAGCAAGCATAGCCATGCTTGAGCGTGCTATGTTGGACAGAAACCCTAGTTTCTATTCTCGTTCATTTCGAAGCCGATTGATCGCATACTTTCCATGCAAGTTTGCCGATGCCTAAACATGCATATTTGACATACAATCAAGGTCTTTAAACATAGTCTTAAACGTATAAACAAAGCCTTAAAAACACGGATGTGACAAGTTTTGAGAAGCAACCTCGTATCAATGATGAAGATGGATGTGCCAATTTCTAATGCATTTTTTTTTTGCTGTCTGATGCATTGTTTGTACTCCACTGCATGTTTGATGCAATGTTTCCTAGTATTGTTTGCTCACTTGCATGACGGCACTCAGGTGCATGTTTTCGGTGCATAATGTTAATTTTTATTTCTGGTACACATATGGTGCATATGTTTTTTGTTCCTGGTTATTTGGTGCATGATGGTGTGTGCTATTACATATATATTTTTGGGAGGTGTGTGCTTTTGAATTTCTAGTGCCTGCTGTTGCATTAATTTTTTTGAGTGGTGTATATTGTTGCATAATGGTGCCATTTCAAATGTGTGCTCTTGCCTGATGGTGCCTACGGTAACATTTTTGGCATTTAGAGATTTAAATATCAATTATTTTTTTTTAATAATTTCCATGTTGGAATATAATAAGAGTGGGTTAACAGTGCACCTTAACTAGTTAACAATACACCTCAACTTGTAATCAGAATTTGGTGGATGATATTCAACGGAGGGACCAACGTATCCATGTTTTGTCATTTCTGGAAATTAAATGACGACTTTTTTTTGGGATTAAAAGTGTATCATTATTTTTTGTTAGATACTAATTTGGGGGAACAATGGATTTTTTTATTTTGGTCTTGTATCTTATGCTCTGTATTTCATATTAGTCCTTTCTGTCAATTCATTCCTGACGACATCAGTTTTAGAACTAACATGAAGACATGACACAATGTATAAGATCAAAATGCAAAAAATAAAACATAGACCCAAAGTGGTCCCTCAAATTTTTCAAGTAGGACAGTTTGGTCCCTGGAAAAAAAAGGACAATTTGGTCCCCCAAATTTCAAAACGAGGGACAATTTGGTCCTTACGGAGGGACCGCATCATCCCCCATTATGAAATTTAGGTGACCAAATTGTCTCCCGTTTTGAAATTCGGGAGATCAAATTGTCTTTTTTTTTTTTTTTAGGGACCAAACTATTCTACTAGAAAAATTTGAGGGACAACTCTGGGTGTTTACTCTATAAAATAAAATAAAAAACATATAACAACCTATTTTGCCTTCAACTTACGAATGCACGTTGCTTCTATCAATTACGGTTTCCTACACATCCAGATCCGTTCCGGCACTTTCATGTTTGGTTCAGGAGGGGAGGGGAGGGGAGGGGAGGGGTTTTAACTAGCTATTGTGTTTGGTTGGGAGGAGGGGAGGGGAGGGGAGGCAACACTTTCATCTTTGGTTCAGGAGGGGAGGGGAGAGATTTTAAAACAAATTTACTCTTAAACCCTTATAATTATTTATTTTAAAATACATAAATAGGGATATTTTAGTCAATACATATATTATGTTTTAAAATCCCTCCCCTCCCCTCCCCTCCCCTCCAAATCCCTCCCCTCCTCTCCCCTCCCCTCCCCTCTTAAAATTGAACCAAATACACAAGTTTTAAAAAAATCCCTCCCCTTTCCTCCAAACCCCTTCAACCAAACACTATGTTGTGGTTTCCCAAACCTAACACATTCAACAAATGGACCAAATTCACTCAAATCTTCCTCTTCCCAGTTCCAATTCCAATTCCAAACACCAGAAGCGCAACAGAGAGACCCCTCAAAAGAACAATAAGAATAATAAGAAAAATCCAATCATCAACGGCACCAATCCAAACATGGCAGAGCACCTTGCTTCCATTTTCGGCACCGAGAAGGACCGCGTGAACTGCCCATTCTACTTCAAGATCGGCGCGTGTCGTCACGGCGACAGGTGCTCGCGTCTCCACAACCGCCCAACCATCTCCCCGACACTCCTTCTCTCCAACATGTACCAACGTCCCGACATGATAACTCCAGGCGTGGACCCACAGGGCAACCCCATCGACCCACGCAAGATCCAACAGCACTTCGAGGACTTCTACGAAGACATCTTCGAAGAGCTCTCCAAATTCGGCGAGATCGAAACCCTCAATGTCTGCGACAACCTCGCCGACCACATGATCGGCAACGTCTACGTCCAGTTCCGCGAGGAGGACCAGGCCGCCGCCGCCTTGGGAGCCCTGCAGGGAAGATTCTACTCCGGCAGACCGATCATCGCCGATTTCTCTCCAGTCACTGATTTTCGCGAGGCCACGTGCAGGCAGTTTGAGGAGAATAGCTGCAACCGCGGCGGGTATTGCAATTTCATGCATGTGAAATTGATTGGGAGGGAGCTGAGGAGGAGGCTTTTCGGTCGGTACCGCGGGTATAGGGTTAGCCGGAGCAGGAGCCGGAGCCGGAGCATGAGCCCACCGCGCCATAAGAGGGATAGGGATTTCGAGAAGCGCGAAAGGGAAAGGGATTATCGTGGAAATGGAAGAAGTAGTACTAGTAGGGACAGGTATGATCGAGACAGGGATAGGGATAGAGAAAGGGATGGTGGTAGAAGAAGGCATAGCCCGGTGAGGGAAGGGAGCGAGGAACGGCGAGCTAGGATCGAGCAATGGAACAGGGAGAGAGAGGAGAAGCTGTGATGTTGTGCTGTGCCCTAACATTATTTTTTTACTTGTACCTCACGGTAATAATTTTCTTAGGCTTTTAATTTATAATATGATATATCTGTCTTTTGTGGTAACATTATAGAGGTTTTGTTATGGTGGTTGTGTATGTTTCTTGAGTTAGTTGAATCGGGATTTATGCTGTAGTAAAACCATGTATGTTTGTTTGATGTTTTCATAATCCATTTTCGTTTGAACATATGAGTATATAAATTGGGTGCTAACTGTTGGAATACCAATATCCTAGCTTGTGGATGGTTATGCTGAATTTTAGTTGGTTTTATCATAGCTACTTTTGTAAGACGAGCAATTGGCTTGCCCACTAATTGGGGAAGGGAATGGTGAGCTTTATGTGCTGGTTAGTATACACTGTTATGAAGAAAACTACCTGCAGTTAGGAGATTAGGAAGCTCGGAATTGAAATTCATAAAGTCAGGATTAATGTTCTATTCTACTGTGTTCTTCGCCAGAATTTTGATAGTTAGCTTTTCCTGAGATTTTGGTCATGAATGGGAATTAGTTAGTTCTTTTCTGGTAACGATCTCATATTTGATGTTGTGTTTATAGCCATAATCAAAGGTCATAGTGAAATCAGTTCTGTTGATTGTATATTTAGTTTTATAGTTTGGTCTATTTCTAGGTTTGGGTTACATAGCAAAGGTTTTCCAAAATAAGATGCATTTGGTGGCATTCATTTTATGGAATTTCTGTTTCCAGAATATTAGTTGATGCCGGCCTCATTGATAAAATTTGAGTACTGAGCTGCTGCGCTGCCTAGTTTCTTATTTTATTTTGTTGTTGCATTTGGTTTGCACTTTGAAGTTACACTGTTAGAACATTTGGCCACTTGGGAGTTAGCTCCAGAACCAACAGTTACTGTTTTCTTAGTTGTTATTACTTAATAGTGAGCTATAGCGACCACTGTATCGTTTAGCAATGTGGTATCCCCTCTTATGCTACATGCTTAGCATGGGAGATTTTCAAATGATGTGTGGATAGCGCAGCTATCTCTGCTCAAGGGCTGTGGCAAAATAGAGTCTGTGATGACACTAAACTCCCCTCAAATTTCATTCATTGATACTGTTCGGTTTGCTGACAGCCTCTGGGTTTTGCTTGTAGTGGTTTCTAAGTTCTGATTTCTCTAATTTTCTCCTGTCCTCCCTATGTTTTCTCTTATTATATTATATATTGTTCTGCCATGCCTGTTTGGATTGGGGTAATTTAAATGCTCTGCATCTGCAGTTGAAACTCGAAACTCTTTCGCAGTGCCTCTTTGTATGATACTGCAACCCTCTTTTCTGCATCTCTGTTCTGGTCATTTTGGTGTGGGCTATAATTCTTTCTGTTTGCTTTTCTTCCTGAGCAATATGTTGATTTTTCTGCTATATCCCAGTTTTCATGTATCAAGTAAATAAGTGATATGGGTGATTGCTTTGCTTCTCTTTTAATATGCCATCTGCCACTAGGTTGGATATTCTTGCTAATTATTTTTAGGTTTAATTTTCTCTTTCTTTTCATGCTAAGACTAAGAGGACCAAAACATACTCATCTTCCTGTGATGCTGTCATATGTGGTGTTCTGTTTTTCCCTCTTCTACCTCTCTTCTTCTCAGTTCCTCAGTTTTTTCGTATTTCGAATGCTGCTTTTAATTGTCAGGGTTTTTTTTCTTCCGAAAATGGAACTCTATATTTTTATTTTTGAATAGTATTGAGTAGCGTTATATTTTTATGTAATGTGTCACATATTTCTAAAAGGGCTGCAGTTTGCTATGTGCCATTTGATATAGCTCTGCAAGCTGCTAGTGCCAATTGCTACAAGTACGCTATTCACTAGTGCCATTTGCTACAAGTACGCGATTCACTGTGAAACACTATGAATGTTTTTCTTTTAAACAACTAGCAGGTGATCTGTTTCTTCTTCTTGCTTGTGATCTTTATTTTATCTTTTTATTCCCTTTTGTTCAGCTGTGTGATATAAGAAGTTTAAGTGTATGTCTCCTCTCCTCATGTTCAGCTAGGGGGATTGGTTGTGCAACTGGTGTTCTTGGGATGGTAGGAATTGCAATTCAAAGATTATCGAGGTTGGGGTTGAGTTGCCTCATGTAAGACAACATGTTTCTCTTATTAGTTGTTATTAATTTTTTTTTCAACATTTGATATTTGCATGTGAGATTGGAATCCTTATCTTCACTTGCCAATTCAGGCAGGTCCATGTATGAAATTGTAACTTGCTTTCTTTGTTGTCTTTTCAGCACTATAGGTATATAAAAGCATCTTTCAGGGAAATGTTTTTGATGAATCCAAGTGCTAAATACTTGTGCAAATGAGACAACTAAGATGGGCAACTTCTGGTTTGTCTATCCCCTTGGGATTTCTGTCACTTAGGCTTTGTTTGTGAGTCTTATTTAGGAGGGGAAGTAAAGGAAATGGAAGGTTTATGGGAATCTCTCCCTTGTTTGTGAGTGTAAAAAATTGGAGGGGAAATTTTTGAGATTTTAGAAAACCCCCCAAACCCCTCCTCACCTCAATTTTTTGGTTACCCCAATTTGGGGTTTTTGAGGGGTTTACCCCAATTTTTAGAGGAAAAGGAATAATTTTTTTTTTTTGGCATTAATATTGATTTTTTTTGAAAGGTGCATTAATATTATTTAAAAAATATTACTTATGTTAATTTTCTAAAATAAAGGTAAAATTGTAAAAGTATGTTATAAACCCTCCATTTACTTCTCCTCATACAATATGCACTCACAAATAAGGTGAGGGATAATACTCTCATTCCCCCCCTCCCTCCTTTCCTTCCCTTTTGATCTCCTCCCTTTCCTTTCCCTCCAAACTCACAAACAAAGCCTTAGGTTATAGTGGTGTTTGGGCTCCCCAGATTCTTAAGCCGACAATGGCTTAGAGCCCGTTTGGATGGGCTTTTTTTTTTCCTTGAAAAAAGCACTTATTTTTTAAATAAAAGTGTTTTTGAAAAAAATATAGGTGTTTGGATGGGCTTTTGAAAAAAAGCAAAAGTAGTAAAAAAAAACACATTTTTGGGTTTTTTTAAGAAGTTACAATTCCTAGCTTCTAAAAAAAAGAAATAAGAGAAGAGAGAGTGAAGATCATTAATGTTTTATTGGACAATAATGTCCCTATAATAAATCTCTCAAAAGCCTTTTTTTATAAAGTCCTTCCAAATGCAAAAATAGCTTCTGTTTCTAATAATAGCATCTGCTTATACTTTTATATCATAGAAGCACTTTTTAAAAAGCTCATCCAAACGGTCTTTACTGTCAACTTATGATACTCCAATTTGTTTAGGTAGTCGAGCTAGGCAGTGTCCAACAAAAGTATCATCTTAAGAAAAACCAGTTGTTCTTTACTCTTCAGTTAGGAAGGAATAAGGATGATCATCATAAAATAATATACGATCTAGCAGTTTAGGTGCCTGAAACCCAAGATGATGCCGGAGTGGTGTGCTGAGCAGTACTATATTCCCAGTTTCTGTTAGGCTGCCAATGGTAAAAACTGAAATTTCTCTCGCATTACCATGTTTGAGTATCAAATCCCTATAATAGATAGTTACCCGACAACATCAACTGCAGTTGATTAAGTTTGGTAATCGTGTGATTGGTCCATAGAATTGTGGATCTTACTGTAGTGGTTCTTTGAAGTCTTAAGTGGGTCTTAGTGAATGATTACGTTGCCAAGACAGTTTGAAGAGAAGTCAGGAATTGTTGCACCAAGATTAAAGCAAGGGTTTGAATTGCCTTATGTAAGACAACATGTTTTTCTTATTAGTTATTATTATTATTATTATTTAAACATTTGACATTTACATGTGAGATTGAAATCCTTATCTTCGCATGCCAATTCAGGCAGGTCTACCTGTAAATTTTATAACATGCTTTCTTTGTTGTCTTTTCAGCACTATAGGTATATAAAAGCATATTTCAGAGAGATGTTTTGGATGAATCCAAGTGCTAAATATTGCTCAACCTAGACAACTAAGTTGGGTAACTTCTGGTTTGTTTATCGTCCTAGGATTTTTGCCACTTAGGTTACATTAGCTTCAATATTTTCTTAACGTGGAACTCATAACATTGTCACCCCCTTTAAAACTCAATGTCTATGGTGGCTTTTCCCTGTGAACACCGACTCGGTGGTAGTCTTTTGCCCTTCGATGGTTTCACTCATCTATTGGTATTCGCATTATTGTACCTTAATCAAACCTATAGGTAGCCTTTTTTGTAGTCCAACTCTCAATGAAAACACCACTTGCTATGACTTGAGCTTATGAGAAGAGTCCAACCCAAAAAGTTGCTAGTCTATTAGATGAGAGAATCTCATGGCTTAAGTACCACATTGAGTATAGTGGAGTTCGGGCTCCCCAAATTTTAGGCTGACAATGGCTTAGTCTCTACTATCAATCAACTTATGCTACTCCAATTTGATTAGGTAATCTAGCTAGGCAGTGTTTTTGTGGGCTTGTCTAACAAAAGTATCATCTTAAGAAAAACCAGTTGTTCTTCACTCTTCAGTTAGGAAGGAATAAGGATGATCATCACCTAAAATTTCTAGCACTTTAGGTGCCTGAAACCCAAGAAGACGCCAGCTTGTGGTACTGAGCAATATTATGCTTTAAGTTTCTGTTAGGCTTCCAATGGTAACAACTGAGATTTCTGTCTGAACAGTAACAGCTGGGTATTAAATATGTATAATGGATAATTGTCCGACATCAACTGCAGTTGATTAAATTCTGTAATCACCTGAAAGGTCCATAGAATTGTGGATCTTTCTTTCTTTCTTTTTTTTGATAGAAGAATTGTAGATCTTACTGTGGTGATTCTTTGAAGTAGGTCTGAATGAATGATTACGTTGCCAAGACAGTTGAAGAGAAGTCATGAAGCACCAAAATGAAAGCAAACCTGGTCTTTCTGTCTTTTACTCTGAAATTTATACATATGTTGAGTTGCCGTGTTCAACAAAAGGGATAATGTAATTCAGAAAAGAACACATGATCTTGTTAATACGTAAGTGTTTGGGGTTGATATTATTTTCTTCATCCTTTTTTATTTTGTAGTGATGCATGTTGGTATAAAATATTATAATTAAGCGTCGATATACGTATATGAGTGAAACTTAATTCTTCATATCAAACTTGTGAACTGTGATGGGTCTAAATATGAAATGTACTGAATATATGTTAGGTACCTTCTTTTAGGAAGATGAAGATCCTAACTATGGAGAAAACCTCTCCTAAACCAAAACAGAAAAAAGAAGAGAGATAGGGAAAGAATGGTACAAATGTACCCCAAAGGAGCACTCTCCTTTCACAACTAAACCACTGTTTAGTTCACACAAAATATAATCTTCATTCATATCTTGAAAATACAGAATGGCCTCTTATTTATAGGCCTAACAACCCCTATCAATACTCCTAACAACCAGCTTATCAAAACTAACAAACCCCTAATAGCTAACAACAACTTCTAACAAAGCTAACTGAATATCCTAATCTAATAATAGTCATTACTAACTAACTCCCTAATCTACTAACAAACCCTTATATTAATCTTTATTACTTATTGGACTGGGCCCTAACAATACTGCCCTCCTGAAAAACAACCTTGTCCTCAAGGTTGAAGCATCCACCGGGGTCCCACAACTTGAAGCATGATGACCAAACTATGCATGAAACAGAGAAATTCCCTCCGGGATCAAAAGTTCTGTTTTTGGTGGCATTTTTGGCCAAAAAATAGAGTTTCTTTGCTGCTATGTAAGTGCTACACAAAAACACCTTCTTTGTTCCAATGCATGAAGGGCCTCCTTCCATTAAAAAATTCATTACTCTTTTCTGATGTCCTTCCATCGTCGTTTCCACCATATCCGAGTTATGGAAACCTGTAACAGTTGCTGCATCTTTACCTTCGATTTCCCCTTTGCTCTCCTTCACCAATGAGTCATCCTCTGTTTCTGGTTTTGTCTCAGGATTTACCTGCACCTTCTTTGACGGCAAATTGGGCAATGCCACCTTTGCTGCCCAAAAGCTTGGTTCTTTATTGCCCCAAGAACTAGGTTCTTGCACCTCAACCCCCTCATCAGTATCACCGCTCTCAGCCTCCTCCTCAGCAGACTTCTCATTCTTGTTAATCGAAGAATTTCCCCCCACAACTGAGGACGTTTTCTTAGTTTTCATCTTCAACAGAAATTCTTTATTGAATCTTGAACCCAGCATCTCCACCAGTAGTTCTTTTATGTAATCCATGTCAGTTTTCAACTCCGCCAACTTCACTCCTTGTTCACTGGCCAACTTCTCCAATGTAGCCACTCGACTTTCCATTGTGAAACACGATCCGGCAGGTCGGACCAATTTGTTAGGAACCTTCTTTCCAAGATAAGGAAAAATAGAACCTAACTATAGTATAACAACCCACAGTTGGGAGAAGAAAGGCTAAAAGAACTTCCTTCTTGAAGATTGAATGCAAAACAGTAAAAAGGAACAAGGTATACAAGTATACCCCCAAAGGAGCACTCTCCTTTCACACTAAGCCTTTGCTCAGTTCTACAAACTAACAAATCTGAATATCCTTTCCCTTGCTCTCTTCCCCTATTTATAGGGTTGAATCCTCTAACTAACTAACTGTCTCAACACATGCTAACCACCTAACTATTATATTTCTTATTATTCCTAATTGGGTTGGGCCCTAACAATTGTTAGGAACCTTCTTTCCAAGATAAGGAAAAATAGAACCTAACTATAGTATAACAACCCACAGTTGGGAGAAGAAAGGCTAAAAGAACTTCCTTCTTGAAGATTGAATGCAAAACAGTAAAAAGGAACAAGGTATACAAGTATACCCCCAAAGGAGCACTCTCCTTTCACACTAAGCCTTTGCTCAGTTCTACAAACTAACAAATCTGAATATCCTTTCCCTTGCTCTCTTCCCCTATTTATAGGGTTGAATCCTCTAACTAACTAACTGTCTCAACACATGCTAACCACCTAACTATTATATTTCTTATTATTCCTAATTGGGTTGGGCCCTAACAATACTACCCTCCCATGAAACAACCTTGTCCTCAAGGTTGGAAGCTCTTTCCTCTACCTTCCTCCACTTAGAATGATGTTAGTTTGCTTGAGGACCAAATAGGAAATAGCTTTTATTTCCATATTGCTGTTGATTTGTAAATTGATTTGGGCTTGGCCCACTTGCTCAGAAAATGACCTCATCACTTGACAATATTTCAGATTCACATTTCTTTCTTGATGAGACCCATGACTGAACCCAATTTGGGCCTGGCCCATTAGGTAAAAATTTGAACCCAATTTTCTGAATCCCATCACTGCCTCCTTTTCCCTTACGCACATATTGTCAACTAATGTGAGAATATTCACAACCAGCAGCGTCAGTTCCGACAATGGCGGCTCCAGAAGCGGCGGTTCTTGCCGTGGCGGGTCAGGCTGCTCCAGAGGTGGCAGCGGCAGTGTTCCATCCGGACTCCTCCCAAACATCTCTCTCTCTTCCTCCACGATAACTTCAAGAAGCCGTTCTTTGGTGCGGACCCTTGGCGGCACGGCTGGAAACGAACCATCCACTGCTGCTTGTGAGGTCGCCCTAGCATGTGGGTTCAAGTCAGGCGGTTCCGGTGCCTTTTCCGGTGGCCACGAGTCTGGTGGTTCCGGCGGCGACGGCGGAAGAGTAAGATTTCTGCAAACCTTCATCCCTCTGGCCCTCCAACTATACCATAACCTCTTCTTGTCCAATGGTCGCAATTTGCCCACCCAATCTGGCAGTGCAGGCAGCGGTCTAGGCATCTTCACCGTCAATATGTCACCAAAGAACAACCCAGGCAGCGATGGTTGCCACTCCTTTGAGACGATCCTTTTCTGGAATGTTCCCATTTTCACCACCACCGAGTCTGAATTTTGGAAGTAGGGAAGCATAGTTGCATCTCCCCCTGCTACTTCCACCTTTGGGTTAGCCTCTGGTTCTGGTTTTGTCTCCAGATTTGCCAGCACCTCCTCCGACAGCAAATTGGGCAATGCCACCTCTGCTGCCCAAAAACCTGGTTCTTTATGGCCCCAAGAACAAGGTTCTTGCACCTCAACCTCCTCCTCAGTGGGCTTCCCATTCTTTTTAACCAAAGAATTTTCCCCCACAACAGAGGACAACAATTTTTTATTGAATCTTGGACCTAGCACTTCCACCATCAATTCTTTTATGTAAACCATGTCAGCTTTCAACTCCGCCAATTTCAATCCTTGTTCGCTGGCCATCTTCTCCAAAGTAGCCACCCGATTCTCCATCGTAGCCATATTCTCCATCTCGAAAAATATCCGGCAGGTCGGACCAATTTGTTAGGTACCTTCTTTTAGGAAGATGAAGATCCTAACTATGGAGAAAACCTCTCCTAAACCAAAACAGAAAAAAGAAGAGAGATAGGGAAAGAATGGTACAAATGTACCCCAAAGGAGCACTCTCCTTTCACAACTAAACCACTGTTTAGTTCACACAAAATATAATCTTCATTCATATCTTGAAAATACAGAATGGCCTCTTATTTATAGGCCTAACAACCCCTATCAATACTCCTAACAACCAGCTTATCAAAACTAACAAACCCCTAACAGCTAACAACAACTTCTAACAAAGCTAACTGAATATCCTAATCTAATAATAGTCATTACTAACTAACTCCCTAATCTACTAACAAACCCTTATATTAATCTTTATTACTTATTGGACTGGGCCCTAACAATATAGATGTATTATTGAACTGCACTAAGATAGCTCAACTCCCAGAGTAGTAGCTGGAAGGAATTACAAGTCTACAAGATGATAAGGGAAATAGATATACCTTTTATTTTTTAGCAAAAAGATTGACGTGCAAAAGCATCATTGCAAGGGGAGACATCTCAACTAGGTTGGCACCTCAATTTCCATCTATCATTTGGGGCACCTCAATAGTATTATTCAAAAATAAAGGAAAGAATGAATACAAGAATACCATGGTGGGACTAGACCAAAACCCATGAGAACAAAAGACTATTTAATCCTATAAAAAGGCAAACTAAATCTATTACGGTTAAAGCCATCAATAATAAAACATGGGGCATCATCCCACCAAGTAAAACAATGATTACTAATTCCATGTCCAGCTAGCCTATCTACACAAGAATTCCCCTTTCTAAATATATGAGAAACAAAGAATTGCATCTTCTTAATCAAGTGAATACAATTCCTCTAACTATTCCTTAAACTCCAAGGAACCAAAACTATAGATTTGAATGTTGCCACCACAAGAGAGGAGTCGATTTCAATCTAACATCTCCTTCACACATATTCTATGCGGTCTCTGACTCTTGTAGTTCACCAAAATAGTGTAAGGAATAAAAATTGGAAAAATATTGTTTTTGTGTGATAAAAAGGAAGAATGTTGTCGATGTCTATTTTATTGGAGAAATGATTTTTTTAACACAAAAATGAGACAACAATTTTCGACAAGAATTTGGATGGTTAACGCAGTGCAAATTGTGACACCCTACTCCCAAGTCATCACATGGTTACCCGTTTGCGGAAAATAAGATTTAATTTGCTGGTTGTTTTCGGAAAATATTAATTTCTTAACGTTTATCTCATCAAAATATGGTGATAAAAATTTTTCTTTTAACTCCATAACAACAACATAAGCATAAACACACTTAAATATATAAGCATATGCAGAAGTCATACAACTATACTGCCTCGTAAGTTTCACACTTAGGTCTTTATCAACTTAGTTCATTTCAACACATGACATCACATAAAAAGAACCTAAGCTGGTCGTAACTAACAGACAGTTATTGAGAATACCCTTATGGTCATTCCCACTAACGAATACTTCTCCAAGCATCTAGGAGTTAAGTCCTCGAGGGACTTAGTGAATCCCTCAGCTTCGTCCATACTAGTATACCAAAGGAATACGGTAGACTAGAGTAAACCTGTTGTATATTTGTAAGGGTGAGATGCCAATATATGGATTTAACACAATAAAAGCGTGACTCACAAAACAACATATACACACATACAATTATAGCAGCATACATTCTCATAAGTAAACAAGTACTTTATCAATGGGTTTCATACCCCAAACATCAACGTTTGAAAACTATGCATGAACATTTCAATAAATGTCTCTACATTTCGCTAAATCTCTGGAGATCCCCAACAACGTGTAAATAAGCTGATCAGGCTCGATTACCAGGTATATTAGGCACAACGTGTTTACCATAGCACACTGTCCACTCAAGGCACAGTGATCAACGTATATGGTTACCATAGCACACTGTCCAACACAAGGCATAGTGATCAATGTATATGGTTTTTCATTGTCCATCAAGGCACAATGAATCAACGTAGCATGAAATACCTCACACCTCAAGGCATTCACACAAAACGACGTGGCATGGAATACCTTACTCATTAAGGTACCACACTTCACAACGTGGGCACGTCTGCCAATGAATGCATGTAAAATGTTTGTTCTCATCATTTTTCTTTGTGTTCAGTCTTTATTTGCCGAAGCTCAAAATGGCTTACGACTACTCGTGATATTTTCAACGTATTAACTTAACGTGTTTAGATCTTTCAATGTCAACACAAGACACGAAGTCCGAGTGCTCAATCACAAAACCTTAGACCTTGCAATCAGTCTTGGGGTTTGTGGTCGTAGAAAACAACATTTACCTTTTATAACGTAACCCACCACATGGATATACAACGTGAAAAGGATACAAAGTCCATAACAACGTAACTCATAACATGGATACTCAACGTAACACGGATCAAAGATCTTCGTGCTTAAATTAAAGAACACTATGTTAAGTCTCTAAAATGTCTGTGTGCATTTCCCTAAGTTTTGATGAAAACTAAACATTGGTTAATGATTTAATTAACCTACTTTGTGGTTGCTAACCTATCTACTTAGTGTACAGATCAGAAAATTACAAAACTCACCTGTCTGTCTACCTAAGTACCAACCTGTCTGTATAAGCCAAAAAGTCAACCTGTCTGCTGACTGGGATTGTTGACTATGTGCAAACTGGTTTACAACCGGTCTCTGCTCTGCTCTTCAACTCGTCTAAGGTTCTTTGTTAAGAACTCAAAGTACAGGAAGCTTTTGGAAGCTGTCCCCTCATGAAGAATACTCTGAAATCTCTCTCTCACGCTTATCAAGAAATTCAGAAGTGCTCTCTCTCAAGCAACCTAGGAAGTCAGAGACAAACTTCCAGTTAAAGAATGTTTCCAACATGCTTTATTCCCTAGTACTTTCGGTTATTACACAGGAAGGGAAATGTACTCTGTAAAAGTACAAAAGCACTCTGCACAATTCTGAGTTGGCTTCTACACGATGCATAAAGCCATTATCCTTCATGTTAGAGTACAACCAACGTCTCCATTGCATTAATGGCTGCCCAGAACGACTATATTGCATTTAATGAAGCTCTGCTTGAAGCCATCGTTGCAAGGAATGTCTTTAACGGATATTAAATGGTTGAAGGCTATAAATACAGAAGTCATTGAAGATGAACACATCAGAGATTACAAAGCATTAAAGAGCCATTACTCTGTTCATTTATTCACTCTGTATTCTTCAATCATTTGAAGTTATTATGCAGACTTTCCTAAGCTTTACTTTTAAACCACTCTCTGAGTGTTAGTGAAAGATCTGTCTGTCTGTAAGTGTATTTATTACAAACCAAACTCTCAAACAAATCTGAGTGAGCCTGAAGAGGCTAGGTGTGCAAAGAATACTTGTGTTGGAGCTTGAAGAGGCTATGTGTGCAAACAATACTTGGAGTCTGTAACCTGATTAGTTATAGTGGATAAATCTTGGTGCTGCCAAGGACTGGACGTAGCTCTTTGTGTTAAAGAGTGAACCAGGATAAATCACTGTGTTAATCTCTCTTCCCTTACTCTTTTGTTGTTTTGATTATATATCATCTGCTTTCTAACTAAGGGGTTAAAAATGTTTTTATCAAGCTTGTTTTTCATCTGTGTACGTGTGTTGTTTTCTGAGAAAACTACAACAGACAGGTGACCTGTCTGTGTAACCTTTTACACCTGTTCGAACTTAGCTTCTGCATGCAAAAAGTTTTTAACTTTATTTTAATTTCTGATAATCACAATTCAACCCCCTTTCTCGTGTTTATAGTTGTCTATTTCAGTTGTATCAGAGCTCAGCCTCTGGGTTGAGCATCTAACAGTGTAGAGGTAAAAGATCCTGAAGAATAGACATGACTGTTGGAGCTAGTGGAAGTCACCAGACTGAAGGAGCCTCCTTAACCAGACCTCCATTCTTCAATGGAGAAAACTACAACTATTGGAAAGATAGATTTCAATGGTTCATTCTGTCTACAAACTCTGATCTCTGGGATGTCATCACAGATGGCCCTTTCATTCCTAAAAACGATGACAACACTGATAAGCCAAAAGCTCAGTGGACCCCTACAGAAAAGACAAAGTGGGAGCTAAATCACAAAGCCAGATACAATATTATTTGTGCTCTCAGTCCTGATGAGTTTGAAAAGGTCTGTGCCTGTGATTCTGCCAAAGAAATATGGGACACCTTAGCTGTCACACATGAAGGAACAGCCAAAGTCAAAGAATCAAAAATTGCCATACTTGTCAGAAAGTATGAACTATTTCTCATGGAGGAAGGAGAATCCGGTGCTCAAATGATAGGAAGATTCCAAACTATCATCAATGGTCTAAAGTCTCTTGCAAAGTTTACTCTAATGCTGAGAAGGTTGGAAAGATACTTAGGAGCCTGCCTAAGCAGTGGAGACCTCTGGTAACTGCTATCTCTCAAGCCAAAGATCTTACCACCTTGACTATGGATGAACTCCTTGGAACACTTACTGTTCATGAGCAAGAACTTGGAGATGAAGTCTCAACAAAGAAGGGCAAGTCAATTGCTCTGAAGGCTGATCAAAAGGCTTCCAAAGCTTCTAAAGCTTTGAAGGCAGACGAGTCATCCAGTGATGCTGACCTGTCTGAACCTGAGGATTCTAAAAGTGATGAAGAACTATCTCTCCTAACCAGAAAGATAAAGCTTATCTTACAGAAAAAGAAGTTCAGAAAAGATAAGCCATTCAGAAGATTCAACAAGGACAAGAACTTCAAAGATTCCACTTCAACAGACAAGAACTCAATTGTCTGCTATGAGTGCAAGAAGCCAGGTCACATCAAAGCAGAATGTCCTCAACTCAAGAAAGCCCCTTTTAAGAAGTTCTTCAAAAAGAAGAAGAAAGGAATGATGGCTACTTGGGAAGATCTAGAGTCAACATCTTCCGATGAAGAGACAGAGGAAGAAGCAAATCTCTGTCTAATGGCTAACACTGACTCAGATTCAGATAATGAGGTAAATTCTGATTATGAGGAATTACTTGATGCCTATGAAGAATTGTTGGAGGAATCCAACTGCTTATCTAAGGCTTTCAAATCTCTCAAGAGAGATCATGTTAAGCTCCTCAGTGTTGCTAGCTTAGCTGGAAGGAAATATGGATTTGTCATAGTTGATGACTATTCTAGATATACTTGGGTACTCTTCTTGACCCACAAGGATGAGTCTTTTAAGGCTTTCTCAGTATTCTGTAAAAGAGTACAAAATGAGCAGGGTTTCTGCATTTCTACTCTTAGAAGTGACCATTGGGGAGAATTTGAAAATGAGCAGTTTAGATAGTTCTGTGAGGAGAATGGGATCTCTCACAATTTCTCTGCACCTAGAACTCCTCAACAAAATGGAGTGGTTGAGAGAAAGAACAGATCTCTGCAAGAGATGGCTAGATCTATGCTCAATGAGAATAATCTCCCTAAGTACTTCTGGGCAGAAGCAGTAAACACAGCCTGTTATGTACAAAACAGAATACTCATTAGGCCTTTTCTAAAGAAGACTCCCTATGAACCGTGGAAAGGAAAAAGCCCCAACATTTCTTACTTTCATGCATTTGGTTGTGAATGCTTCATCTTAAATACCAAGGATCAACTTGGAAAGTTTGACTCTAAGACAGACAAAGGTATCTTTTTGGGATACTCTGAAATGTCTAAAGCTTTTAGAATTTACAATTCTAGAACATCTGTTATTGAAGAATCTGTTCATGTCAAATTTAATGATAGCTTAAAGACTGATAAGGAATTGTCAGATCTAGAAGATGATCTTGCAGGTCTTGATATAAACAAGTCAGAAGATCAACAACCTGACTTAACCAAATCAGAACCTGAAGCAGAACCAGACAGACAAGTGGAGCAGACAAGTCAACAGACAAGTCAAGATCCTCTTGAAAGAGACTGGAAATTCAAAACTCATCATCCTAAGGATCTCATTATTGGAAATCCCTCAGAAGGAGTAAGAACCAGATCTACTTTAAGAGAATCAAGCAATGTGGCCTTTATGTCAGAAATAGAGCCAAAACACATTGAAGAAGCTCTTGATGATGAAAGCTGGATTCTTGCTATGCAAGAAGAACTCAACCAGTTCACCAGAAATGATGTCTGGACACTTGTCTCCAAGCCCAAAAACAAGTCTGTCATTGGAACAAGATGGGTCTTCAGAAACAAGTTAGATGAAGATGGCAAAGTTGTCAGAAACAAGGCAAGGTTAGTAGCTCAAGGCTATAACCAACAAGAAGGTATTGACTATACTGAAACCTTTGCACCTGTAGCTAGAATAGAAGCTATTCGCATACTGATGTCATATGCTGCACAACACCAAATCACTCTTTTTCAAATGGATGTGAAAAGTGCTTTTCTAAATGGAATAATTGAAGAAGAAGTTTATGTTAAACAACCCCCTGGTTTTGAAGATACTGATAAACCAGATCATGTTTTTAAACTTAAAAAGGCATTATATGGTTTAAAGCAAGCACCTAGGGCATGGTATGATAGACTAAGCTCTTTTCTCATGCATAATGGTTTTACAAGAGGTCAAGTAGATACTACTCTGTTTAAGAAAAGCTCTAAAGAAAATTTCATTATAGTCCAAATATATGTTGATGATATTATTTTTGGAGCAACTAATGAAAAGCTATGCAAGGATTTTTCAAAGCTGATGCAAGCAGAATTTGAGATGAGCATGATGGGAGAATTGAAGTTCTTCCTTGGTCTACAAATCAAACAGACAAGTGATGGAATCTACATCCATCAACAAAAGTATATCAAGGAAATGCTTAAGAAATACAAAATGGAAAGTGCTAAACTTATGAAAACTCCCATGGAAACCAATGCAAAACTAAGTAAAGATGATGAAGGTAAAAAGGTATACCAAACTGTCTACAGAGGTATGATTGGATCTTTGCTGTACTTAACTTCAAGCAGACCTGATATTCAATTTAGTGTCTGCATGTGTGCTAGATTTCAATCTGACCCAAGAGAATCTCATCTTAAAGCTGTTAAGAGAATATTTAGATATTTGCTTGGTACTACTAATCTTGGTTTGGTATATTTAAGAACTAAAGAATACAGATTAGTGGGATTCTGTGATGCTGACTTTGCTGGAGACAGAATAGAAAGAAAAAGCACCAGTGGAGGATGCCACTTCATTGGAGCAAATTTAGTCTCTTGGTCAAGCAAAAGGCAGACAACTATTGTTCTATCTACTGCTGAAGCAGAATATATCTCAGCTGCTAGTTGTTGCTCTCAACTCTTATGGGTAAAACATCAACTTGAGGATTACTCTATTTTTTAGCATAATATATCTGTATGGTGTGATAATTCTAGTGCTATCTGCTTAACTAAAAATCCTATTCAGCATTTTAAGGCTAAGCATATAGAGATCAAACATCACTTCATTAGAGATTATGTTCAGAAAGGTATCTTTGATATTAAGTTTGTTAAAACTGAAAATCAATGGGCTGATATCTTCACTAAGCCTTTAGCAGAAGAAAGATTTTTATTTATTAGAGATAATTTAAACATGCATTGTATTGTTGAATGAAATGTCTGAGTTTTGAACTGTTTGTGATCACCTGTCTGACTCTGCTGAGTCACTATGCTGAAACTCAACAGTTTTATTAAAATGGTTATTATTTATTTATTTATTTATTTAATAGCATTTGTTAATCTGAAGCTAATCATGGACACGGTAGTTTTTACCTCAAAACCATGTTTTCATTATGTCTTAAGTGGGCGCTACAGCTCCCCACATAAATTGTGCCATTCTTAATTAAAAATGTCTTTTTTCTCTCTCCTGCTTTTAATTGCTTTAAAAGGCAATTTTCAGAAAGACTCAAACTTTATCCCTCTCAAAAGCCCTAAGTCTTTTCATCTTCGTCTTTCTCTCGTTCTAACCCTTCTCTCTTCCAAAACTCTCATTCTCTCCTCTCTGAAAAATGGCATCTTCAAAGCGTCTGTCCCCAAAAGAGATTGCTGAGAAATATGAAATGAGAATAGCTGATGTTGAGAAGATTCTTCCAGGCAAGACTGTTGATCTCCAACAGATGAAGAAATGGGGAATGGATGTCACTGAAGAGTTGGAATACTCTAAGTGGACAGTCTTCTTTGATATCAAGGAGCTGGCTCATCCCAAGCTTGTCAAAGACTTCTGGAGGAATGCTGTGGTCTTCACTAGTGTGGTTGATGGAACCAAGAGCTTCAAGGCTCAAATGTCATCTGATGTGACTCTCCAGTTTCCCATTAGCTCTCTGGAATTGGCAACTAGATGCCCAAGGATTGGAACTGCCTTCAGACCTGACTGGGAAGATCAGGTAGGAACTGAAAATGTCAATATTGCCATATATGGAGTTCCCAACCCTGAGAACAAGAAGCCTGTCAGCATGGTGCCCAAGTGCAGGTTCTTGCACAAGCTGCTTCTGGAGTGTGTGATGCCAAGAAAAGGATCACGAGACAATGTGACCAAGATGGACAGATTTTCTCTGTACCACTTGATTCACAAAATCAAGATAGACATCAATGATCTCATCTACATGTATCTTGAGTCTCTGATCAGAATGACAAACATGCCTACCTACCCTTATGGAATGCTGCTGACAAGGGTTTTTAGGAACAAGTTGTTTGTTCCAACTGATGTCCATTTTGTGGACATGGCTCTGCCCATAGACAAGAAGGTCTTGTCTATGATGGGAATTGAAGGAATCCCTCTGGAGGATGAAGAAGAAGATAAGAAGAAAAAGAAGAAGCCTGTTGCTAAGCAGAAGATGAAAGAAAAAACAGAAGAACCAGCTGATTCCACTGGTGAATCAGAGGTTCCAATCTCTGAGAGGATCTGGAAACCTGCTGGAAAAGTGGCCAGACAGGACCAGAGGCCTGAGGAACCCACAGCTTCTGAAGGATCTGCTGAGACAGTTGAGCCTCTCAGATTCAAGCTGAAGAAACCCTCTCCCAAGAGGAAGACCAGTGAGGCTGGAAAATCTGGTGTGGTTTCTGCACAACCTACCAAGAGGAGAAGACTGGTGAAGACCTTTACCAAGGTCAGACAAGTGGAGGCTGAGCCTAGTAAAGAGGAAGCACCTGCTCAGGGGGAGCAGACATCTCCACCCTCAGAAGAGCCTAGGGAGATCAAACCTCTTGATCTGGGAATCATTCCCAGAAAAAGAAGGTCAGGCTACCCCATGCCTGTGGTGGCCATTGCTGGAAGGGAAGAAGTCCCTGCAGAAGAGCCTGCTGCTGTTGCTGCTACTGCAACCTCTGTTGACCTGTCTGATGGGACTCAGACAGTTGGTCATCCTGAAGCTGCTTCTCTGTCCCCTTCAAGGAAGAAGACAAGACTCTTTGAAGATCAGCTTTTCACCTTTCCTTCTGCACCATCCTCTCCCCTTCACCTAGGTATTCAAGGCTCTGTTGTTTCATCCCCCTCTGCCCTTTTTGTCAATCCTTTATCTGTTGCCTCCCCTTTTCATTCACCTGTCTCTTCTCACCCCACCCAAACATCTTTTGATGTTGTGTCTGATATATGTCAGTAGACAGTTGTTCACAGGGACTCAACTCCCAGAGAACAATCTGGCATATCATCAAGACTGTTTGTGAGTGATTTGCAATCTCTGATGACTGCAAGTGTATCTCACTTATCTGTCATCCCTTCTCCTCCACCTCACATTCTGAACCCATGTAGGGAGATTTTCTTCTATCCCCCTATTGTTTTGTTCATTAGAACATTGGAAGGATCTCACTATCCTGCCTCTGTTGTGATGTTACCCTCTAGGTCTAGATACTTCTTTCTCTTAGTCACAGGGTCTAATTCGTTTTTATCTCACATAGACTCTCTCTTACCCTTACCTCCATCTGTCTTAGCCAATCAACCTCTTCCCCCTCCTATTCAAATTAGATTCACTCGTCTGTCTCTCTGTGAAAGACTCTTCTGTGTCTTTCCCTCCCCTGATTTTGACCTAGTCAGAATTAAACCTTTGTTTAAATTAGCTTTTCTTCCTTTATTCTATTTTAGAACCATCCATCAGTATTTCTTTCCCCATGTCTCCTCACCTTTCTCTGTACCTAAGGCACCCCCAGTTTTAGCCTTACCCTGGTATCCAACCCTGTCTGCTGCTTCAACCAGTCTGTCTACAGAAGCCTCCTCCTCTCAGATGGTGGATTTAGATAACTTCAATCTTCTTAAGACTGAGCTAGAAGAAGTCAGAAGACATTTGGATGCAGAGAGGCATGCTAGGCTGCTGTTAGAAAAGAAAGTTGACTCCTTGTATCTTCTTTTTAATCAGTCTAGGTAGATGTCTGTAGAAACTGCCTTGTAAATGAAATGCTTATGATGAATAAAATCAGTATTACTTTATCTTCCTTATTTTCTCTTTATTGTCTCTTTTTCTCTCTACTGCTATCTGTTTGTTCCTTTTTGTTGTTGACAAAAGGGGGAGAAAAATGTAAGATGATTAATGTAAAACATGATTGGAGAAAATTATGTGATGGTTATATGCTAAGTGTTCTGGAGAATATAAAATTGAAATTTTAATTCTCTGTTACTCTGATATTTTGAACTTAAACCTGCTGCATATTGCTCTGATACTATTAATTGAACTCAAATGCACCTGTCTGCACATATAGAAAATATCAACCTGTCTACTCTCTATTATTCTGTAAGATGATATTTTCAAAGGTTCATTAAATCATCTGAATGTTTGTCATCATCAAAAAGGGGGAGATTGTTAAGTCTCTAAAATGTCTGTGTGCATTTCCCTAAGTTTTGATGAAAACTAAACATTGGTTAATGATTTAATTAACCTACTTTGTGGTTGCTAACCTATCTACTTAGTGTACAGATCATAAAATTACAAAACTCACCTGTCTGTCTACCTAAGTACCAACCTGTCTGTATAAGCCAAAAAGTCAACCTGTCTGCTGACTGGGATTGTTGACTATGTGCAAACTGGTTTACAACCTGTCTCTGCTTTGCTCTTCAGCTCGTCTAAGGTTCTTTGTTAAGAACTCAAAGTACAAGAAGCTTTTGGAAGCTGTCCCCTCATGAAGAATACTCTAAAATCTCTCTCTCACGCTTATCAAGAAATTCAGAAGTGCTCTCTCTCAAGCAACCTAGGAAGTCAGAGACAAACTTCCAGTTAAAGAATGTTTCCAACATGCTTTATTCCCTAGTACTTTCGGTTATTACACAGGAAGGGAAATGTACTCTGCAAAAGTACAAAATCACTCTGCACAACTCTGAATTGGCTTCTACACGATGCATAAAGCCATTATCCTTCATGTTAGAGTACAACCAACGTCTCCATTACATTAATGGCTGCCCAGAACGACTATATTGCATTTAATGAAGCTCTGCTTGAAGCCATCGTTGCAAGGAATGTCTCTAACGGATATTAAATGGTTGAAGGCTATAAATATAGAAGTCATTGAAGATGAACACATCAGAGATTACAAAGCATTAAAGAGCCATTACTCTGTTCATTTATTCACTCTGTATTCTTCAATCATTTGAAGTTATTACGCAGACTTTCCTAAGCTTTACATTTAAACCACTCTCTGAGTGTTAGTGAAAGATCTGTCTGTCTGTAAGTGTATTTATTACAAACCAAACTCTCAAACAAATCTGAGTGAGCCTGAAGAGGCTAGGTGTGCAAAGAATACTTGTGTTGGTGCCTGAAGAGGCTAGGTGTGCAAACAATACTTGGAGTCTGTAACCTGATCAGTTATAGTGGATAAATCTTGGTGCTGCCAAGGACTGGACGTAGCTCTTTGTGTTAAAGAGTGAACCAGGATAAATCACTGTGTTAATCTCTCTTCCCTTACTCTTTTGTTATTTTGATTATATATCATCTGCTTTCTAACTAAGGGGTTAAAACTGTTTTTATCAAGCTTGTTTTTCATCTGCGTACGTGTGTTGTTTTCTGAGAAAACTACAACAGACAGGTGACCTGTCTGTGTAACCTTTTACACCTGTTCGAACTTAGCTTCTGCATGCAAAAAGTTTTTAACTTTATTTTAATTTCTGATAAACACAATTCAACCCCCCTTCTCGTGTTTATAGTTGTCTATTTCACACTAGTATCGCGACGTCTCTGATACTAGGCTCACGTTTCATCGTAAACACCATTTTCGTTCTGTGAAAAACAAATCCAAAACAAAGTCTCCGCAACTTATGCAAGTTGACGGAAAATAACACGGTTAGAAAAACTCCTTTATAAAAACTCCTTTATAAAATCATCGATTGCTTGAAATTCTTTTCTATAACGTTTATGTTCCAAAAAGAGAATCACGTGAGGCTCAAGTTTATCTAAAACACGTACTGCCGCTTTAAAAATACTTGTCGTCGACACTTTTCCAATTTGCCGTCAAATTACATCTTTTATCCCTCCTCGGCGACTTGCTCCTCGGCTCTTCATCCTCGAGCTCGGACAACGGAACCAAGACCCCATCTTTGTTGAAGTCCTTGTCCACATCAGCTTGGGAGAAGTCAGCATTAGGGTTGAAGTGCTCAAGCTGCTTCACAGCACGAGTAAACCCTTTGACATGCTCCCGCATGATGCTGTCCAGAGCTTCGTCTAAATCAGCTTGAAGCTTGCAGTTGACCTCCTTTTCAGCTTTGAAAGACTCTTGAGCCTGTGTCAAGGCGACACGGGAGTCTTCCGTGGTTTTTTGAAGGTTGGTTTTTTCTGTCTTCTCCTTGTCAAGCTCGGACTGAAGAGCAACTTGAACTTTTTTCGAGCTCGGCTTGCCGGGCCTTCAGGTGGCGATATCTCGTCCTTGTTCTTCACACCTGGAAATGGCCTGAGATAATTCATTGCGAACCCGCAGAGCACCAGCAGCATCGGCCCTCATCACTTCCATCTTTTTTGTATTCTCGGAGAGTTGCCGACTCCAAAAACGAGTAATGGAAGCAATACGCAGAGCATAAGCAGCAGCGGCCTCCATACTCTCATCAGGCCCTTACTCCAGCAAAAGCCGAGCATCGGCGGGCTTGAGTACTTGGCCATCAATGAGGGGACCAGGGTTACAATCATTACTCCAAAGCGAGCCGTAACCCGGGTTACAGTTGCCGTTGTACCACTTTGTATCCAAGGTAGAATCGGCCACTATTGGACCTTTGCCAATTCTCCTCTCAGCAGCAAGACTCTCTTCGGTCACTGGGAAGGGAGAAGTACTTCTTCGAATCTCGGTCTGGCCATCTGGTCGAGCCCTTTTGAGAAGGCGAGGGCTGGGATCCAAAGCCTCAATAACTTTCTTCTTCTTCCCCTTTACATCGGCAGCAGGAGCCGAACCACCGGATAGGTGAGCCGACTTCTTAATCAGTGCCTTGTAATTGAACTTGCCCATTATCACTACAAGAAAGAAATCAATCAGATTATAACAAGTATGTGGTAAAGTCTTGCAAATACAGAAGGGCTACTTACAATCGAAGTCGGCCCGCCGAGTGGAAGAGGTCGGCAGTTTTAAAAGTTTACCACAAGGCAGTGACTGAGGGTAAAGTTTAAGAGCCTCAACACTGGCTTGCTCTTGAACAGTCATACAACCGATGTCAAACCTGGGAAATTTCGACGAGTGTGGTTGCCAATAAAAGGAAAATTTAGGTTTCCCATCAGAGTCAAAGAAGGCAGATTCGTTCCCGTCAGTAGGTCGGATTTTGAAGAAATCCGACTTGAAGAACTTGTAAGAGCTCTTGTAAAGGCCAATAATGCCTTTTTTCTTAAGTCTGCTAAGGGAGATCCACCCGATTCGGTCTCCAAACCGAACTTTATAAAAGTATAAGAACTTGGGTGCAGTGGCCTCCATTTCGACTTGCCTACACAAAATCTGGAAAGCTTTCATGAAGGCCCAGCTGTTGGGATGAAGCTGAGTAGGGGCAACATTCATAACCCTTAGCACGTCACATTCGAACTGGGTAAAGGGAACAGTGATGCCAATTTGTTCGAATAAGGTTTTATACACATAGGTGAAGTGTGTTTCAACGGGAAAGGGTTTCAAGAAGACGTGTTCATTATCTGAACATGGGAGACAACGGACAATTTGGGGAGTAAGGGACACTTTGTTCTTGACAGAACGAAGGGAACCGTAATTCCTAAAATTTGAAAAAAAAAGCTCCAACTTCAGGCCTGACCCAAAAATACCCAGGGATGGTAATGTCTAGGATGGGTTCCTTGGGAACCCTTGAAGCACGCCTACGGCGCGGTGGCACCACGGTGGCCTGAGGAGCAGTAGAGCTACTTTCTCTAGGAGAGGAAGATGATGCATCATCTGGGTTACCCTCATTACCCTTCGAAGAAGGAGGGGAAGGAAGGGGAGAGCCCCCAACAGGATTAATCTCAGATTCTATGATTTGAACCTCCGATGAAACACTCTGGGATACCTCAAACGAAGGTTCCATGATACACAGACAGCTTATAATTGAAAGAAACAAAAGGGGGAGTGATTGAAGCAGGGGCGTACCTGGAAAGGAAAAGGAAGTGCAAAAGAATTTGGAGAAGAAAGGATCAGAGATGGAGAAACTTCATGAGAAAAATGTATGAGTATGAGGGCAAGCAAACACCTGCCTCCGAAAACTCTACAATTTATAAGAAGAGGACAACGTTTCAAAAACTAGAACGTTACTGTTGAAGGTAATGATGACACACACCGTGTGAGAGAAGGGAAACGTCTCTTCAAACCTGCGTAAGTTCGGCACACCTATCGTGGAGTAGCACGTGGCGAAGACATCGGAATACACGATGCCACTAAGAGGGGTTTTAAATGCGCAATCGCAGAGTAGACCTCGGAAATAGGACCATAAAGGCCACGTGTCACAAGCAAGACTGGTCTTTAAAGTAACGCAACGTCTCTTTTCATCTCGGGTACTGAGAAAATGACGTCACAAGACAAGATTGACATGACCGTTCCTGTCTCAGTTCGGCTCGGCTCCTTCGATAAAGCTTTCACGCTCTATGAAGCTTAACGCTTGGGGGGCTTGTGTATGAGCCGAGGTGGTGCATGAGCCGAGGTATAAAACTCGGCCAACAAACCCACCGACCTGAGATAGTTACGAATCGAGATGTGAATGACAAAAAGTAGCAAAGTGTTAAGCTCGGCCAACTGAGGCCACCGAGCTCATGAGTTGGCCGAGGTGCAATATTGGTCACTGAAAGCATGGTAAAAAGGAAAACAAAAACCTAAGCCATGAACTCATATATTTTTCAAAAGGCAAGCTCGGCTTCTGTCATGAAAACTTCTTCGCTCTTTTGAGCTCTAAGCTTGGGGGGCTTGTGTATTGGCCGAGGTGGTAAGCTCGGCCGCCAAGCTCGGAAGCTTAACTACTTTAACGATACACTTATCTAAAACTCAGCTAACAACCTTACTTTAGATAAGAGATAACTCTTATCATTGAAAGAGATGGGAGTTGAGCTAAAAGAGATAAGTGATAAGAGATAAACTAGATCCTAGAAAATAGGATCGGTCTACTCCTCTCCTCCTCTATAAAAGGAGGAAGAGTCTAAGAGAGAAAACACTTTTAACTTTTACTAGAGCTTGGTGTTCTCTCTTAAGCGTATAGGTACCGGTTGTGATCAAGAGACTATCAATAGGTCCTTGCCCACCGGAGCACATCAGATACAAGATTAAGAGATTGATGCACCACGTGATCAAGGGTTGAACACAGAACTACGTTTGGCTTTGATTCCCATTGGGATACGTAGGACCGGAACATAAGCATTCTGTCAAGCTACAGTCTAAAACAACCCCAACGTTCACCCTTGGTCTGACGTTTACGGCGAGATTCCGGCAACTCGGATCTCAGCGGGAACAAAATCCAATTACGAATTGTAGGGAGTTTGGAGGGACAATTTGAAATGTCAAAATTAAGATTGTGATTTTGTTGAAAGAGATATCAATCAGTATAGTTATTTTGATAATATCAAATCTGATCCACAATAAAAAAAGATAGCCACCATTTTATGAGGGAATGAGTGACTATCAAAACAAATCCCTATCTTTACGTAAACTAATAAAATAAAAAAACTCTATAGATTACCCATAAAACAAAAAAAGCTATCTTATCTAATGTTTAATTTATCACGAACTTTTACCGGTCAAAAAAAAAAAAAAACCTTACCACGGACTGTTATTTTCATCAAGCATACTTGAAATTGAAACTACATGAGCTTGGCTACCCTTTTTTTTTATATATACTTTTTATCATAGCTACTTTTGTAAGATGAGCAATTGGCTTGCCCGCTAATTGAGGAAGCGAATGGTGAGCTTTATGTGCTGGTCAGTATACACTTTTATGAAGAAAACAACCTGCAATTAGGAGATTCGGAAGCTTGGAAATGAAATTCATAAAGTCAGGATTAATGTTCTATTCTACTGTGTTCGTTGCTAGAACTTAGATAGTTAGATTTTCCCGAAATTTTGGTCACATGAATGGGAATTAGTTAGTTCTTTTCTTTTCTGGTAACGATCTCATATGGGTCTGGATTTGTTATAACGTTTGATTGTTATAAGGATTATTCTACTAGTTGCATGTCTCAAATCATTGTTTAATAATTACTTGGCAACGTGGACAATCAAAATCCCAAAGTAGGATGAAGGATTCTTTCCATTATATTGTTTTTTTTTTTTAAACATTAAAATAGTTTAAGCGAGGATATATAGTTTTTTTAATGAGGTTATATAATTTCAATTGCTTTACATGCTAGCGAATTATGGTATTTAGAGATTCTCCTAATTAAATTATTACATTTCGTGAGTGTTAGCATCCACCAGTAATTATTATCCACCATCCAAAATTTTCACCAATATAGATTCACCATCCAAAATGTCACCAATCAAAACTCATTAATATTGTCCACAATTTTGACTAATCAAAATTTTCCGTCCGAAATTATTGTTGATTCCTCATTGGAGACTTTGAAAAGCGCCAAAAGTCAGTGAGAACTGATAATGGGGAAAAAAATTTTCTAATTAGGATCAATTATCTAGCTATTTTTTTTGGTTTCTCAGGATATTATCTGCGCGCAACTATGGAGACTAAACCCTTGAGCCGGGTAGGACCATAAGGGCAGCAAAGTTCTCCCTCAAGAGTTTTGACGCTACTATATTCCCAGGGCTTGCTATTTGAAATTTTGAATGATGCAAATTATTTTATATGCTTCTCTTCAAATTTCTACAATATTTGCTGATAGACTCTGTAAAGCTTATAGTGGTGGCCAAGGGATGGGCATGATAATAACATCTTTATTTGAGTTGAAGTGGTACAAGCCTATTATATAAAACTAAACCCGTCACTTGGACGTGAAGCTTCTCTCTTTGATACAAGAATCACAACATTTAGCCTATATTTATAGTTGAACTATGGCAGTTGGAAAGTGCTCTTGTTGTTTCTGGATTTTGTTTCGAATTTCCTAATTTAAATTAGGTTCTGGACATGAACATTCATAGCTAAGGAACCTCTAGAATTTTCTTGATATAAGCCTATGTTTATATATCCATTCTTTTGATGTCAGCTTCGAGATAATGCTTCTCTCACTGCAACATGATACTACTCTTGACCACAGATTATATATATATATATCCAGGCCTTTGTTGAACGATGACTATCTTGGTCAGATGTATTGTTTCTAAATCTGAATGTGAACACACCATTTTGATTGGACTTTTTTTATTTCATTATTTATTAAAATATAAATTAAATACAAAAAATTAACGAAAATATATAACTGTTATCTTCTAATCAAATCAAGAGTGACAACTAGCAAAAATTTCAAAGTAACGAAAAGAAAAAAAGGAAGGTGTGTTTTTCTTAGAGATATTCTCACATTTCCTACTAGGGGTGGATACCGGTCGGATATGATTGGTTACAGGCGAAAAATTTCAAATACGAAGAAAACCGTGTTGAATAGGCAGCAAGCAAAAATACTCTTAGATATAATTTTTTTTTGACACACTTATATATAAATTATTATCACATTGTTATCCCCCAAAATAAATTAATTTAGCTGATGGCCAAGGTAACGGCTGATAGCAAAATTAACTGGGAAAGTTAGCTGGGGAAAGCTCAACCGAGGAGTAAATCAGCTGAGGATGATGGGTCGGCTAAGAAGCTCCTTTGGGCTGGGCCTTGAGATATAGTGGGCTTGATTATATGGTACCCCAGTACGGGTAATGCTGCTGAAGCAATTAGAAGAGAAATCCTAAAAACTCGGAAGCAGTTGGAGCTTGCGGTTGAATCCTGCACCAGAAAAATCCAATATCAACAGACACCAAGGGACGTGCCGAGAAGATAGGAGCATGATGCTTTGGAAATAGCCGTTGAAGGAAAAGGCGTTGAAGATCATGGGTAGGCTAGTCGTGGGTTAGTTGCTTGCTTTTATTAATTATAGCCAATGAGGATGGCTATGGTTGGGGTTAGATTTTATACCCCTTGTACCAATTAAGAAAATAGACGACCAAATTCAATACAATTGTTAAGCTTTGCTTATTTTGCTTGCCTTTACTTTCAGCTCTTTACTGCTTTGCTTTTACTTTGTGCAATTTACCTTTTTGCAAGTTCATTTTCCTAGCCGATTAAAGTCTTTACCATTAGTTCTTAGTCGTTTTAGGTTTACCTTAATACCAAACACTTTCTTTAGTGAGTTTGGGAACCCTTTGCTAAAGGTTGGATTTTGCCTTTAGTCCAAATCACCTGATACTTATCAAAATCCATATGTGATTCTCTCAACCGATTTCTAGATCGGTTGATAACCCATTTTTCATGTTAAACAAATTTGGCATGCCCAGTGGGACTCTCGAAGGTGAACTAATTGAGAACTTTCCATCTCTCGGTTCAGATCATCATTGACGTATGCACCTAAGGTCCGGCAAGAACCTTAGCAGTATGGATATTAGTCAACCGAACAAAAAGAACGGGACCAAGAAGACATCAGAGGGGGCTCCACAGCCTACTCTGGGGATGCCAACCACTCCCCAACTAGTGAGTACCTCGATATCTTCAACAGTAACTGCTACCCTTGGGATAGAAATTTCTGATCAGCCTCAGCCGATGATGATGACTTCATTTATTCGGGATCAGATTGATCAGGGGATGAATGACTGGATGAAACTGATGTCAAGGCAACTTTCTGAGATCATGAAACCCATGGTGCATAATGAATTACATTTTGTTAGAGAAACTGAGAAAAGACAATCCAATGCGAGTAAGGCTTCGGTCTATTCGGTTGTAGTTGGCATTCCTGCTGGCGGACAAACTTAAGCAGGACCATAGCCAATGGTCCAGCCGAGTCTGGGCATGCCGCAGGTCGTTCCCATGTACCAGCCTCCACACCCTGACAGTAGTATGCAGTCGAGCTTGCAATTTGGGCAGGTACAAGTGCCCAAGAGGCCTCCCCAGGTAACAGGAATAGTTGGCTTGTCGTGTTTGGTGCCTAACACTTCTATGGCAGGTGCTAGTCCACAGGTGGCCATGACTGGGGGCACCATCTACTCAGCTGCTGCAAGCCCTACCTGGTACATTTATGATTATGTGGGAGACTTGCCCTGGTCCAATATCCCTCCTACTCCTGTAGGAACTCTTGAAGGGTTTCCTTATGGGCAGACCATTCCTGTCAGAATGGATCAGCCATGGGCTAATGTACCTCAGGTGACTCCAATTCAACCGGTTCCTCATCCATGGATGAATAACATGGAAATTGCTCTTCCAGTGAGCACCTTATTCTTCCTTTCAGAAAATTTGTAAACCAGAGATGTGATCACTGATCACTAACATGCCCGTGAGGGGTAGTGGTGTTGGGAATAAAAGTATGGTAAAGACATTTAAAAATTAAAATAGAAAAACTGGCTTTAGTTGTGGGTTAGATCATAAAAGACAATTGTCACAGGGGATAATGATAACAATAAGATAAAACATAAATGAAAATAAAATGAGATAAATTCAAATTAAATAAGTTCTGATATGCCCGCTTTCACTTCCAATTAGTCCCTCTCACCATTGAGAACAAAAAGAGATCCTGTGTAAGCAATAGCTTCCGAAGCTTTCCTCACATGGTTGATATAAATAATTTTCCGCACCTGACTTCTCATATTAATAGAGAATAATCCGTCATACATAAATCCGTGTAGAATTAGATCATCCTTCCAAACTGTTAGTAAATTGTTGGTTGGAGAAACATCGCTGCTCAATCTCACTTGGAACAATTTCGACCAACACACATCATCAACTTTTTCATCCATCGCCCAAACGTCACAATAGCCATACATTAGAGTAACGAAAATAAGAGAGCCATTTGAAACAGCAATAACTCTCCTATTTTAAAGGAGGCGTAAATTCATGTGCTGGTGGTAGTAATATCCATCTGAACAACTCTTCCCCTAAGTGGAGAGAAAGCATGTGTCCATTCAAATCAGTCAACCAATACTGAACCCCATTTAAGCTGCAACGTGAACGTGCTTTGTTAACAGGAATACCAATCAATGGTTCCAACCCAGTAGAAATTGGGATTGGCCTCCAAGAATCAATGCTCAAGCTGTACACCTCAACCACCACTTGGTCACGTGGAGAACGCACATAAATTGTAGGTTCACTTGCTACTACTTCCAGAACTGTAACTACCTTCACATCGTTTGTGTTGGTATCAATGCCAAATCCAAAGTTGTAAACATATCCCATTGAGTCGGTAATTTGACGTGGCATTACTTCAGGAAGATGCTTGGTTTCTCTTGTTGCAGGGTTCCACAAAACAATCTCATAACCACAGTTGAAGCCGTAACTTTCGTACTCATCACCAAGGAAGCCAACTAGACAAAATATACCATTGCAGGGACCCAGAATTTCGATTAAATGGACCTCACGCTTTTTGAAATGGTTTTTGATTTTGACCATTATACGTGGTTCTGTCATTGAAGCGTTGACATTGGATAATAGTGAGTTATGGGCATAATAGACAAGAAGACATGATGAGGCGGCACAGTTTAGGTGTTTGGTGATGAAAAGGGGGTCTTTGGAAAGCGCTAACCATGATTTAGCCACGCACTTGAACCGAATCAAGGATTTAACTGGAAGCCTCGCTAGAATTTCTATGACCAGATCATCTGCGAGAACCGAACTCAACATGTTTGCAAATGCTTCTCCTCAACCAATCCTAGTTTTATATGTAACAATGAAATCCAATTACGAAGTGTAGGGAGTTTGGAGGGACAATTTGAAATGTCAAAATTAAGATTGTGATTTGGTTGAAAGAGATATCAATCAGTATCAGTTATTATGATAATATCAAATCTGATCTACAATAAAAAAAGATAGCCACCATTTTATGAGGGAATGAGTGAATATCAAAACAAATCCCTATCTTTACGTAAACTAATAAAATAAAAAAAACTCTACATAGATTACCAAAAAAAAAAAAAAATTGCTTTAACTCCTGGTGCTCAAAATAATAAATATGATTATATGCAATTAATGGATCTTGAACGTGCAAGTAGAGATTTTGTAGATAAAGGCAAAACGGTGGTTTAACATGCTGCTTTAATGATTGATTCTCCAATTGTGGTGCCAATTAATTTGGAAAATCCCACTTTGCATGGTTCTGCTGATTTGGTATCTATTATGCATGTTGACCGATTGAAGAGGAGGATAGAGAATATTGGCAGTAGCGACCAAAGTGAGGCTGAGGCAGTGATTGGTGCTGATCATTTTTTATCGGTAGGCCCGAGGTCCCAGGCCTAGCGGGGCCAATAACGATTCTTAGTTGGAACCATCGAAGCCTGGGTCACCTGAGTGCAGTTCCTATATCGAAGAACCTAATCCGGGCTTATAAACCGGAATATATTTCTGAATTTGGTGCTATTATTTCCTCTTGCAAGGAGTTACTTAGGTCTTGTTGTCAAAACTCTAATGTGGAGTTCAACGTCTTGATTATTAATGAAATGCAGTAGTTTTTTCTTGTCGAAAAAAAACTTATCACGAACTTTTACCGGTCAAAATAAAAAAAACTTATCACCGACTGTTATTTTCATCAAGCATACTTCAAATTGAAACTACATGGGCTTGGCTACTTTTCTCTGTTTTTTTTTAGGCTAAAATGCAATTTTACTCCCCCAATTTTTACACTTTGGTGAAAATAGTCCCCCCTACTTTTTTTTGAGCTATTTCAGTCCCTCAAAAATTTTAACTTTGAAAAAATAGTCCTCCATCAATTCACCATTAAAAAGTTAACAGCAATGGCTGATGTGTCAAGTTACTGTTAAGTGGCTTCCTGTAGGCCCCGCCATGTGTCATAAGAATTCATTTAAAAAATAAATTTATTTTATTTGTTTTTTTTTAAATAATTTCAATTCATCATCTTCTTTAAGTTCCAGAGACCATCGTATTGTGAAGATATCCTCCATTTTCAAAAGAACAGAGATGGACACGTTGAAAAAAAGGCCATGAACAACACAAGACAAACAATTTTGAGGCTCAACCCAACCCATCTCTTTGATTCTCTCTCTAATATTCAAATCAAATCCAAGAATCCCTTTCAAATAGCAACAATGGTATCAAAGGTTAATAAGAGAACCCCTTTCAAATCCAATTCTCTCTGTAGAAACTAGCAGCCACCGTTCAGCCTAGAATCCCCCATTAATGGGCATTTGCGGCACCCACTTCCTTCAACGCCATTTGCATAACCCTCGTCTTTGACAACCCAGTTCTGCCACCTTGAGCAAAAAAAATACTCTACATAGATTACCAAACAAAAAATTGCTATGTTATCTAATGTTTAACTTATCACGAACTTTTACCGGTCAAAAAGGAAAAAAAAAAAAAAAAAAAACTTATCACGAACTGTTATTTTCATCAAGCATACTTCAAATTGAAACTACATGGGCTTGAATATTTTTATTTTCTTTTTTTTATATACTTTTTTATCATACCTACTTTTGTAAGACGAGCAATTGGCTTGCCCGCTAATTGGGGAAGGGAATGGTGAGCTTTATGTGCTGGTTAGTATACACTTTTATGAAGAAAACAACCTGCAATTAGGAGAGTAGGAAGCTCGGAAATGAAATTCATAAAGTCAGGATTAATGTTCTATTCTACTGTGTTCGTTGCTAGAGCTTAGATTGTTAGATTTTCCCAGAATTTTGGTTACATGATTGGGAATTAGTTAGTTCTTTTCTTTTCTGGTAACGATCACATATGAGTCCGGATTTGTTATAACGTTTGATTGTTATAAGGATTATTCTACTAGCTAGTTGCATGTCTAAAATCATTGTTTAATAATTACTTGGTAACGTGACAATCAAAATCCCAAAGTAGGATGAAGGATTCTTTCCATTATATAGTTTTTTTTAAACATTAAAATAGTTTAAACGAGGATATATAGTTTTTTTAATGAGGTTATATAATTTCAATTGCTTTACATGCTAGCGAATTATGGTACTTAGAGATTCTCCTAATTAAATTATTACATTTCGTGAGTGTTAGCATCAACCAGTAATTATTATCCACCATCCAACATTTTCACCAATATAGATTCACCATCCAAAATGTTACCAATCAAAATTCATTAATATTGTCCACAATTTTGATTAATCAAAATTTTCCATCCGAAATTGTTGTTGATTCCCCATTGGAGACTTTCAATTGCGCCGAAAGTCAGTGAGAACTGATAATGGGGAAAAAAATCCAATTAGAATCAGTATGTCGCTATTTTTTTTGTTTCTCAGAATATCATCCACACGTAACTATGGAGATTAAACTCTCGAGTCGGGTAGAACTACAAGGGTGGCAAAGCTCTCCCTTAAGAGTTTTGACGCTACTGTATTCCCAAGGCTTGCTATTTGAAATTTTGAATGATGCAAATTATTTTATATGCTTCTCTTCAAATTTCTACAATATTTGCTCATAGACTCTGTAAAGCTTATAGTGGTGGCCAAGAGATGGGTATGATAATAACATCTTTATTTGAGTTGAAGTGGTACAGGCCTATTATATAAAACTAGACCCCTGTCACTTGGAGGTGAAGCTTCTCTCTCTCACCCAAGAATCACAACATTTAGCCTATATTTATAGTTGAACTATGGCAGTTGGAAAGTGCTCTTGTTGTTTCTGGATATTGTTTCGAATTTCCTAATTTAAATTAGGTTCTGGACATGAACATTCATAGCTAAGGAACCTCTAGAATTTTCTTGATATAAGCCTATGTTTATATATCCTTTCTTTTGATGTCAGCTTCGAGATAATGCTTCTCTCACTGCAACATGATACTACTCTTGACCACAGATTAAATATATATATCCAGGCCTTTGTTGAACGATGACTATCTTGGTTAGATGTATTGTTTCTAAATCTGAATGTGAACACACCATTTTGATTGGACTTTTTTTATTTCATTATTTATTAAAATTAAAATTTAATACAAAAAATTAACGAAAATATATAACTGTTATCTTCTAATTAAATCAAGAGTGACAACTAGCAAAAATTTCAAAGTAACGAAAAGAAAAAAAGGAAGGTGTGTTTTTCTTAGAGATATTCTCACATTTCCTACTAGGGGTGGATACCGGTCGGATATGATTGGTTACAGGCGAAAAATTTCAAATCCGAAGAAAACCGTGTTGAATAGGCAGTAAGCAAAAATACTCTTAGGTATAATTATTAATAAATTTTTTTTTTTGAAACACTTAGATATAAATTATTATCACATTTTTATCCCCCAAAATAAATTAATTTAGCTGATGGCCAAGGTAACGACTGATAGCAAAATTAGCTGAGAAAGTTAGTTGGGGAAAGCTCAGTCGAGGAGTAAATCAGCCAAGGATGATGGATAATGGATCGTCTAAGAAGCTCCTTTGTGTGACATCCCTTCTTGGGATATCACATGGTAACCCGTTGCGGAAAATAAAAACTATAATTTGCTGGTTACTTTCGGAAAATATAATCTTTTTAATTAAACATCTCAAGCAGAAATGGTAGTAAATTTTTTTTTCTTAAAACACTGTGAACATAATCAAACGTATAGATATACATATATGCATCATCAGTTAATACACACCCTATTACTACTATGAGATCACAAAAAGACCTTTATAAGGATAGGCCATTCTCAACAACTAAGTAAGAAAATAAAGACATATACATAATAGTAGTGAATCGTCTAGAACCATATACAAAAACTCATGGCTCTCAGTAGCCAGATCAGACTGACGAAACTCACTACCCCAAAATAAAACTAAACCTACAGCTGGTCAAGCTAGTGATACCCGTTAGGTGGCGTTTGGTATAAGAGATATTTTTATATTCCCGGGAATATGACTTGGGAATAAAGTTTTCCTACATTTGGTATAAGAGAAAAAATATATTCCCAGGAATAAAAGATTCCCAGGAATAGAGTTTATGAAGAGGGTGGGAAAAAAGTTTTCCCATGTACAAGGGTGGGAAAAAAGTTTTCCCAAGGGAATGGAAAACTTTTAAGATGTTAAATTACCTAACTATCCCCATCTTGAGTAGAACCCATTCGTCACTCAAAATACCGACTCTTGCCCACCTCTCCTCCTCATGCGTCGTCCCCATCATCAGAGCAGCAGCACCAACTACGACATCGTCACTGATAAAATAAAAAATCCAAAGCCAGGAACTTGAACAATGTTTCTTTGATGAATAATTCTCGGTAATTAGGTTCAGGAACTTGAACAATGTTTCTTCATTCTTGTTTTATTAATTAATACGTATTTTTAATTATAAATATAAAAAAGGAGGAAGACGACAATTTGTTTGGGAGTACATAAGTGGCATTTGTTACCACAGTTCATCATTTCTTTACTTTTGAAACTTTTTATTTTATAAGGGTATTTTTGTAAAAGTCAATTATATTCCTGGGAATATTTTATATGAACCAAACATGTGAATGAGAATGCAACCTATTATTCCCAGAAAATGGAAGTTTCAACCAAACATATTTTACTGATATTCCTGGGAATGTCATTCCGGGGAATCTCATTCCCGGGAATATAGTTTACCTGGGAATAAAACATTCCCTATAACAAACGCCACCTTAGGGAGATCATGATGATCACCCCCACCTACAGCAGGAGTGTCTGGTGAAGACACCGCTGCACCCGCTCCCTCGCAGGGAGAATCGTCATCATCATCATCGGGAGGGTGAAACTCAAGATCGTCCTCCAAGTACTCCTCTGGATCCTCCTCAATCTCAGGATCCACAACCACCTCTACAGGAGGTGCTACTGGTCCTGCTATCTGTAAAGGTTGAATCGGCTGAGGAGGAACATCAAGTAACCCATGCTCAGCCAGATACAGTAGATAAAGCCAAACTGGAGGTAGAGATACCTCAACAGTCTCCACTACGTGTGTCCGTCGCTGTGGTCCTGCAGCTAATGTGCTGATAATCTCTCGACTGGGGCCAAAGTAGGTAGCGCTGAGTGCCCCTGGATTAATCTCTCAAGTGCCACCATAATGTGCATTCTCAAACGTAATCGAATGCATCACCGAATGCGCCAGATGCACCTCCGGATCCATCTATAATAAGATATAAATATATGCCACAAGTGGAGAGACCAATATAAAACATGCAAGAGTGAGACACCAATATATGGATTTAACACGGCCACTACATGCACGACACTAAAGAAAACACATGTTCATAACAACATAATCATTCTTATTAAAGCAAATAGTTTATCAATGGGTTTCACACCCCAAAAATCATCATTGAAAACTATGCATGAACACTTCATATACGTCGTCTAACTTCATACTTAATCTCTGGAAATCCACAGTCGTCGTTTAAATGAGCTGATCAGGCTCGATGGCCAAATAAGGCCCTCAAATTTTTACCATAGAACACTATCCTACTCAAGGCATAGTGATCGTCGTATATGGTTACCATAGCACACTGTCCTATACAAGGCATAGTGATTGTCGTATATGGTTGTTCATTGTCCACCAAGGCGCAATGAAAAGTCGTGTCATGAATACCTTGTCCGTCAAGATACCATGATAAATCAAGTAGGCACGTCTGCCGATTAATGCATGTAAAACATTTTATTCTCGTCATTGTTTTTCTTCATGTTCATTGTTTCCTTGTCGAAGCTCAAAAGCTCATGACCATCTCAACTTTTAAAACATTCAAATTCATCCTTCAATGTCAACCAATAGGACTCCAAGTCCAACTGTGCAAATCACGAAGTCTAGACTGATGCACCAGGCTTAGATTCGTAGATTTTAGCGCACAAAAATTGTCATAATTTTTTATAATACACGTCATTCACCTTTAGGACATACTGTCCACATCATGGAACACTAGAATCTCGACTTCTTGGCCACTAGGTCCGTATTTCATCTTTAAAATCATTTTCGTTCTGTGAAACACAAGTCCAAAACAAAACTCCATAACTTATCCAAGTTGTTGGAAATAACATCATTGTATAAAGCTAATTTACAGAAAATCCCTTTTTCGTTGGAAATTCGTTTATAAAATCACCAAATCACTTAAAACTCATTTTCTTCCAAAAATCTTTATTTTGAACTTTAGTTCCAAGAAAATATCGTTTTGAGATTAATTCTCTGTTTTAACCAATGTTGCTGCTTTTAAGAAGCATTTCAATATATCTCTCACTCCTTTCATCCAACAAAAAAAAATCTCTCTCTCCTTTCAAAAGTTCATTTGCCTGAAATAAATCCACCATCCTTGGCACCAGTAGCAGCACCACTAGTTTCCAAGTGCCTGAAAATATTCCAAAGATGCTTCTACTGTTTTATGATAAGTCTGACCCAGTTTTCTCCATCATCCTTAAAGTTCCATAGTTTGAGATTAGTGCACTTTCACCGAAGATTTCTTCCTTGATGAGAAGGTCAGCTTATGAGGGGTTCACAGCTGCTGCAAATGCTATTTTGTGCACTTAGTAGAAATGGCTGGTCTTATCTGTCAATTAATTAAATTATTATTGTTACTATTAACTACAATAAGATGACTCATGAGACTCATCAACATATCAGAGTTAACATAAGTGAAT
The DNA here is from genome assembly GCA_035048595.1 of Echinosophora koreensis. NCBI lineage: Eukaryota > Viridiplantae > Streptophyta > Magnoliopsida > Fabales > Fabaceae > Echinosophora > Echinosophora koreensis. The sequence goes on from JAPCYP010000096.1 coordinate 1,712,940, forward strand.
TAGCATGTGCACGAGTTTAGTTCTTATGTTATGTAGTTTTGATGATTCATGATGTGATTTTATTTATTTAGTTGTTTTAGCGTTGAATTGTTCATTATGCAGGGAGCTGTAACTTTCACATTTACATATGTCATTGTTTGGTTGGTTCATGTGTGGAGGGTATCGAAACCTTCAATCATCAAGGGTTCCAGAGAAATTCCCTAATGACTTTGTAAAAAAAAAAAAAAAAAAAAGAAGCCTAATGATCAATCCACATTAATGTAAGGAGAGGACAATATTTAGAGGCTAAAATACTATTTTGGTCCCTTAACTTATTTTTTAGATTCAGTTTGGTCCTTTAACTTTTAAAATGTTCAATTTGGTCCCTTAACTTATTTTTTAGATTCAGTTTGGTCCCTTTACTTTTAAAAAGTTCAATTTGGTCCCTTAATTTATGTCTGTTGACCTAAGTTAATCATCTCTGTCAACGAGTCATTAACAGTGTTAATTTTTGAGGATCCGGTTGAAATTCGCTAACAATTTAAAGGACCAGTTTGAATCTCGTTAACAGTTTAAATGACCAATTTGAAACAAGTTAATAATTTAAAGAACCAATTTGAAACTCATTTAACAATATTACTGACATTATTAATGGGAGAGGACTAACTTGAGTCAACATAGACAAATTAAGGAACCAAATTGAACCTTTTAAAAGTTAAGGGACCAAACTGAATCTAAAAAATAAGTTAAGGGACCAAATTGAACATTTTAAAAGTTAAGGGACCAAATTAAATCTAAAAAATAAGTTAAGGGACCAAAATGGTATTTTAGCCTTTAGAAAATTATCAACAAGTGCTTGATAATGATTTGTGCAATTTAAATCAACCAAATCAGCCATGTCCCAAAAAACCCGCGACGAGAAGTAATCATCATAAAAACCCATAATATGTATCATTCTTAAACTTAGACGCACAACATTATAAGAATAATATATTTTTGAAATGAACCAATTGAAAATCATGTCATTAATGACTAATAGCAGAAAGCAAGTAATCAACATTTCTCATATGTGTTATTACTCATATGTGCTAATTTCTATTACCAAACCATTGCATGTAATTAAAATAGAAAAAGTGAATATAGCATGTAAGCATGGAATCAGTAATTAGAAAATGAACGCAGAATAAATAAGTTAAGCAATTTGAGATGATCATATTAATTATTTTGAAAACATATTAATCATATTAAGGTGCCAACTCAAAATAATAGAGAACCAATTTCGATAAAATATTGAAGTTGATTAAGGATACAATTCAAACTATGATAGTAATTTTATTAATCATAATAAACGTAATAATATTTCAAAATAATGATTAATACAATCGTTGTCATGTTGATACAACACATTAACATGTAATTCAAATATTTCAAAATATATATATGTAGTTCAATCAAACTTTAATATTCACGGAAATAACTTTCACTGGAAAAGAGGAAGATAAATCAAAACATTTTCAAGAAATAATATTTTCTTCCATATGATAGATAAATAAATTTTCTAAAAATAGTTAATTTACACGAGAAAAAGAGTAGAAATAAATCAATTAAATTTTCAAGAGAGAATAATAATAATAATAGATATATAAATATATTTTCTAAAAGTAAATATCTTGCAAGGGGAAAAGAGGAGGAAAAAAAAAATAGATTTTCTAGAAAGGAGAAAAAGTAGTATGATAGCTAAATATTTTTCTGAAAATGGTTAACTTGCCAAAAAAAAAAAAAAGAAGAAACAAATCAAATAGATTCTTAAGAGAGAAGAATAAAATAAAAATATGATCATAAATATAATTTCTAAAAAATTGTTAACTTCAATAGGAAAATGAGGAGAAATAAATCAAATAGTTTCTCAAGAGAGAAGAAAAAAATATAAAGTGGTTATCTTGTACAAGAAAAGAGAATAAATAAATCAAATAGATTCTCAAAAGAAAATAAAAAAAATATTATCATAGGTAAATATATTTTCTAAAAATAGTTAACTTGCAGGGGAAAATAGGAGAAATAAATCAAATAGATTTTCAATGGAGTAGGAAAAAATATGATAAACAAATATATTTTCTAAACGAATAAACATATATATTTTTTAAAATAACAATATTCTTCCTTTGTTTTTCTTCCTCCACTTGCAAACATTTCTTATATCTACCTTTTTATATTGCGTAAATGTAGTCATTACATGAGGATTTATGTGTTATTTTCTTTTTAGAATTTCAAAAAATGGTATGATTTGTGAAATAATTTTACGATCATTGCATGAGTTTCTATGTGCTATTTTCTTTTTAGAATTTGTATTTGATTTAATTAGTATATAGATTGTCATGTTATATAAAGAATGATTATGTCATTATGTTAATAATTTGTTACATAATATTTATATTTTATAATTCATCTAAAATTATTTATTTAATTTACATATTAAAAACACCTATATTTATAATTTTCTCATTTAGCAAAGTTATCCCCTTGTTGCTCTTTCAATGAGCACCTTATTATTCTTCCTTTCAGAAAATTTGTAAACCAGAGATGTGATCACTAACATGCCTGTGAGGGGTAGTGGTGTTGGAAATAAAAGTATGGTAAAGATATTTAAAAATTAAAATAGAAAAACTGGCTTTAACTGTGAGTCAAATCATAAAAGACAATTGTCACAGGAGATAATGATAACATTAAGATAAAACATAAATGAAAACAGAATGAGATAAATTCAAATTAAATAAATTATGATATGCCCGCTTTCACTTCCAATTAGTCCCTCTCACCATTGAGAACAAAAAGAGATCCTATGTAAGCAAAAGCTTCCGAACAATTAACAACATAGTTGATATAAATAGCTTTCCGCACATGGTTGATATGACCTAGATCTTGTACTCGTGCGATGCACGGGCATATTTTGTGTTATTATTTTACTGTATTATGTATTTTTAAATTTTGAAAATTATAATTTAAAAGAATAACAAATAAGTATTTGTGTAGTACTTAAAATGAGAAAACATCGCATGATTTTTTTTTGTTTAAGAATTCTAAATTTGAAATCGCTGATATTATTAAAAGTGGTGTGATGCACGGGCCTATTGCTTACATTTTCGTGAAGAAAAATCATCTCAATACTTGGTTTGCATAGGGTTCTTGAAGTCAAGATTTTTCCAAAGACTAATTACACAAATCAAATCTCCTAGCAACAATGTCACTAAGAGCATCCACAATGGTAGAACCACATTTTGGTTCTTATCTATCATTTTGTGGGTCCAAAGATACCACATGTGATATACGAACTCAACCTCAACTTCACTCCAATAGAAGACTCATTTTGAGTGCTTAAATGGGTCCCACAAGTATTATTTTCTCACTCTCTCACTCTCAATTAAAAAAAAAAATTTGTTTGGCAAGAACCGTTCTACAACCTGGCTGCCATGTCATTCATCTCCAAAGAAGGTTCTTATAAGAACCAGTTCTTATACTTAAGAACCACCTTAAGAATAACCATTGAAGTTGGTTTAACTAATGTAATCCTCAATGTCATCCTACAAATTCGCGTGAAAAAAATATGCACAAATATCTATGCACATAAGAAAACATAAGTCAAATAAAAATCTACCTCATTTTCACCTCCATGCCAAACTCCCTGTACTGGCCGAGGTGGCAAGCTCGGCCACCGAGCTCGGAAACCTAACTAACTTATGATAACACTTATCTAGAACACAACTAACAACCTTACCTTAGATAAGGGATAAGTCTTATCAGATAAGGAGGTTGGAATTGAGCTAAAAGAGATATGTGATAAAGATAAACCAGATCCTAGAAAATAGGATCGGATTACTCCTCTATAAAAGGAGGAAGAGTCCAAGAGAAGACAGACTTTTCACTTTTACTAACCTTGGTGTTCTCCCTTAAGCGTATTAGAGGTCCCGGCTGCGATCAAGAGACTATCAAAGAGTCCTTGCCCGCTGGTGCACATCGGATACAAGATTAAGGGATTGCAGCACCATATGATCAAGGGTTGAACTCAGAACTACATCTGGCTTTGATTCCCATTGGGATACGTAGGACCGGAACATAAGTATTCTGTCAAACCATAATCTAAAACAACCCTAACGTTCACTCTTGGTCTGACGTTTACGGGGAGATTCCGGCAAGTGATATCTCGGCAGGAACATTTGGCACCCACCGTGGGGCCGAGGAAAAACTTTCCCCGGTTCCATAAGAAGATTTAATGGTGACTACACGAAACGGACCGAGGGGAGGGGCACATAGCGCGAATCATGTTGATTATGAGGCATCAAACTCTAATCAGAACCATGACAATCTCCCGCCTCCTCCCTTCGATGAAGATAATCCTCAGCTGGGAGAGATTATGGCACAGCTGAAACAACTACGTCAGGAAAATGAGGAGATTCTTGCGGAGAATCAAAGGCTACTAAGAGCTCGAAAATTGGGGAAGATCGGCAACGTTTGCAGAGGAAGAGCAGTCTTCACCCGAGAATAGCCCAGAAGATCCCACATATGCACCTTCTCGTAATGATACAAGCCGACCTTCCAGGACCAGACCTGGGCCCGAGGCTTCAAGAGCCAGATTTCGTGCTGAGGATACTCTCCAGAGAGAGAGGATAAGAGACAGGCGACCGAGGTTGCCTTTCACTGATGACATTGATGAGGTGATCATGCCTAGACATTTCAAACCTCTTAATATTGATAAGTATAATGGCACCACCGATCCAACTGAACATGTAGAATCTTTTGTTTCTTCTGTCTACTTGGTGACCGATTCGGAAGCCATCATGTGCAAGATTTTTCCAACTACTTTGCAAGGGCCTGCCTTGACTTGGCTCAAGAATCTTCCACCTCGGTCAGTATATTCTTTTGACATGCTAGTAACTAAATTCACTGCACAATTCGCAGCGAGCCGAAGGCATAAAAGGCACTCAGTCTCGCTCGTGAATTTCAGGCAGGAAAAAAATGAATCGCTTAGAGACTATATGGCTCGGCTTAGCGCTCAACAGGTTTTAATCCCCAATATAAGCTCGGAACTCTGCCTTCATACCCGTCATGAATGGTTTGAAGCCAGGGTCTTTCTTTGAATATTTGTCTCGGAAGCCACCGAGAGACTTCGAAGAATTGCAGGAAAAAGCCACAGGGTTCGTGAACTCGGAAGAGATGGTAGAGTCTAAAAAAAAGGGAAAGATTTTGAAGACAAGAGCATGGTCCCGAGCAAAGAGAGAGATAGGGGAGCCAATCTGCCTAAGGCTCTCAAAAGCAATGAAAGAGAGTTCTCAGAGAAGCAACCCAGATACCAATCTTACACACCACTGAACCGATCTATAGCCGCTATTCTTCAACAGGTGTGCAGCGCTGAATTGCTCACACTACCACGGCCATCCAAAACTCCTGCTCAGGCTGACAGAAGTAAGGAGTGCAAGTGGCATCAAAATTATGGTCACTCCACTGAAGATTGTAAAATAGCCCAGGATAAAATTGAAGAATTGGTACAAGCAGGTCGTCTTGACCGGTTCGTTCGCCGAGAAGATAATGGGGGCGGACGAGCTGGCCGACGACGAGGAAGACGGGGTTATGACAATCATAACCGAGATAAAAACCAGCGAGGTACCAATTAGAACGGAGATCGGGGTAACAAACAGAGACCACCTACTGATGAGGCAGAAGTTGGAGTCAGAGGAGTCATTAATACTATCTCAGAAGGTTTTGCAGGAGGAGGTACAACGAGTTCAGCTTGGAGGCGTTATGTGAAAGCTATCCGATCTGTCAACTCGGTATCTAGAAAATCTGCAAGGCCGAGACCTCCCATTACTTTCTCGGATGATGACTTCCAAGGGCTGGATCCTAATCAAGATGACCCAATGGTGATAATAATAGAGTTAGCTAATTACTCGGTCAAACGAACACTTGTTGATCAGGGTAGCTCGCCTGACATTTTATACCTAACAACCTTTAAAAAGCTTGGAATTCCAGAAAAGTTGATAAAAGAACAGGAGGACAAGCTAGTGGGGTTCGCTGGAGAACAGGTAAAGACCCGAGGTTACATAGACCTCTTGACAAGATTTGGTGAGGGTAAGCTTGCCCGAACCATATCAGTCAGGTATGTTATTGTGGATGCCAACACATCATACAACATCCTCATCGAGAGACCAACTCTGAATGAGCTCGGGGCAATTGTCTCAACACCCCACCTCACCATGAAATTCCTAGCTGATTCGGGATAGGTAGTCACGGTCCGAGCTGACTAGAGGATGACCAGACAATGTTACGCAGATAGTTTGAAGGTAACTCGAGAGCCGGATATCACAGAAAATGCTAAACATGATAAAGCAGAAGTGGTAAGCTCGGTCAGTTCAGTTGCTCGGCAAGATCGGTCGACATGTTCGAGTTGGATCCTAGGATGGAAATGTATGAGTCCAGAGCTGAACCTATAGAATCTTTGGACAAATTTCAACTGGGAGCCCAGGCCGATCAGTGCACGAACATTGGCAGTCAGCTCGACCCCTTGCTTAAGCAGCAAATTCAAACAGTTTTATGGAAGAATGCTGACCTGTTTGTTTGGAAGACATCGGATATGCCTGGCATAGACCCCAATTTTCTGTGCCATAGGCTATCCATATGTCCTGAGGCTAAGTCCATAGCCCAGAGGAAAAGGAAGCTCAGCGAAGAAAGACGAAAGGCTGTAGCCGAGGAGACTGCAAAGCCGATCAAAGCCAATTTCATCAGAGAAGTGAAGTACACCACTTGGCTAGCCAATGTTGTGTTGGTAAAAAAAGCCAATGGCAAGTGGAGAATGTGCACTGACTACACCGATCTCAACAAGGCATGCCCGAAAGATTCTTATCCTCTTCCCAACATTGACAGATTGGTGGATGGAACATCAGGTTACAGAATCTTAACTTTCTTGGATGCATATTCGGGTTACAACCAGATAAGGATGTATCCACCTGATGAAGAAAAAACGGCGTTTATGACTAATGGGGCAAACTACTGCCACCGAGTAATGCCCTTCGGTTTAAAAAATGCTTGTGCAACATACCAAAGACTCATGGACAAAGTGTTTCTCAATCAGATTGGAAAAAACCTAGAAGTTTATGTTGATGATATGGTGGTAAAGTCCGATGACCCAAAGCAACACCCCACCAACCTGGAAGAGATTTTTGGCCAACTCAGAAAGTACAACATGAGGTTGAACCCAGAAAAATTTTCTTTTGGTGTACAAGGAGGAAAGTTCCTGGGGTACATGCTAACACACAGAGGAATTGAAGTCAATCCTGATAAATGCAAAGCTGTCATAGAAATGCGGAGTCCACAATCTGTGAAAGAAATACAGAGGCTAGCTGGTCGTTTAGCTTCCCTATCTCGATTCCTCCCAAAGTCAGCAGAAAAGGCTAGGCCCTTTTTCTAGCTTTTGAAAAAACCAAAGGAGTTCGTCTGGACCGAGGAATGTGAAAAGGCTTTTGAAAAGCTGAAATTGTTTCTAGCCTCCCCTTCGATTCTAACTCGGCCACAGCTCGGCAAGGATCTGTATTTATATTTATCTGTCAATGATTACACAATCAGTGCAGTCATCATCCAGGAGGAAGAGAAGCAACAGATGCCAGTGTATTATGTCAGTAGAATCCTGAAAGATGTAGAAACACGGTATCAAGTAATTGAAAAGCTCGCCCTCGCTCTGGTCATGGCAGCTCGGAGGTTAAGACCTTATTTTCCAGTCACACCAAGTTATAGTCAAAATAGATCATCCAATAAAGTAGGTGCTTAGAAAACCCGATCTGGCAGGACGAATGATAGCTTGGTCAGTGGAATTGTCAGAATTCGGTTTACAATATGAACCGAGGGGACCAATGAAAGCCCAATGCCTCTCCGACATCATTGCCGAGCTCTCATCAAAGCCGAACTCAGAACCCATTACTTGGCTTCTGTATGTGGATGGTTCGTCAAACTTAAAAGGAAGCGGAGCCGGAATAATTCTTGAAGGTCCAGATGATCTGGTCCTGGAGCAATCCTTGAAGTTTGGGTTCAATGCTTCAAAAAATTAAGCAGAATATGAAGCTCTTATTGCCGGGCTGGTATTGGCTAAAGAAGTTGGAGTCAAAGAATTAAAATGCCGAAGTGACTCACAGCTTGTAACCGGACAAGTCTTGGGGGATTACCAAACAACGGATCCTCAATTAACCAGGTATTTGTGCAAAGTCAATAGTTTAATTTCAGAGTTTGAGAATTTTACTATTGAACATATACCTTGGGAGGAAAATTCCAGGGCCGATCTGTTGTCCAAGTTGGCTAGCACCAAAAAAGCTGCCCAGCTAAGAACTTTCATTCAAGAAAATCTCCCTGAACCGAGCATAAAAAGTGTCGAGGTATTTATGACCAAGCACTACGATCGGGGCTGGATGACACCATTTTGCGAGTTTCCTAGCCTCGGACAAATTACCTGACAATCCCAAAGAGGTAAAAAAAAATCGTCTGAAGTCTTGTCATTACACCATCCGAGATGGAGAGCTGTACAGAAGAGGATTTTCCATGCCTTTATTAAAGTGCATAACAAAGGAGCAATCCAAGTATGTAATGGACGAGATGCATAGAGGAATATGTGGAATACATTCCGGTGGCCGATCTCTTGCAGCTCGGGTTCTGCGAGCAGGTTTGTATTGGCCAACCATGAGATCAGACTATGCTGCTTGGACTAATAAGTGTGACCCTTGTCAGAAATTCGCTAATGTGACGCGAGTACTAGGTGAAGAGGTCCATTCCATGTTATCACCTTGGCCTTTCACTATGTGGGGGATGGACATTGTGGGCCCTTTCCCTGTTGCCAAAGGCCAAGTGAAGTTTTTGCTGGTAGGGGTAGATTATTTCACTAAATGGATTGAAGCCGAGCCATTAGCTATCATAACAGCTAAAAAGGTTCAGAGTTTTGTATGGAAAAACATCATATGCAGACATGGCCTACCTTATGCAATTGTCACTGACAATGGAAAGCAATTCACTGACAAAGGGCTTAAAGAATTCTACTCCAACCTCGGAATCAAACACAAGGTGACCTCGGTTGAGCATCCACAAACAAATGGCCAGGCAGAAGTAGCTAACAAAATCATTTTGAACGAGCTCAAGAAAAGGTTGGGCCAATCAAAAGGAGCATGGGTTGAAGAATTACCGAGCATCCTCTAGGCTTATCATTGCTCACCACAATCATCAATTGGAGAAACGCTATTAAGGCTAACCTATGAACTGATGCAATGATTCCAGTTGAGCTCGGTGAACTTTCTTTTAGAAGACAACATCATGACCAGAGCAAAAATGAAGAAGAAATCCGAGTTGAGATTGACATGATAGAGGAAATCCGAGATGAAGCAAAAATTAGGGAAGAGCTATGCAAGCGGAAAGCAACTCCGAAGTACAACTCAAAGTTGCAGTCGAGAGAGTTTGTGCAAGGCGACTTAGTGCTAAGATTGCAAAATGATGCAAGAAAGGACTCCAAAGAGGGAAAGCTAGCAGTAAACCGGTCTGGCCCATTCAGAATAGTTGAAAGTCTAGGAAATGGTGCTTACAGACTAGAAGAGTTGTCAGGAAAGGTTGTTCTAAGAACATGGAACACTTCCCACCTTAAGTTTTATTTTAGTTAAGTTTTTGCAAAGCAGGTGATGTACTCTTTTTCCTACCCTGGTCTTTTTCCCACGTGGTTTTGGCCAGGAAGGTTTTAATGAGGCATGCCTGGGAAATAAATGAATAAAGTCCATTTCAGTTACATTTATTTGTTACAGGGCTAAAAATTCACTTATATTTGCATATGAAAGATGCCAAGCCTAAAGGGTTTGACCGAGCTGAAATCGATCGAGTTGAGGTCGAAATGCCGAACCTAAAGAGGCAAAATCAAAGTCTAAAAAGGTTGACTGTGACACCCTTCTACCCCGCATGTTATAAGGCATTTAATATATAAACAATTAAAATAAAAACATGCATTTTACTAAAACAAATAAAACAATTGTCCATGGGTAGAAAAGTCCCACATGAACCAGTTATAACGCGGAAAATAAAATAAGTTTGACAACAATTAAAACATATCAATGAAATAAACACATCCCAACCCCGAAGTCACATACAGAGCTGGTATAACCATTCCGGAATAAAATCCACATAATACAACTGAAAACTAACAAACTATAAGAACATGAAACTAGCCCTAACTATGAGTGGCGGCTCCTCAGAGTCACTCCTCTCCGGGCTGCTCGTCATCCTCTGCAAGGTGCCAATCAGGCCAACAACAAACAACAAACAAACATAGGGAGTAAGAATTATGTAAACATAATAGCAAGGAATAGGTAGTAAAGTAAATCATACAGGCATGGCACCAACATAAACATACATCAACAGCATCAACATTCAACATGCTATGTAGTGTAATGCAGTCTTACTCGGCTAAACCAACAATGCATGTGGATCCACTAAACTCGGGATGGACGACTTCGGAGTTAAATATCCACATTGAGATTCTACTCAACACCGGAGAATCAACTCCTTGGATAGCCAACGCATCAAACCAACGAATGCCTCGTCACGGGGGGGCTAGGAGAATCTACTCCAACCGTGGATGGCCAGATTGTCATACTCTAGGACGACCTCCCCTATGTCGAACATCCCTAAACAACAAATCTGATGCAATACGTATGCAACACAACAACAATGGTAACGCCACCTCCATAACTCCAATGGAATCGACCGAAGATTACAGCGGAAACGACCGCACAACTTGCCTCGCGGCCACCAAGGTATAACAACAACACCTTAGACCCAAACCACGGGGTCAAGGCTTCTATGGCCAAAAAGCACCAAGGCACAGCTCAACAGCTTGCGGTACCCAATGGGCACCGACTTACCAAACTTAACACCTCACTATCTTATCATCTTTAATTATCTTTAGTAACATTAGCCAAATTGTCTAATCAACTTATCATCTTTGGGAAATGGGGTTTGAAACCCCTTAAGGTTCTTTGATTCTGTTCTGTCCAGGAAGGTTGAGCACGGTCATGCTTAACCCCCAACACGGTCGTGCTTAAACACATGAGGGGCGCGCTGCCCTTTAAGTGAAGCACGGTCGTGCTTCATGTTGAGCACGGTCGTGCTCTTTGACCTGCACGACCATGCTAAACAGCGTGGCCATTTTCCAGAATTAAACTAGGAGCACGGTCGTGCTCCCTGTTCAACACGGTCGTGCTCATCGTGCGACAGTGCTGCTCTGGGCAGGAACAGTGATCGAGTTTTTAACCAAAAAAATCAAGGGTTTGATCCATTAATCATCCTTAATCCATTATTAACATGTTTAAGGGTTAAAACTCATCAAAACATCAGAATCAAATCAGCACGGTGATAGCGTGAATCCGCAAGTGTACGGTTTCGTTGTCAAGTAATAAAAAGATCGAACCCACAGAGACCGTGATCTTAAATAACAATTAATTATTAAATCACTTTAACTAAACTATATATAAAAAGATTTGGAAAAGATTTGGTTTTTTTAAAAATAAAGATTAACTAACAAATCAAATATCTAAAAGAAATCAGTTGAAAATCGCAATCAAATCAAATCTGGGGTTTTTTCAAATTAAAAGAGATTTCCAGGAATTGGGTTACCAACAAGACTGCTCATGCTACTAAATTGACTATCCCTTGTTAATTATCAAAATTGCTTTGAAGGTGAATTTATCCTAAACAAGTTAATGTTCCCTCTCGGGATACAAGAACCGTGCCCAATTAAACCAACCCCTACTCTCGTGGTAATTGTATTTAAATTGAACCATTTAAGCTTTATGACAATTCAATGAACCCTCGAAGGACCGCTTCTAACTCTCGTGATTTAAGTCCTAAGTTCAATTCCTATAGATACGATACCTAAGTTCACCGCTAAGTTCGTCCTTAGAGTATCTACGACATGCAAATAAGTGGCCACCGAATTTACAAGTAATTCAAGCGATAGGAATTAAATCGAAAGCAAAATTGAAATTAACAAGAAGAGAAACATCAATCCATCACATGAAACGAGTCTTGGGCATAGCCCCAATTCCTAGAAATAGAGAAACTACTCACTCATTGCCATGTTAATAACAATGTTGAATAACAAAAACATGAAAATCCTAAGAGAAGAGAAGAAATTGAGAAGAAGAGAAATCCTAATTTAAGCCTAAGGTAGCAGCCAAGATGTTCTATTTTCGAGCCTTAGAGTCCTATTTATAATGTAAGGCAATTTGGATCCAAATCTGTTACAAATTCAAATCAAATCTTCAATTAAAATTCCAGATATTGCGCGTCACGGCCGTGATGGACATCACGGCCTGGGCGTGATCTCTTCTGATTTGTGGGATGGCTTCACTCTGAGTCTGTCACGGCCGTGATGGACATCACGGCCTGGCCGTGATCATTTCTGCCTGCGAGGGTCTGGTTCAGCTTCCATGTCACGGCCGTGATGGCCATCACGGCCTAGCCGTGACGCTCTCTGTTTTCAGCACTCTTTCTTCTTTTCAGCTTCACTCGATCACGGCCGTGATGCCTATCACGGCCAGGCCGTGATGGCCTCTGTTTGGCTAATTTTTCTGTGTTTTTCAGGCTCCTCCTTGATTATGCAAGCTACAATATGACTGATTTTAACATTTAATTCTTCAATTCCTGCACAAACACACCACAAAACCACCTTACCCGTTCCAAGGTAAAAACTAACAAAAAATCAAATAAAATATGCCTAACCTATATGAAAATGCATGCAAAATGTCTAGGAAAAATGAGGTGAAATCACACTCATCAAACTACCCCAAGCTTAAGATTTTGCTTGTCCTCAAGCAATCATTAAGGCCAGCTAAGATAAACAATCAGAGCAAGGACAGTAAACCAAGAACCCGAGTAACAAATCCAAGTAACAGGCATATCCAAATAAGTAATCATGAGACAATCAATTTCAAGTCCAATTCGAAGCTTAGGTTCCCTAAATTCATATCTCTCACTGATTCGGGCACTCATCTCACCTCACTCAAGTGCTTAAGGGTATATGACAATTCACTCAATTTCCTCAAGGAAGGTACTCTACCATAAGCTTGACTTTTAATCAAATCTCTACTTTATTATTGAAAACACACAAGAATCAAGAGGTCTTTTATTTTGGTTGTAATGGGGCCATGGGATTAATTGTTAGGTGGGGAAACCAAGAAAAGGAATTACAAGAAGGCTAACAAAAATATCAAATAATGCAAAGTATGACAACCTTCTAAAATACCTTTTGGGCTTTAAATCACTCTTCCACCACTCTTTCTTCCTTTTTCATTTTCTTTTTCACTTTATTTCTCACTTTCCTTTTCTTTTCCTCCCCTTCTCCATTTTTTTATTTTTTTTATTTTTTTATTTTTTGAAGAAGGGGAGATTTTCAACACGAGAGAAATAATTTTCTAACTTTTTCATCCCAAAATTTCTTTTTCAAACCACCCCTTTGCCCTTTTTACAATACTTTAAAAGGTGCCATATCATGCATCATTTATCAAAATTAAACAGGGTACCAAGAAAAGCATTTTATTCTTTTAGGCTCAAAATTGGGCAACTAAGGGGGTAGAATTTTAATCAGTCAAAGCTCAGAAGGCCAAAAAAAAAAAATACCTAGTGCCTCAATCATTTTCATATATGTTTTCAAAAATTTCTAAGTTTCAAAACGATTTCAAGTCAAGTTCTAGAGAATACAATCCAAGAGGAAGAAAACACTCAATCACAAGAAGGGGGTAAATTTAGTGAATACCCCTTTTAGGCTCAAATATCTCACATTTAGTAGTTCAAAAATCAATGAGAAATACAAATCCAAGGAACCACATGCTAATTATCAACTATCAAAATATCATCTCTAGAATTTTTAATTTTAGCCTATCACAAGAATACAAAAATTGGGTTCAAAATTCATTGTCTTGATTTATTTGGCACAAAATTTTCACAATTGGATGCAATTTCAAAACAAGGGGCAATCTAATGATGTGATCATGCATAACTATACCTAAATGAATGCAACATGTAAGCATGCAAAACAAAAATAATACCCCTACCCCAAGCTTAAAAACTTACATTGTCCCCAATGTAAATAATTAAGTCTGAGGGAGGATAAAAAAAAAAAAAAAAGAATAAAAAAATGGAACAACTCACTGAGGTGGTGGTGGGTGCTGGCTCAGATGCCAGTCATAAAGCTGCTGGAGCATGACTCTCTGCTCGCGCTGCTCCTCCATGATGCGCTCCTGGTTCGCTAGAACAGTATCAAAGGCGGATGAGAACCGCGCATAAGGATCTTCAGATGATGTACCTGCAGAGGAAGAAGATGGGCGCCCAGATGGCCTAGCCGGTGGTGGTGGGCGTAACGGTCTTTGTACCTCGATAGGCTCAGGCTCCTCTCCCATTGGCACTTTCCAGTTTGCCGGAATTTTAACATCCAAGAGTGCGGGGTTAGGGAGAGGAATTGGGCGTCTACGCTCTGGGTGAGTCAGGCAATAGATGTCATCCTCCTGGACGATCATCCCCATGGCCTCACAGGCCTGCAAGGTAATTCGTGTCCGCCCCGGGGCGGGCTCAAAACCATCCATATCATGGTTAAAATAATGGCATATGGTGGTGATTAAGCCACCAATGACAATAGTCCCTTTTGAGCTCCTGGCAACCTTTAGAAGGTGCCTAGCCATATATGACCCCGTGTCCACATTGCTCTCAGGGTGGAGCATGGCCCAAAGCATAAGGACCTCGTCCTGGCGGACGGATCCATCACTATCGCCCCGACCAAATAGGGTGTTGGACATAACCCTATGCATATAGCGTAGGCTAGGGTTAACAAGGCTTGTAGACTTAGCCGTCCTAGGATCAAAAGGCGTACCGGGACAAGAAATACGCGACCAAAAATTGTAAGGACTAAATCCAATGGGATAAGTCCGTTCCCCCCCGACTGGCAGTTCAAAAATTTCATTGAATTCAGCCATGGTTAATTGATAATCCTCATTAAAAAGCCGGAAAGTGATCCGACCTTCAGTACTATGGCGCCCTTGCAGAATTTCCGCATCTAGAGAGCTTAAAAACTCCAGAGTAGGGCCAGCAAATGCAGGATATCGGGTGCGAGCAAACACGCTCCACCCTATGTTTTCCAACATCCAATTAATATCAACAGTTAAGCCTAGGGTGTCTATACAGGCATCATCAATATATTTTGTTTGAACAATTTTTCTATTTTTCAAAATATTGAACCTATTCTGTTGAGCAGCATTTTTAAAAATAATCCCATAGTCATGCTCATCATTTCCAGAATTAGAAGAGTCAGAGTCAGAGTAGTTACCTAGGTTCCTGCTTCCTCTGGTACGAGGACGTGAGGCTCCGGCTGCTCTTTGGCGCTTGGTTGCCATGAGTTGTTCAAATGAATCCCAAAAACACAGAATGCACAACCCCTTTTGTCAGCAAATTCGAATTTAGTGGCTAGGGTTTCAAAATTAGGAATTTTCGTTTTTGCCCAAAATTGAAGGAATTGACTTATGGGTTTTGTTGGGTTGGGACTAGGGAGCAAGGGAGTAGTGTTGGTTAGGCATGGGTGTCATGGAAGAGGTGAGTTTTTGAAGGTTTTCTTGGTGAGTGGGTATGGTTGAGAGAGGGGGGTGGAAAGGAAGAAGATGATGATGAGAAGGAGAAGAGGAAGATGGTGGGTTTGTGGTTTGGTATGATGTGTTGATGAGGGAGATGAAGGAAGGGAGGTTGAGAGCTTGGTGGCTATGGAGGTTAGAGAAAGGTAGAAAGAGAGGGTTTGAGAACTGAAATACAGAGGTAGTAGATTCGTGCTGCTTAAAAAAACGCAGCTCACAACGCATCACGGCCGTGATAGGTATCACGGCTAGGCCGTGATCGTGTCTGTTCATCAGTTTTTAGCTCTTCACGGCCGTGATGTATTTCACGGTCTGGGCGTGACCTTCTCTGGTTTCATGCTGTAGGCCCATCACGGGCGTGATGTATATCACGGCTGGGCCGTTATCCTCTCTGTTCACCTGCTGTAGGCCCATCACGGGCGTGATGTACATCACGGCTTGGCCGTGATTCTCTCTGTTCTGCTAGAGCTGGCCTGTCACGGCCGTGACCACCATTACGGCCATGATGGGTATCACGGCCTGCCCGTGATCACCCCAAACTTTTTTTTTTTTTTTTTTTTTTTTTTTTTTTTTTTTTTTTTTTAAATCATATATCATGGCCATGATGGTAATCAGGGCCAGGCCATGATTTCCTCTGACTTTATTTTCCACATGCCTTTTTGCTCTCCTTGCTTCCCTAACCTGAAAACACTTGGCAAATTCATGAGTTTGTGATCTTTCTTTTCTAATTCTCTCAAATTATTCAAAAACAACAAAAAAACTAAGAAGGGAAAGAGGGCTTGGGTTGCCTCCCAAGAAGCGCTTATTTACGGTCCTAAGCTTGACCATAGTCCTTTCAAACCTTTGATGATGGATCGAGGAGGGAAAGTGCAACCTCCTGTTCAGGTGGATGTTCTCCAAGGTAGTGCTTCAACCTCTGTCCATTGACCTTGAATGTTCCACGTTCCTGGTTCCAAACTTCGACGGCACCATATGGAAATACTTTCATAACTTTGTATGGTCCGGACCATCTAGACTTGAGCTTTCCTGGGAATAACCGCAACCTTGAGTTGTAGAGTAGCACTAGTTCTCCCTCATGGAATTCTCTACGAAGGATGTGCTTATCATGCCACTTCTTTGTTCTTTCCTTGTAAGATTTTGCGGACTCATACGCATCCAATCTCAGCTCATCAAGTTCATGAAGTTGAAGGATTCTCTTTTCTCCAGCGGCCTTTATATCAAAGTTTAGCATCTTAATAGCCCACAAGGCCTTGTGCTCAAGCTCGACTGGTAAGTGACATGGCTTCCCATAAATAAGTCTAAAGGGTGTCATCCCAATAGGAGTCTTGTAAGCCGTACGGTAAGCCCACAGAGCATCATCAAGCTTTAAGGACCAATCCTTTCTAGAACTTGAAACAGTCTTCTCTAGAATGCTTTTTATCTCTCAGTTGGAGACTTCGACTTGGCCACTTGTTTGAGGATGGTAAGGTGTAGCAACCCTATGAGTGACTCCATATTTGAGTAGGAGTTTTTCAAACTGTTTTTCAATGAAGTGTGATCCTCCATCACTAATAACTGCCCTTGGAATCCCGAACCTTGGAAAAATCACTTTCTTGAATAGCTTGATTACGGTTTTTGCATCACTTGTTGGGGATGGAATGGCTTCCACCCATTTAGAGACGTAATCAACAGCTACAAGAATGAACTTGTTATTGCAAGAGGAAGGAAAGGGTCCCATGTAGTCAACTCCCCAAACATCAAATATTTCCACTTCTAGCATCGTGTTGAGTGGCATCTCATGTTTCTTAGAGATGTTTCCCGTTCTTTGACATGGATCACAAGCAAGCACAAACTTTCGGGCATCTCTGAAAATATGAGGCCAGTAGAAACCGGCTTGAAGCACCTTGGCCGCCGTCTTTGAGGCACTAGCATGTCCTCCATAAGATGAGGAATGACAACAACTCAAGATCCCTGGAACCTCGACCTCTGGAATACACCTTCTATAAATGCTATCCGCACACTTGCGGAAAATGTAAGGCTCATCCCACACATAATACTTCAAATCCGAGAAAAACTTCTTCTTCTGTTGATAATTTAGATCGGGAGGTAAGACCTTGCTAACCAAGTAGTTTGCATAGTCAGCATACCAAGGTGCATTCTCTGCAAAAATAGCAAACAGTTGCTCGTCGGGGAAGGAATCATCAATAGGTAACTCGCTCTCCCCACTCAGTTGTGGTTCAAGCCTTGATAAGTGATCCGCCACTTGATTCTCTGTTCCTTTTCTATCCAAAATCTCCAAATCAAATTCTTGGAGAAGAAGGATCCAACGGATAAGTCTGGGCTTTGCTTCCTTCTTGGTCATGAGATACTTTAGTGCGGAGTGGTCGGTGTACACAATGACCTTAGACCCTACAAGGTATGATCTGAACTTTTCAAATGCAAAGACAACTGCGAGCAATTCTTTCTCGGTGGTGGCATAATTGGCTTGAGCTCCATCTAGAGTCTTGCTTGCATAGTAGATTGCATGGACCTTCTTGTCTATCCTTTGTCCCAACACCGCTCCCACGGCATAGTCACTAGCATCACACATTACTTCAAATGGCTCGTTCCAATCCGGTGTTTGCAAAATGGGAGCGGTGGTCAAAGCTTCCTTCAACCTACAAAATGCACTCATACATTCCTCATTAAAATCAAATGGAACATCTTTCATCAATAGGTTAGATAAGGGTTTAGAAATCTTTGAAAAATCTTTGATGAAACGCCGGTAAAACCCGGCATGTCCCAAGAAACTTCTAACTCCTTTCACATTTACCGGTGGGGGCAATTTTTCAATAACATCAATTTTGGCCCTATCCACCTCAATACCTCTTCCAGAAATCAAGTGCCCAAGCACTATACCTTCTTTTACCATAAAATGACATTTTTCCCAATTCAATACCAAATTAGTTTCCTCACAACGCTGCAAAATCTTAGACAAATTTGTTAAACAATCATCAAAGGTAGTTCCATAAACAGAAAAATCATCCATAAAAACCTCCATGATGTTTTCAATATATTCAGAAAAAATTGCAGTCATGCATCTTTGAAAAGTAGCCGGTGCATTACATAGACCAAAAGGCATTCTCCTATAGGCAAAAGTGCCATAGGGACAAGTAAATGTGGTCTTTTCTTGATCACTAGGATGTATAGGAATTTGATGGAAACCGGAATAACCATCCAAGTAACAAAAGTGGGAATGCCTAGCTAATCTTTCAAGCATTTGATCAATAAATGGGAGAGGGAAGTGATCTTTTCTTGTTGCCTTATTTAACTTCCTATAGTCAATGCACATTCTCCATCCGGTTACTGTCCTTGTAGGAATTAGTTCATTTTTTTCATTTTGAACAACAGTCATCCCCCCTTTCTTAGGAACCACATGCACCGGACTAACCCACTCACTATCGGAGATTGGATAAATAACCCCCGCATCTAACAACTTAAGCACTTCTTTCTTAACCACCTCTTTCATATTAGGGTTCAATCTACGTTGATGCTCAATGGATGTTTTATGCTCATCTTCCATTAAAATGCGATGCATGCAAAAGGAAGGATTTATGCCCTTAATGTCATCAATCGTATATCCTATCACTTTTCTATGCATTCTAAGCTCCCTAAGCAATTTCTCAGTTTCCAATTCATTCAAGCTAGCATTCACAATTACCGGATAGGAAGAGTTAGGACCAAGAAATTCATACCTCAATGTAGAAGGAAGAGGTTTTAGTTCTACCTTAGGAGCTTTTTCATCTTTCAAGTCTTCATTTGGTTTTGACTCAAGTTTTTCTTTCTTTATTTTGTGAGGAGAAATTTCCGGACTAGCCTCCAAGAAGCGGGCATAATCCCTTACTTTTCCTCCATGAGCACTTAAGTCTCCACCAATCAAGCACATCTCCAACGGATCACCAGAATAAGGTTGAGTAGATTCTTCTTTCACCGCTTGGTGCACTAAGTCAATCCTGCAACAAGAATCCTCAAAAGAAGGGTGTTTAATAGATTTAGCTAAATCAAATTCAACTTTATCATCACCCACAGTTAAAGTTAATTTTCCATTTTTAACATCAATAATTGCTCCTGCGGTAGCCAAGAAAGGCCTACCAAGAATAATGGGGATTTGGGAATCCTCCTCCATTTCAAGTACTACAAAATCCGCAGGAATGAAAAATTTACCAACTCTAATTGGAACATCCTCCAAGATGCCCACAGGGAATTTGACGGACCGATCCGCCAATTGAAGAGAGATTGTTGTGGGTTTTAGTTCACCCATCTCCAACTTCTTGCAAACAGAGAGGGGCATAAGACTAACACTAGCCCCCAAATCACAAAGAGCTTTATCAAAACTAGTGTTACCAATCAAGCAAGGAATAGAGAAACTACCTGGATCTTTCAATTTAGGAGGCAATTTATTTTGAATTAAAGCACTGCACTCTTCAGTTAAAGCAACCGTTTCATAATCCTCTAACTTTCTCTTATTTGATAAGATATCCTTAAGAAATTTAGCATATGTAGGCATTTGTTGCAACGCCTCAGTGAAGGGTACATTAATGTACAATTTCTTAAGGACCTCTAGAAATTTCCCAAATTGCTTATCTAACTTGGCCTTAGCCAACCTTTGAGGGAAAGGTACTGGGGGTTGGTAAGGTGGTGGAGGGACATACTTAGACACTTTTTCACTAGGTTCTTCCTCTTCTAAGGGTTGTGTCTTAGTTGGTTCCTCTTCCTCATCTACACTCTTGTTATCACTCTCCCCTTTTTTAGCTTTGGGATCCTCAAGTTTCTTACCACTCCTCAAACTCACAGCTTTACATTGTTCATTACTTGGATTCACTTCAGGCTGTCCAGGAAATTTGCCCGGTTGCCTATTTGAATTGCCTGCTTGTTGGGCAATTTGAGTTTCTAACATCTTGTTATGGATGGCTAAGTTATCTACCTTAGATGTTAACTCTTTTATTGCCTCATTAACTGACCTACCTTGTTGCCTAAATTCTTCATTTTGCTTTGTTTGAGTAGCAACAAAATTTTCCATAAGAGACTCAAGTTTAGACTTTTGTACCTGAGGATACCCCAATGCGGGTTTTCTATTACCTTGGCCTTCTTGGAATTCATGGTTCAACGTGTTGTTGTAATTCCCGTATGAGAGATAAGAATTATTCTTCCTTCCTTGGTTGTAAGAATTTGGGGGAACATAGTTTGGCAACTTCGGGTTCGTGTCATAAAAGTTGTGACATGAATTCACTTGTTCCCCCGAAGCGCCTGATTCATGAGCACTTCCATGTGGGCATTCCACGAAGTCATGTCCCTGCACTCCACAAATCTCACAAGCAACATTAGTAGCACCTATTGAACTCACATTAGCCTTTTCAAGTTTATCAAAGCGCTTACTCAAAGAGTCAAATTTAGACATAATCAAATCAGAGCTATCTAAATCAAACTTACCTCCCTTACGCAAGTGTACGGTTTCGTTGTCAAGTAATAAAAAGATCGAACCCACAGAGACCGTGATCTTAAATAACAATTAATTATTAAATCACTTTAACTAAACTATATATAAAAAGATTTGGAAAAGATTTGGTTTTTTTAAAAATAAAGATTAACTAACAAATCAAATATCTAAAAGAAATCAGTTGAAAATCGCAATCAAATCAAATCTGGGGTTTTTTCAAATTAAAAGAGATTTCCAGGAATTGGGTTACCAACAAGACTGCTCATGCTACTAAATTGACTATCCCTTGTTAATTATCAAAATTGCTTTGAAGGTGAATTTATCCTAAACAAGTTAATGTTCCCTCTCGGGATACAAGAACCGTGCCCAATTAAACCAACCCCTACTCTCGTGGTAATTGTATTTAAATTGAACCATTTAAAGCTTTATGACAATTCAATGAACCCTCGAAGGACCGCTTCTAACTCTCGTGATTTAAGTCCTAAGTTCAATTCCTATAGATCCGATACCTAAGTTCACCGCTAAGTTCGTCCTTAGAGTATCTACGACATGCAAATAAGTGGCCACCGAATTTACAAGTAATTCAAGCGATAGGAATTAAATCGAAAGCAAAATTAAAATTAACAAGAAGAGAAACATCAATCCATCACATGAAACGAGTCTTGGGCATAGCCCCAATTCCTAGAAATAGAGAAACTACTCACTCATTGCCATGTTAATAACAATGTTGAATAACAAAAACATGAAAATCCTAAGAGAAGAGAAGAAATTGAGAAGAAGAGAAATCCTAATTTAAGCCTAAGGTAGCAGCCAAGATGTTCTATTTTCGAGCCTTAGAGTCCTATTTATAATGTAAGGCAATTTGGATCCAAATCTGTTACAAATTCAAATCAAATCTTCAATTAAAATTCCAGATATTGCGCGTCACGGCCGTGATGGACATCACGGCCTGGGCGTGATCTCTTCTGATTTGTGGGATGGCTTCACTCTGAGTCTGTCACGGCCGTGATGGACATCACGGCCTGGCCGTGATCATTTCTGCCTGCGAGGGTCTGGTTCAGCTTCCATGTCACGGCCGTGATGGCCATCACGGCCTAGCCGTGACGCTCTCTGTTTTCAGCACTCTTTCTTCTTTTCAGCTTCACTCGATCACGGCCGTGATGCCTATCACGGCCAGGCCGTGATGGCCTCTGTTTGGCTAATTTTTCTGTGTTTTTCAGGCTCCTCCTTGATTATGCAAGCTACAATATGACTGATTTTAACATTTAATTCTTCAATTCCTGCACAAACACACCACAAAACCACCTTACCCGTTCCAAGGTAAAAACTAACAAAAAAATCAAATAAAATATGCCTAACCTATATGAAAATGCATGCAAAATGTCTAGGAAAAATGAGGTGAAATCACACTCATCACACGGCATCAACCCAACAATAACATTATGTTCATAACCATCACAACAACATAAAGACAAACCATACATTATGAACATGGCATTTAAATCACATATCAACAATTACCAACATGTTATCAGAATAATTAACAAATCATATATACAACAGATATTCTCACAACAACCGGGTTATGGGAACCCTTTACTTTACTCTAACCCCGAGCCTACGAGTACACACTACCCTTCTCCCCATACCTGGATTGAAGGTAGCTCTCTAACAACGGTCCTAACTGCAAACGGTTCCTCCCCTTAGGCGGCTCAACCTCAAACAATACCTTAAACAACCAGAACATAAACGTTATTAGTTTCCCAATCATTAAAAGGAAAGGAAACCAACAAAAAAGAAGGGAACGTTACCTATATGCGAAGTATAGATGAAACCACGTTTCCCTAGGGTCTCCAATAATCAAAACCACACTGAGTATGAAGGATAAAGGGAAAAAGGACGTTGCAGCCGTACTAGGGTTTTAGCCACAAAAATATGAAGTGTACGGCGCAACCCTCGAGTCTGCAAAACTTATATAGGTTCGGACTTGAGCACGGCCGTGCTCTTAAACAAGCACGGTCGTGCTGGACTTAGCGTCAGTGAGACGCGGTCCACACGGTGAGCATGGCCATGCTCACTATTGAGCACGGTCATGCTCAACTTAAACTTGGTAACGTGCTTCAGGTTTTAAGCACGGGCGTGCTGGCTAATGAGCACGGGCGTGCTCATGTACCAGAAAAGGACTTTTAAGCTAAAAATCCCACTAAGCCCTTAGCCAACAATTCCAACTTAACAAAACAGGCTTAAGGGAAGCACTTACGAAAAACGGGGTGTTACAATTCCACCCCCCATATAAAAATTTCGTCCCCGAAATTTACACATACCTCAAGGGAAAAGATGCGGGTATGACTCCATCATCTTGCTCTCCAGCTCCCAGGTAGCACTTTCCTCAGTTGCCCTACTCCAAACTACTTTGACCAAAGGAATCTCCTTGCCTCTTAGCTGCTTCACCCTCCTATCCTCGACTCGAAGAGGTAACACCTCAAACGTCAAGTTCTCTTTCAACTGTATAGCGTCGGGTACTATCACATGACTAGGGTCATGAATGTACTTCCTGAGTTGAGACACATAAAAAACATTGTGGAGGTTTGACAAGAACGGGGGTAAGGCTATTTGGTAGGCGACTTCGCCGACTCTTTTAAGGATCTGGTAAGGACCAATGAACCTCGGAGTAAGTTTCCTCACCTTCATCACTCTACCAACCCCAGTCATCGGGGTAACTCTCAAGAATACATGATCGCCTTCCTGGAATTCGAGCGCCTTCCTCCTTTTATCATGATAGCTCTTCTGCCTACTCTGTGCAACTCCCATCTTTTCCTGAACCAACCTAATCTTATCTGTTGTTTCCTAGAATATCTCTGGTCCTAGCACCACACTATCACTAGGTTCACTCCAACACAAGGGTTTCCTACATCTCCTGTCATACAGAGCCTCATACGGTGCCATCCCAATGCTGGAATGGAAATTGTTGTTGTAGGTGAACTCTATCAGGGCAAAAACTTGTCCCAACTACCAGACTGCTCTAACACACAAGCCCTCAACAAGTCCTCTAAGGACTGGATGGTCCGCTCAGACTGTTCATCAGTATGTGGGTGAACTAAGCCTAAGCTTTGTCCCTAAAGCCTCTTGCAAACTATTCCAAAACCTAGAGGTAAACCTCGGGTCTCTATCTGATACTATGCTAGAGGGTACACCATGAAGCCTAACTATCTCTTTGATGTACAGCTTAGCCAACTTCTCTAAAGGGTACTCCATGTTCATCGGAATGAAATGGGCAGACTTAGTCAGTCTATCCACAACAGCCCATATCGCCTCAAAACCAGCTGGAGTCCTAGGGAGTCCAGACACAAAATCCATGGAGATGCTATCCCATTTCCATTCTAGGATGCGCAAAGGTTGTAACTTACCTGACGGCCTTTGGTATTCTATCTTAGCCTTCTGACAAACTAGGCACGCATACACAAACTCCGCTACATCCTTTTTCATCTTAGGCCACCAAAACATCCTCTTAAGGTCCTGATACATCTTAGTGCCACCTGGGTGCGCACTCAGTCCACTCCTATGTCCTTCTTCAAGGATCAACTTCCTAAGCACAGGAACATCAGGTATGCATACTCTATCCTTAAACCTCAAGATACCATCGCTGCCATCCTTAAAACTTAGTGTGGATATATGCCTTGACAGGTACCTTTGTTTTGATGATGAGCAAAAGGGAAATTTTAAGTCCAAGGACAAACACGCAAATTCAACTAAAGGACCAAATTGCAAAAAGCGTCAAAAGGACCAACAAACAAATACGGGGTTAAAAAGGGAAATTTTATTTTATTGTATTGTTTGTTTTAGATTAAATGTAAATGGGTGTGTGTCTCTCAAAGGTAAAATAAATCACACACACACACAAAAATCGTTTTGGAAAAAGGTCTTCGAAATTAATTTTACCATATCTTTTTCAGACCTTACAGATTTTCAAAAACCAATTTACGCAAAGAATAATCGATTATGATAATCGATTATGCAGCTCATAATTTTGCTTAAATGAATCTTCAAATAACAAAGCTGTTGGGTTTTTGAAATTCGAAACTCAAAGTGTGATAATCGATTATGGTAATCGATTATTGCTATTTTCAACACGTTTTAAACTTAGCTTTTAAATGGCTTAATTATGCTTAAATGGATATTTAATTTTGTCTTAGCCGTTGAGTTTAAAATTTTGAATTATAATCGATTATGGTTTTGCAAAAATCGATTATTGTTTTTCAGATCAAAAGTCAGAGACTTCATAATCGATTAGGATAATCGATTATGCTTACTTGATTCAGTCCAAGCTTTCAAACAGAGACCAAGTAATCGATTAGTATAATCGATTATGACCTGACTGTTTCATAATGCGCCTTTTGATTTGGCCTAAAATAATCGATTATGTTTTTCAGATAATCGATTATGGCTCGAGAAAAATGAGTTTTCAAGAGTTTTGACCTAAGTTTCAAAGTAATATATATTGGTCATTTTCAGAGAAAGCAAGTAACGAACACTGAGCTAATTCTATCTATCTTTCTCTCCTCTTGAATCATTTTCTATCACTCTCATACTCTTACACTTGTATAACAAATACTTGAGAGAGACATACACACCATATAGGTGTTTCTTTATATTGTGCTTCAATTTGTTTTTATCTGCACTAATTAGAGTGCTTTATATTGGTAAGAGTCAGATTGACTCAATCCTTCTTTTGATTACCATTCTTACAAGAGAGGGTATATCTCTTGGGATATTTTTGAAGCTCTTACACAAGGGATTGTATGTCCTATGATTTGTGTTAAGGGTACTCTTCATTGTAAAGGTTCTAGCTGCGCCTATTTAAAAGCTAGTATTTGAGGCTCTTACACAAGGGATTGTATGTCTTGTGATTTGTGTTAAGGGTTCTCTTCACTATAAAGGTTCTAGCTACGCCTGTTTAAAAGCTAGGGATTTGAGACTCTATGACTGGGGGATTGTATGTCTCTGGTCTGTGAGGAGTTCTCGTTATTGTAAAGGTTCTAGTTGCTCCTGTTTAAAAGCTAGGAATTGAGTGAAAACCCTTGGTGGTATTGCCTTGGGGACTGGACGTAGGCCACGTGGGTAGTCTGTGGCCGAACCAGGATATATCGCTGTGTCAATCTTCTTATCCCTATCTCTTTTACTTCTACTTTATCATTTGCAAAAACGTTTTTACTTGCACGCGATAAAGTTTTAATCTAAAAAGAATTTCATATCCGCTGCAAATTCTATTTAAAGTTTAAAAGGGTTTTGAGTTATCGAAAAAGTTTTCATTTTTATTTAAAACCCAATTCACCCCCCTCTTGGGTATGGTTGCGACGGCCAACAAGTGGTATCAGAGCTTCGGCTCTGGTTAGTAGCTTAACAGCTTAGAGTTAAGATCCTTTTGGCAACCTTTTAAGTTTTCCAAAATGTATGGTTTTGAAATTGACAAACCACCATTATTTGATGGTGAGAATTTCATTTACTGGAAAAAGAGAATAGAAATTTTTATGCAGTCAATTGATGTTGATGTATGGGATATTGGAGTCCAAGGATTCATTCTCAAACCCAATCAACATCAGACTGAGTTTGATAAAAACTGCTTTTGTTTAAATCTCAAAGTTATGCAAATTCTCCGGAACTGTTTATGCAATGATGCTTATGAGAGAATTAAAGATTGTGTTTGTGCCAAGGATATTTTAAATGTGCTTGATTATAATTACCTTGTCACTAACAATTTTGAGAGTGAAAGTAATTTCAGGAAAGGGCAAAATTCATCGGAGGAAAAACATCCTCAAAAACATGCCAAGAAGAAGGACCCCAAAAGCAAAAAGTCATATGTACAGAAAATAGAAAATATTCTCAAAGTGACTCAAAGGAATTTGGAGGTAAACGATTCTGAACTCAATCCATTTCATGATGAATGGTTACATGCATACAATAATTTGTATGATGAATTGATGAGTTTGGAAAATAAGAACAAGAATTATTTGAAAAACATTTCCTATATTGAGAATCAAGTTGAAAAGCTAAAGAACGAATATGCTTTTCTTGATGAAGAAATTAGTGTGAAATTTGAATCCTCATCATGCTATGAAAATTACATAATTCTTGATAATAAAATTGAGGACTTATTTCATGAAATTGAAAAATCAAAAGAGTCCACATGTGTACAATCGTCTTTCGAAAAAGAAGAATTTCATGTCAACTATGATTTCTATTGTTAATCATGATATATATGAAGATCACAAATGTTCTATAGTTGGAAATGAAAATTCTCATTTTAGAAATGAAAAGGATGTAACATGTAATTATTGTGGAAAATTAGGATATATTTCTCATATGTGCAATTATAGGAAAAATTATTCTATGAGAAATAAAGTTACTTGGGTGCCTAAAGGCAAAAATAACTTGTCCACTAACCAACAAAGGACCCAATATGAAATGGGTACCAAAAAGTTTCTCTAGTACTTCTAATGTGCAGGAAAAATCCAAAATTGAGAAACCACCTAGTTTGGTAAATGAGATGACATCAAGAGCAATACTTCACAAATCCGAAAATGCACTTACTACCAAAAGAAGGAAATGTCTCTTGATGAACAACTCAAAGAATAAGATAGACGACGTAAAGGCTAGATTCAAAATCAAGCAAAAGTGGGTAAGAAAGAATCATCTTGTGAATCCTCGCATCGAGATAACTTCATCCTCTATCTCCCATACATGCTCAAATGTGAAATTTGTTAAATGGAGTTATGATGATAAAGATGTCTATATAAATTCAATCAAGATGAAACATAGACATATTCTAAGCAATAATCCCAACTTTAATGTGGTTGCTTGATTCTGAAAACTTGTGCTAGATGCCATGTTTATGCTTGTATGTTGATTGATCATTATTTTAAGTATGGCATAAATAATTTGAATAAGTTATAAATTTCCCTTGTTATAAAATTTGAATGGGATAGTCGATTATATAATCGATTATGCTTCCTCGATAAAATAGGGAAGAGAGATAGAAGCATAGTAATTGATTAGGGGAATCGATTATGAGTGTGGATCATACTTTGGTAAGAAACCAGTAGGCACACAATCGATTATCATAATTGATTATACTACGAAATTTGGCATTTTGAAAATGTTTTGTTTCAAATCAAATCCTAAATCACTGTTCTAATAAATGTTTCATTTTGATATGATATCTGATTTAATTCTTTAAATCTCTCTCTAAATATCAAATTAAAATGAATTCAAATTTGATTTGACATTAAAGTAGGTTATGATACAAAACTATTATTTTCACCATTTTTGAAAATCGGATTTGAAAACTCAATTAGTGATTTAATTCATGATCATATTTTATTGGCAAATTGATTTCTTATCATGAATTAATAAACCAAATATTTTCAAACTTAAAATCATTAAGTTTGTGGCAATAAATACTTGATATTGATTGCTTCAAAAATTTATTGAGAATCAATTTTTGAAATTTAAATAATAAATAAATTAGTATATCATTTTAAAGAAAATTCAATTTGAGATTTTAAAATCACAATTCAAATTATTTTTACTATCTTCGAAATCTTTGAATTACGGAGATATATTTTGAAATTCAAAAATCATCATTTTTATAAAATCAAAATCTGATTAAAAAATTATTGCATTTTACTGGAAAATTAATCTTCTTCCATGAATTAACATACCACACTTTTTCATTAAGATTGTGGTAATAAATCATTGATATTGACTAACATGAAAATCTTTTGAGAATTAATTTTAGAAATTTAAATGGTCAACAAATATTTTGATGATACTTGTTTTAAATTCAAAATTCAAATTTTCAAGGGAACACTAATATCAAGTTTTTTAAAATTTAAAGTGAATAATCGATTACCACAGTTAATAATCGATTATATGCTAGGCGCCAAAGGTTGATTTTCAAATAGAGAAGCAATAATCGATTAGTGTAATTGATTATGCTTTTTGTGTGTGTAAACACGTTTTAAACAGAGAGGTTGTAATCGATTAGAGTAATCGATTATGACGCGATTAGTTTGACTAGTGGGCTAAACCTATTGCACTTAGACCTAATTACCTTTCCTACAAATAGGGATGTTATGACAGCCACTCATATCATACTAATCCTTTGTAATGAAACCGTATTAAAAGTCTTCGCTTTACTTTTGTCAAACAATGAGGCTCTTGAAATCAACCAGAAGAAAACATCATAGAGTCAATCTCCAGTCACCTGATGTTTCACAAAGTCGTCTATCAAAAACATCAAATGAAGCTCCTCCAAATACTTCCTATTTGACTTCTAAGACAGCAAATCTCCTCTCAAGTGAAGAACAAAGGAAACGTTTTGCCACATACTTCATCTATCACCCTATCATTACCCCTAGCTACATCAATCTGGACTCATTCAAGTTCTAAGAGTTTGAACTGTTTCAAACTCTCTCCAAACTTGATCTTCTCAAGTTCTGCTCAATGAATGATAAAATATATCCCTCACTGGTCAAAGCCTTCTACTGCAATCTCCGCTTCCACTCCTCTCTAAAAGCCTTCTCTTCCAAAGTAAAAGGAGTATCCTTCACCATGACCTTCACCTCTTGGGCTTCTTTGTCTTGTCTTCCCAAAGATGGAGACATAATCACCAGCCAAAATCTTAATACCTTATGGGAAGGAGAATTTCAGAGAGATATGGTGTGCAGTACCCTTATACTTCCAGGTACAAATATCAATGGTACTATTCATGACAAACACCTAACTCTGAGAAAGAAATTGATCCACCATGCAATAGTACATTGGCTTCTACCTCGCTTCATGGATCAGTCAAGGGTCTTAGAGGAAGACATAGCCCTAATATGGGCCTTAGAAAAGGGTAAATATATAAATTGGGCTGCTAGTACTCTGATGCACATGGTAAACTATGGACTTTACTCTTCAAGTTCTCATCTTCCCTATCCAATGATGATTACCAAAATTCTTAAACACTTCAATATTCCATTGGAAAATGAAGAGGTAATCCCAATAAGGAAAAATGCTGGTCTTGATGAAGATACCTTATACAAGATGGGCTTTGAGCTGGTGAAAAATCAATGGATTCCAGGAAAATAGAACAGCTCTATCTCAACTATTGTATTTCCCTTGCTTTGTTTTATTCATATTAGCTTCGAATAAAAGGTGTTATGTTTTGATCTCACTCTTACATCTCAAAATTTCTATACATTGCTCTTGTGCAACAAATTGATTATTCAAAATGTTAAAATCAATTTTCAAAATCAGTTTTTGGACATGTTAGAAAGATAAAAGTTACACTTTCTTAAAATATCCCTCACAAAATCTTTGCAAAATCTGGAAGATTCAGATCAAATCAAATCTTGACTAAAATCTGATTTCAAATCATGAAGATTGTGAAATCAGCATCAATCCTCTAACCTTCCAACCTTGAGAAAGTATTTAAATACACCTTGAAACATTCAAAACACAAAACAATCGATTTGAAAAAGCTTCCTTTCCTCAACTCTCACTATGGTTTGCAACTCAAGAAAGAATGTTGGAAAGACTCCATCAGAAATTAAGATTCCTCCAAGACTCAACAAAGGCGAATTTCGGCGATTTGCATGAATAGGCCTATCGCCCCTCTCAGCTACATCAACAAGAAGGAGTTCAAAGATTCAACCTTCAACCTTCTGAAAATTCTATCAAATCTCAAACTTACTGCCTTTTTGCTCTCGTAAACTGAAGATTTACCCATCCTTGGTAAGGCAATTCTATGAAAATTTCTCCTTTCAATATTCATCCAAAACCATCTCTTCAAAAGTAAAAGGTGTTGAGATCAACATTCCTCTTGAAATATGGGTTAATCTAACCCGCCTACCAAATCAAGGCACTGACATCTCTCTTGCAAATCCAAAGTTGGTATAGGAAAAATTCTTTCAATAGAGAAAGAACTTTAAAGAAATTCATTAATCCAAAAGCCAAGCCATCTGAAGAACAATTGCTTCACTATGTTCTTGCTAGATGTCTTCTTCCTAGAGGAAATAATGTGATAAGAATTTCGGAGAATGACATAGTTCTCATGTGGGCCATCAACAAGGAGAAGAAGATCAACTGGGCCACTGCAGTTCTTCAACACATGGTAGATTGTGCTTACTCAAAAACTGCTTCTCATCTTCTCTATCCTATGCTAATTACAAAGATCCTCAACCATTATGGCATTCCATTAGAGGGTGAAGAAGAAATAGAGCCTCAACCCAATGATAGCATCAATGAAGCATATCTAGCATCATTAGGGTTTGTGAAGCATGATAATACTTGGCTACCTAAGGAGAATCAAAGCACCAAGTAGAAGTTATAGGCCTTTATGTTTCTTGTTTTTGCTATATTTGATATTTTGAATGTTATGTCTTTAAGCTTAATAAGAGTGTGATTGATTTTTTTTTCCTTATTAGCACTTCATCTTTTCAGACATAAACATTATTCATCAATTGGAAATCAACGTATGGTATACAATAAAAGACAGAAACGTAATAATCGATTAGAATAATCGATTATATGAAAAGAAAAAAAGGGGAAAATCGATTAACCAAGAACGGTAATCGATTATGGATTGTATAAAATTCAGCATCAACTATGACCATCAAAATCCAAAATTGATTGGCTCTAAAAATAATTGTATGGTATTCAATGAGTATTGGATCTACACTATACCATAATATAAAAAGATTCTCACATTAATTCAAAACAAATCTTTAGGTGAAGAATCCTTGATAATAAATGCACAATTTTTAGGGGGAGAATTATTTGCATGATTCCTTAAATTCTCTCCAAATGGTTATAACTCCTATACTGTCATTAATCCTGGCACTTTTGCTTCCGTACGTACCTGATAAACCTGATAATTCTAAAGCTTGCATGCCATGGTAGTTATATCGTATGCTTGAATTGTTCAACATGATAGTGGATATATGCCACGATACTATTATTTTACTTTTCCCGCTTTTGGATAATGACAAAAGGGGGAGAATTACATGAGTGCATGCTTAAGGGGGAGATAAGCTAAGTCAAATTGATATATGATTTTAATAAATGCATGCTTAAGGAGTAGAGAAAATTAAATTGGCAAATCTTCTATTGATTGCATGCTTAAGGGGGAGTAGAGCAAAATTATGAAATGAGATATATTTTATTGCTCTAACTCTATCTTTTAGAAATTCCCTAATGAGATGTTTGTCATCATCAAAAAGGGGGAGTTTGTGGATATATGCCTTGACAGGTACCTTTGTTTTGATGATGAGCAAAAGGGAAATTTCAAGTCCAAGGACAAACACGCAAATTCAACTAAAGGACCAAATTGCAAAAAGCGTCAAAAGGACAAACAAACAAATATGGGGTTAAAAAGGGAAATTTTCTTTTATTTTATTGTTTGTTTTAGATTAAACGTAAATGGGTGTGTGTCTGTCAAAGGTAAAATAAATCACACACACACACAAATCGTTTTGGAAAAAGGTCTTCGAAATTAATTTTACCATATCTTTTTCAGACCTTAAAGATTTTCAAAAACCAATTTACGCGAAGAATAACCGATTATGATAATCGATTATGCAGCTCATAATTATGCTTAAATGAATCTTCAAATAACAGAACTGTTGGGTTTTTGAAATTCGAAACTCAAAGTGTGATAATCGATTATGGTAATCGATTATTGCTATTTTCAACACGTTTTAAACTCAGCTTTTAAATGGCTTAATTATGCTTAAATGGATATTTAATTTTGTCTTAGCCGTTGAGTTTAAAATTTCGAATTATAATCGATTATGGTTTTGCAAAAATCGATTATTGTTTTTCAGATCAAAAGTCAGAGACTTCATAATCGATTAGGGTAATCGATTATGCTTACTTGATTCAGTCCAAGCTTTCAAACAGAGACCAAGTAATCGATTAGTATAATCGATTATGACCTGACTGTTTCATAATGCACCTTTTGATTTGGCCTAAAATAATTGATTATGTTTTTCAGATAATCGATTATGGCTCGAGAAAAATGAGTTTTCAAGAGTTTTGACCTAAGTTTCAAAGTAATATATATTGGTCATTTTCAGAGAAAGCAAGTAACGAACACTGAGCTAATTCTATCTATCTTTCTCTCCTCTTGAATCATTTTCTACCACTCTCATACTCTTACACTTGCATAACAAATACTTGAGAGAGACGTACACACCATATAGGTGTTTCTTTGTATTGTGCTTCAATTTGTTTTTATCTGCACTAATTAGAGTGCTTTATATTGGTAAGAGTCAAATTGACTCAAACCTTCTTTTGATTACCATTTTTACAAGAGAGGGTATATCTCTTGGGATATTTTTGAAGCTCTTACACAAGGGATTGTATGTCCTGTGATTTGTGTTAAGGGTACTCTTCATTGTAAAGGTTCTAGCTGCGCCTATTTAAAAGCTAGTATTTGAGGGTCTTACACAAGGGATTGTATGTCCTGTGATTTGTGTTAAGGGTTCTCTTCATTATAAAGGTTCTAGCTACGCCTGTTTAAAAGCTAGGGATTTGAGACTCTATGACTGGGGGATTGTATGTCTCTGGTCTGTGAGGAGTTCTCGTTATTGTAAAGGTTCTAGCTGCTCCTGTTTAAAAGCTAGGAATTGAGTGAAAACCCTTGGTGGTATTGCCTTGGGGACTGGACGTAGGCCACATGGGTAGTCTGTGGCCGAACCAGGATATATCGCTGTGTCAATCTTCTTATCCCTATCTCTTTTACTTCTACTTTATCATTTGCAAAAACATTTTTACTTGCACGCGATAAAGTTTTAATCTAAAAAGAATTTCATATTCGCTGCAAATTCTTTTTAAAGTTTAAAAGGGTTTTGAGTTATCGAAAAAGTTTTCATTTTTATTGAAAACCCAATTCACCCCCCCCCCCCCTTCTTGGGTATGGTTGCCACGGCCAACACTTAGGTCTCTACCCTGAGAGAGTAACTCTCGCTGGTCTAAGAGAAACTTATCTAACTTCTGACCCCCTCTAATCTGATCCATCAGACTGTTGGTTGAAATAGTCAACTATAAACACGAGAAGGGGGGTTGAATTGTGTTTATCAGAAATTAAAATAAAGTTGAAAACTTTTCGCACACAGAAGCTAGGTTCAGACAGGTGTAAAACAACTTACACAGACAGGTCACCTGTCTGGTATATTTTCACAAAAAAACACACAAACACACAGATGAAAAACAAGATTGGTATACACACTTTTAGCCCCCTTAGTTAGAACGCAAATAATATAACCAAAACAACTAAAGAGTTTAAGGGAAGAGAGATTAACACAGTTGTTTATCCTGGTTCACTCTTTAACACAAAGAGCTACGACCAGTCCTTGGCAGCACCAAGTTTTGTCCACTATAACTGATCAGGTTACAGACTCTAAGTATTATTTGCACACCTAGCCTCTTCAGGCTCGAAGACAAGTATTCTTTGCTCACTTAGCCTCTTCAAGTTCACACAGGTTTTTTTTTAGAATTTGTTTGTAATAAATACAATCAGACAAACAGTTCTTTCACTAACACTCAGAGAGTGGATTAAATGTAGACTTAGGAAAGACTGCGTAATAACTTCAAATGATTGAAGAATACAGATAGAAAGAATGAACAGAGTAATGGCTCTTTAATGCTTTGTAATCTCTGATGTGTTCATCTTCAATGACTTCTGTATTTATAGCCTTCAAACATTTAATATCCGTTAGAGACATTCCTTGCAACGATGGCTTCAAGTATAGCTTCATTAAATGCAATAGAGTCGTTCAGGGCAGCCATTAATGCAATGGAGACGTTGGTTGTACTCTGATACGAAGGATCATGGCTATATGCATCGTGCAGTAGCCAAATCAGAGTTGTGCAGAATGCTTTTGTACTTTGCAGAGTATATTTCCCTTCTTGTGTAATAACCAAGAGTACTAGGGAATAAAGCATATTGGAAACATTCTTTAACTGGAAGTTGTCTCTGACTTCCTAGGTTGCTTGAGAGAGTGACCTTCTGAATTTCTTGATAAGCGTGAGAAAGGGATTCAGAGTCTTCTGCATGAGGGGACAGCTTCCAAAAGTTTCGTGTAGTGACTTTTGCTTATCCAGACAGGTTGTCATCCCAGTGGACAAACAGGTGAGTTTTGCTATTTTAGGATCTGTACACTAAGTAGACAGGTTAGCAACCACAAAGTAGGTTAATTAAATCATTAACCAATGTTTAGCTTTCATCAAAACTTAGGGAAATACACACAGACATTTTAGAGACTTAACAATCTCCCCCTTTTTGATGATGACAAACATTTAGATGATTTAATAAACCTTAGAAAATATCAACTCAAAAGATAACAGAAGTAAGAGAGGTTGAAATTTTCTGCACCAGATGAAATGTGCAGACAGGTGCACTTAGGTACCAATTTTAATTTTTAAGCAACACGTTATCAGAGTTAATATCATTAATATCAGAGATATGCAACTCAAGTTCAATTTTAACTTTATCTTAACCGTCTTATACTTTCTCCAATTTTGAACTTTATCTTAATCATCTTATACTTTCTCCCCCTTTTGTCAACAACAAAAAGGAACATGCAGAAAGCAGTAAAGAAAAGAAATGATAAAATAACACTGATTTTTCATTCATCATAAGCTTTTTAAGTACAAGGCAGTTTTTACAGCAACAGCTACCTAGACTGACTAAAAAGAGAAAACAGAGAGGCAACTCTCTTTTCTAACAGCAGCCTAGCACGCCTTTCTTCATCCAATTGTCTTCTGACTTCTTCTAGCTCAGCTTTAAGTAAATTGAAGCTATATAAGTCCACCATCTGAGAAGAAGAGGCTTCTGTAGACAAGCTGGTTGAAGCAGTAGACAAGTTTGGATACCAGGGCAAGGCTAATACTGGGGGTGCCTAGGGTACAAAGAAGGGTGAAAAGACACGGGGAAAGATATATTGATGAATGGTTCTGAAATAAAAGAAAGGGAGAAAAGCTAACTTAAACAGAGGTTTGATTTTGACTAGGTCAGTATCAAGAGAAGGAAAGACACAGGAAAGTCTTTCACATAGAGACAGATGAGTGACTCTAATTTGGATAGGAGGGGGAAGAGGTTGATTAGCTAAGACAGATGGAGGTAAGGGTAAGAGAGAGTCTATATGATAGAAAAAAGAATTTGAACCTGTTATTAAAAGAAACATATACCTAGATCTATTAGGTAACATTACAACAGAGGCAGGATAGTGAGATCCTTCCAATGTTCTAATGAACACAACAGTAGGGGGATAAAAGAAAATTTCCCGACAATGGTTAAGAATGTGAGGTGGAGGAGAAGGAATGACAGATAAGTGAGAGACACTTACAGTCATCAGAGATTGCAGATCACTCACAAACAGTCTTGATGATATGCTAGATTGTTCTCTGGGAGTTGAGTCCCTGTGAACAACTTTGTACTGACACATATCAGACACAACATCAAATGATGTTTGGGTGTGGTGTGAAGAGACAGGTGTGGAAAAAGGAGAGGCAACAAAAAGAGGTTTAACAAAAAGAGCAGATGGGGAGGAGACAGCAGAGTTGGGGATACATTGGTAAAGGGGAGAGGATGGTGCAGAGGGAAAAGTGAAAAACTGATCTTCAAAGAGCCTTGGCTTCTTCTTTGAAGGGGACGAAGAAGCAGCTTCAGGATGAACAACTGTCTGAGTCCCACCAGACAGGTCAGCAGAAGTTGCAGCAGCAGCAACAGCTTCAGCAGAGGGTCCTTCTGCAGGGATTTCTTCCCTTCCAGCAAGAGCCACTAAAGGCATTGGGTAGCCTGACCTTCTTTTTCTGGGAATGATTTCCAAATCAAGAGGCTTCTTCTCCTTGGGCTTCTCCAAGGGTGGAGTTGTCTGCTCCCCCTGAGCAGATACTTCATCTTTACTAGGTTCAGACTCCACTTGTCTGACCTTGGTAAAGGTCTTTACCAGTCTTCTCATTTTGCTGGGTTGTGCAGATGCACCAACAGATTCCTCAGTTTCACTTGTCTTCCTCTTGGAATAGGGTTTCTTCAGCTTGAACCTTAGAGGCTCAAGTGTTTCAGCAGATTCCTCAGAAGCTGAAGGTTTCTCTACCTCGGGCCTCTGGTCTTGTCTGGCCACCTTTCTAGCAGGTTTCCAGATTCTCTCAGAAATAGGAACTTTTGATTCAGCAGTAGAGTCCACTGGTTCTTCTATTTTCTCCTTCTGCTTCTGCTCAGTAGCAGGCTTCTTCTTCTTCTTATCTTCCTTTTCATCCTCCATAGGGATACCTTCAATGCCTATCATAGACAGTACCTTCCTGTCAATAGGAAGTGACATGTCCACATAGTGAACATCACTTGGAACAAATAGCTTGTTCTTGAACACCCTTGTCAACAGCATTCCATAGGGATAGGTTTGCATGTTAGTCCTCTTAATCAGAGATTCAAGGTATATGTAGATGAGATCATTGATGTCTACCTTGATTTTGTGAATCAAGTGGTACAGAGCAAATCTGTCCATCTTGGTCACATTGTCTCGTGATCCTTTCCTTGCCATCATACATTCCAACAGTAGCTTGTGCAAGAATCTGCACTTTGGCACCATGCTGATTGGCTTCTTGTTCTCAGTGTTTGGAACACCATAAACAGCAATGTTGACATTTTCAACTCCCACCTGATCTTGCCAGTCAGGTTTGAAAGCAGCTCCAATCCTTACACATCTTGTGGCTAACTCCAAAGAGCTGATAGGGAAAAGAAGAGTTTTGTCCATCATTTGAGCTTTAAAGCTCTTGGTTCCATCCAACACGCTGGTGATAACCACAGCATTCCTCTAGAAGTCTCTGACAAGCTTGGGATGAACAAGCTCCTTGGTGTCAAAGAAGGGAATCCACTTAGAGTATTCCAACTCTTTAGTGACATCCATACCCCATTTCTTCAGTTGTTGAAGATCAACAGTCTTGCCAAGAAGAATTTTCTCAATATCAGCAACTCTCATATCGTATTTCTCAGCAATTTCTTTTGAAGAGAGACTCTTTGAAGATGCCATTGTTTAGAGAATGGGTTTCGAAGGTTTTGGAAGAGAGAAGGGTTTGAGAGAAGAGGAGACGAAGATAGAACAATTTTAGGGATTGAAAAGGTAAAGTTTGAACCTTTCTGAATATTTCCCTTTTATAGCAATAAAGGCAATAGAGAGAAAGAAAACATTCTTAATTTTAAAACGGCACGATTCTTGTGGGGAACTGTAGCGCCCACTTAAGACATAATGAAAACATGGTTTCGAGATTAAAAACTGTCGTGCACATGATTAGCTTCAGATTCATAAATGGTATTAAATAATTAATAACCATTTTAATAAACTGTTGAGTTTCAGCACAGTGACTCAGCAGAGTCAGACAGGTAAACACAGACAGGTGATATAAAATCATAAGACAGGTAGCATAGACAGTTCAAAAACTCAGACATTTCATTCAACAATGCAATGCATGTTTAAATTATCTCTAATAAATAAAAATCTTTCTCCTGCTAAGGGTTTAGTGAAAATATCAGCCCATTGATTTTCAGTTTTAACAAACTTAATATCAAAGATACCTTTCTGAACATAATCTCTTATAAAGTGATGTTTGATTTCTATATGCTTAGCCTTAGAATACTGAATTGGATTTTTAGTTAAGCAAATAGCACTGGAATTATCACACCATACAGATATATTATGCTCAAAAATAGAGTAATCCTCAAGTTGATGTTTTACCTATAAAAGTTGAGAGCAACAACTAGCAGCTGAGATGTATTCTGCTTTAGCAGTAGATAGAGCAATAGTTGTCTGCCTTTTGCTTGACCAAGAGACTAAGTTTGCTCCAATGAAGTGGCATCCTCCACTGGTGCTTTTCCTTTCTATTCTGTCTCCAGCAAAGTCAGCATCACAGAATCCCACTAATCTGTATTCTTTAGTTCTTAAATATAGCAAACCAAGATTAGTAGTCCCAAGCAAATATCTAAATATTCGTTTAACAGCTTTAAGATGAGATTCTCTTGGGTTAGATTGAAATCTAGCACACATACAGACACTAAATTGAATATCAGGTCTGCTTGAAGTTAAGTATAATAGAGATCCAATCATACCTCTGTAGACAGTTTAGTCTACCTTTTTACCTTCATCATCTTTACTTAGTTTTGCATTGGTTTCCATGGGAGTTTTCATCAGTTTAGCACTTTCCATTTTATACTTCTTAAGTATCTCCTTGATATACTTTTGTTGATGAATGTAGATTCCATCACTTGTCTATTTGATTTGTAAACCAAGGAAGAACTTTAACTCTCCCATCATGCTCATCTCAAATTCTGCTTGCATCAGCTTGGAAAAGTCCTTGCATAGCTTTTCATTAGTTGCTCCAAAAATAATATCATCAACATATATTTGGACTATGATGAAGTTCTTTTTAGAACTTTTATTAAACAGAGTAATATCTACTTGTCCTCTAGTAAATCCATTATGCATGAGAAAATAACTTAATCTATCATACCATGCTCTAGGTGCTTGTTTTAAACCATATAATGCCTTTTTAAGTTTAAAAACATGATCTGGTTTATTAGTATCTTCAAAACCAGGGGGTTGTTTAATATATACTTCCTCTTCAATTATACTATTGAGAAAAGCACTTTTCACATCCATTTGAAAAAGAGTGATTTGTTGTTGTGCAGCATATGACATTAGAATGCGAATAGCTTCTATTCTAGCTACAGGTGCAAAGGTTTCAGTATAGTCAATAACTTCTTGTTGGTTATAGCCTTGAGCTACTAACCTTGCCTTATTTCTGACAACTTTGCCATCCTCATCCAATTTGTTTCTGAAGACCCATCTTGTTCCAATGACAGACTTGTTTTTGGGCTTGGAGACAAGTGTCCAGACATCATTTCTAGTGAACTGGTTGAGTTCCTCTTGCATAGCAAGAATCCAACTTTCATAATCGATTATATGTAACTCATAATCGATTATGAGCTGTCTGGAACTGAAAAACCTGAAAACTGAACATGCATAATCTATTATGAGGAGTTCCATAATCAATTATGAGATGTGTAATCGATTATATAGCCTTATATAATTGATTATATCATGCGAAATCTATATAAAGCCCCCTTGACCGACCCCAAACGTGAAAAATTGATGTTCAAAGGCAAAAACCTCATATTTTTTAGAGAAAACCTCAAAATTAACCACTCTAAACCTCACTATCTTTACGCTTGGCCATCTACATCAGTCACAATCTTCTTCTTCCATCTTCAACTTAGTTCAATAATTCCATTGAAGAGCTTGCAAAGGAATCATCAACTTTTCTTCATCTTCTCTACTAGCTTGAGGTAACTTGATCATCTTCTTCCTCTTGAGTCCATCTAATTCTTTTCATGTTCATTTTGTTGGAAACCCATTTTTTATCTCCCATGAACATGAATCGTAAGTTCTTATATTAGAAAAGTTCATAAAGCTTGATTCTTTATCTCATTATCACTTTTATTTGAAACCCATTTTGCATATGTTCATGAAAATGGAAGCAACTTGATTTGTATGATTTGATTCTTGCTCAATGATCACTCCTAGTATCTTTCCATGATCTTAGCACTTTGTATCTAGGGGATTGAATGAAAATAAAAACCCAAACCCCACAAAACCCCTTGACCGAATCTAGGCTATTATAGTTAAGGGTGATTTTGTTTGATTAATTTTGTTGTTATGTTGTTTGATTGAAGGTGAACTTGGTATTTTGGGGTGTGATAACGAGCCGCTTCGAATTCGAGATTTCGATGTTAACTCAGGTGGGGGAAAGGATCACTCTGTCATCGGAACCGATAAGTAGTATATTATATGATAATTGCGTAGGGCGACCTAAACCCTACTAGTAGTCGAGTAATCGACAAGACCAAAATCGCATTGGAAACCTTTTCTGTGAAACCAATGGTGATTCGGGGATTGTAGGTTTATCGACCTTAAGATGATTTTATATTGTTTATGGTTGATTTGACTTTATTATCATTAATGAATTGATATTGTGATATTTTGGTGATATTGGAATATGTTGTTGATATTGTATTATGCATGATCTGCCTGGTTTTAATATTGTGCTTAGTAGATTTTAAGCAAATATATATATATATATTGTTCGGGAGATAATTGTTTGGTTGTGAGGATGATGGTGATTTAGAGGTGCCTAGCCTAAACTAATTATTTCAAAGAGGAGTTGTGACATAGAATATGTGTAGAGGTTTTGATGGAAGGTTAAGGCACTAGGTTGTTGTTGATGTAGGTTGGTGAGATTCATGTGTTTGCATTGTTGTTCACAACCGTGTATTTGGAATACACGAGGTCAGGAGTTCTCGCGAGACCGTTCCACCTTAGATATAGGTTGTGCAGCTATAGTGTCATTGAATCTCATGAGCACCCCCGGGAGTGGAAGGGGTGTGCACCGGGATCATCGTGCAGCTATAGTGTCATTGCTTTGCGTGAGCGTTCTCACCATGAAAGAGAATGTGCTCCGGGAATTTGGAACCTGTCGCTTGAACAACTGACTGACATTCCCAACGGGGAATTCGTGAAGG
Source organism: Echinosophora koreensis (assembly GCA_035048595.1). Taxonomy (NCBI): domain Eukaryota; kingdom Viridiplantae; phylum Streptophyta; class Magnoliopsida; order Fabales; family Fabaceae; genus Echinosophora; species Echinosophora koreensis. Next base: position 1,754,671 of record JAPCYP010000096.1, read on the forward strand.
AAATTGGTAATGGCCACGTCAGCATAAAGAGTTAGATTGCATGAGTATAGGTAGAGATTGATATAGAAATTTAAGGATGATGGTTAGCTTTGAATGATGTTATGTCTGTGACAATTACTGTATAATATGCTATGACTCTGTTCCGCTTTTTGATGATAGAATTGCTTCTTATCCCCTATATTTTTGTATTGTTGTGTGTCTACTTTATTTACGTTAGAGGACCCGATGAAGGAATATGTTGCTGAGGAGCTAGATGGAACTCTATATGAAATGGAGGTTGCTGAGGAGTTGGATGAAACTCCTTATGAACCAGAGGCAGGAGGTCGAACTGTGACCCATGGTGATTAGAGTATAGATAGTATGGCCAGTGTGTCTAAGAAGTATTTTTATAGTTTCCGCTAAGTATGACTTATGTTAAGTATATACCTGTGAGGGATCCCACTGAGATGATATCCTCAATAGTGTTTTGTAATATATTTATAAGACTTACGTGTGTATTTATAACCTAAAAATGGTGTGTTGTTTTTTATTAACAAAAGTTGTATGTTATTTAACTTAAGTTTTAATTTTTACGTATTTTCACTCTAAGCGCACGATTAAGAAATTAATTAAAAAGGCTTTAATCTAATAAAACACCGGGGCACAACGGGGTGTCTCAGCGCCGACTTGCGTGTTGATCAGAAAAGACAAGGTGGCAGCAGTGGTTGTGAATGGCTGTGTGAGGAGGAGGAGGAGGATATTAAGGCGGAAAATCCGGGACAAGGTGTTAATGATGGAGATACGCATTCAAATTCACGTAACGCCCATGCAAGAAATCAGGGGATTCCATTTTTAGCTGAGTTGAATGGTTTTAATAAGGGGCCCCCGCATTGTAATCAAGAAAATCTGAATCAGGGAGTAAACCACGCTCAACATGCAAATGCCCATGTGCAAATTGTTACAGTAACGACAAATCCAGCTTTTGATTTGAATTCAAATGAAGATGACCTGGAGGATATTGGGGTGGAGAAAAAGAGAAAAGGGGGTGCAATGAGGAATAATGAAGTTTATGAGGATGGTTCTGCAAGCAGCCGTACAAATCATTTTTTAGAGGTGGGTCCTGGTTACCAGGTCCATCAGGACCAATGATTATCCTAAGTTGGAACTGCCGGGATTTGGGTCACCCGGGTGCAGTTCCTTCGCTTCGTGACCTTGTGCGGAGTCATAATCCGGATGTTATTTTTCTTTGTGAGACACTTTGTAACGAAAATAGAGTTCAGGAGGTTAGGAGAGTCTTGGGTTTTGAAGCTTGTTTTTTTGTTGATAGGCAAGGGAGAGGTGGCAGGTTGGCAATGCTTTGGAGGAAGAATGAGGTTTTTGAAGTTCAAAACTACTCCCAAAATTTTATAAATGTCACTATTAGAGAGGATCCTCAGCAAGTATGGAGGTTAACTGGGTACTATGGGATTCCTCAGAGGGAGTGAAGGAGGGAATCGTGGAATATTCTAAGGTCTTTGGCATCTCAATCATCCATTCCTTGGTGTATAGTGGGAGACTTTAATGATCTTCTTCACAATGATGAGAAGCGTGGTCGTGTTAATCATCCTCAGTGGTTACTGAATGGCTTTCGGGAAGCTGTGCATGATTGTGGTCTTATTGATCTACCATGCAGGGGCACTCTTTTACTTGGTAAAAGAGTTTGGGTTCAGATAATGTAGTTGAGGAGAAGTTTGATAGAGTTATGGCTTCTAGTGCTTGGATGGATCTTTTTCCTAACAGTACCTTGAGGAATTTGATGGCAGCTAGTTCAGACCACTCCCCTTTACTTTTTGCAACTGAAACACTCTTTTATGTGTTTAGGAAGAGGGAGTTCCGGTTTGAAAATTCTTGGCTTCTTGAGCCTGAGCTTGAGATGGTTGTTGAGGAAGGATGGAAAAAGGAAACTGATGAGGCTGTGCTTGTGAAGATTCAGAACTGCACACAGTAGCTTGATACTTGGGGCAAAGCTTTCGTAGGCGCTATAAGGAGGATATTGATAGGTGCAAGAGGCGTATGGAGGAAATTCGGGGCATTGATACAAAAGGTGCTGGTTTGGAGTTCATGCAGCTTCAAAATAAATTAGCTACTCTTCTAGCTCAAGAGGAAGCTTTTTGGAGGCAGAGAGCTAAGGCTCTTTGGATGAGGGATGGTGATATGAATTCTAAATTATTTCATGCAGCAGCTTCTTCTAGGAAGAAGAGGAATAAAATTACAAAATTGCAGCGTGATGATGGCACTTGGACTAAAAATTAGCAGCATTTGTGTGATGTGGGTAAGTCATATTTTGATGATCTTTTTACAACAAATGGTGGTGATTTTATGCCTGTTGTTGATGCTGTTGATAGAAAACTAGATGATATTGATGATACTGCACTGATAGCTCCTTTTGAAGATGATGAGTTTAAGCAAGCAGTGTTCCAAATGCATCCTGATAAGGCCCCAGGGCCAGATGGCTTGAATCCGGCTTTTTATAGGAGATTTTGGTCTCTTTGTGGTAATGATATTATTGTTACTTGTAAGAAATGGTTTAGTCAGGGGTCTTTTCCTTGTTCTTTGGGTGAAACAAATATTGTATTGATTCCTAAATGTGATTCTCCTGTTACTATGAGAGACTTGAGACCAATTTCACTTTGTAATGTTGTTTATAAAATTCTTGCCAAGACGCTTGCTAACAGGTTACAAAAAGTTCTTTCTAAATGTGTCTCTAGTGAGCAAGCTGGTTTTGTGCTGAAGGTTTATCTGCTTTAATCAAGAAAGCTGAGATGTCAGGCTTAATTCATGGTTTAAAAATTTGTAGGAGAGCTCCTATTATTAGTCATTTACTGTTCACTGATGACAGTTTTCTTTTCTTTAGAGCTGAGGAGGGTGAAGCTAATACCATGAAAGGCATTTTGAATACTTATGCTACAGCATCGGGCCAATTTATCAATATGCAAAAATCAGAAATTTATTTCAGCAGAAATGTGGATAGCCAGAAAAAGAATTCCATTGCTAATATTTTGGAGGTGGTGGAGTGTCTGGGAACAGGTAAATATCTTGGTCTTCCTTTTATGATTGGCAGGAGTAAAAAAATCTATTTTTAATTATATTAAAGAGAGAGTGTGGAGGAGAATTTCTAGTTGGAGTAGCAAGCTACTTTCTCAAGCTGGAAGGGAGGTGTTAATTAAATCTGTTGCCCAAGCTATTCCCACTTATTGCATGAGTGTGTTTCTCCTTCCTTCCTCTATTGAGGAGGAGATTCAATGCATGTTAAATTCTTTCTGGTGGGGTTCATATAAAGGTGATAGAAGAGGAATTAACTGGCTTAGTTGGGACAAGCTGACCATGAGGAAGGAATGGGGAGGAATGGGTTTTAAAGATCTTCATGCTTTTAATCTTGCAATGTTGGGGAAGCAAGGTTGGAGAATTTTAACCAGCCCGGATACTATAGTTTCTCAGATTTTCAGTGCAAAATACTTCCCTAAAGGAGATTTTTTTTAGGGGCTGCCATTGGTCACAACCCCAGTTACATTTGGCGTAGTATCTGGTCTTCACGAATTTTGCTTGAGAAAGGCTTTAGATGGAAGGTTGGAAATGGTGCACTAATAAATATTTGGAACACTCCCTGGTTACGTAATTGTGATGATCCTAAAATTAACTCGGCTCCTAGTGTTAATGGTGGATTACAAAAAGTCTCATCTCTTATTAATTTTGAAACAGGTACTTGGAATAATGCTATTATCTCAAGCAGTTTCGGTCCTAAAGATGCGGGGGAGATTTTGAAAATTCCATTGTTAAATTTGTCCAAGCCAAATTCGATTCTTTGGAGGTTTGATAGAAAGGGGCTTTATTCTGTGAGAAGTGCATACCGTGTTTGTATGGTGGAGCTTGTTGATAGAGAAGAATTGAAAGTTGCTGGAGACTGGGATAAATTATGGGCCATTGAAGTTCCTCCTAGGGTTAAAACTTTCGTTTGGAGGCTTTGTAGGAATTGTTTACCCACATGTATGAGACTTCAGACAAAAGGAGTGCCTTGCTCAATGCTTTGTGTCCGTTGCAGAGATGAGCCAGAAACAATTTGGCATTCTTTTTTGGACTGTGATCTTAGCAAATAGTGTTGGCAATTATGCTCCCTTTGGGATCGTAAATGCTTGATTGCCAAGACTTTGCAGATATGTTTTTCAAACTTTGCAGGTGCGTTAATAAGGAGAAGCTGGCCTTGATCAATATGCTGCTTTGGAGTCTCTGGAAAAATAGAAATGGGAAACTTTGGGAGAATGCAACTGAAATAGCAAGGCAAGTTTTACATAGAGCTGAAGCAGTGCACCATGCATGGAGCAACGTGCGAAGGAAGGGACCCCAGCACAGTCCAGTCGATCAGCATGCAATGGTTTGGACTCCTCCTATAGATGGCTACCTCAAATGTAATGTAGATGCAGCACATTTCAAGGAGGTGAACTGTATTGGTATGGGTCTTTGCATAAGAAACAGTGCAACAATTTTTTTCAAGGCCAAGACTGATTGGATTCAAGCCTCTATGTCTGTTGGTGAAAGTGAAGCATGGGGTTTGCTTCAAGCTTTGAATTGGGAGCATGAGCTAAGGCTGCCAATGGTGATTTTTGAGATGGACTACAAGCAAGTAGTGGATGACATCTACAACGTTAAATCCGATGTATCTGAATATGGATCTCTTATTGATGAGTGTAGATCCATTTTATTCTTACAAAACAATTACAAAGTTGTTTTTTCTAGGCGACAAGCTAATGGTAGTGCTCATGCTTTGGCTAGGGCATCTATCTCTTACGCTCCTCGCACTGTTTTTAATTCAGTTCCTCTTGTATTTGGAACATTATTATAATAATGAAATGAAGTTATTTGATTTGCGTAAAAAAAAAAAACCAACTATAAATATCAAATTTTAGCTATGCTCCAAGCCGCCTTATTTCCTCATCCAAGAGCCTGTAGCCAGAATGTGTCAACTATTTTCTCAGCCCATTTGTCTATCAAGTAATTAAATTTTATATACACTACACTATCATAAAACAATTCATTTATAACATATGAATGAATAGCTACCTCACCGCAGCTACTATCCTATATCTTTAATCCACAAATACTGGGATTTAATAAAGTTTTACGTTATCTATGAACTCTTTAAAGTCTAAACATAACCTTTACCTTTGGCCCAGGCTTGAGACTTGATTATGTATAAATTTGCAACAACGTATAAATATAAATCTAAGTTTTCTTTTTCCTTCTTTGATAGCATGGCAAAGAATAAACCATTAATTGAAATCAATCGATGAGAAATGATGACGGTCCAAGTAAACTAAATCCTATATAATTATTGTGATAGTTAACCTGAAAGTTGAAATTATTAAGATGAAGGTAAAGATTATGGCTTGTTTGTGGAAAATGCTGGATAGACTAATTTTTTGATAGGATGAGTCTCTTGAATGAACGATGATTTCTACCACTTATTCTTATCCAATAAGTAGGGGTGAGAATATGTTAGGCCCAACTAGGCCCTGAAAGACCTGACCTACGTTTCAATCTCGAGGCCTATAAAAGAGCAAATGAACCACAATTTGATCAATGAGATTTGTCTCGGTTTCAACATCAGGAATCTTAGCATATCTGTATACGGTTCATACAGGTAAAATAGAAGTTAGAATCTCAAAAGGGTAATCATGATATATTCCATAACTAAAAAGCTAACTGATCATTATTTCTGCAAGATAAACATGCTTTCATTGGAAACAGTACTGTCATCTACTATATGGTTAACCAGGAAAGAAAGCCCTATTAAAGTGATAAATAGGTGTTGAGTTTAAATAAACAAGTACATGTCTGATCTGTTCAACTAAAACCAGCAATAATTGAGCCTAGTTACTGAGCTCTTATTTAAGTGATGCCAAATTTAGTGTCAATGAGCATCTTTGAAAAGCAAGTACTTCTGTAAAAGGCACGGTATTTACAAGTGAACCAGTCTGTCCACATTATTTACAAATCGATTTTTCTAACCCGTGCAACCTTGCACATGTTAAGAAATCAAAAAATAGAAATGTTGTATTGAAAAGAGTAACTTTAAACTTTCAAGGAATTTAATACACAACTTTCTACACAACATTTCTATTTTAAATTTCTTAACATGTGCAAGATTACAAAGGTTAGAAAGATCTTTTACAAATTTATCATTTCAGACTATTATCATTATATCATAATATTCAAAATGTCAATATTTCTTCCTAGAATTCAAAAGGTCCTAAATCTCGTATAATATGAAATCCATTTATAAACTTTGTCTTTATCGAAAATTTATCGAAACCCTAATGGAAAAGTTTATGAGGGTTCCAATTACAAATTTTCTACGTATTCAGGGACCAAATTACAAACTTTTTAAGTATAGGGACCTACTTGAAAATTTTCAAATAGTTTAGAGACCAATAGATTGATTAAACCAGTGATAAAATCATTCATATGCTTTCTCCTAATAGCTTAAGCTTTTGGGGCAGTTAGTTCATGACAACATTTAAATAAAGAACCTCAACAAAATCATTGCACGTATCATGAACCTATACAATTATAAAATTGTTCTTTTTTTTCTTCCAAATATTTAAAAAAACAAACATGAATCTTTAAACAATTTGTAAAAAATGTTTTCTAAGTATAAATTATAATTGTAAAAGGGTTAAAGTGAAGCACATTGTTTAGGTTCACCCTTCAAGGTGATTACAAAAACAAGTTGTGTTGATTGCAGTTAACAGATTCAACCTGAAAATGACCTATTCATAATATTTAAAACAAGCCCATTATTTAGCCTAAATTGTTTTATATTAAACCTGAACTCTATTAATACATATATCCAGAATTTTGAATCATGTTAACGTTTGTGAAGGAAACTGCTACCCGTAAGGTGCCAATAGGGTGGGTACATGTATGGCTAGCTCTCATGACTTTGATGAAATTCCCACTTGTATTGTGGATTTGATTTTTTAATGATACGAAATAAGCTCCTTTTGGTAAAAAAAAAAAAAATCCTCATATTTTCATATTTTAATGAGATCTCATGAATTGTCAGTACTGTGATCACTTATGGAGCTGTTTTTCTACAAATATGGGGTTGTTGATTTATATTTATCATAACCTTTTCTAGAGTGTCATTTTGCAGTTTCTTCATTTCCTTTTTCTTATAAGGAACAATATCCTCTGCCCAATAGGTCTACCACGCTTATGGCGTACTTTGGATTCATTAGTTATCATACCTGCAAGATGTCCTTAAGGGAAAATTGATTGTGCAGAAACATTTGCAGCCGGTACATGTGATTTAGTGACCTTTTGAGTGTTTGCAAAAATATCTGCAATTTGAAGAATACTTGTTTGGGAACTTAACCAGATCGTAAACATACTTGTTGTATTGCTTGTAGAGGCATTGAGATTATTATATTGTTATACTTGTTTGCTTGGAGAGGTACTGTTGTAAAACATACTCTTAATGAATAATCGTACTTGGTTGTTAGGGTCTGTACATGGGCACAAGTGAGATGAATCAGGATAAATACATTTGTATTTATCTTCTTTTCTCTAACATTGCTTATTTGTTTTATTTATTTTGCTCTAACAAAGGCGATTGTAATTTTGCTCTTAACATTTCATTTTAGTGCAAATGTTGTGTTTCTGCTTTCATGAGATTTTTCTTTTGAAGTAGCAAAAATATATTTGTACTCTTTGTTTCACTTTCATTTTCAAGTTCATATTTTTCTTAACATACTTGTGTTGCCCCTTATATTTCTTTTTGTAAATTACAATTAGATAATGCCATGTCCTTAAAAGTAGGGGTGTTCGTAGGTCCGAGTCAACCCGATGAACCCAATGGCCCAACCAAACCCAATCTAATTGGTTTTGTTTTTTCAATGAATGGGTCCAACCTGGCCCGATCTGATTAAGCCCGATCACATTTGGTTCGGGTAACTTGTTTAATAATTAATGATTATGAACTCGTGGAACCGATCAGTAATACTAAAAAACACGTGCCAAAATGAAGGCTTTTAGGTTAACTCAAAATGCCCTACCCCTGTCCTGGTCGTACACGCCTCTGGAGTATAGACTTTAGTCCTCACCACCGTTCTAGTTAAATCAAAATGTCCCTACCCCTTACTCGACTCCATTGTTCCATCGTCAGACGTCTCCGTCCCAGATCACCGGTGCGCCGTCACTGCTCTGCCCCATGTCGCCCAGCTTCATCTCTATCCCTCATCATTCTCTGGTCCTCACCACCATGCGCCCCATCTTCGTTTGTCGTCGTTTTTCTTCTCCGACCAACAACAGCTTCGAGCTACTCCGCCACACGTTGTTCTTCTTCTTTTGGTCACTGTGTGCAGCTCATCCTCAAATCTGGTGCCACGGACGGCAGACAACCTCCTCCTCTGTCTCTCTCGTCTCGACGCTCAGATCCGGTGCCACACAAAGTGGGCGGCCTCCTCCTCCTGAAGTGAGAGCAGCAATTGAAGCTTTTAGGATGTTATACTTTTGAATATTTCTAAATATGATACTTTGATGAATATATTATTGTACTACTTTGATTTTGATACTTTTTTCATCCCTTTTGAATGTTACTGTATGTTGTTTGGTCCTGGTTCCAGAGAGGATTCTACTTTGCCCTTGCTGCCAACTCGATCTCCCCGACCCAAACCAACATGTGTTTGGTCGGGTTGGTTTGGTTTGGGTTTGCATAACTTTTTGCATAAACCCGACCCAGCCTGAGAGATATTGATTAGTTCGAGTAACGAGTTTGGTCAAAACCGACCTAATCCAACCCGTGTACACTCCTACTTGAAAGACGAATCATACACATTGAGACTAGGAAATTGGTATATGAGGGACTTGAATCTAACCATCAATTTAATCATATATGACATACCCATCAATCCATAGGATTGTTTCTAATATTTCTTAAGAGCAAAGCATTCAACAATAAAAAACATTACCCCAATAAAATGTGATTTTTTTTCTTAATTCCTCAAATTCGATTTGGGTAAAGTAAATAAAAACAAGAGGCAAATATTTATTATTAATCACTGCTTTGTGCAATCTGTGGGCTTGAAGGAGACAACTTTCTTTTGAAGGTCATAGCCAACCAAGAAGTTTTGTTGCGCCAAGTTCCCAAAGATGGAAACATTTGGAATTGGAGATGACCTGAAAGCCAAACATACAACCTCATCAGTAACTTGAACAAAGCTGTTGAGAGCATTCAAATGGACATCTGCACCATGAAAATGTGCCGTGATTATTGGAACCTCCAGTTTATTTGGAGTAAATTTGTAGCAAAGGCTCAAAAAATGGAAAGGGTCCTCAGTACGCTCCAATTCAACTGCATCTGCAACCGCTAATTCCAATCTAGAGTAAACATCTTCTGCCAAAATAGTGACGGTTGTGCCTGAGTCAATTATGATGTTACCAGGATTACCAGTGCTAGAGGAAGGGCTTCCAAAGTCTATTTTGTTGTCACCCACACTAAACCCTTCCAAGTTTAGGTAGTAAGGCTATGTTTGGGAGTTTTAGAAAGGATGGAGTGGAGTGGTTAGTAATGGAATGGTTTAGGGTGGAGTGGGATGGAGTGGTAAAAATATAGCACTCCATTGTTTGGAAGTTTAAGGGGAAAATCTCAAACCCCCCAATTTGGAGGGTATAAAAATTGGGGGTTTGGATGGGATGGAGTGGTTTGGGTTACCATCCTAAATCATCTCACTCCATTAATGAATAAACTCCCAAACAATGGGTCAAGCCTTCTATACCACCCCACTCCATTACTAACCACCCCACCCCATCATCCCATAAAAGTCTTCTTGGACCATGGGAGTTGAGACGGCATCACCACCAGAAACCACAGCATCATCTCCAAAATTTAGTTTGCTTGAGAAATTAGACCTTTCAAAAGGCACCAAACAATAGGAGAATTTGCCACCTATTGAGGAACCCACTTGAGATATAAGGGACACCGATCCAGGTCCGAGGCCAATGATGCCAGAGGTTTGTCCTTGATAAGCCAAGGTATTATTGTGGCCACATCCAATCACAGTCTTATGAAATTGGATCGGAGAGCCACTAGTGGAACCTAGAGTGAGAGTCTCTAAACTAAGATTTCCCTGTGATTGTGACCCATCCCCATATGGAATCATATAATTACAATTTTGTTGATCGTCAGAAGAGCAAGAATGCCTCTCACAGAATGACATGTAGTAGAAGAGCAAGGTATATTTTTGTATGTCCTTGATTTTGAAGGATCGAATATTGGAGTGCTTTGATTTAAACAGGGTTCAGAAGGCTTGCATTGCAACCAGACAACGCCGCTACCCGTATCAACAAGACCAAGGAGTTGGAATGGTGGGGTGCCAACTGAGTAACTCATAAGGTATTCACCTTGACCAGGTGTTACATCAGACTCAACTGTATTTGTAGAAACAGAAGGTTTGTTGAAATGATTGGCGCGGTTAATGGAACGGTGAATAGCTTTGGCTACTCGTTGGAAACGAGTTTCTATGGGAAGATAAAATGGTGATTTTGAAGAATCACGGTGAATGAGCTCTACACTAAAACCCAAAGCATCGATGAGGGAGATGCCACAAAGGCAAAACAAGAAAAAAACAATATATGGATTCATTTTTCCCATGGCTGTTTTGAAACTCTTGATACAAATTTTTCAAGTGTCTTACCACTAGGGCATTCTAATGGCTTTTCATAGGGCTTTCATGGGGACGATGAATCAGCGTGTCAGATAAGGTGCTACACAAATATGGAAATGAGAAAAGATAAAAAGAATTACAAATCTTTCGATATTAGGACTAAACTTTTGGTTACATGAATTTGCCGAGATTTGAAAATTTACTTGTAAAATATATATATATATATATATATTGTTGGGTTTTCATGAGATTATCCTCTTCTAAAATCAAATCTCAAGGCGGAAGAAAACCTTATCCATGGATCGCGCATTACAAACATGAATCACATAGGGCTTTAGCGTTTACCTCTTGAAGCGTGCTTTTACTTTCTTGATCACTAGTGCCACAAAGGAGTAGCACCTCTACTCAGTCCACGTGAGCAAACGGACGTCGGAGCTTTGCGTCTTGTGCTAGCTGACGGCTGTGGGAGGCAAGGTTAGCAAGACTAGGTTTAGAGCAAGACTAATAGTCTATTTATAAACCACATACTCCTCTTGACCTAACTGCCTACTTATTGGGCCTTGTACGCTACAAGCCCAATAACCTTTAAATTAATTAAATCATATTTAATTAATTGACCCGCTCCGCATTTGCTCTATGCGTGTGACCCTGTAGGCTCCCACTAAGTTGGCAATAATATTAAATATTACAATAATATCAAATATTAATTATAATATTAAATATTATAAATAATGAGTGGCATCTAGCAATACATCATTACTACCCAATTAGCAAGAGTATCGGTGATCCGATTTTAGCCTTACTGCGACCAAAATTTACCGTGCAGTAAATGTCCCTTCGTCCATATGTCTTAATTGAACACAAGGCATAAAAGTGTCATCCTTGTTATATTCAATTATTTATTCCTCGATCCCCGAGAAGACGTGTAATTACAAACGGGCCCAATATCACATATTGGCCCACTTCCGCGTGGCCACGCATATTTCACGTCTCACTCTATCGAGGGGCCCAAGACATTACCCCTGTTATGTAGGAGGGACGAATCCTGTCTACATCACTCACACTCCTCAACATGATTTATTGCAGACCCAATAACTACCTTTATGACCACCCTGTTATGCATGATGTTTGATAGCATTAAAGCCTACAACTCCTCATGTAGGAATCGTAGTGACTTCAAGTCGAAGGACTACTTCACTATGGTCGCCATAAGAATACTTATGACACTTACATAACTATTATGAAGTATTCTCATAGTGGGTCATCCGGTATAAATATTACTCCTAATATTTATACCCGTGTGCCAACTTGATATCACATATCCATGACCCGTGAGATGTGGTTATCAGTCTACTCACACAATAGTCTTTATGTATTATTGTCATCCTAATTAACAATAATACTTGACTACGGATATTTAAGAATAGCGTTCTATTATTCAATGAGGTCTCACGATTAAGTCACATACTTAATATCTCATTGAATGAACTATCTATTCTAAGGACTTTATTATTCTATAAACTAATAACATAATAAATGAATACCTTATTCATATATCAAATATATGATCAAATTCATGATACAAATTATGATCTATTCAAAATAGATTGACCTCTAGGGCTTACACCAACAATCTCCCACTAGCACTAGAGCCAATCGAGTATCAATCTAACACTCATTGATCTAGTGTGAGTATCATGCTACACTAAGCAAGAGACTCGATTAGCGGGTAATTTAATGTTGTCATTCTACGCATCTTCACATCTCTCCTCTATCGATCATCTATCGAATGAGATGGAAGCACCTAAGTATATGTTCGGATCGCTGGTGAGATCATGTTTCCTTAGCTTATGCGATTACTCCATCATCATCGCCATGAGATCAATGGAGTTCGCAAAGTTAGGAATCATTCCTAGTTCATAACTGAACCTTGCCGATCCAAACAACCTTTAAATCTACATTTAAGGCAACTATATACTTGGCCTTTGTAATGAAATCTGCAACTGTCTCACGCTTGGAGCTTTTTCAAGCATACAGTGCCACCATTAAGATAAAACAAAAATCCAGACTGCGATCTGGAATAATCTTTATCGGTTTGGAAACAGCGTCGATATAACACCTTATAACGACTTCTTCCTCACCTTCATTTGTCAAGAATGTATCCTCAATCGTTCTCAGATACTTAAGGATGTTCTTGACTACAGTTCAATGACCTTCACTGATATTAATTGGTACATTCTTGTCATGCTCAAAGCATACAAGATATCTGGTGTAGTACATAATGTACTCTGACTAAGGCCTAGCAATTTCAGCGATCTATCTCTTTATAGATCCTGAGTCCTAACATGTAGGAAGCTTCGCCCAAGTCCTTCATCGAGAAACAATTCCCCAGCCATGTTTTCACATTTTACAGTGTAGGGATATCGTTTCCGATAAGTAGTATGTCATCCACATACAATACGAGAAAGACAATCTCACTTCCACTAACCTTCTTGTACACACAAGGTTCATCTTCGTTGTTGATGAATCCAAACTGTCTCACAACTTCATCAAAACAAAGATTCCAGCTTCTGGAAGCTTGGTTTAATCCATAAATATCTGCAACTTACATATCTTTCCAGCATCCTTTGGATCAACAAAACCCTCGGTTTGTGTCATGTACACATCCTCGAGAAGATTCCCGTTAAGGAATATAGTCTTGACATCCATCTGCCAGATTTCATAGTCATAGTATGCAGTAATAGCAAGCAGAATCAGAATAGATTTAAGCATCACCACTAGGGAGAAGGTTTCATCATGGTCTACACCATTAATCTGCTTGAAACCTTTCCCAACCAGTTGCGCCTTAAAGGTACCCACTTTACTATCCATGTCAGTCTTCTTCTTGAAGACCCATTTGCACCCTATGGGTTTTACCCTTCGGGTGGCTCAACCAAGGTCCCTACCTGGTTCGTGTACATGGATTCCATCTCGGATCACATGGCCTCAAGCCACTTCTCAGATTCCGGGCCAATTACGGGCTCTTGGTAGGTTACAGGCTCATCTTGATACATGAGCAGTCACCTTCCTAAGTCAGGAGAAGTCCATATCTCTCAGGTTGGTGATGTGGCCTGTTAAACCTAAGCAAGTCTTGTGTTACTTGAACCGGCAGTTCAACCACAACATCTTGTGGAACCGGTTCTTGTTCCATTTTAGGCGGGTCAGTATTTTGTGGTGCTTGAATTTCTCCAAATTCTACATTTCTCCCACTGTCTCCATTGGAAATGTATTCCTTCTCAAGGAACACTTTAGTCCTAGCGACAAACATTTTGTCCTTGGAGGGATTGTAGAAGTAATATCCTTTTGTTTCCTTAGGATATCCCACAAAAATACACTTATTCGATTTGGGCCCAAGTTTATCCGTCATAAGACATTTCACAAAAACCTGACATTCCCAAATCCTCATAAATGAACAACTGGGCCTTCGTCCCATCCATATCTCATACGGAGTCTTTTCAACCGCCTTAGATGGAACATGGTTAAGAGTGAATGCAATTGTAAGTAGAGCAAAACCCCAGAAAGAGTCAGAAAGGTTTGAATGACTCATTATGGATCATACCATGTCTAACAAGGTGCGATTCCTTCTTTCGGACATACCATTCCATTGTGGCATTCCAGGAGGAGTGAGTTGGGACACTATCCCACACTCTCTCAGATAGTCATCAAACTCTTGGCTTAAGTATTCATCACCACGATCTGATCGTATGTCCTTAATACTTTTTCCAAGTTGGTTCTCTACTTCATTTTTAAACTCTTTGAACTTTTCAAAAGTTTCTGACTTGTGTCATACACAAATCCATGTCTACTGAAGTCATCAGTAAATATGATGAAGTAAGGAAAACCACCTCTAGCAAACTTGTTTAGGGGCCCACAAACATCACTATGTATCAAGCCCAAAAGATCACTGACTCTTTCACCTTGCCTGGTGAATAGGGTCTTAGTTATCTTCCCCAACAAGCAAGATTTGCATACATCAAACGATTCACAATCGAATGATTCCAAGAGTCCATCCTTATGGAGCTTGGAGATGCGTTTCTCACCTATATGGCCTAATCGGCAATGCCAAAGGTTTTTGCATTTATATTATAGATGGACATATGAGAATTACGGACACAAAGTCCATTATCCAAATACTTGCTAGTATAGAAAATATCATGTGACTGATGTTTCTACCAATAGCTAGAACTTAATAACATTTATTTAGTTCCAAAACAAGCCCCGGAGGCAAAGTCAAAATCTTCATAGTTAATACAGCAACTTTTGCTCCATTTCCTATTCACAGGTTGACTTTGCCTATAGTCAACGTCCTACTCCCTTTGATCCTTCACATTAATGTGAGATCCACATGCGGTATCAAATACCCATGATCTTGAAGTAGGTTGACTTCTACAACACAATGCTCGAAGAGGAAGTCGTACTTCCTTTCTTTTCTCATACTCTTTCTTGTACCTTCTAACAGCTTTTCATTGTCTGGTCTAACCACAATGAAAGTAACTACCTTCCTTTGCAACCTTGCCTATTAGCTTCAAGACAGAAGTGCTGGACCTTAATTTGTTCTTGCCCTTGTTCTTCTCCCTAGCTTAAGACTTTCATTTTCAAGACTATCACAATAGTCTACCCTTTTCTACTATAGAGACCCTGCCCGACAGTTCTCAACTTCCTTGCAATCTCTAGTAGAGGTCTGTCAGAATCATTCACAACGATTTGACTATAACTATCCAGCAACAATTGCAAGATCATATCACTGGCCAACATTTGGCCTAAAGGAAATCTCAGTTTACTAAGTTCTTAATGTACTCAATAATATGAAGCACATCATAACTATCGGGATTTCCCTTCTCTTAGTTCGCAACTAAAAAGAGGGTCGGGATGACTTGTGGTTCTTATGCATTGCATGCTCTCAATAGAGCATCATGAGGTGCATGATCATATCATGCGCCTTCATGGTTGTAAGCATGAAGAATCCTACATCCAGGACATCGAGTTGATGCTTCATAAGCATCCTTTTCGATCCTAGTAGGAACTGGTTGCTTAGGAATCATTTGCTCAAGACAAACAACTTTTTCTCGTTCTTGAGGACAATCCTCAAAATCTTGTACCAATTCAGAAATTTAATTCTGGATATCTTGTCCTTCTTAAAGACAAATCGAAGTAATAACTTATAGTGTTTTATTTCATGGTAATTCTAATTACAGAAACATGCAGAATATAAGTATCATGATAAAACATATTTAATAAGGTCTTTTATTAAATACGCTCCCACTATTTTACTCAAATCAATGACCCTCATCATTGACTCGGAAAATCCCGTTGGAAGATTTCCTAGTGAGACCAAGATCCATATTTCACCTCGTTTTGAGTCAACTTTGGCTGATCTCCCAAAACTTAGTTATTTAGGTAGGAAACTCATTTCCAATTACATCTCATGTAACTCTTGGATCAGTTGGGTAAATAACTCTTATTCTAATTCATCTATATGAATTAAAGCCCAACTCTTAGCCTCTAGGCCCATTTCAATCCTATTGAATTCGACCTAGTTAAGTCAAGCCCAATGGTTGGCAGTTGGACATTACAATTGTCCCATCGCACCTTACTAGTATAGAAAAATGCACTCCGCTTTGGCGGACCTACACTCATTCGATATTAGTCTTGATGAGTGCCACGCATTGGAAGGCTCTTAAACTTAATATTTCCTTTTGAGGGAATTTTATTAAAATGATCTCACCGGCGTTGTATCACATACAAAGCATCTCTCAGCATACATGCATACATGCTATCATACATTTAACAAACATATATAACATTTAAAACATACATGTATACATACATTTCATGTATCACATTCAAAAATATACATCCCATACATTTCATGCATCTCATACATAAACATATAAGATAAGGTAATATAGTTATGGCCTCCTAAAAAGAAAAGTAAGAATTAAATAACTAATTTATTACAATTCTTTGACCCTCGAGCAAGCTTCTCAAGCCTCTCCCACGGCGTCATCATTTGGTGTTGCCTCCTCTTCAACTCGAAGGATTACATTTATTTAAAATAAATAATTAAATAATTAAAGGCACGACACACAGGCCGTATTTAAATATAAATCACGACACGCAGGTCGTATTTGCCCAAAATAAATAACACCATAATCTAGGGCCATAACTATACACCGCACATTTAAAATATTTAATAATAAATAATAATAACTCTTTATTATTATTACTACTATTATCTTTAAATAAAATTAAATGGTTTAAATAAAACCCATTTTTCTTGAAATTGAAACAAATGAATTCAAATCCTTTTGAATTCAAAATAGGATACATGTGTCAAAATGCATATCCTTTAATAACCAATATGATTAAAAGAATGCAAATGTCCAGGCGTAAAAAAATGGAACTGGCACTTACAATTTTATTTCAAATTCAATTCATTCTCTTGATTTTGAAAATCAATTTTGTAAGTGGGATTTCAAAATAAAAAGGTAAAACACTTGAGATATCAAAACCAAATAGCAAATCACATGCTTATCATTATGGTCCTGTACGATTTCGACGAACTCCCAGTTTGCAAATCATAATTTTCTTTTTATATTAATTATAATATAATGGCAATCAGGGAAACAATTTCCCCTAAAATCATGGCCATTTGACCTTGTGCGCATGACCATGGCCAATTGAACCTCCTGTGCGCATGACTTGTGCTTACAGTTATAATGCACGGTGAATTCAATGGAAATCTCGTTAATTCGAGTGAAGCTTGAAAACCAAAGGAAACCAATGGATTAATATATCCAGTTCATGCAGACACACAAAAAATTGGATGTTGATTTCTAGATCTGGAAGTTCTTATTCAGGCCAGAAACAAATTTTGTCCATATATATCAACATATATAACTAGAACAAACATGTGTTCACAAAGAGGATAACATACATTTCAATTGAATCATATTCAAAACAATAAATCATGTTATCAAAGGCAAACAAGCACCTAAGGATTCAAGGTAACTACGACCTGTCTCTGATACCACTGTTGGGTTTTCATGAGATTATCCTCTTCTAAAATCAAATCTCAAGGCGGAAGAAAACCTTATCCATGGATCGCGCATTACAAACATGAATCACATAGGGCTTTAGCGTTTACCTCTTGAAGCGTGTTTTTACTTTCTTGATCACTAGTGCCACAAAGGAGTAGCACCTCTACTCAGTCCACGCGAGCAAACGGACGTCGGAGCTTTGCGTCTTGTGCTAGCTGACGGCTGTGGGAGGCAAGGTTAGCAAGACTAGGTTTAGAGCAAGACTAATAGTCTATTTATAAACCACATACTCCTCTTGACCTAACTGCCTACTTATTGGGCCTTGTACGCTACAAGCCCAATAACCTTTAAATTAATTAAATCATATTTAATTAATTGACCCGCTCCGCATTTGCTCTATGCGTGTGACCCTGTAGCCTCCCACTAAGTTGGCAATAATATTAAATATTACAATAATATCAAATATTAATTATAATATTAAATATTATAAATAATGAGTGGCATCTAGCAATGCATCATTACTAACCAATTAGCAAGAGTATCGGTGATCCGATTTTAGCCTTACTGCGACCAAAATTTACCGTGCAGTAAATGTCCCTTCGTCCATATGTCTTAATTGAACACAAGGCATAAAAGTGTCATCCTTGTTATATTCAATTATTTATTCCTCGATCCCCGAGAAGACGTGTAATTACAAACGGGCCCAATATCACATATTGGCCCACTTCCCCGTGGCCACGCATATTTCACGTCTCACTCTATCGAGGGGCCCAAGACATTACCCCTGTTACGTAGGAGGGACGAATCCTGTCTACATCACTCACACTCCTCAACATGATTTATTGCAGACCCAATAACTACCTTTATGACCACCCTGTTACGCATGATGTTTGATAGCATTAAAGCCTACAACTCCTCATGTAGGAATCGTAGTGACTTCAAGTCGAAGGACTACTTCACTATGGTCGGCATAAGAATACTTATGACACTTACATAAATATTATGAAGTATTCTCATAGTGGGTCATCCGGTATAAATATTACTCCTAATATTTATACCCGTGTGCCGACTTGATATCACATATCCATGACCCGTGAGATGTGGTCATCAGTCTACTCACACAATAGTCTCTATGTATTATTGTCATCCTAATTAACAATAATACTTGACTACGGATATTTAAGAATAGCGTTCTATTATTCAATGAGGTCTCACGATTAAGTCACATACTTAATATCTCATTGAATGAACTATCTATTCTAAGGACTTTATTATGCTATAAACTAATAACATAATAAATGAATACCTTATTCATATATCAAATATATGATCAAATTCATGATACAAATTATGATCTATTCAAAATAGATTGACCTCTAGGGCTTACACCAACATATATATATATATATATATATATATATATATAATTCTCTTAAAGTAAAGTTTTATTTATGTACGAGCTATGAATAGTTTCAATATATAAAACTTTACCTTAAGGGAAATGTTATTAATATATATATATATATATATATATATATATATATATATATATATATATATATATATATATATAAATAAGGAAAATTTACATAGGATTTGTTGCCAAATAGGACCATACTAATGAGATATAATTAATGTCATTTAACCAGTCAAAAAAAAAAATTTCAATTAATTATATGTTTATTTTAAAAAATTATATGTTTATTTTAAATTTATAAATAAGGATATCATTCATTTGAAATATTTTTTTGGTTTAATTGCACTTTTTGTCATTCAGGTATCACGTGTATGTAATTTTGTTCCTCCTTGTTCCAATTGCGCCAATTGGGTTCCCCTAGTATCCCTCTTGTTACAATCAGGTCCCTCTCTCTGTGTCATCCAAATTTCAACCCTAGTAACCCATGTGACACATGTGCCATGGATTTGGCACTTGGTGAGGTGAGGTCATTGTGTCGTCCACACTACAAGAAAAAAGGTTTTTAGCAACCAAAAATGATCGATCGCAAACAGAGACCGAATTAGCGACCAATAGTTATTTTTTGAAATTGGTCACTCAAATACATTTAACGATCGAATTAACGACCGATCTATGTGGTCGCAATCAAAGTGGTCACTAATTCGATCTCTAAAGCATAAAAAACTAAAAATCTAATTTGGCGACCGATTTAGGTGGTGGCTACCTAGGTGGTTGCTTATTCGGTCTCTAAACTACAAAAAAAACGAAGTTTCATTTAGCGACCGAATTAGTGACCGAATTTACTGATAATTTCGGTCTCTAAATTCATAAAATATCTAAATTGGTGCATTTTAGCAACGGAAATGGTATCGGTCGCTAAGTCACTTGAGCCCTGATTAGAAACACTTGAATCCACTAAAGGCGCGATCCCCTCTCACGTTCTTCCGCAAAATCAAAAGACCCACACCACCCTCTCTCTCGTTCAGTTCCCATCATCTCCAAACCATCTCCAATTGCCAATGCCGACGGTGCTACGCGTCGTGGCTCTATCAGCAGTGGTTGCGAGACGTATGGCGGCTCACGACGTATGGACTGCAGGAAACAGAGGTTGTAGATCTGGACAGAGGCGGAGCCGACGATGGCGGTTCACGGTTCTATAGGAGCTGGACGGTGCAGCAGCAGTTGACGGTGGTTCTTGACTCCAAGACAGACCGGTTGGTTCTAAGGATCCGATGCTTCTTCGCTGAAAGATCTGGGACTGAGGTCCAAGGAGTTGCGATTCTATGCAAGGTTATTGCTGGTTTCGTTGATGATTACAAGAGTTTTTTTCGGGTAAAACATTGTTTTTCATCTTAAGACCAAGTGTTTCGTTGTTTCTAGCCTAATTTTTGGTTCACTGTTTCTAGCAATAAATGATGTTGAGGTTCAATTGAAAGTGCTTGGGAGCTCACGAATGAGACCCAGCCAATCTGGGTGAGTCTTCTGATTTCCAATTGCATGTTTTGTGCTTTAGTTGGTTTTTTTTTTTTTTTTGGTTGAACAAAGATTTAGACATCATCACTCTACTTGTGCAGCTTCATAACCCAAAAGAAGTCACTAAGGAGGAGTACAAATGAGTTTTATAAGAAAACTTTTAACGAATGCCTGGACCCATTTCTTACTTGTTGTTAGTTTTTTTTTTTCCTCGATTTTGTTGTAATATATGTTGGTATCATTATCATAATGTGTTTTTAAATTCTGGTATCCTTTTTTTTATGATAAGAAAATTCTGGTATCCTAAACATGGCATTTAATAAAAATTTTGCTATCATTGAATTCTTTTACTTTTCATATATTCCTTTTTGGCATCCGAGACTAGTTTGATACATTTTCTTGAGGTTTGAATGTTATTGTCTAATTTTGAACTGTTTTATGCAAATTGTAATGAATATAAAGCTGAAAGATGTATGCGATACTATAGAGCCTTCTGCTTCTTTGTGAAAGAGGATTGCGCTTATTGCCCGAGATGATACTTTGTTTGGCAGGTTGGCTTTCTAATATTCTACTTCTTTTGCATATTTCTTTTCTTTTCTTTTTTTATAGGTATTGTTACCAGAGGGTTTTTTGCTGCATCCCACCCCCAAAATACAAAAACGAAAGAAAGGAATAATATAATAGATTATGAAAGCCTGATATATCTATTCATTTTATAACATTTGTTATTTTCTTGTTCATTTTATTACATCTGTTTAGAATGGTTCTCAAAATAGTTTGTTTCGACGCTATGTTTATGTAGTTGGTAACAATTTTACTATAATTGTTGGACATTCTCTGATAATAATAATCATCTTTATTGATTTTCGATCATATGCTTTTGTTATAATGTTTCTTTTCGATCATGAAACTGCAATTATCTTATCTTCCTCTCATGCCTCTATTTGTATTTTCGATCATTTGTTTCAATTCTCTTTACAAACTTCAAATTGGTCGCTAAATTGGCCACGAAAATGTGTTGGAGACCAATTTAGTGACCAATTTTTTTGAATTAGTCACCAATTTAGCGACCAAATCAGAGACCGAAATTTTCAGTCGCTAAATTGGTCACAAAAATAATGTTGGAGACCAATTTAGCGGCTGATTTTTATCAATCAATGATTGAATAATTTGGTAGCTAATAGCAACCGAAATTTTGGTCGCTAATTTAAAAATTTCAGTCGCTGAAATTGGTCCCTTTAATGGTTCAGGTGACCATTTTTAGCGACCGGACTATGACCTTTCAGCGACCGAAAATTTTGGTCACTATTTAGCGTCCGAAAATAAATCGGTCGCTATATAAATTATCGACCAGGGTTTCAGCAACCGCTTGCTTTTGGTCGCTAATTCGGTTGCTAACTAATTTAGCAACCGAAAATCATTAAATAGCGATTGATTTTGTCGATCGCTAAAAACCTTTTTTCTTGTGGTGCCAATCGCAATTTTTTTGCTGTTTGTAAATCAATTGGATTGACAGTCTCCTATGACAGTATAGTATATCCTGTGACACCCCTCTACCCCGTGTTGGTCAAAAAGATGTGATGTGCAAGTATACACAATCAAACAAGTAATATAATGATAAAAGATCGTTCCCACGAGGATTGGAGGGTAATTTTTAACGTCCTTAAGTAGTCAATCAAGTTAGGTAATCTTGAGGGCAATTATCATCACAAAAGAACTAGCAAAAATAAATGGAATATTCTGAACTTTTTGTGAATTATGAGTGACTGAAGTAAGATGAAGTAAAGAAATCAAATAAAGGATATGTGATTGTATAATAAAAAATAAGCTAGGAATAGAATCACTTATAAATCCTGTGATGTCATACATGCTCTTAGATGCTGCAGCAATAGTTCCAGAGAATAAAAGCTAATGTGCTTTCCAGCATTTTTTTAAGATAAACCTCATTAATTGTTCCTTATTCCTAAGCCCAATTTAATTACGCTTATCTGCAGTTCAAATATCTCAGCTAACTTATGAGTTTGAAGAATATTCCTATTCACTTCAAGGTAATTTAATTTCCCAATTAATTACTCAACTCATATTGACTCAAGGGTTCCATTTATTGATGTCTTCCAACATTAATAAACTTGAGCTGTAAAATAAGTTGATCACTCTTATTTTCTAGCAATTAAACATGCAAAGCTCTTGGTCAAATTGCTGCAAACAAATTTCATATGTAATTCATCACATTCATTATAAGATCATCACATTCCTAGCTCAAGGGATTTAGCTCATGATAGAAATGGAAATGAAATAAGACATATTATAAAATAAAGTGAATAATAGATTCATTACAAGCTGGAAGGTCAAAGAGGGGAAGTTAAAAGACTGAAGAATGAGTCACCACGCTCTTCCAAGCTTGGCTCCAAATTCTCATGGTCTTTCTCCTTTTCTCCTGGCTTGGCTTCCTCTAGCAGCTTGTAAAAATTGTACTAGGCTAAAAATCTTCGTGTCAAAAACTGCCTCTGGCTGCGTGCATGCTAATTCCTTTTATACTGATTCCTTCTAGGGTAAAAACCCTTGGCTCGTGCACCACCCACTCACCAGGAGACCAAAAAGTGATAATAAGACAAAACATGTCCCCTTGGCCCAAAAAGGAATATTTACAATACTTAATGCATGGCCCAAAATGTAAAGAAGTACAGAAACCACAAAACTTTCTCTAAAACTATGCACGTTGAGTACATTAATGCCATGGGTCCACTTTTTCCTCTAGTCAGCTTAAATTGATGTTGACTTCTTCTTGGTTGACTGCTGAACTTCATTCCAAGCTGCAGCACTCTGCAGCATAGACATCAGCTCTGTTTCTTCCAATCTTCCTTAAGCTCCTGTTTATAACACAAAGCTCACAAGCACCATTAAACACAACTTTTCTGATTCCAACTGTTTTCAAGAAAACTATGCAATTGCTTATTCTAGACACTGAGCTTAACCCAAACTACTCCCTTAAAGACCATGTTAAGGACTCAAAGTAGGCTAGATAACCTCTATTTCTAAAGGTTATCACACCCCCAAACTTGAACTGTTACTTGTCCTCAAGTAATGGAAGGGCTTTCAGAGAAAAGAACATAATGCCACAATCAGCATCAGATAGAAACAAACAGCAGCTATCCTTGCCATGACCTTACTATGCACAAATCCCTTTATTCTCTTTTTTTTTTTTTTTTTTTTTTTTTTTTTTTTAAACACTGTAAGGAGTGTGTGATCCAGAAAGAACTTAGGAGAATTGAGTTAACTTAGAGTTCCAGATAGTCTTTCTTATCTGAATTTACTTCACTACCCTCACTTCATCAAACAAGTGAATTTCAGGACCAATCATAGCTCAAGCACTTTAACCTGGGGTAAGGAAAAGCTCTCATTTAGATTCAGAATTTCATTCCCAGCTCTCAAAACTACTCTCAAAACTAATTTTTACAGAATAAGGCTTCACTCTATCATCACCTCACATGCATCCTCTATTATAGGCTTGACCCAATTCTAACTAGTAGAACATGATCAGAATTGCACACTGCAAGAGGGCTTAAATTTGGTTGTAATATGGCTGAGGTGGGGGTGGAAGACAAATTTATGGAAGGGCTCTGACTAGGTGGAAACAACTGTGCCTTTCTTTTCTAATTGATCTTCAATTCTTTGACCCTCAAAATTTCTCTTTTAGCATTAGAGTGCTAGAGTGCTGCCCATTTTTTTTTTTTTTTTTTTTTTTTTTTTTTTTTTTAGAAATGTGAAATTTTAAGAACTGATACTGCCTTATTTAGCAGTCTTTTTATTCTTAACAACTTACTTTCCAGGCCGCACCCCCAAACTTGTTTTTAGCAGACTTGTTTCTGAAATGCACAGATAGTTTCACCTAGCATGGGTAGTTGTTGTTTTTCTAGGGTATAGGCTTGTACCTTGGCTTTGTTACAGAAGAATAGATTTCAGGCTCAAGTGGGCTTCAAAACAAAGTTTTTACTTTCAGGTAGGCCAATTAAGCTGAACTGGGATGAATTTAAAATGCCTCAAGCAAAAATGTGCACAAAACTGACATGCAAAACAGATCAGAATCAGGGCAAACCTTATAAAGCACACACATGAGTGGGACTGTCAGTTTCAATAATTGTTGAGGTTCAAAATCTCACAGGTTTAATATTCTTCCTACTCTCCTCACACTGCTATCCTATGGTTAGTGCCTTACGTTCATTGTTCACTGAATTTGGGTAGATTAGTGTTCAGAGAATCAGACATCTCTTCCCTCTAGAGTCTTCTCAACTTTCCAAGCTCACTGGAATAATGTGTATTGAGTGCAACAAAAATTATTCAGGGATTTCCACAAGGCAAAAATCAAAAACATCAATTATAGCTGCTACTTGCATTAAAAACATCAAACCAATTCCAAATTCCTCCCCCAAATTTTAGATTACTCTGAAGAGAAAGCTAAAAGTTTAAGGAAAGGAAATGGCTAGCAACATTGCTGATGAGGGCAAACAACCCAACCAAAACCTAGGGCTCCTAACAAAACAGACCAGCAGGGACACACAAAAACTAGAGAAGAAAAACATAAACACAAACAAAAGACAAGGTTCAGAAATATCAGGGTAATGATGCTGCAGCAGTAAGAAGCATAGCTGCAGGCTATTCTTTCTTCAGCCTAGTGCTGAGCCTCCTGTTCTCAAAGTTGAGCATCTGCTTCAGGGTTCTCTTGCCAGTTCCTTTGACCTCCTTGGTGATGGCCACTTCTCCCTCCTCAGAATTGGGGGTAGTATGCTTTGCAGAGACAGGGCTTGCTTGAGCACCCTTAGCTTTGGCCTTCTTCACAGGCTGATGGGACTGAGTGGATTCAGTATGAGCTTCTGGAGCAGAAGGTGCCACTCCACTACTCCCAGCATCACCTTTTCTTGGTTTCTTAGCAGGTTTAGGCTGCTGAGGCTCTTTGCCTTTTCTGGAAGTGACAGGGGCTCGGGCTTGAGAGGGTGGGGGTGGACACCAATCCAAAGAGTCTTCTTCATTGTCTGGTTCAGCATTGGGTGGAGTGGGTTCAGGGGATTGAGTGGATCGGGAGTTTGTTCCTTCAAAGGGGAAAGGGGCCAGTAGTTCTCTGGGGAATGGTGGTGGTACAATCATCAATTTGGGATGATCAATTCTGTTGATCTTTTTCTGCCACTGGTACACATTGTTGGCAAAATCATAATACCTTCTCTGCTGTCCCAATTGATACTTGACCAACTCAGTTAATTGCTCCACTTTCCTTTCCAAATCTTCACTATTTCTTGAAGGTTGAACCTGGGGCTTGGAAGTGGCAAACCTGTTAATGGCTTTGACATTCAGAATGCCCTTGTTCACCATGATTTCTTCTCCTTCAAAAATCTCAACTCCATTTCTGATACACAGTTCAGTGATAAGAGATGAGAAGAACAGCCTGTTGCTTCCCTTGAATGCGCACTCAGAAATCTGCTTCTCAATTATCAGCCCTACATTCACCTTCTTGCCACTTAAGATACAGCTTAAGAGTACCAACCTATCTTTATCCACAGTTTCTAGATGGGTGGTTGGTAAAAGCCTATGGCGCACAAAGTGATGCCAAACCTTGGCCAAGGGTTTCAGTGATGGTCTTGCAATCTTCCACGTGCTGTCTCCAGCATCATCAAGCCACTGTGTTCCTTCTACAGTCAGCTCCTTCATCATAGCGTTCAGTTCCACTTCAGAAATGTTGTTTAGCAGCACCTGGTATTCATCTTCCTCACTCTCCCATCCCCACCTCAGATTGATAGAGCTTGCAGAAAAATTCACCTTGATACCTCTCACCATTGAGTGTCTCAGGTCAGTGGAAGTGATATTGGCATAGAATTCTCGGACCAGAGGAACAACAGGGGTTCTCGGGTGTGCTGCAAACTTCTTCCAATTGTTGAGAGTGATGACTTGAGCTACATTAGGGGTGAGGCCATAGTTAGGTTCCTTCTTGATAGCAAACCCCAACTCCAAATGAAACTGCCTCTCCTTGATTTCCTTGTCAAAGCGAGCCTTAGCTTCAGCATCCTTGAAAACCCTAGGAGTATCAGACTCTGAATCAGACATTACCACTGGGTTCTTGCCCTTGACACCAATTGACTTTTGCCTCACCATTGAATACTTGAGAGGGTGAAGGGGGGGTAAGGGTAGAGGACAGCGAAATTGCGTAGGGTTTGTGGAGAAGGGATGAGGGGTTAAAGCTGGGTGTGGCTTGTCAGAACAGGTGCACGGTTATAAGAAGGGGGAAATGAGAGTGGAGAGTGGAGGGATTTATGGGGAAGTGGCAGAGAGGGTGTAATGAGAGTGGCAGGTGAGGGTTATGTGGGAAAGTGGAGAACATTTAATGGGAGAATATTGCTTTGAAAGTGTCCAAATTCTCCCCCACTATGCAAATAACCGTTACTTTTAAATCTGCCACATGATATTGGGCCTTGCTATTTTCCATTCTCAGCCCATTAGCTCTGTGAACCTTGGGCCATTTACTACTAACCCCCAATTCTGGTACTTCTTACAACCTGCCAAAACTGCATCATACTAACTAAAAAATTTATTAACAATTAAAGACTCTAGATTAACGAAATAAGCAAGTAAAATAAATAAAATTTCTGGGCTGCCTCCCAGTAGCGCTTGGTTTTAAAGTCCTCAGCCTGACTTTGAAGTCAATTGTCACAAGTCACTTAAGGTGACTGTGGCTTTCATCCTAGCCACTTGATCACCTAAGTATTGCTTCACTCTTTGCCCATTTACTTTGAAAATTCTTCCACTTGAGTCATCTTTGAGATCCACAGCTCCATGGTCATACACTTGGACAATAGTGAATGGGCCTGACCATCTTGATTTTAGTTTCCCTGGGAATAATTTAAGTCTAGAATTGAACAACAAAACTTTCTCCCCCATCTTGAGCTCTCTTTTTTTTATTCTCTTGTCATGCCAAATTTTTGTTTTAGCTTTGTAACTTTCAGCATTCTCATATGAAAACCATCTCAATTCATCTAATTCATTCAACTGCAAAAATCTTGCTTTAGCAGCTTGAGACAAATCCAAATTTAATTTCTTTAGAGCCCAATAAGCCTTATGTTCAAGCTCAATGGGGAGATGGCATGCCTTGCCAAAGACTAGTCTGTAAGGAGACATTCCCAGAGGTGTTTTGAAAGCTGTTCTATAAGCCCATAAAGCATCATCCAAGTGTATGGACCAGTCTTTTCTTGAAGGATTCACAACTTTTTCAAGTATCCTCTTAATTTCCCTGTTAGAAACTTCAGCTTGCCCATTAGATTGAGGGTGATAGGCAGTGGCTATTTTATGTTTTATGCCATACTTAGCTAGTAAGTTGGTCATAATCTTGTTGCAAAAGTGAGTGCCTTCATCACTAATTAGAGCTCTAGGTGTGCCAAATCTTGTGAAGATGTTTTTATGTAAGAACTTGACCACCACCTTAGAGTCATTAGTAGATGTAGCCACTGCCTCCACCCATTTTGAAACATAATCAACAGCTACTAACACATATAGATTGCCAAAAGAGGGGGGAAAGGGTCCCATAAAGTCTATGCCCCAAACATCAAATAATTCAACTTCTAGAATATTGGTTAAGGGCATTTCATTTCTGTTGGACAGATTCCCCACTCTTTGGCATTTATCACAATTAAGTGCATAAGTGTGTGCATCTTTGAACAAGGAAGGCCAGAAATAACCTGTTTGCAGGACCTTAGCTGCTGTCCTCATGCCTCCATAATGGCCCCCACAGGGTGAGGTATGACAGTGTTGGAGGATGCCTTTTTGCTCCTCCTCTGTTGCACACTTCCTCAGTATCTGATCTGGGCAGATCTTGTATAAGATGGGGTCATCCCACAGATATTGCCTCACAGTGTGGAGAAACTTCTTCCTCTGTTGATAGTTCAGGTCAGTGGGAATAATTCTGCTTGCTAGGAAGTTTGCCAAATCAGCATACCAAGGGGAGACAGATTCATGTATAGCTAGCAGCTTTTCATCAGGAAAGGAATCTTGTAATATGTGATTGGACCCCAAATCACCTTCTAATTGCAGCCTAGATAAGTGATCAGCCACTTGATTTTCTACCCCCTTTTTATCTCTTATTTCCAGATCAAATTCTTGCAACAGAAGTACCCATCTTATTAGCCTAGGCTTTGCATCCTTTTTGGCAATCAGATACTTGATGGCTGAGTGATCTGTATAAACAATGACCTTTGTTCCCACTAAGTATGACCTGAACTTTTCAAAGGCAAACACCACTGCTAGTAATTCTTTTTCTGTTGTGGTGTAATTCAGCTGAGCATCAATTAAAGTTTTGCTTGCATAATAGATGGAATGAAAGATCCTTCCTTGCCTCTGCCCAAGCACAGCTCCTATTGCATAATCACTGGCATCACACATCAATTCAAAAGATTTCTCCCAGTCAGGTGCCACAATTACAGGCGCAGTGATTAGGGCCTGCTTCAGAGTTTCAAATGCCCTTAAACAGCTGTCATCAAATTCAAATGCTGCCTCATGCTGCAGCAACTGGCACAGAGGTTTGGAGATTGTTGAAAAATCCTTTATGAATCTTCTGTAAAATCCTGCGTGCCCCAAAAAACTTCTCACCCCTTTTACATTTTTGGGAGGGGGTAGTTTTTCAATAACTTCCACCTTGGCTTTGTCAACTTCCATTCCTTTCTTGGAAATCTTGTGCCCTAGGACAATACCTTCTTGTACCATGAAATGGCACTTTTCCCAGTTTAGCACTAAGTTGGTTTCTTCACACCTTTCTAATATCTGCTCCAAATTTGTCAGACAATCATGGAATGATTCTCCAAACACTGAGAAATCATCCATGAAAATTTCCACTGATTTTTCTATCAAGTCTGAAAAAATAGCCATCATGCATCTTTGGAATGTGGCAGGGGCATTACACAACCCAAATGGCATCCTTCTAAAAGCAAAAGTTCCATAAGGACATGTGAAGGTAGTCTTCTGTTGATCATCAGGGGCTATAGCTATTTGATTGTAACCTGAATATCCATCCAAAAAGCAATAGAATTCCTTTCCTGCCAATCTGTCCAGCATCTGATCTATGAAAGGGAGTGGGAAATGGTCCTTTCTAGTAGCCTTGTTTAGCTTTCTATAATCCATGCAGATTCTCCATCCTGTAACTGTTCTTGTTGGAATCAATTCATTCTTGTCATTTGTGACAACAGTGACTCCTCCTTTCTTTGGCACACATTGGATTGGACTGACCCACACACTGTCTGAAATTGGATAAATGATGCCTGCATCCAACCATTTAATGATCTCCTTCTTCACAACTTCTTTCATGATAGGATTTAATCTCCTTTGACTTTCAATACTGTTTTTGGCCTCATCTTCCAAAAGGATTTTATGCATGCATAATGTGGGGCTAATTCCTTTTATATCTGCTATTTGCCAACCAATAGCTTTTGTATGCTTTTTGAGTACCTCTATCAAGTGTGATTCTTGAGTTGAAGTCAACCCTGCTGAGATGATGACTGGTAAATGGTTGCCTTCAGCCAAATACACATATTTGAGATGTGTAGGAAGCTGTTTCAGTTCCAAGATAGGGGGTTTCATTATTGAAGGAACAATCTCCTTTATATCAGAAGGTTGTACTCCCAAAGGTTCATACTTCCTAAACCATCTAGGATGAGGATTCTGCTCACTGCTCAGTTCAATTCCCTTGTTGGCATCCTCTTCTTTATCATAGAGCATATATGCTTCCTTGGTTAGATGGTTGTGCTCTTTCATAAGCTGCCTGTGCACCAAAGAATCCAAATGTTGGATCAGAGAACACTCTTCTACTGCTTCATCAGGGTACTTTAAAGCATTCAAAACATTGAATTTTACTTCTTGGTCATTCACCCTCATAGTTAACTCTCCTTTTTGCACATCTATCAGAGTTCTCCCTGTTGCAAGGAAGGGTCTTCCAAGGATTATGGGCACTTCCTTGTCAGCTTCAAAATCCAGAATAATAAAGTCCACAGGGAAAACAAACTTGTCAACCTTTATAAGCACATCTTCAATTTTTCCTTCTGGGTAAGCTATAGATCTATCTGCTAACTGTAAGGTGACAGTGGTTGGCCTTGCATCTCCTATTGCCAGTTGCTGGAAAACAGACTTGGGCATCAGATTTATGCTAGCTCCCAAATCACATAGAGCCTTTCCTTTATATGAGTCTCCTATGGAACAAGGAATAGTGAAACTGCCAGGATCCTTCAGTTTTTGGGGCACTTTGTTTTGCAGCATGAGACTGCACTCCTTTGTCATAGCTACTGTTTCAAACTCACCTAGCCTTTTTCTCTTTGACAACACATCTTTCATATACTTAGCATAATTGGGCATTTGTTGGAGAGCTTCCATCAAGGGAACATTGATGTGCAGCTGCTTCAGTATCTCCAGAAATTTGCCAAATTGCTTGTCTTGGTTTGCCTTTTTCAATCTGTGAGGGAATGGTGGTGGAGGTCTGTCCTGTGTGACTTTAGGGGCATCTTGCTTAGTAGATTCTTGTTCTATCCCTGCCTGCTCTTCATCAACTCTAGGAGAGGCTATCTTCTTAGGTGTACTTGTGGCTTCATCAACTTTCTGTTCTGGTCCAAGTAATTCCTTCCCACTTCTGAGATTTATAACCTTGCATTGCTCCTTTCCCTTGTCAGTAGGAGTTTCAGTTGTGCTGGGCAAGGTTCCTGCTGGCCTTGAGTTTATAGCAGTGGCTAATTGTCCCATCTGAGTTTCTAAATTCCTCATAACAGCTCCTTGATTTTGAAGCTGAGTTTGAGTGTGAGTCATAAATGCCTTCAGTATGGCTTCAAGGGAAGTATCCTGGCTTGCACCTTGAGATTGCTGTTGTTGTTGAACAGGGAATCCTGGTGGTTGAGTTGCTTTGTTAACATTACTAGAGCTTCCAGGTGCTGACTGAGTATTATTCCAAGAGAAATTTGGGTGTTGTTTCCACCCTGCATTATAAGTGTTGGAGTAAGGATTGAAATTTTTGTTGAAGTTACCAACATAATTCACTGAGGCTGGATTGTTGGGGCATTCTTCAAACAGATGGCCTTCTCCACAGTACACACACGAGATTGCATTCACTGTGTCCTTACTCATGTCCACCATACTCTGCTCTGCTCTGGAAGGTTGTGCAGTTGCTGGACTTTGTGCAGTAGTGAGGTTCTTCAGCATGTGAGAAATTGCTGACAGTTGAGCTGACAGTGCAGTGACTTCACTTACTTCATGCATTCTCCCTGTTCCTTTTGGAGCATTTACTCTTGCAGTGGGCCATTGGTAGCTGTTTGCAGCTATACTCTCTATCAGTTCATGACATTCATTATAGGATTTGGTCAACAAAGCTCCTCCAGATGAGGCATCCAGCATCACTCTTGTAGCTGGAGTTAATCCATTGTAAAATGTTTCTATCTGAATACAGAAGGGTATCCCATGATGTGGACACTTTCTCAGCAGATCTTTAAACCTTTCCCAAGCTTCATATAAAGGCTCATCATCAAGTTGCCTGAATGAGGTTATGTCATTCCTCATCCTGGCATTTTTGATTGGGGGAAAATACTTTGTCAGAAACTTTTCAGCTAACCTATTCCATGATGTGATGGAATTAGGTTCCAATGAGTTTAACCAAGCCTTGGCCCTATCTTTCAGTGAATATGGAAACAATCTGAGTTTGAAAGCATCTTCACTTACACCAGGATTTTTGAAATTACTTGCTACCTCTAGGAACTGCCTCAAGTGCAGGTGAGGATCTTCAGTTGGTAGGCCACCAAATTGTCCCACAGTTTGTAGCATCTGGAACATCATTGGCTTGAATTCAAAGTGCTGAGTAGTAATCTCAGGCCTTACAATTCCAGTGTTCATGGTGCAAGGATCAAACACAGCATATTCCCTGATAGATCTATCCTTGTCATTTGCCATTTCAATCATATCAGGTTGATCCTCTTCTTCATTAAGTAGATTAGCCATGAAGCCTAGATCTGAGTGTTGGGCTCGAGCCTTGTTTTCTCTGCTTTGCTTTCTTAGTCTTCTAGCTGTCTTCTCAATCTCAGGATCAAGCTGAAATTCAGGTGCTCCTTTTCCACGCATGCAGTACAAAAGCCTACTGTTGAAAAGTACACAACCAGTAGAATTAAAAACACAACTAACTTGATTAACTAGCTTATAAGCTTGTAAAAATTAGCACCATTCAATCCCCGGCAACGGCGCCAAAAACTTGTTGGTCAAAAAGATGTGATGTGCAAGTATACACAATCAAACAAGTAATATAATGATAAAAGATCGTTCCCACGAGGATTGGAGGGTAATTTTTAACGTCCTTAAGTAGTCAATCAAGTTAGGTAATCTTGAGGGCAATTATCATCACAAAAGAACTAGCAAAAATAAATGGAATATTCTGAACTTTTTGTGAATTATGAGTGACTGAAGTAAGATGAAGTAAAGAAATCAAATAAAGGATATGTGATTGTATAATAAAAAATAAGCTAGGAATAGAATCACTTATAAATCCTGTGATGTCATACATGCTCTTAGATGCTGCAGCAATAGTTCCAGAGAATAAAAGCTAATGTGCTTTCCAGCATTTTTTTAAGATAAACCTCATTAATTGTTCCTTATTCCTAAGCCCAATTTAATTACGCTTATCTGCAGTTCAAATATCTCAGCTAACTTATGAGTTTGAAGAATATTCCTATTCACTTCAAGGTAATTTAATTTCCCAATTAATTACTCAACTCATATTGACTCAAGGGTTCCATTTATTGATGTCTTCCAACATTAATAAACTTGAGCTGTAAAATAAGTTGATCACTCTTATTTTCTAGCAATTAAACATGCAAAGCTCTTGGTCAAATTGCTGCAAACAAATTTCATATGTAATTCATCACATTCATTATAAGATCATCACATTCCTAGCTCAAGGGATTTAGCTCATGATAGAAATGGAAATGAAATAAGACATATTATAAAATAAAGTGAATAATAGATTCATTACAAGCTGGAAGGTCAAAGAGGGGAAGTTAAAAGACTGAAGAATGAGTCACCACGCTCTTCCAAGCTTGGCTCCAAATTCTCATGGTCTTTCTCCTTTTCTCCTGGCTTGGCTTCCTCTAGCAGCTTGTAAAAATTGTACTAGGCTAAAAATCTTCGTGTCAAAAACTGCCTCTGGCTGCGTGCATGCTAATTCCTTTTATACTGATTCCTTCTAGGGTAAAAACCCTTGGCTCGTGCACCACCCACTCACCAGGAGACCAAAAAGTGATAATAAGACAAAACATGTCCCCTTGGCCCAAAAAGGAATATTTACAATACTTAATGCATGGCCCAAAATGTAAAGAAGTACAGAAACCACAAAACTTTCTCTAAAACTATGCACGTTGAGTACATTAATGCCATGGGTCCACTTTTTCCTCTAGTCAGCTTAAATTGATGTTGACTTCTTCTTGGTTGACTGCTGAACTTCATTCCAAGCTGCAGCACTCTGCAGCATAGACATCAGCTCTGTTTCTTCCAATCTTCCTTAAGCTCCTGTTTATAACACAAAGCTCACAAGCACCATTAAACACAACTTTTCTGATTCCAACTGTTTTCAAGAAAACTATGCAATTGCTTATTCTAGACACTGAGCTTAACCCAAACTACTCCCTTAAAGACCATGTTAAGGACTCAAAGTAGGCTAGATAACCTCTATTTCTAAAGGTTATCACCCCGCATGTTATAAGGCATTTAAAATAAAACAAAATAAATGAAAAACATGCATTTACTGAATAATTTAAAACATTTGTCCATGGGTAGAAAAGTTCCACATGAACCAATTCACAAACGCGGAAATAAAAATAAGTTTAAAACAATTAAATCATAACAAACAAATAACCCAACCCAATGTCACAACTCAGAGCTGGTATAACCGTTCCGGAAACATATCATTGGAATACAACGGGAATAAACTAACAAATTGTAAAACAAGCCCTAACTATGAGTGGCGGCTCCTTAGAGTCACTCCTCTCCGGGCTGCTCGTCATCCTCTGCAAGGTGTCAATCAGGCCAACAACAAACAACAAACAAATAGAGGGAGTAAGAATCATGTAAACATAATAGCAAGGAAGTAGGAAGTAAAGTAAATCATACAGATATGACACCAACATAAACATACATCAACAGCATCACATTCAACATGCTATGTAGTGCAATGCAATCCTACTCTGCTAAACCAGCAATGCATGTGGATCCACTAAACTCGGGATGGATGACTTCGGAGTTAAATATCCACATTGAGAATCTACTCAACGCCGGAGAATCTACTCCTTGGATAGTCAACGCATCAAACCAACGAATGCCTCGTCACGAGGGCACAAGGAGAATCTACTCCAACAGTGGATGGCCAGATCGCCGTACTCTAGGACGACCTCCCCTATGTCAAACATCCCTAAACAATAACTCTGATACAATGTGTATGCAACACAACAACAACGGCAATGCCACCTCCATAACTCCAACGGAATCGACCGAAGATAACAGCGGAATCAACCGCAACAACTTGCCTCGCAAAATCTACCTGAGGACTTTAGCGGAATCAACTGTAGCACCTGGGGCAAACTCTCGGCCACCAAGGTACACAATACCTTAGACCCAAACCGTGGGGTCAAGGCTTCCTTGGCCAAAAAGCACCAAGGCATAACTCATCAGCTTGCGATACCCAATGAGCACCGACTTATCAAACTCAACACCTCACCATCTCATCATCTTAATTATCTTTCGAGGACATTAGCCAAGTTGTCTAATCAACTTATCATTATTGGGGAAATGGGGTTTGAAACCCCTTAAAGTTCTTTAATTCTGATTTTGTCCAGGAGGGGTGAGCACGGTCGTTCTTAAACCCCAGCATGGTTGTGCTTAAACACATGAAGGGCGTGTTGCCCCTTAAGTGAAGCACGGTCGTACTTCCTATTGAGCACGGTCGTGCTCTTTGTCCTGCACGGTCGTGCTAAACAGCGCGACGAATTTCCAGAATTCAACTGGGAGCACGGTTGTGCTCCCTGTTCAGCACGATCGTGCTCATCGCGCGACAGTGCTATTCTGGACAGGAATAGAGACATGCATTTTAACCAATTTCTAGGGTTTTAAAACCATTAATCCTAAAGTCCATTAACAACACGTTTTAAGGATTAACACTCATCATTAACATCAACCCAACACAACATTGGCATCAACCATTCGCATCATATTAATATCAACGATTAACAAACAACATATGCTCATATTCAACATAAATCAATCATCACAATATAGAGCACATAACATATATCATAAACCAACCAAAACAGACATCAATAATATAGCCTTAAATCATACATTCATTACACCAAATAACAACGGGGTTATGGGAACCCCTTTACTTTACACTGGCGCCAAGCATATGTAAACACTACCCTTCTCCCCATACCTGGATTGAAGGTAGCTCCAACGTAAGCTCCAAACAGCGAAACGACCATGGTTCCCAATGCAACTCAGTTAGCCTTCCAAGCCTTGGTTAAATAAGATTAACCACGTTAGTTTCTGATTCAAAAACACGAAAAGGAAACTGGAAGGGAAGGGAACATTACCTATACACTTGACACAGATAAGCAACGGCCTCCCAAAAGTTTCCAACACTCAGAAACTGGTTGAGATAGTGGAAAAAGGGGAGAAACTCTTCTAGCCGCAACAGGGTAGCAGCAACCGTCACAAATAGGGTTATGATGTTAACCCTCAGTTTTGTGCCAAAAATATATAGGTCACACTTGAGCACGGTCGTGCTGGACTTAGCATCAGCGAGACGCGGTCCGCACAGTGAGCACGGGCGTGCTCAACTTAAAATCAGAAACACGCTTCTGACTTTAAGCACGGCGTGCTGGCTAATGAGCACGGGCGTGCTCATGTACCAGAAAGGGACTTTTAAGCCAAAAATCCCACTAAGCCCTTAGCCAACAACTCTAACTTAATAAAATCAGCATTATAAAAAATACTCCGTAAAAACGGGGTGTTACATATACTAGTCTAGTCCTACTATTCATCATAATCACTATCATTTGGAGAGATGTCATCCCCACTATCGGTTAAAGTGGTCTCACTAGGTACCCATATCAGTTACATATTTGTCACCCCATAAAAAAAAAAGTTACACATTTGCCACGTAGGTTACTGGCATTAAAAATTGGATGACATACTGACAAAGGTGTGGATAAATGTCTCTTAAGTGTTTTGATTAATGACTAAACTTAGAATGATTTGATGTTTAAAATTGTTCACTAACTACTTGCAATGCTTGATTTCATTGAGTATTTTTAGAGCAAGTAAGGTGGACATCATGGAACTCAAAAGAAATGATCATGAAGATTGACTTGAAGAAGGAGCATCATGAGCAAAGCAAATGAAGAAGTTCCTTAGATATTTATGTAATGAATATTCTCAAGATTAACTCTTAGTTAAGCTCTCAAAACAATAAGGAAAATGATTTTCAAAAATAAACAAGTTTTCAAAATGATCTTAGAATGAAAAAGGTTAATTAATGAATTTGTACATCTATGTGTACATCTATTTACTTTCAGTTAATTAACTAACTTTTATTGAAAACCTATGTGTACATCTATGTATAAGTGTTATACATCTATGTATACATCAATTGATTCTTGAGTTTCTTGATCAGAAAATATTTTGACAATGTACATCGATTAGTACATCTGTGTATAAGCAAAAACAAAACCAAGGAGTTTTTGAGACAGTAATATAATCGATTGGATAATCGATGTATGTGGTTCTGAGTTGCAAATAAAAATGTTCTCCAGAAATACATTGATGTACTCATGTATGTAACTCTTTAAATCAAGAACATTTAAGAACACAATCGATTAGGCAATCGATGTACACATGTTATAAAGGAGAAATTTTTTTAATACATCAGTGTATTAATCGATTGACTGATAACTGATTTTTCAAATCAATTCTGTTTTGATCTCAACTGACTTGTAAAGTGTTCTAACAGATCTATTTTGATTGATAACTATATAAGGACATAAACAAACACTTTTTCAATATATGAGAATATAGAATCACTGAGAATACGAGATCATTCACTAAAAACTTGAGAGAGCTTAGCATTGAGAAAATCTGAGTATTTTCAATAGGTCTTTAATTTGTAAATCTGATTCCATAGGATCATTATTCAATCTTTCTGTTAGTAAAAGTTGTGATTAGAGAGAAGGTTCTCTCGTTGGTTGATTCAAGAGTAGAAGAGAGACTCTTGGTGTTGTGCAAGAGTAGAAAGAACTCTTATGGGTTTTCAAGATAGCTTGGAAAGTTGTCACATGGGTAGAAAGAACCTAGAAGTGAAGCTTTTGTAAAAAAATCTTGTAAATTGTTTTTGATTAGTGGACGAAACTCACAATGGTGTGGGGACTAGATGTAGGTTACCAGAGGGAGGTAGCTGAACCAGGATAAAATTGGTTTGCATTTTCTCTCTCCCTAAACTCTTTTATATGCTTATTGTTGAATGCATGAATTAGAAGTATTATAGGGAAACTTGCATGATTTGATTTGTTTCTGTTTTTGATCAAATCTGAAATCTAAAGTGTTGTTAATATTTGTATTCTAAACTCTAAGTTTTGTGAAATATTACATCTTGCAAAAACAAATTTTGGTTTGTTGGTTGACAAAATCTTGTAAAGTAAGAAAACAATCAGTTTTTGCAAATAGGGGAAAAACCTTTAAAAAGTTTACATACTCAATTCAACCCCCCTCTCCCCTCTTGAGTAATGAGAAGTCACAACCAACAAAAAGGACCTAAGTGTAACATGAGGGATATTTGGGGGCCCAATTGGTGCAATTGACATCCAGGGGACCAAAATTGCACATAGTTAAAGTCATATTACATATGAATATATTGAAGTTGACTATATGGTTTTGATGATGATTACCAAATGCATCAAGTGAAGAAGTACTCCAAGTTGAAGGCATTCACAAAGTTTGTGAATATTTGGTAAAATTGCTTTTGAATGAAACATAGCTTTAGTTTCATATTAATAATGTTTGAAACAAAAGAAAATGTTTAGAAGTTAACATTAAATAGATTCAAGATGTTAAGAATTCAAAAGAAAGTTTTTGGACTTGATTTCATGAGAGAAAATAATTTTTTCAAGTAAGAACAATACATTAACGACTACTTTTGTTAACTAATCGACTACTTTGTTCTAAAATTAAATTACCAGAAATGACTTTTGAACCAAAGTAGTCGACTACCTCTGGAAAATCTTGAAGTCTTGCTTTCTGTTTGACGAAAGTAATCGTCTATTTTGGAAAAGTAGTCGACCACTTTGTTATTCATGACATTTTGTTACAGATCATGAACAAACAAGTTGACTACTTCAAGAATATAGAATTGAAAATTTTTCAAATTTTGAACTTCTTCTAAACTTTTTCTCTATAAATGGGGATCATTTTGGCACAAAAATTAACAAGTTTGATGCTAACAAAACTCTGTGAAAATACTCCCAAAACACACTAGAGTTTTATGTCTCATTCTTTCTAAAGCAATTCTAGTTTGCTCTTGTAATTCATTTTGCACTAAGTAAAAGTATTACATTCTTTTAGATTCATGTGTAATAGCAATAATGTAGATTGATGTATTGATTTGGTGGGGCATCCAAGTCAAGTGCTAAGGTGAATTGTCCTTAGAGTTTTGTGGCTGATATATTGATTTGGTGGGGCATCCAAGTCAAGGCTAAGGTGAGGCGCCCTTACAGGTAAAGGCATGCTTTGAGTGAAATATCTCAAAGCAATCAAGGTAAAGGTGGTGTATCCTTTTTGGTTTTTGATTAATATAATCTTGTAAAGAACAATATTCAAAATTAGTGATTACACTTAAGCTTTATAGGGGATTGGACGTAGATCACTAAGGTTGTGATCGAACCAGTATAAAATTGAGTGTGTGATCGATCTTCTACTTCCCTTACTAACTTTTAATTCTTGAAAATTACTTGAAAATTTTGTATGATGCAAATTGATATGGAACGTGTTATTATTTTTGATTGATTGTTAATGGTTTATAATTGTTCTATTCTTCTACTCTCTTTCTTTGCTTTGAAAATACTTTTTCTTGAGCAATTTTTTAAAGAAGTCAAGTTTTCCAAAGAATTTTGCAAAACCTCAATTCACCCCTCTTGAGATGCTATTTTATTTCAACATATATAT
This sequence comes from Echinosophora koreensis, assembly GCA_035048595.1. Lineage (NCBI taxonomy): Eukaryota > Viridiplantae > Streptophyta > Magnoliopsida > Fabales > Fabaceae > Echinosophora > Echinosophora koreensis. Next base: position 1,794,612 of record JAPCYP010000096.1, read on the forward strand.
TTGTAATTTTATATTATAAGTTAAATTTTTTTTTTTGGTTACATATAAGTTACTTTTTTAATAGTTCCATATATTCTTTATTCTTTATTTATATATGAATTTGATTCAATATATATTAAATTAATTAATATTTTAATAATTTTAGTAAAATGATAAATGTGTTTTTACTAAAAAAAATAATATTTAATTAATCAATAATTTTATATTCATTTTCTTCATTAAATCTAACACCTCTCTTCTCATTAAGATACATTTACTATTCTTTTTCTTCATTAATGATATCATCATTTTACTAAGGTACCCTTAAATTAAAGTTGCTTTAAATAGAGTGTGTATGGATATTCTAATCCAAAAGAATTGGTGTAGGTTGCTAACATATTCATTCTAATAACAAAGAGATGTATATTAGCAACCCCTTTGATATATTATTTTCGATATTCTAGTTAATTTTATATAAAACAGTACATGGGAATGCACAAAAGTAAAACAAGCAATTATGATATCGTTGATTAAATTTTAGAATAAGAACAGAGATTAAAATGAAAATTATAAAAATTCTGAATGTCTTTTGAAAAATGAAGCAACCAAAGGTGTTAAAATAATTAAATTGACATTTTTGTCTTTTCTTATAAATTCCATTTCCCTTTTTTTTTTAACAAAAAATTTCCATTTCCCTTGTCTACCCATATAGCTACCAGTTTGATTTTTATACACTAGTAAGTGTAAAAAAAAAAAAATTACATTATTATCTAAACATGAATCATCTTATGTGTAACTTTAAGCCTTTAGTTTGGACGGGGAAAGATATAGGATGGAAAGAAGTAGGCGAGAAGTGTTAATGAGTAGAGGTAGACTTTTAGGTTTTGATTAAAAGAAGTATGAGAGAAGTAGAAGAAGAAGAAGAAAAGAACAAATATTGGAGCATAATTCTTCTCATATATTAACTTATATTCAACTTATAATTTGTATTAGTTATGTTGTTTAATGCGAAAAAACTCAAAAATCATATATTCAACTATGGCAAATATATCAGTTGATTTACTAAACTTTTTGGTCACTGTAAAATAGGAATGTTTTGAAATTAATCCCAGTAAAAAATTTTGTTGGGTTTTGGTACTTGTATTTTGAAAATATTTGCTTTAGGTCCCAGCCGTTATTAATGTGTGTTGTTAACCTGCTGACGTGGCCGACGTTTCGCCACGTCAGCCCTGCCACTTGGATGAAAGTGTACATCGTGTCGGCCACATCAGATGCCACATCAGCATCTTCAAAAAAATATTATTCAATTTTAAAAAAAAAAATTTATCCAGAAATTCATTAAAACTCATTATTTTAAAAATATTTTTTTTTAAGAAAAAAATTACCGAAATTTGTTCATCTTCTCCCTTCCACCCTTCACCGCCAACTCTGCCGCCTCCGACGACCACAGCGACCTCCACCGCCATACCGGCCTCCTCCGCCGCGAGCCTCCCTTCTGATCCCATCCTGGACTGCCTGGCCTCCTTGGATAGTGAAATCAACCTGAAAGCCATCCTAGAGGTGAAGAACCAGATCATCGGAAACCGCACTAAGAAACTTTCCTACATAGTGCTCGGCGCCGTCACCGTGTTGATAATAATTAAATAATAATAAAGCAAGTAGAAGTAAAGAGTCGCAGTGCTCCATTCAAGCTACTGTAGACACAAAAACGTCACCGCCTAATTGTAACACCCTGCTTTTTCATAAAATGTTTTATTAAGCTAGTTTTATTAATTTAAAAATATTGGTTAAGGGCTAAGTGGGATTTTAGCCTAAAAGTCCCTTTCTGGTACATGAGCACGCCCGTGCTCAACAACCAGCACGCCCGTACTTGAAGTCAGAAGCGTGTTTCTGATTTTAAGTTGAGCACGACCGTGCTCAATGCGTGGACCACGTCTCGCTGACGCTAAGTGAAGCACGACCGTGCTCAAGGATAAGCACGACCGTGCTCAAGTCCGAGCTATATAGTTTTGCACAAAGGCCGAGAGTTTGACGTGAAACCCTATTTTCTTGGTGCAGCTGCGGCCAGAACACTCTCTTTTCTATTTCTCCTTCTTTCTTCGCCGTAGTGGAGTTCTAAGAGCGGTTTGGGAGATTAGCTTGATCTGCTTCAGTGTTAATAGGTAATGGTTTCGTTCCTTTTAGTTTCCTTTCGTGTTTATGAGATTGGAAACTAACCGATTGTATTCTTATTTGACCAAGGTTTATCATCGGAGTGAGCCGCTTTGGGAACGGTACCAGTTTGCTATTAGGAGCAGTGTTAGAGCTACCTTCAATCCAGGTGTGGGGAGAAGGGGATTGTACTCATTAGGCAGTGGGGTAGAGTAAGGTTAAGGGTTCCTCATGACCTTGGTTACTGTTCCTGCCCAGAACAGCACTGTCGCGCGATGAGCACGACCGTGCTGAACAGGGAGCACGACCGTGCTCCCATTTAAATTCTGGAAAATGGCCGCGCTGTTCAGCACGGCCGTGCAGGTCAAATAGCACGATCGTGCTGCTGAGCACGACCGTGCTGAGTGTGAAGCACGACCGTGCTTCACTTAAAAGGGCAGCACACCCTCACATGTCCAAGCACGACTGTGCTAGGGTCTAAGCACGACCGTGCTGACCCCTCCTGGGCAGTGATACAATTAAAGGACTTAAGGGGTTTTAAACCCCATTCCCCAATGAAGATGAGTTGAGATGACTAATCAAAGATAAATATTAGACAACCTGGTTATTAATTATATAAGATAATTAGATAATCAAATGTTAAGTCGGTATCCGTTGGGTTACCGCACGTTGATAAGTTGAAGTCTTGGGTGCTTCTAGACCCAAGCATGTTGAGTTGAACCTTGGAGCTTATTGGCCAAGGGAGTCTTGACCCCACGGTTTGGGTCTAAGGTTACGTTAAACGTTGATGTTGAAGTCTTGGGAGCTTCATGGCCTAAGCAAGGAGGTGGTTGAGATTATTTGTTGTTGTGCCATTTGCATAGAGCATTGGAGTTGTTGATGGGGGAGGTTCGACAAAGGGGAGATCGCCCGAGAGTACGGTGATCTGGCCATCCACGGTAGGTCACCCAAGGTTTGGTGACCGAGGTCCCCCGTGATGAGGCGTCCACGGTTTGATGCGTTGGCTATCCATGGGGTTCACCCAAGGTTTGGTGAACTGCCGGTATTAGTGCTTTTATGGCCAATACGGATATGTAACTCCAAAGTCGTTCATCCTGAGTTAGTTTGGATCCACATGCATAGTTGGAGTAGCGGAGTAGTTGATGCATTGCATAGCATAGCATACTTGGTTGTTATGATGTTGTTGGATGTTGATGTATGCTTATGTGTATGTTTACCTTGCGTACTATTCCCCTGCCGTTTATATACTTACATGAATCTTACTCCCTGTATTATTTGTGTTTGGCCTGATTGGCATTTGCAGAGGATGACGACCAGCCCGGAGAGGAGTGACTCTGAGGAGCCGCCACTCATAGTTAGGACATGTTTATTGTTTAGTCTATTTTCGGTTGTATTCCGTGGATTTATTTCCGGAACGGTTATACCAGCTCTGATTTGTGACATCGGGGTTGGGTTATTTATTTGATTATGCTTTTATTTGATTAAACTTATTTTTATTTTCCGCGTTGTAAACGAGTTCATGTGGGACTTTTCTACCCATAGACAACTGTTTTATTTAATTCAGTTAAATGCATGTTTTTCTTTTTAATTGTTTTATATTTAAATGCCTTATAACATGCGGGGTAGAAGGGTGTCACATTTAGTGGTATCAGAGCAGTTCGACCTTGTTCGGACGTGGTATGAGTCTGTTGTGTGACTCTTATGTGGATTGTCTATACTTGTATAGATAATGATGTTTTAAGTTAGTTGCCTGTAGCTTTTACTCGCTTAAGTTTCTGTATTAAGAGTTGTGTTGGACTTGTACAGGAACTAATGGCCGGTAGAGGATGCAACGATCAGGCGATTGCTGATGCATTGGCACTCCTAGCCAATGCTATTGGTCAGGTCAACCCTAACAATGGTGGGCCAGATGAGTTCCAGGGACTGGATAAGTTCCAGACGAACAACCCTCCATCGTTTAAGGGCGCGTACGATCCAGAAGGAGCTTTGTTGTGGCTGAGGGAGACAGAGAAGATCTTCCGAGCCATGGATTACAACGATCAGCAGAAGCTCATCTTTGCTACCTTCATGCTGACCGAGGAGGCAGAGCATTGGTGGGATAACTGCAGGCAGAGGATGTAGGCTGAGGGCAAGGCGGTTACATGGGTTGTGTTCAGGCAGAGGTTTCTGGAGAAGTACTTTCCAGCGGACATCAGAGACAAGAAGGAGATGGAATTCTTGTCTTTGAGGCAAGGGTCGCTGTCAGTTGGTGACTATGCGGCTAAGTTTGAAGAGCTGGCGAGGTACTACACTCCCTACCAGCATGAGACGGATGACCGTTCGAAGTGTGTGAAGTTTGAGGCTGGACTCCAACCTGAGATCAAGCAGGCCATCAGCTACCAGAAGATCAGATTCTTCCCTATTCTGGTCAACAAGTGCAGGATCTATGAGGATGCCAGCCAGTTCAGAGTTGCCAGTTCCAGAGGGTCAGATAGCCAGAATGGCAAGAGGACCGATCAGAGGGACAAGGGCAAGCAGAGGTATGCTCCGATAGGTAGAGATTTCAAGCAGAGTGGCAAGAAGCCACAGTTTCAGCAGGACGGGTTTAGAGGCAGGTTCTCTAATGTCTCTAGGCCCATGCGGTGTGGCAAGTGTGGTGCTACGGATCACTACTCGTCTCAGTGCAAGGAGACGCAGGTTATCTGTTTCAGATGTGGCAAGTCAGGACACATCAGCCGAGAGTGTGAAGGAGCCAAGGCCGAGCCTCCCAGCGCCAGCAAGAATCAGAAGTCCCAGGTCAACCCACTGAAGACCACTGGAAGAGTCTTTACTCTTAGTGGAGATGAAGCCTCTGAGTCTGATGACTTAATTCAAGGTACATGTCTTATTGATGGAACTCAATTGACTGTATTGTATGATTCGGGTGCTACTCATTCATTTATTTCGCATGATAGGGTCAAGAGTCTTGAATTGCCTGTTGCTTTGCTTGAGTATGATTTGTTGGTTTCTACACCTAGAAATAAGCCCGTTTCTACTTCTTATGCATGCAAGAATTGTCATATAGTTATAAATGATAGGACATTCATTGCTGATCTTGTATGCTTGCCTTTGAAAGACCTGGATATCATTCTGGGCATGGACTGGTTATCCTCCAACCATGTCCTTCTGAATTGTTTTGATAAAACCTTGATTTTTGGAACTCCAAAGGAGTCTAAGAATCCAGACCTTCTCTCTGCTAGCCAAGTTCGAGCTTCGATGAAAGACGAAGCCCAAGTATACATGATGTTAGCTTCCCTGGAAGTAGAGAGCAGCCCTCCTGATGTCGCCAGCTTGCCTGTTGTGCGAGAATTTCCTGAAGTGTTCTCAGGGGATGTTTATAACTTACCCCCAGAGAGAGATGTTGAGTTTACCATAGACTTAGTGCCTGGCACCGGGCCAATCTCCATAGCACCCTATAGAATGTCTCCTCTAGAGCTAGCTAAGTTGAAGGAATAGTTGGAGGACCTGATGAAAAAGCAGTTCATTAGGCCCAGTGTGTCTCCGTGGGGGGCACCTGTGTTGTTGGTGAAGAAGAAGAATGGTAGTATGAGGTTGTGTGTCGACTTTCGGCAGCTCAACAAGGTGACCATAAAGAATCGGTATCCCCTCCCTAGGATTGATGATCTTATGGACCAGTTGATGGGTGCTTGCGTCTTTTCAAAGATAGATTTGAGGTCAGGGTACCATCAGATTCGGGTTAAGTCTGAGGACATCCCAAAGACAGCGTTTAGGACGCGATATGGTCACTATGAGTACTTGGTTATGCCCTTCGGTGTGACCAATGCTCCTGCGGTCTTCATGGACTACATGAACAAGACCTTTCACCCTTACTTGGATAAGTTTATGGTAGTGTTTCTAGATGACATCTTAGTGTACTCCAAGAGTAAGGAGGAACATGAGGAACACCTGAGGGTTGTCTTGCAAACCCTTAAGGAAAAGCAGTTGTATGCTAAGTTGTCTAAGTGTGAGTTCTGGTTAGAGGAAGTGAGCTTCTTAGGACATGTCATCTCTAAGGGTGGCATAGCAGTGGACCCAGCTAAGGTAGAGACGGTGCTCCAGTGGGAAGCGCCAAAGTCTGTAACCGAGATTAGGAGTTTCTTGGGGTTAGCCGGGTACTATAGGCGGTTTATAGAAAATAAGATAGCTTTACCCTTAGCCCGTCTCACCAAGAAGAGACAGTTGTTTGTGTGGGACTCTAAGTGTGAAGAGAGTTTCCAAACCCTTAAGAATAGGTTGACGTCAGCACCAGTGTTAGTTTTGCCAGATCCTAGTGAACCCTTCGTAGTTTACTGCGATGCTTCTAAGCAAGGGTTAGGTGGTGTGCTGATGCAGAATGGTAAGGTAGTAGCTTACGCTTCTAGGCAGTTGAAAACCCATGAGAAGAACTACCCTACCCATGACCTAGAGCTAGGAGCTGTGGTATTTGCCTTAAAGATCTGGAGGCATTACCTGTATGGAGCGAGGTTTGAGGTTTTTAGTGATCATAAGAGTTTGAAGTATCTCTTTGATCAAAAGGAATTGAACATGAGGTAGCGTAGGTGGATGGAGTTTTTAAAGGACTATGACTTCGAGCTGACCTATCACCCGGGAAAGGCCAATGTGGTGGCCGATGCCTTGAGTAGGAAAACCCTACATGTCTCCGCTTTGATGGTTAGGGAGATGGATTTGATTGAGGAATTTAGAGACCTTAGTCTAGCTTGTGAGTTTACCCCTAAGAGTATTAGGCTTGGTACCTTGAAGGTTACCAACAGTTATAGAAGGTCGGAAGTTAGATAAGTTTCTGTTAGACCAGCGAGATTTGCTCGCTCAGGGTAGAGACCTAAGTTTTAAGGATGGCAGCGATGGTATCTTGAGGTTTAAGGATAGAGTTTGTGTGCCAGATGTTCCTAAGCTTAGGAAGTTGATCTTAGAAGAAGGTCATAAGAGTGGACTGAGTGTGCACCCAGGTGCCACTAAGATGTATCAGGACCTTAAGAGGATGTTTTGGTGGCCTAGGATGAAAAAGGATGTAGCTGAGTTTGTGTATGCATGCTTAGTTTGTCGGAAGGCTAAGATAGAGCATCAAAGGCCTTCGGGTAAGTTACAACCTTTGAGTATTCCAAAATGGAAATGGGATAGCATCTCCATGGATTTTGTGTCTGGACTCCCTAGGACTCCAGCTGGTTTTGAGGCTATATGGGTTGTTGTGGATAGACTGACTAAGTCTGCCCATTTCATTCCAATGAATATGGAGTATCCATTGGAGAAGTTAGCTAAGTTGTACACCAAAGAGATAGTTAGGCTTCATGGTGTACCCTCTAGCATAGTGTCAGATAGAGACCCGAGGTTTACCTCTAGGTTTTGGAATAGTTTGCAAGAGGCTTTAGGTACAAAGCTTAGGCTTAGTTCAGCTTACCACCCACAGACTGATGGGCAGTCTGAGCGGACCATCCAGTCCTTAGAGGACTTGTTGAGGGCTTGTGTGTTAGAACAGTCAGGAAGTTGGGACAAGTTTTTGCCCCTGATAGAGTTCACCTACAACAACAGTTTCCATTCCAGCATCGGGATAGCGCCTTATGAGGCTCTTTATGGGAGGAGATGTAGGACACCCTTGTGTTGGAGTGAACCTAGTGATAGTGTGGTGCTAGGGCCAGAGATAGTCCAGGAAACAACAGAAAGGATCAGGTTAGTTCAGGAAAAGATGAGAGTTGCACAGAGTAGGTAGAAGAGCTACCATGATAAAAGGAGGAAGGCGCTCGAATTCCAGGAAGGCGATCATGTATTCTTGAGAGTTACCCCGACGACTGGGGTTGGTAGAGTGATGAAGGCGAGGAAACTTACTCCGAGGTTTATTGGTCCTTACCAAATCCTTAAAAGAGTTGGCGGAGTCGCCTACCAAATAGCCTTACCCCCGTTCTTGTCAAATCTCCACAATGTTTTTCATGTGTCTCAACTCAGGAAGTACATTCATGACCCTAGTCACGTGATAGTTCCCGATACAATACAGTTAAAAGAGAACTTGACATTTGAGGTGTTACCCCTTCGAGTCGAGGATAGGAGGGTGAAGCAGCTAAGAGGAAAAGAGATTCCCTTGGTTAAAGTAGTTTGGAGCGGGGCAACTGAGGAAAGCGCCAACTGGGAGCTCGAAAGTCAGATGATGGAGGCGTATTAGCATCTTTTCGTTTGAGGTACGTAGAAATTTCGAGGACGAAATTTTTATAAGAGGGGTGGAATTGTAACACCCTGCTTTTTCATAAAATGTTTTATTAAGCTAGTTTTATTAATTTAAATAATTGGTTAAGGGCTAAGTGGGATTTTAGCCTAAAAGTCCCTTTCTGGTACATGAGCACGCCCGTGCTCAACAACCAACACGCCCGTACTTGAAGTTAGAAGCGTGTTTCTGATTTTAAGTTGAGCACGACCGTGCTCAATAGTGAGCACGCCCGTGCTCAATGCGTGGACCGCGTCTCGCTGACGCTAAGTGAAGCACGACCGTGCTCAAGGATAAGCACGACCGTGCTCAAGTCCGAGCTATATAGTTTTGCACAGAGGCCGAGAGTTTGACGTGAAACCCTATTTTCTTGGTGCAGCTGCGGCCAGAACACTCTCTTTTCTATTTCTCCTTCTTTCTTCGCCGTAGTGGAGTTCTGAGAGCGGTTTGGGAGATTAGCTTGATCTGCTTCAGTGTTAATAGGTAATGGTTTCGTTCCTTTTAGTTTCCTTTCGTGTTTATGAGATTGGAAACTAACCGGTTGTATTCTTATTTGACCAAGGTTTATCATCGGAGTGAGCCGCTTTGGGAACGGTACCAGTTTGCTATTAGGAGCAGTGTTAGAGCTACCTTCAATCCAGGTATGGGGAGAAGGGGATTGTACTCATTAGGCAGTGGGGTAGAGTAAGGTTGAGGGTTCCTCATGACCTTGGTTTGTTGTATGTAATTGTATGTTGAGGATTATTTTGGTATATCGTGAATATGTGTTTTATATTCTTGATAATTGTTTGATAATATGATAGCATGTTAATTGTTGTTATTGACATGACCTTGGTTGATTGATGATATTGCTGTTATGATGAGTTTGAGGTTGATGAAATTATGTTAATTGGTTAAATAGGTTTAAAAACCGTGCTAAGTTATCCCTAAGTTAATTGGCTAGAAATCGGTTACTGTTCCTGCCCAGAACAGCACTGTCGCGCGATGAGCACAACCGTGCTGAACAGGGAGCATGACCGTGCTCCCATTTAAATTCTAGAAAATGGCCACGCTGTTCAGCACGGCCGTGCAGGTCAAATAGCACGATCGTGCAGCACGACCGTGCTGAGTGTGAAGCACGACCGTGCTGAGTGTGAAGCACGACCGTGCTGAGTGTGAAGCACGACCGTGCTTCACTTAAAAGGGCAGCACGCCCTCACGTGTCCAAGCACGACCGTGCTAGGGTCTAAGCACGACCGTGCTGACCCCTCTTGGGCAGTGATACAATTAAAGGACTTAAGGGGTTTTAAACCCCATTCCCCAATGAAGATGAGTTGAGATAACTAATCAAAGATAAAGATTAGACAACCTGGTTATTAATTATATAAGATAATTAGATAATCAAATGTTAAGTCGGTATCCGTTGGGTTACCGCACATTGATAAGTTGAAGTCTTGGGTGCTTATAGACCCAAGCATGTTGAGTTGAACCTTGGTGCTTATTGGCCAAGGGAGCCTTGACCCCACGATTTGGTTCTAAGGTTACGTTAAACTTTGTTGTTAAAGTCTTGGGAGCTTCATGGCCCAAGCAAGGAGGTGGTTGAGATTGTTTGTTGTTGTGCCATTTGCATAGAGCATTGGAGTTGTTGATGGGGGAGATTCGACAAAGGGGAGATCGCCGGAGAGTACGGTGATCTGGCCATCCACGGTAGGTCACCCAAGGTTTGGTGACCGAGGCCCCCCGTGATGAGGCATCCACGGTTTGATGCGTTTGCTATCCATGGGGTTCACCCAAGGTTTGGTGAACTGCCAGTGTTGGTGCTTTTATTGCCAATACGGATATGTAACTCCAAAGTCGTTTATCCTGAGTTAGTTTTGATCCACATGCATAGTTGGAGTAGCGGAGTAGTTGATGCATTGCATAGCATAGCATACTTGGTTGTTATGATGTTGTTGGATGTTGATGTATGCTTATGTGTATGTTTACCTTGCGTACTATTCCCCTGCTTTATATGATTACATGAATCTTACTCCCTGTATTGTTTGTGTTTGGCCTGATTGACATTTGCAGAGGATGACGAGCAGCCCGGAGAGGAGTGACTCTGAGGAGCCGCCACTCATAGTTAGGGCCTGTTTATTGTTTAGTCTGTTTTCGGTTGTATTCCGTGGATTTATTTCCGGAATGGTTATACCAGCTCTGAATTGTGACATCGGGGTTGGGTTATTTATTTGATTATGCTTTTATTTGATTAAACTTATTTTTATTTTCCGCGTTGTAAACGAGTTCATGTGGGACTTTTCTACCCATGGACAACTGTTTTATTTAGTTCAGTTCAATGCATGTTTTTCTTTTTAATTGTTTTATATTTAAATGCCTTATAACATGCGGGGTATAAGGGTGTCACACTAATCCTATGCTTTCTTTGTCCTTAAGATTTGCTTCTAATTTCATATTATTATTTTGCAAATGCTTTGCCTATAAAAGGCACTTCCTGTACGTTGGCGGTTAATCAATGAATCAAGAGTTAAGAATTTTGAGAGAATACAAGATTGATTTTCTTTGTGTGCTGCATGAGTTTGAGTGTGAGAGAAAAATTGATCCTAGATCATGTGTTTGTGATAACACCCCGCCGTATCTGCCGCCATCGTCGATTCCGGCTCCGCCGCCAACCTTATTGTCCAGTCCGCCGCCGCCCTCGACGCCAGAGCTTTCCCTCATTTGATTAGGCTCCTTCTTCAAACGATAAGGTCAAAATATTTAAATTTATTCATACTTAAAAGACATGTCGAAGGATAGAAAAGAAGGTTCGAATGGAGAAGATGAACAGGGTGTCCTGGACAATGAGGTTGGAGGCGGAGAAGATAACAAGGTCAAATGTTTTTCCTTTTTAAAAAAAAAAAATTCGAAATAATTTTTTTTTTTAAATATGACATGGCTGACACGATGTACACTTTCATCCAAGTGGCAGGGCTGATGTGGCACACCATCAGCCACGTCAACAGGTTAACGGCACAGTGGCACACACTAACAGTAGGGACGAAAACCAAATATTTTCAAAATACAGGTACCAAAACCCAACAAAAAATTTTATAGGGACTACTTTTAAAACATCCTTATTTTACATAGACCAAAATATTTATTAAACCTCATTCCCTTCTACTACCAGCATGCTCATTAAAGATCGCAAGAGTAACAGAAGACTTCATTACAATGTTAAGTGATTCTCATATAAAACCTAAAATATATATAACTTAATAAGATTGAAGAGTTAAAACTACTGTACATCTTACATGGCAATGAAACCATGATTTAGGGGTTTTAATGATTTTTTAATTATTTTCTTTGTTTCTAATTTAATTATTTGAATTAGTTATTTTAGTGGTTTGGTTGCTTAATTAGATGGATGAGCAGTTATTGGGATTAGATTGACAAGTGACAACTGTCTCAGTCATCATTACTTCTCAGTTTTTTATTTTTTTTTATTTTTTTTTAGGGTAACACTACACCAATACGGCTCCCCCTTCCCCTTTCTTAAAGGTACGCTAATTATTATTTTTTTTTTATAAGATTAAAGTTATGTTATTTTATTTTAAAGAGCGAAGGCCTATATAAATTGGTCTCTGGAAAATTTTGGGATCTATTTTTAGTCCCTGAAAAAAAAATTTAACTATTGAATACTTCAAATTTTCAAAGCATGACATATTAGTCCCTATATTTAGTTCAGATTTCCATTTACTTGCCTACGTAATCCATTAACCATTATATTTGGCTGGCTAGTGGTCCTGCGTGGTTTGTGACGAATTTATTATATGGAAAAAGAATAAAAACTGAAAAACATGCCTAATTTTAAAATTCAAATACCTGAAAAGTATGCAATATAATAAAATTATCCCTTAAAATTATAAAAAAATTAATGTAAGTTAATCAATATTTAAAAATATTTAAAAATATATATATAATTTTATTACAAGGATAATTTTGTCTTTTTATATAATTTTAAAAAATAAAAATTATAAAAAATTTAAAATATAATAAAGTACGAAAATTTAAGAATTTATACTAAAATCATAATGTTATCAAGTTGGTTATCTGGTAGATATCAAACGTCGGATAGGATAACAGCTTATTATGCTCATATCATATCCTACTCCTATCCTGTTCTCTTATCATATATATCCCTATCCTATCCTGACCACTAAACAAGGGCAAATTCTAGGGTGAGCAACTTGACAAGTTGCTCACCATGAGAGAGCCCCATTTTGAAATAAAAAATTATTTTTAAGTCCCTAAATTATTATAATTAAAAAAGTTACTCCATCTTCTTCTCTTACTTATCCCTCTTTTGGTCTTTCCTTCTCAGCCACCCCTATGAGTCCCTCACCCCATCATTGCTAGCTGCCAAAGACTTCAAAGCATTAAAAATAATAAACCAAACTTTGCAAAAGGCTTCTCCATCTATCTCTATTTTCTTTCTTTCTTTCTTTGTTTATCAATCTTGAGCACCATCACCATGTCAACTTCAATGGCAGCAGTTTCACTAAAACCCTTTTCCTTCAGCACCCTAACATTATAATCCACAACATCCATTTTCCTCAAACCTCCATTGGCATCACAACCACCTCCATCAAATGTGCCGCCACCACCCAATCCCAAGATTATGTTTTCAGCCTCGCCTTCGGACCTGCCCCTGCTTGAGAATGTTCTCCTTCGTGCCCAGACAAGCTATACAAATGAAATTAAAAATAAAATAAAAAATCTTTACTGGAAAGTGATGATTCAACTCTGCTATGGTATCAGCCCCATGTGTTGGTAGTGAAAAATTAAAATTGTCGACGAGTTCAATCCAAGCACTCAGTAATTAAGGAACAAGCAATACCAAAAGTCCACTTCGCATTCAAGAATATGGATTCATCATCACATTAACAAAATTAAGCATTAATGTAGAAATAAAAAAATTTAAAAAAAGGAATGAATGTGGCACTCTTTTTTTATAATCTTTTTAAACACTATATTTCTTGAGAGATTGTAAAAGAAGGGGTCGTTTTAAAGGGTGGTTAATTGGTTGTGCTTATTGCCTATTTTCCAAGAAGAGAAGATCTTCTTCAAGAGGATTGAAGCTATCCCCTGAGAGAATGGAATCCATACTATCAACAGGAGTTTCCCTTAAAGTAAGGTGATTCACCCAAAGAAGGGTAGCTGGAATCACCTAACCTCCAAACCCTCCTCAAAAGCTCTGCCACAAAGAACCAGCCTTTATCCCTCTCTTTCTCTTCAATCGTGTCCCTCTTCCTTTCGCCAAGTCGCTTCTCCAGTTCCAATCGGATCTATGTGATGCCATTAAGAAAGAACGAATAAGGGTTTTCTCATGGGTGTGGTAGAGTGGGGTCAGGGAAAGAGAAGGGGTGAAAAATAAATATTTTTTTTTGCAAATGAGGGCTTTTTTTATGTCTCTCATGGTAAGAGACTTGTGAGGGTTGCTCACCCTAGAAGGAGCCCTCATGGGTAAAATTATTTTATTATATGTCCTATTTGCCCACAGAGAATCTGGAAAGCCTTCAGGAAGGCCCAGCTATTGGGGTGCAGTTGAGTTGGAGCAACGTTCATAATTTTTAGAACATCACACTCAAATTTAGTGAATGGAAGGGAGATACCAATTTGCTCAAAAAGGGTTTTATAAACGTATGTGAAGTGTGTTTCAACTGGAAGAGCTTGCAGGAAAACATGCTCTGTGTCTGAGCAAGGCAAGCTACGAACAGTCCCTCGAGATGAAGAAACCTTGGGTCTAACAACTCTGAGAGAGTCATGGGTCCTAAAATTAGAGTGAAAGGCCCCAACATATGGTTTAACCCAAAAATACCCAGGGATAGAGATTTCGGGATAGGGAACCCTGGGCATCCTAGAAGCCCGCTGGCGGCGCTTAGGGGCAGTAATGGCCTCAGGAGTAGCGAAGCTACTCTCATTAGAAGAGGAAGAAGAAGCCCCCGGGTTAGCTCCATCACCTTTTGAAGGAGGAGGTGAAGAATGGGGAGAACCCCCGATAGGGCTAATTCCTGTTTCTATAATCTGAATCTCAGACGAGGCATTTTCAGATACCTCCAAAGAAGGTTCCATAGTTGATTGGGGAAGAAGCAGAGCTCAATAAAAATGGAGGGGGGATGAATGGCGTACCTGGAAAAACTAGGAAGTACAGAATGCTTGGAGAAAGGCTTGAAGGAGAAGAAGCTTCAAAAACAGTTTGAATACGGGGGCAGGTAGGGGCCAGACTTCGGAAATCCCTCAATATATAGGTAACAACAAGTCGTTTCAGCAAAAATTGAAACGTTCCTTTTTTGAAAGTAATGATGGTAGTTGCCGTGTGGGGGAAGAGAAACGTCTCTTCAAGTCTGCGTAAATTCGGCATACCAATGGCAGAGTGACACATAGCGAAGACATCGGAATACACGCTGCAACAATCAAGATTTTGAAAATGCAGCCGGCCATTAAGGCCACGCGTCACAAATAAAATCGGTCTTAATAACAAGAGCAACATCTCTTTTCATCTCGGGAGTTAAGAAGTTGACGTCACCATACAAGATTGAAACGACCACTCTTAACTCGTCTTGGCTTGGCTCCTTCAGTAAAGCTTTCACGCTCTTTTGAGCTCAAAGCTTGGGGGGCTTGTGTATGAGCCGAGGTGTAAAGCTCGACCGCAAAATCTACCGAGCCGAATGACATATGAACCGAGATGTGAAGCTCGGTCACCTACTTTACTAGTTTGAATGACAAAATGCACCAAGCAGGCTCGGCCAACCGAGTTGACCGAGCTCATGAGTTGCCCGAGGTTTAGTGTCGGTCACTGAAAGTATGGTAAAAAGGAGAACAAAAAACCTATGCCATGAACTCTAAATTCACAGAGATAGTTTTCAAAGGACAAGCTCGGCCTTTGTCATGAAAACTTCTTCGCTCTTTGGAACTCGAAGCTTGGGGGGCTTGTGTACTGGCCGAGATGGCAAGCTGGGCCGCCGAGCTCGGAAACCTAACTAACTTAACGATACCACTTATCTAGAACACAACTAACAACGTTACCGTAGATAAGGGATAAGTCTTATCAGATAAGGAGGTTGGAGTTGAACTAAAAGAGATATGTGATAAAGATAAACCAGATCCTAGAAAATAGGATCGGATTACTCCCCTATAAAAGGAGGAAAAGTCCAATAGAAGACAGACTTTTCACTTTTACTAACCTTGGTGTTCTCCCTTAAGAGTATTAGAAGTCCCGGCTGCGATCAAGAGACTATCAAAGAGTCCTTGCCCGCCGGTGCACATCGGATACAATATTAAGGGATTGCAACACCATATGATCAAGGGTTGAACTCAGAACTACGTCTGGCTTTGATTCCCATTGGGATACGTAGGATCGGAACATAACTATTCTGTCAAGCCATAATCTAAAACAACCCTAACGTTCGCTCTTAGTCTGACGTTTACGGCGAGATTCCGGCAAGTCGGATCTTGGCAAGAACACTCCCCTTTCTTGTGGCACTTTCCACCTTTGTCTTTGATTTGCAATTGCTCCTACTTTTGGTTACAGCAAGAGCAACATTTTATTTCATTATTGTTTATTACATAATAGAGAAAAATATGTCAAATAAAAATCTACCTCTTACCTCCATGCCATACTCCCCTTTCTTGTAGCGCTTTCCACCTTTGTCTCTGATTTGCAATTGCTCCTACTTTTGGTTACAGCAAGAGCAACATTTTATTTCATTATTGTTTATTACATAATAGAGAAAAATATTTATTGTGTATATAAAATATTTTCAATGAAAATGGCTTCTTTTTGTTTATATAACAGAATGTTCTTTCTTGGCGGATTAATTTATTTATACACTTAAACTTTTGTGCTTTTTATCCACCCTTTTTCTATCTATCAATTTTTTTTCGTCTCATTCTATGCTAATTATTAGTTATCTAATGTTATTATTATTATTTTTAATGCTGAATTAGTATAGATGGTTCCTGACAATATGCATATAACCATAAAATAAAATGATCGAGAATTCTAGCTATTTGTGGGCATTTCTTTCTTGTTTACATAAACAACAATCAATCTTATGCTATTCTTAAGCAACAAATTAAAGTTTGAGAATCATAAAAAAAAAATTTAGAAACAGACACTAAAACATAATCAGGAATGGTTTGTATACACAAAATAAAAACATAATCGGCCTAGATAAAAGAAATGTTGAAGCTCAATAAATGCTACTAAAAGGAAGAGAAAAAAAGAAAGAAAGTGAATTGACAATATTACCTATACTTCCTTACTTTTACAAACTTCAAATGATTTTATAAAATTACCCCAGCCACCACCTTCCTTTTAATAATAAAGATAATTTTCCGCAACTGACTTCTCATATTAATAGAGAATAATTCATCTAAAATTATTTATTTAATTTTTTTAATTTACAAATTAAAAACACCTACGGGCACAGTTATTCCTAGTTGCTCTTTCAGTGAGCACCTTATTATTCTTCTTTCAGAAAATTTGTGAACCAGAGATGTGATCACTAACATGCCTGTGAGGGGCAGTGGTGTTGGAAATAAAAGTATGGTAAAGACATTTAAAAATTAAAATAGAAAAACTGTCTTTAGTTGTGAGTTAGATCATAAAAGACAATTGTCACAGGGGATAATGATAACAATAAGATAAAACATAAATGAAAACAAAATGAGATAAATTCAAATTAAATAAATTCTGATATGCCCGCTTTCACTTCCAATTAGTCCCTCTCACCATTGAGAACAAAAAGAGATCCTGTGTAAGCAATAGCTTCCGAACAATTAATAGCATAGTTGATATAAATAGCTTTCCGCACATGGTTGATATAAATAAGTTTCCGCACCTGACTTCTCATATTAATAGAGAATAATCCGTCATACATAAATCCGTGTAGAATGAGATCATCCTTCCAAACTGTTAGTAAATTGTTGGTTGGAGAAACATCGCTGCTCAATCTCACTTGGAACAATTTCGACCAACACACATCATCAACTTTTTCATCCATCGCCCAAACGTCACAATAGCCATGCTGCAGAGTAACGAAAATAAGAGAGCCATTTGAAACAGCAATAATTCTACTATTAAATTCATGTACCGGTGGTAGTAATATCCATCTGAACAATTCTTCCCCTAAGTGAAGAGAAAGCATGTGTCCCTTCAAATCAGTCAACCAATACTGAACCCCATTTAAACTGCAACGTGAACGTGCTTTGTTACCAGGAATACCAATCAATGGTTCCAACCCAGTAGAAATTGGGATTGGCCTCCAAGAATCAATGCTCAAGCTGTACGCCTCAACCACCACTTGGTCACGTGGAGAACGCACATAATATGTAGGTTCACTTGCTACTACTTCCAGAACTGTAACTACCTTCACATCGTTTGTTTTGGTATCAATGCCAAATCCAAAGTTGTAAACATATCCAGTTGAGTTGTTAATTTGACGTGGCATTACTTCAGGAAGATGCTTGGTTTCTCCTGTTGCAGGGTTCCATAAAACAATCTCATAACCACAGGTGAAGCCGTAACTTTCGTACTCATCATCATCAAGGAAGGCGCCAATTAGACAAAATATGCCATTGCAGGGACCCAGAATTTCGATTGAAAGGACCTCACGCCTTTTGAAAAGGTTTTTGATTTTGAGCATTATACGTGGTTCTCTCATTGAAGCGTTGACATTGGATAATAGTGAGTTATGGGCATAATAGACAAGAAGACATGATGAGGCGGCACAGTTTAGGTGTTTGGTGATGAAAAGGGGGTCTTTGGAAAGCGCTAACCATGATTTAGCCACGCACTTGAACCGAATCAAGGATTTAACTGGAAGCCTCGCTAGAATTTCTATGACCAGATCATCTACGAGAAAAGAACTCAACATGTTTGCAAATGCTTCTCCTCAACCAATCCTAGTTTTATATATAATAATGAAATCCAATTACGAAGTGTAGGGAGTTTGGAGGGACAAATTGAAATGTCAAAATTAAGATTGTGATTTGGTTGAAAGAGATATCAATCAGTATCAGTTATTATGATAATATCAAATCTGATCCACAATCAAAAAAGATAGCCACCATTTTATGAGGGAATGAGTGAATATATATCAAAACAAATCCCTATCTTTACGTAAACTAATAAAATAAAATAAAATAAAACTCTATAGATTACTCATAAAACAAAAAAACTATCTTATCTAATGTTTAATTTATCACGAACTTTTACCAATCAAAAAAAAAAAAACTTATCACGGACTGTTGTTTTCATCAAGCATACTTGAAATTGAAACTACATGGGCTTGGCTACCTTTTTTTTTTATATACTTTTTTATCATAGCTACTTTTGTAAGACGAGCAATTGACTTGCCCGCTCATTGGGGAAGGGAATGGTGAGCTTTATGTGCTGGTTAGAATACACTTTTATGAAGAAAACAACCTGCAATTAGGAGATTAGGAAGCTCGGAAATTAAATTCATGAAGTCAGGATTAATGTTCTATTCTACTGTGTTCGTTGCTAGAGCTTAGATAGTTAGATTTTCCCGAAATTTTGGTCACATGATTGGGAATTAGTTAGTTCTTTTCTTTTCTGGTAACGATCTCATATGGGTCCGGATTTGTTATAATGTTTGATTGTTATAAGGATTATTCTACTAGTTGCATGTCTCAAATCATTGTTTAATAATTACTTGGTAACGTGGACAATCAAAATCCCAAAGTAGGATGACGGATTCTTTCCATTATATAGTTTTTTTTTTTTAACATTAAAATAGTTTAAGCGAGGATATATAGTTTTTTTAATGAGGTTATATAATTTCAATTGCTTTACATGCTAGCGAATTATGGTATTTAGAGATTCTATTACATTTCGTGAGTATTATCATCCACCAGTAAAAAAAAAATCTAATTAGAATAAATATCTTGCTTTTTTTTTTTTGGTTTCTCAGGATATTATCTGCGCGCAACTACGGAGACTAAACCTTTAAGCCGGGTAGGACCATAAGGGCGGCAAAGTTCTCCCTCAAGAGTTTTGACGCTACTGTATTCCTAGGGCTTGCTATTTGAAATTTTGAATAATGCAAATTATTTTATATGCTTCTCTTCAAATTTCTACAATATTTGCTCATAGACTCTGTAAAGCTTATAGTGGTGGCCAAGGGATGGGCATGATAATAACATCTTTATTTGAGTTGAAGTGGTACAAGCCTATTATATAAAACTAAACCCGTCACTTGGACGTGAAGCTTCTCTCTCTGACACAAGAATCACAACATTTAGCCTATATTTATAGTTGAACTATGGCAGTTGGAAAGTGCTCTTGTTGTTTCTGGATTTTGTTTTGAATTTCCTAATTTAAATTAGGTTCTGGACATGAACATTCATAGCCAAGGAACCTCTAGATTTTTCTTGATATAAGCCTATGTTTATATATCCATTCTTTTGATGTCAGCTTCGAGATAATGCTTCTCTCACTGCAACATGATACTACTCTTGACCGCAGGTTAAATATATATATCCAGGCAGTTGTTGAACGATGACTATCTTGGTCAGATGTATTGTTTCTAAATGTGAATGTGAACACACCATTTTGATTGGACATTTTTTTATTTAATTATTTATTAAAATAAAAATTTAAAACAAAAAATTAACAAAAATATATAACTGTTATCTTCTAATCAAATCAAGAGTGACAACTAGCAAAAATTTCAGAGTAACGAAATGAAAAAAAGGAAACTATGTTTTTCTTAGAGATATTCTCACATTTCCTATAGGGGTGGACACCGGTCAGATATGGTTGGTTACGGGCCAAAAATTTCAAATCCGAAGAAAACCGCGTTGAATAGGAAGCAAACAAAAATACTCTTAGATATAAAAAAAAATTTTTTGACACACTTATATATAAATAATTATCACATTGTTATCCCCCAAAATAAATTAATTTAGCTGATGGCCAAGGTAACGCTGATAGCAAAGTTAGCTGGGGAAAGCTCAACCGAGGAGTAAATCAGCTGAGGATGATGGGTCGGCTGAGAAGCTCCTTTGCACTGGGCCTTGAGATATAGTGGGCTTGATTATATGGTACTCCCAGTACGGGTAATGCTGCTGAAGCAATTAGAAGAGAAATCCTGAAAACTCGGAAGCGGTTAGAGCTTACGGTTGAAGCCTGCGCCAGAAAAATCCAATATCAACGGACACAAAGGGACGTGCCGAGAAGATAGGAGCATGATGCTTTGGAAATAGCCGTTGAAGGAAAAGACGTTGAAGATCAGGGGTAGGATAGTCGTGGGTTAGTTGTTTGGTTTTAGGAATTATAGCCAATGAGGATGGCTATGGTTGGGGTTAGATTTTATCTATAAATACCCCTTGTACCGATTAAGGAAATAGACGACCAAATTCAATACAATTGCTGAGCTTTGCTTATTTTGCTTGCCTTTACTTTTAGCTCTTTACTGCTTTGCTTTTACTTTGTGCAATTTACCTTTTTGCAAGTTCATTTTCCTAGCCGATTAAAGTCTTTGCCATTAGTTCTTAGTCGTTTTAGGTTTACCTTAATACCAAACACTTTCTTTAGTGAGTTTGGGAACCCTTTGCTAAAGGTTGGATTTTGCCTTTAGTTCAAATCACCTGATACTTATCAAAATCCGTATGTGATTCTCGACTGATTTCTAGATCGATTGATAACCTATTTTTCACGTTAAACAAATTTGGCATGCCCGGTGGGACTCTCGAAGGTGAACTAATTGAGAACTTTCCATCTCTCGGTTCAAATCATCATTGACGTATGCACCTAAGGTCCGGCAAGAACCTTAGCAGTATGGATATTAGTCAACCGAGCAAAAAGAACGGGACCAAGAAGACATAAGAGGGGGCTCCACAGCCTACTCTGGGGATGCCAACCACTCCCCAACTAGTGACTACCTCGATATCTTCAACAGTAACTGCTACCCCTGGGGTAGAAATTTCTGATCAGCCTCAGTCGATGATGATGACTTCATTTATTCGAGATCAGATTGATCAGGGGATGAATGACTGGGTGAAACTGATGTCAAGGCAACTTTCTGAGATCGTGAAACCCATGGTGCATAATGAATTACATTTTGTTAGAGAAACTGAGAAAAGACAATCCGATGCGAGTGAGGCTTCGGTCCATTCAGCTGTAGCTGGCACTCCTGCTGGCGGACAAACTCAGGCAGGACCATAACCAATGGTCCAGCCGAGTCTGGGCATGCCGCAGGTGGTTCCCATGTACCAGCCTCCACACCCTGACAGTAGTATGCAGTCGAGCTTGCAATTTGGGCAAGTACAAGTGCCCAAGAGGCCTCCCCAGGTAACAGGAACAGTTGGCTTGCCGTGTTTGGTGCCTAACACTTCTGTGGTAGGTGCTAGTCCACAGGTGGCCATGACTGGGGGCACCATCTACTCGGCTGCTGCAAGCCCTACCAGGTACATTTATGATTATATGGGAGACTTGCCCTGGTCCAATATCCCTCCTACTCCTGTAGGAACTCCTGAAGGGATTCCTTATGGGCAAACCATTCCTGTCAGAATGGATCAGCCATATGCTAATGTACCTCAGGTGACTCCAATTCAATCGATTCCTCAGCCATGGATGAATAATCATCCACACCCAGGTAATAACCAGGGGGCAATCTCCATTCAGAAGCAGCAATATCAGACACCCTATCAGCCAGGGGGTGCACCGGTTAGGCCTATCAGGCTTGTCTAGCCACCAGCACCAAATTATGCAGGTGACAGGGCTACTCAGCTGATAGACCCAGAAATGATAGCTGAAACCATGAGGAGACACTTTGGAATCCAGCTAAGGTTGCTGGATTGACCTGTGTACAAAAAGCCCTATCCTGAATGGGTGGATAGGATAATGCCTCTGCCTAGGGGATTCAAGACTCCTGACTTTACTAACTTCTCAGGGGAGGATGGTGAATCGACTATGGAGCACATCGGCAGGTTTACTGCCCAGTGCGAGGAATCCAATCAAAATGAGTTCTATAAGCTCCAGCTATTCCCTTTGTCCTTGACTAGAGCAGCATTTACTTAGTATTCTGCCCTAGCTCCTAACTCTATTCAAAACTGGACTGACATGGAGCGATGTTTCCATGATAGATTCTATATGCCTCAACCAGATGTGATTGTGGCTGACATAATGAATCTGAGGCAGCTAGTGGATGAACCAGTGGCTGATTATTTGGAAAGGTTCAGGAAATTAAGGAGCAAGTGTGCTATGCAGCTCCCTGAGGCTGAGTATTCTTCTATGGCCATCAACAACATGCATCCTCAACTCAGGGAGAAGCTAGTAGGACAGGATTGCACTTATCTAAGTCATTTAGCTTCCAGGGCTTCCAGAATTGAGCAATACATCATGGAAAAGGAAAGAAGGAGGTCTACCAGGAACATAGGGCCTCGCCTAATCAGTGTGATTGATGTTGGGGATTCGGACTATCTTTCAGATGACTCAGTCGACCAATCGGCAGACATCATGGCTGCTGAGATATTGAGAGGAAAACCATATTCCTGCCCAGATTTAAGACCCCCCAAAGGGAAGGAGCTACAAACTTCTGAGAGCAAGGTGGAATACTTGTTTGACATTTCTAAGGTAGACCAAATCTTTGATTATCTCCTGAAGGAACCAACAGATTAAGCTGAATGAAGGACACCAAATCCCCCCAGTCGAGGAATTGAAGGGAAGAAATATTGTAAGTGGCATAACGTTTACACTCATGCTACTGTCAACTGTATGGTGTTCAGAAAGACTATACAATAAGCTATGAAAGAAGGAAGGTTTAAACTAGCCAAAAAAGTGATGACGGTCATTACTGATCCATTCCCTTCAGCTGGGTTTAATATGGTTTCCTTTTCCGGGGAGACAGTATCTGGCTCACCATCCAAAAGATGGAAACAGCCGATACGTCGCCAATGGAGACAAAGGGAAGTGTTTGATGAGCGAAATGGGGTTGGGAGAGCTCTAGCTGTTTCTGGTCAGTCCAAAACAATAGACCAGAAACCATCCGTGTTCGATAGACTAAATAGACTCTAGATAAATAAGAAGGAGGATGTCAAGAAAGATGCACCAGCTGAATATAATAGGCCCACAGTGTTCAGCAGGCTGGAAATGGCTCAACCGACAAGACAGGTTGAAGCCAAATTGCATTCGGCATATTGTGAGGTATACAAGCACTGTCATCGGCCTCTACTATCTCTATTTGATCCTGTGCATTCCACAGAATGACTTTTTGGTGCACTGTAGATGGAATAGCCCCAACTGCATGTATCCAATCCCTGCCAAGGAGTAAATTATAGCTCGACTTGGCTGGAACGATGACAAACAGAGTCATTCTTTCGATGGTCCCTACTTGAATATTTAATATAACAATACCGTCTGACGGCGAGGTCTTTCCGCTGAAATCCGTGACTACCATATCCGTTGGTATCAAGTCAGATTCATTCTTGGCCAACTTCTTAAACATTGCTCTAGGCATAAGGTTAACAACAGCTCCGCCATCTTTCAACACATGATATGTAGGCCTACCATCTATAACAGCCTTGACATGTAAAGGCCTCAAGTGATTCTTTTGTTGTTCATTGGGTTTCTCCAACTGAGCCACATCGTCTAATACTGTAACCAGGTTTTCTTGTACGTACATCCAGAAATCATTTGGCTCTCTAGGCTCTCCGACGAAATCATCATCGTCAGAATATTCCACTTCCAATTAACCTTCAAATTTTGCAGGGATGACAGAAATCAATCCAATCTTCATGTTCATTCCTGGTTCCGATATAATTTCATTCTCTGGATCTTCGTCCAAGAATTCACCTCTAACTCCATAGTTTCTTCTTAAATCACTCTCATCATCTGAGCCTGACCTATCTGACAAAGGTCTAGCTATCCCCGCGCCAGCATTATCAAGTGCTCTGATGATATCTGGTAAATCATCTTCGACATCATCTACCTCCATGTCGACTTTGGCATCACTATTAGCATGAATCTGATCATTTGGATCATTTAGTGCTTCAATCACCTTGTCGAATGAAAGCTCTTTCGCTGTCAAACTACACCCAGGCTTGAACTCTACTAGTTTCTCTTTCCCCTTTATTCTGGCCTCGATGTCTTTTTTAATTCCGGCAACATTCTCTATGTCAACCAAGCATACTGGCCAATTACCAGTTGACTTAGTTGGGGGTGACCTCTGCTCATGAGTCCTATTTCCTTCCTTGTAAGCTTGAGACAAAGCCATTGGTAGATTGCCCTGTCTAGCACACTCTTGCACTTCATTTGCATTCTCTTTGCCATGTTGGCTCACCACCACACTTCGAAGCTTGTCATCTCCTTTTGAACTAGCCTGACCTTCATTTACAGCTATTAAGCAACCCTTGTCATTGGAAGGCAGTTCCCTTATCTGGGTGCCTTCTAACTTCGACACTTTCTTTTTCTGGGCTTGCCTATGTAACATCCCTGGCTGCTCTATGGATTGACGACTGACCCCACAGACCAACACGGGTCTTTTCAGCATGCTTTGTCCTCACTCACACACTTCCCGGGAAAACTTCCCAGGGGGTCACACATCCTAGAATTGCTCCAAGTCAAGCACGCTTAACTGTGAAGTTCTTAAGTGATGGGCTCCCGAAAAGAAGATGCATCTTGTTTTTATAGGTTTCATATAAGCCATCCTCTACTGTATAGTCCCATACCTACACAGTCTCAGGATCCCTCTCATTCAGGTGTGCTATCGGTTCATTCATGTGTCCCTCCGCCTAGAAGCCTGCCAGGAGCCGCTCCTTGATCATGTTTGTAACATCCTTGGCTGCTCTATAGATTGACGACTGACCCCACAAACCAACACGGGTCTTTTCAGCATGCTTTGTCCTCACTCACACGCTTCCCGGAAAAACTTCCCAGGAGGTCACCCATCCCAGAATCGCTCCAAGTCAAGCACGCTTAACTGTGGAGTTCTTAACTAATGGGCTCCCGAAAAGAAGATGCATCTTGTTAGTATAGGTGTAGTACCAATCAATTCATATAAGTCTTCCTCAACTGTATAGTCCCATACCTACACAGTCTCAAGATCCCTCTCATTCGAGTGTGTAATCGGTTCATTCATGTGTCCCTCCGCCTAGAAGCCTGCCAGGAGCCGCTCCTTGTCCGTGCCTTCTTGCACCGGCGACCACTCCCCTCCCTTGTCGGCACCCGGATGTTACATGCCCACCAGCTTCCGCTTGGTTCGTCCCCGAACCACACCGTACTGGGAGAGGTGCCGCTCTGATACCAATAATGTAACACCCTTCTCGGGCGCTACATCGTAAGTGACATTTTAAAGCCGAAAAGTAGATTAACTAAATATTGGCTATAAAAGAATGAGGTAATTTTTTTTCTTTTTCGTTAGTCATAAATATAACTACTTTGATTAAATGAATGGACAATAAAATTTTTCCATTATCACAATTAGGATCATAACTTCAAAATTCATTTACATGATACCCAACCCGACTCATAAACATAAATCATAACAGTATACAGATACAGACTAAAGATATGGAGACGCAGCTCCTAGAATATAACGTACTTGGAGTTGCAGCTCCATAAACAATAACATTAAGTCCCAAACACACCCAACTGGCCAAACTAAAATAGAAAAGACAATCCTTTCCCGTAGATCGCGAGAAAGACAAACCCAACTGACGAAATCTAGTGGAAACTCTATTTGAGTCCACTACTGACGTCGTCACAGAAGATATTACTAGAGTTACTACAATAGTAACTCTCGGACTAAGCCCTTTCCCATTCTAAGAGGAAATACATGATCTACTAACCATCGACAGTCATGCCCATCTCAAGAAAAGAACAGTCAGGCATGACAGAAAACCAACACTATCGTCTTGGAATATCTGAAGTCTGGAAGACGTTCACTAGAAACTTCAACATATCGTCTGCATGCTCGAATCCCATCCTCTGCGATGCGTCAGCCAAGGGACATCTTGACGTCTCAATCTTCTCAAAATAGTACAGAAGGCACATAGCCAGCCGACATAGGCAATATAAAAATAAGGAGGTGAGACTCCATTTATCTTACACATAAGGCAGACATGCAGTGGTACGACTCTCAGGTTCGTACAATTAACAATTATCAATCATATCTCCACTCATAACAAAACAATAATGTTTCACAGAAACATGACCACAACACAACGTTTTCCTAGATAGAAACATCTAAGACTCGAGGAATGACCTCTAATACCATTTGTAACATCCTTGGCTGCTCTATGGATTGACGAATGACCCCACAATTTCAACGTAAAAGGATTTTCGGTAAACAATGAGTTATTTCGGTCAACTTAGATAACTTGAGGAAACTTTGGTTTTGTATTTCACAGAACAAAAATGGTTTAAACGAACCTAGCAACCGAGACGTTGGGTCTAGAGTTCTAAGATATGGGTCCGAGGTCCGAAAGTTGAAATTATGGACTAAATGTCCTATAAGTGGTGTTTCAGGTTTTGTGCACTAAAATCTACGTATCTACGACTGGTGTATCGGTCTAGATTTCGTGATTTGCACACTTTTGACTTGAAGTCAATTATTGTTTGAAAGAGGTATTAAACTTGAAAGTTTAAAATGTTGTTTTGGTCGTAAGACTTTTAGCTCCGACAACCAAAGATTGAACACAAAGAAAACAATGAGAACCAAAACGTTTTACATGCATTTTACATTTTGTTGGCAGACATGTCTAAAGGTTTTATGCATGGTACCTTGGTAGGTACCTATGTTATGGGATATATTTCGCCTTTGAGTGAAATAAACGGGGGTCTAGGAAAGGCCGGGCTAATTACGACTATTTCGGGAGCTCCGATATTGGTAATATTTTATAGGCCGAGTTAATTACAACTATCGTTGGATGTTCTTGTGAACTACTTACGATGATGGTTGGAGCTCGTATCCTACTGAGTTATTTACTTAAATAGTTGGAACTCGGAACCTTGATAGACCAAATCAGTTGAAACTTACCCTATCTGGCAACGTTTATATTCTGCCTTATTCGGCAATGAGAGCCTGATCAGCTCATTTACTTGATGGTTGGAGCTCCGGAGATTAAGTCTCAAAGTTAGTTGATGATATTGAAGTGTCATGGTTTTTAAAACGGTTACGACTGTCGGGTATGAAACCCTCTGATAAATATATTGTTTATCCTTGTATATTCATTTTAAATGTTATTAAATGTTATTTGTGAGTCGTACATGTGGTTATCGTTTTAAAATCCATATATTGGAACTCACCCTTACAATATATCAGGTTTTATTTGTTACTGCTGATGTACCTTGGTATTGCAAGTAGATGGTGCAGAGGAAGTTTTAACTTCAATCGGGGATACGAATCCCGATCTTTGCAGAGGTTGGTAATAGTGGTGAGAACCACAGAGTTCTTCCAGTCAGTGTTTTGTAGAGTGACCAGCTTAGGATCTCCTTTGGATAGTACATTTTGAGAAAGTCTGTATAGGTGTTTTAAAACCTTTATATAGTTTGACGTTTTGTGGTGAGTAATATTCTTTTTACTATTGTGATGAGCACGTTATGTTTGTAGTATTTAGAAGAAAAATTTTTATACCCAGATTTTCTGACATCAAAATAGATCAATTTCCGAAAGCAACCAACAAAATTCTTTTTAATTTATTTCCGCAAGTGTTTTATAGTAATGCCCAAGGGGGGTGTTACTTCCTAAGCCTCTACAATCTCCTCTTCTGACTTTTCGACATTGCAGGTTGACTAGAGGGCCCTGACAACCCTGGCCCTATCAAGCGAGTATCCTGTGTCAACTGACCTCTTTGGTAACTTTCGTTCCAAAATGGTTGATTTCTGAAAAACTTATTCCTCTTGGCCCACCCTTGCTTTTGACCTACAGGGTGTGTGGCCATTAAGGAATTTCTGATCCACTTATTTACCATGATATTCACTGGGGGAACTCTTGTTCCAGTTTGAGAAATTGGTCCCCTTAGAGTCCTACTGCTTCCCACTGACTCTCTGCCAGATTGCAACCATCCTCCAGTCCCTTGGCCTCTCTGGTTTTGCTGGCCAGGCTTTGGTCCATAGGGGTTCCGTCAATATACATTATTCGACTGAGAAACGTTACCTCGGCTTTTAAAGCCATGCGAGTCACTTCTCTCCATAGGATGGTATGAAGGCGTCTTCTGGTCTTTCGCACTTTGTGCAGCAAAGTCATCGTAAAATTCTTCACAGCGTGGGCAAACCTTCAGCCTGCCATTGTCTTTCTTTCTATTCACGAAGTCTGTCAGCTGTTCTCCAGGCTTTGGATAAATATCAAATGAGACAGACAGATCCATTTCAAACTTCTGTCCAGCTCTTATATTGACCATTCCTGTTGGTGTAAGCCCTAGAGGCCAATCTATTTTGAATAGATCATTATTTGTATCATGAATTTCATCATATATTTGATATATGAATAAGGCATTCATTTATTATGTTATTAGTTTATAGCATAATAAAGTCCTTAAAATAGGCAGTTCATTCAATGAGATATTAAGTATGTGACTTAATCGTGAGACCTCATTGAATAATAGAACGCTATTCTTAAATATCCGTAGTCGAGTATTATTGTTAATTAGGACGACAATAATACATAGAGACTATTGTGTGAGTAGACCGATGACCAAATCTCACGGGTCATGGATATGTGATATCAAGTCGGCACACAGGTATAAATATTAGGAGTAATATTTATTCCGGATGACCCACTATGAGAATATTTCATAATAGTTATGTAAGTGTCATAAGTATTCTTATGGCGACCACAGTGAAGTAGTCCTTCGACTTGAAGTCACTACGATTCCTACATGAGGAGTTGTAGGCTTTAATGCTATCAAACATCACGCGTAACAGGGTGATCATAAAGGTAGTTATTGGACCTGCAATAAATCATGTTGAGGAGTGTGACAGGATTCGTCCCTCCTACATAACAGGGGTAATGTCTTGGGCCCTTCGATAGAGTGAAACGTGAAATATGCGTGGCCACGCGGAATTGGGTCAATATGTGATATTGGGCCCGTTTGTGATTACACGTCTTCTCGGGGATCGAGGAATAAATAATTGAATATAACAAGGATGACACTCTTATGCCTTGTGTTCAATTAAGACATATGGACGAAGGGACATTTACTACACAGTAAATTTTGGTCGCGGTAAGGCTAAAATCGGATCACCGATACTCTCGCTAATTGGGTAGTAATGATGCATTGCTAGATGCCGCTCATTATTTATAATATTTAATATTATAATTAATATTTGATATTATTATAATATTTAATATTATTGCCAACTTAGTGGGAGCCTATAGGGTCACACGCATAGAGCAAATGCGGAGCAGTTATATTAATTAAATATGATTTAATTAATATAAGGGCAATTGGGCTTGTAGTGTACAAAGCCCAATAGGGTAAGCAATTAGGTTAATAGGAGCTGCCAACTTATAAATAGAAGTGTTCTCCCCTCTAACCTAGATCCGGCTAACCATGCCTCCCCATAGCCGTCAGCTAGCACATGACGCTTTGCTCCGACGCCCATTTGCTCGCGTGGACTGAGTAGAGGTGCCGCCCCTTGGTGGCACTAGTGATCCAAAAAGGAAAGCACGCTTCAAGAGGTAGACACAATAGCCTTTCTGTGATTCATGTTTGTAATGCGCGATCCATGGCAATGGTTTTCTTCCGCCTTGAGATATGATTTTAGAAATGATTATCTCATGAAAACCCCAACAGTGGTATCAGAGCCAGGTCGTAGTTACCTTGAATCCTTAGTGCTTGTTTGCCTTTGATAACATGATTTATTGTTTTGAATATGATTCAATTGAAATACATATTATCCTCTTTGTGAAGAGATGTTTGTTCTAGTTTGATATATATGTTGGTATATATGAGCAAATTTGTTTCCGGCGTCAATAAGAACTTCCATATTTCGGCGTTCAATCTTTTGAAAAGTGAAAGATGTTCACTGTGCGTTTTTCATCTTCACGTGTGTGTACGTGATTTTTCCGAAAATAAAGCTTTTTTTTTAAATAAAAAAAAGAAAAAAAAAGGGAAAGTACGTCTTTTTCGGTGAATTGTAACTCAATTTGGAATATGGCCATTTTGTCTCATTCACGTATATGAACATGAATCATGATTCATGAATCATTTGGCCTGAGATGAATTGGCCACAACCTTGATTTGGTTTATAATATAAAATTCAATAATTTGAATTTGAAATAAAAATTATGTGCCAGTTCCTTTTTTTATGCCTGACATTTGCATTCCTTTAATAATTGGTTATTAAAGGATAAAGACCCATTTTGGTCCTCGACAAAAAATACGATGCCCATTTTAGTCCCTAACAAAAAAAAAACTACTCCGTTAGTCCCTGAGAATTACTAACATGGACAAGTTAGTCCCTGACAATTATTTTGGGACACTATAGTCCCTAACAATATTTAAAGTGAGACTAATTAGTTCCTGACAATTCGTATCGTGAGACATTTTAGTAACGGACGCTAACTAACGAAAGTCATGTAGGGACTAATTTGTCCCACGTAGTAATTGTTAGGGACTAACGAAGTAGTTTTTTTTGGTCAGGGACTAAAATGGGCACCGCGTTTTTTGTCAGGGACCAAAATGGACCTTTATCCTAAAGGATATATGTATTTTGACACATGCATCCTATTTTGAATTCAAAAGGATTTGAATTCATTTGTTTCTATTTCAAGTAAAATACGTTTTACTTTGTTTGAAAAAAAAAATTTGAATCTGATTTGTTTATTATTAAATAAATAAATAAATAACAGGTATATGGTTATGGCCTTAGATTTTGGTGTTATTTATTTTGGGTAAATACGACCTGTATGTCGTGATTTATTTATTTATTTATTTAAATACGGCCTGCATGTCGTGCCTTTTTATTTTATTTATTTATTTATTTTATAAATAATGTAATTGCTCGAGTTGAAGAGGAGGCAACACCAAATGATGACGCCGTGGGAGAGGCTTGAGAAGCTTGCTCGAGGATCAAAGAATTGTAATAAATTAGTTATTTAATTCTTGCTTTTTTAGGAGGCCATAACTATATTACCTTATCTTATATGTTTATGTATGAGATGCATGAAATGTATGGGATGTATATTTTTGTATGTGATGCATGAAATGTATGTATACATGTATGTTTTAAATGTTATATATGTTTTTTAAATGTATGATAGCATGTATGCATGTATGCTAAGAGACGCTTTGTATGTGATACAACGCCGGTGAGATCATTTTAATAAAAATCCCTCAAAAGGAAATATTAAGTTTAAGAGCCTTCCAATGCGTGGCACTCATCAAGACTAATATCGAATGAGTGTAGGTCCGCCAAAGCGGAGTGCATTTTTCTATACTAGTAAGGTGCGATGGGACAATTGTAATGTCCAACTGCCAACCATTGGGCTTGACTTAACTGGGCCGAATTCAATAGGATTGAAATGGGCCTAGAGGCAGGGAGTTGGGCTTTAATTCATAGAGATGAATTAGAATAAGAGTTATTCACCCAACTGATCCAAGAGTTACATGAGATGTAATTGGAAATGAGTTTCCTACCTAAATAACTAAGTTTTGGGAGATCAGCCAAAGTTGACTCAAAACGAGGTGAAAAATGGATCTTGGTCTCACTAGAAAATCTTCCAACGGGATTTTCCGAGTCAATGATGAGGGTCATTGATTTGAGTAAAATAGTGGGAGCGTATTTAATAAAAGACCTTATTAAATATGTTTTATCATGATACTTATTTTCTGCATGTTTCTATAATTAAAATTACCATGAAATAAAACATTATAATTAATTACTGCGATTTGTCCTTAAGAAGGACAAGATATCCAGAATTAAATTTCTGAATTGGTACAAGATTTTGAGGATTGTCCTCAAGTACGAGAAAGAGTTGTATGTTCTTGAGCAAATGATTCCTGAGCAACCAGTTCCTACTAGGATCGAAAAGGATGCTTACGAGAAGCATCAAGTCGATGTCTTGGATATAGGATTCCTCATGCTTGCAATCATGAAGGTGTGTGATATGATTGTGCACCTCATGATGCTCTCTTGAGAGCATGCAATGCATAAGAACCACAAGTTATCCCGACCCTTTTTTTCAGTTGCGAACTGATAGAAGGGAAATCCCGATAGTTATGATGTCCTTCATATTATTAAGTACATTAAGAACTTAGTAAACTGAGATTTCCTTTAGGCCAAATGTTGGCCAGTGATATGATCTTGCAATTGTTGCTGGATAGTTATAGTCAAATCGTTGTGAACGATTCTGACAAACCTCTACTAGAGATTGCAAGGAAGTTGAGAACTGTCGGGCAGGGTCTCTATAGTAGAAAAGGGTAGACTATTGTGATAGTCTTGAAAAGGAAAGTCTTAAGCTAGGGAGAAGAACAAGGGCAAGAACAAATTAAGGTCCAGCACTTCTGTTTTGAAGCTAATAGGCAAGGTTGCAAAGGAAGGTAGTTAATTTCATTGTGGTTAGACCAGACAATGAAAAACTGTTAGAAGGTACATGAAAGAGTATGAGAAAAGAAAGGAAGTACGACTTCCTCTTCGAGCATTGTGTTGTAGAAGTCAACCTACTTCAAGATCATGGGTATTTGATACCGCATGTGGATCTCACATTAATGTGAAGGATCAAAGGGAGTAGGACGTTGACTATAGGCAAAGTCAACCTGTGAATAGGAAATGGAGCAAAAGTTGCTGTATTAACTATGAAGATTTTGACTTTGCCTCCGGGGCTTGTTTTGGAACTAAATAAATGTTATTAAGTTCTAGCTATTGGTAGAAACATCAGTCACATGATATTTTCTATACTAGCAAGTATTTGGATAATGGACTTTGTGTCCGTAATCCTCATATGTCCATCTATAATATAAATGCAAAAACCTTTGGCATTGCCGATTAGGCCATATAGGTGAGAAACGCATCTCCAAGCTCCATAAGGATGGACTCTTGGAATCATTCGATTGTGAATCGTTTGATGTATGCAAATCTTGCTTGTTGGGGAAGATAACTAAGACCCTATTCACCAGGCAAGGCGAAAGAGTCAGTGATCTTTTGGGCTTGATACATAGTGATGTTTGTGGGCCCCTAAACAAGTTTGCTAGAGGTGGTTTTCCTTACTTCATCATATTTACTGATGACTTCAGTAGACATGGATTTGTGTATGACACAAGTCAGAAACTTTTGAAAAGTTCAAAGAGTTTAAAAATGAAGTAGAGAACTAACTTGGCAAAAGTATTAAGGTCATACGATCAGATCGTGGTGATGATTACTTAAGCCAAGAGTTTGATGACTATCTGAGAGAGTGTGGGATAGTGTCCCAACTCACTCCTCCTGGAATGCCACAATGGAATGGTATGTCCGAAATAAGGAATCGCACCTTGTTAGACATGGTACGATCCATGAAAAGTCATTCAGACCTTTTTGACTCTTTCTGGGGCTTTGCTCAACTTACAGCTGGATTCACTCTTAACCGTGTTCCATCTAAGGCGATTGAAAAGACTCCATATGAGATATGGATGGGCCGAAGGCCTAATTTGTCATTTATGAGGATTTGGGTATGTTAGGGTGAAACGTCTTATGACAGATAAACTTGGGCCCAAATCAAATAAATGTATATTTGTGGGATATCCTAAGGAAACCAAAGGATATTATTTCGACAACCCCTTCGAGGACAAAGTGTTTGTCTTTAGAACTGGAGTGTTCCCTGAGAAGGAATATCTCTAAAGGAGACAGTGGGAGGATTGTAGAACTTGGAGAAATCCAAGTACCACAAAATATTGACCCGCCTACAATGGAACAGGAACCGGTTCCACAAGATGTTGTGGTTGAACCGCCGGTTCAAGTAACACAAGACATGTGTAGGTCTAACAGGCCACGTCGCCAACCTGAGAGATATGGACTTCTCCTTACTCAAGAAGGTGATGTGGTGTTCATGGATCAAGATGAGCCTGTAACCTACCAAGATGCCGTAATTGGCCCAGAATCTGAGAAGTGGCTTGAGGCCATGTGATCCGAGATGGAATCCATGTACACGAACCAGGTAGGGACCTTGGTTGAGCCACCCGAAGGGTAAAACCCATAGGGTGCAAATGGGTCTTCAAGAAGAAGACTGACATGGATAGTAAAGTGGGTGCCTTTAAGCTGTGACTGGTTGGGAAAGGTTTCAAGCAAATTCATGGTGTAGACCATGATGAAACTTTCTCCCCAGTAGTGATGCTTAAATCTATTCGGATTCTGCTTGCTATTGCTACATACGATGACTATGAAATCTGACAGATGGATGTCAACACTGCATTCCTTAACGAGAATCTTCTCGAAGATGTGTGCATGACACAACCCGAGGGTTTTGTCGATCCAAAGGATGTTAGAAAGATAGGTAAGTTGCAAAGATCCATTGTTGGATTAAAGTAAGCTTCCAGAAGCTGGAATCTTCGTTTTGATAAAGCTGTAAGACAGCTTGGATTTATCAAGAACGAGGATGAACCTTGTGTGTACAAGAAGGTTAGTGGGAGTGAGATTGTTTTTCTCATTTTGTATGTTGATGACATACTACTCGTTGGAAACGATATCCCTACACTGCAAAATGTGAAAACCTAGTTGGGGAATTGTTTCTCGATGAAGGACTTAGGTGAGACTTCCTACGTGTTAGGTATCAGGATCTATAAAGATAGATCGCTTAAGTTGTTGGGCCTTAGTCAAAGTACATTATGTACTACACCAGTTATCTTGTATGCTTTTGATATCAGTGAAGGTCACTGAACTGTAGTCAAGAACATCCTTAAGTATCTGAGAAGAACTGAGGATACATTCTTGAAAAATGAAGGAAAGGAATGAGTCGTTGTAAGGTGTTATATCGACACTGTTTCCAAACCGATAAAGATTATTCCAGATCGCAGTCTGGATTTGTGTTTTATCTTAATGGTGGCACTGTATGCTTGAAAAGGTTCCAAGCATGAGACAGTTGCAGAATTTATTATAGAGGCCAAGTATATAGTTGCCTTAAATGTAGATTTAAAGGCCGTTTGGATCGGCAAGTTCATTTATGAACTAGGAATGATTCTTAACTTTGCGAACTCTATTGATCTTGTTGCGATGATGATGGAGTAATCGCATAAGCTAAGGAAACATGATCTCACCAGCGATCCGAACATATACTTAGTTGCTTCTATCTCATTCGATAGATGATCGATAGAGGAGAAATGTGAAGATATGCCGAATGAGAACACTAAATAATCCGCTAATAGAGTTTCTTGCTCAATGGTAGCTTGACACTCACACTAGATCAATGGGTGTTAGATTGATGCCCGATTGGCTCTAGTGCTAGTGGGAGATTGTTGGTGTAAGCCCTAGAGGCCAATCTATTTTGAATAGATCATTATTTGTATCATGAATTTCATCATATATTTGATATATGAATAAGGCATTCATTTATTATGTTATTAGTTTATAGCATAATAAAGTCCTTAGAATAGGCAGTTCATTCAATGAGATATTAAGTATGTGACTTAATCGTGAGACCTCATTGAATAATAGAACGCTATTCTTAAATATCCGTAGTCGAGTATTATTGTTAATTAGGACGACAATAATACATAGAGACTATTGTGTGAGTAGACCGATGACCAAATCTCACGGGTCATGGATATGTGATATCAAGTCGGCACACAGGTATAAATATTAGGAGTAATATTTATTCCGGATGACCCACTATGAGAATACTTCATAATAGTTATGTAAGTGTCATAAGTATTCTTATGGCGACCACAGTGAAGTAGTCCTTCGACTTGAAGTCACTACGATTCCTACATGAGGAGTTGTAGGCTTTAATGCTATCAAACATCATGCGTAACAGGGTGATCATAAAGGTAGTTATTGGACCTGCAATAAATCATGTTGAGGAGTGTGAGTGATCTAAACAGGATTCGTCCCTCCTACATAACAGGGGTAATGTCTTGGGCCCTTCGATAGAGTGAAACGTGAAATATGCGTGGCCACGCGGAATTGGGTCAATATGTGATATTGGGCCCGTTTGTGATTACACGTCTTCTCGGGGATCGAGGAATAAATAATTGAATATAACAAGGATGACACTCTTATGCCTTGTGTTCAATTAAGACATATGGACGAAGGGACATTTACTGCACAGTAAATTTTGGTCGCGGTAAGGCTAAAATCGGATCACCGATACTCTCGCTAATTGGGTAGTAATGATGCATTGCTAGATGCCGCTCATTATTTATAATATTTAATATTATAATTAATATTTGATATTATTATAATATTTAATATTATTGCCAACTTAGTGGGAGCCTATAGGGTCACACGCATAGAGCAAATGCGGAGCAGTTATATTAATTAAATATGATTTAATTAATATAAGGGCAATTGGGCTTGTAGTGTACAAAGCCCAATAGGGTAAGCAATTAGGTTAATGGGAGCTGCCAACTTATAAATAGAAGTGTTCTCCCCTCTAACCTAGATCCGGCTAACCATGCCTCCCCATAGCCGTCAGCTAGCATATGACGCTTTGCTCCGACGCCCATTTGCTCGCGTGGACTGAGTAGAGGTGCCGCCCCTTGGTGGCACTAGTGATCCAATAAGGAAACCACGCTTCAAGAGGTAAACACAATAGCCTTTCTGTGATTCATGTTTGTAATGCGCGATCCATGGCAATGGTTTTCTTCCGCCTTGAGATATGATTTTAGAAATGATTATCTCATGAAAACCCCAACAACCCCCAAAGAAGTCTTGTGGTCGACATTTGACACTCCAGCGCCTAAAGGTTATGTATATATCTTCATGTCTGGCTTTTTGTCAAAAAATTTCAACCTCCCTTTTGTCAATCCTCTTTGTATAATGTCCCTGAAATGCATGCAATCATTAGTCACATGGCCGAAATTGTTATGAAACTTACAATATTTTCAGTCTTTGATCTCATGTGCTCTCAAAAGCTTATGATCTTCAGACAATTTCAACTGCTTATCTTTTAGCAAAATGTCGAAGATCTGATCAGCTTTCGAAACACCAAATGTATATATTTTCTTATTTACAAAGGGAATTCTCACTTTGGCCCTAGCAGGCCTCAAGGCTTGACAAACATATGGGGATCCATTTTTCAATTCTACCATATCTATCTCGTACTCCTCAGAGTTAACCTCCTTTTCGTCAAAATCACTGCATCCGACGAAATTTATCTTTTCACTCTTGAGGAATTTCTTTTGTTTGAACATCTTTTCTATTTTAAGCTGCTCAATTTGTCGAACTTTCTCGCCCAACTGGGCTAAGTCGATCAAATGTTGGTTGACCAATTTCTTTCTAGTGTAATAGTCCAACCTTCCCTCAGCGTTCTTAACAATCTCCGCTTCAGGAATTGGTGTGAAACATCGACTTCTCATCTGCCGGAATCTGGCTAGATAATCATCGACCGCTTCATTATTCATTTTTTTTATATTAAATAGATTAGTCAGACCAACTTTTAGGTCTCCCCTAAAGAACTGGTCATGGAAACTTCTTTCCAACTGAATCCATGAATGTATCGAATTTGGTCTTAGTGTCGAAAACCAAGAAAAAGCATTTTTGGTTAAGGAACTAGGGAAAAAACTCATTTTTAGACCTTCCTTAATGGCTAAGTCCCCCAATTCAATTGCATATCGAGCGATGTGCTCGACAGTTGATTCCCCACTTTCTCTTGAGAATTTCGATAACTTAGGAATTTTGTATCCTCAAGGCATCTCTGCCTGTTAGACCCAATCTGGGAAAGCAGAAGCAAAGAATGGCTGGTTAGCATATCCAATGTTGAAACCAAATCTATTCAATGCTTTCTTGACCATTTGGTTAACATTTTGACTTAAAATATTTTGACGAAGCGCTCTAAGAGCACCCTAGTTTATTAAAACATCTTCGTCTTCCCCAGGCTGAAGAACACGTACATTGCCATGCCTTAGCGGGGTCGACGATGGGGGTGTGGTTGTTCGTCATCTTGTTCTGTTCCATCAAGTTGGATAACTTGTGGTTGTTCAACCTGAGGTTGGTTATTTTGCCCCTGGTTGACATTTCTATTTGCATTCCTATTGGCATTTTGGTTATCCTCCGGGGCTATGACACCCAAGGCTCTTTTTAATCTATGTAACTCATTTTCCAATATAAGGCATGCATTATTTGTGTTTTGCATTAATGGCGTAATTACCGTACCCATTTGATGGGTAAATGCACTCACCATTTCAAAGTTATTGGAATCTATCTGCTTTCTAACAGTGGCCAATGTAGCCTCCGACAGACCAACAACATTTTGTGGAGGTGGCTGTCTAAGTGAGGATACTTGTGGCCTCACTACTGGACGATCCTGTCGAGTATGGGTCACTAACATTGATCCCGTTACTCTATTCTCTTGATTAGGGATTTGCCCCCCCAGTCGACGGTGTAAGACTCAATAACTTAGAGATTTTGATGTATGACAAATATACAATTTAATGTGTGTGCAAGTGTTTTTAGTATCAAATTGCAAAGACAGGTATCAAGCTGTAAGTAACAAGTTCAGTAAGCAATTAAAGGAGAATATTCAAGGAAGAACTTGAAGAAATCAAAAGAGCAACTTGGAGAACTCAAGGAACAACAAGCAAGGACAAAGATCAAGGAGTCATCAAGACAAAAGCTTAAAGAGAAATTAGATTTAAGTCTTAGATGATTTGTAAGAGAAGAAATCTCTTATTCACAAATAGCTCATTTAAAAAGATGCATGAAGAAAATCATTTTTCATAACCTACATTAAAAGGAATAAGTTTTAATGAAAATGATTTTTTCTTTGTCAGTACAGCCATGTATTCAATGGATGTATATCCTCTTCTGTAACTGACAAATGAATACAAAGTTCTTGATATTCAGTACATAGATGTACTACACCTATGATCAACATGAAATCAGATCAGTTTTAAATGGTTAACTGAATACAGCCCTGTACATATGCTATGTACGCGTGTATTCAAGTTTCTGGAAAATATGATATTCATTAATACATAGATGTACTGAATGGGTGTACTGGTGGATTAACCAAGATCAACTTTTTAAAGAACTCGTATAGCCATGTACTACACAGGTGTACAGAAACTATCAGTATGTAAAAAACTTGAATCAATTCAACTGATTCTGTTGTCAAACCCAAATCTGTTTTAATTGATCCCAAACGGCTATAACTTGTTTTCTATATAAAGTGGGACCAAAGGAACACTCAGAACATATCAGAATTACACGAAATCAATTTGAGAGATCAATTGTGAAAATCATTCATCATCTTTCTTGAGCTTATTGTGAAAAGAGTGTTCATTCTCATTAGTGCTTCAATTTGTGTATCTGAACTTTTGAGAGTTTAGAAATCAATTTTTTTGTTCTATTTGATTGTAAGAGAGAGGGAGTCTCTCTGTGTGATTAGGGTGAGGAATCCTAAGGAAGAACATTGATTGAGGCTCTTCACAAGAGTGTGGTATCTCAAGGTGAAGGAGTGCTCTGTAGTGTAAAGGTTTTTCAAGCTACCTGGTTAAAGCTTGTGTGTTAGTGTGTGAATACCCACAGGTGGAGTAGGGACTGGATGTAAGTCACAGTGGTGGTGACTGAACCAGGATAAATCTAGTTGTGTGGTACTCCTAAACTCAAAGCTCTTTAATTACTGTCTTGCACATATAAACTGTTATATTTGATATTCATAGTTCTTGAAAGATTCAGTTCTTGATATGCAAACCTGAATTGAACATTGTGTAATCTGAAACACAAATTGTGTTGTGCAA
Organism: Echinosophora koreensis; assembly: GCA_035048595.1. Lineage (NCBI taxonomy): Eukaryota > Viridiplantae > Streptophyta > Magnoliopsida > Fabales > Fabaceae > Echinosophora > Echinosophora koreensis. The sequence goes on from JAPCYP010000096.1 coordinate 1,834,804, forward strand.
ATTTGTTGTTTAAGTTCTACATCTAACATCAATCTTGTGATCAAAACTGAGTTTATTAAATCTGTTCTTAAACACTGAACTGAACCAATATCACTTGTTCTTGATTGTTGATGTTAAAACTGAATTGTGCATAAGCTGTACTTGAACATTGACTGCTGAACTGAAATCTGCATAATTGATTTTACTGAATTTGGAACTTGATTTGTATTGTATCAATTCTGATCTTGATTCATCTTATCCTCATCACCCTTTATTCAAGATTTTGTAAAAAGCCCTTCACTGTTTTTGATAAAGATCCTGAGGCAACAAAAATCTGAAAACTAAAGTTTTGTGAAACAAAAGTTTTGAAAAGATTTTAAAAGAAGGAAAGTTTTTGAAAACTCAATTCACCCCCCCCCCCCCCCCCCCCCCCCCCCGTCTTGAGTCTTTGAAGCCAAAACAACAGATAGTGCTGCCTGTCCAGATGTTCTGGCGCCCGTCGATACTCCATTTGGATATGGTATGTATGCAAATGGGGTATTTGGGTTGACAGAAACTGAACCATAAGGCATTCCATACAAAGGCTATTACAGGGGTTGTGTAGTTCCCCTTGGGTTTGAATTTACAACACTTTGTGGTGATAATCCAGTACTTTGTGTGTGTAACTGTTGTAAAACTGGAGACGTTGGCAATGGGAGAGTTCCCGGGCCAACCTCGTCAAATCTATTGACGACTTGGGCATAGGAAACGCCTCTTCCTGCTACTAAATTATTAGTACTATTATTTCCTACATTTGTAATGTCAATTGCTGTTGCAGGAAACCTTTAGCATCCACTGTTGACACGGGGACGTTAGTGCTAACTATGCCTGCATTGTTTGCACTACTCATATTCATAGAGTTCTGGGAAACATATGATGTTTGAATCAGTCTCCCACTTCTCAGACGCATACAATCAACCTGTATGTCAAAGTTTGTGACACTGTACGAGTCACTCTAAACTCGTCCCACTGGGCGTGCCAATTTGTTTACTCGGCTTTTTGGTAATATCCAAATTCTGACAAAGCAAATAATGAAAATCAAGAAATTGTGGGATTCTACGAGTTTTGCGGTAATCTCGTTACAATGGTTTATGAATTGTATGTCTACTAGAATACAAATTTGACAGGAATCAAATTATGAGTATAATGGCATGGACTTTCGTCTATTTAATAATAAAATTGGTGAAAATAACTTAAACCAACATTGCAAAAAAGATAAAGGAAATTGTCAAATTCATGCAAATTTGACAAGTGAAGGAAAAATGCAATCAAAACAAGCTTTCTTGTCAAATGACAACAAACAGAGTAAAGAAACATAAAATTGAATAAAAAAATGAATAAGAAAAGTTTGTCAAATGGTATGTAAATTAGGAGGAAAATACAATACTTAATAAATTGTAAACTTTCAAAGAAAACTTTTAGGCAAAGAATAAACAGTAACAAAATGCAAAATTGACTAAGAAAAGCGTTGAAAATGGAAGTTCACAAAATAACATCAATGACTAAGGAAACACTGAAAGTTGACGAAAACGAAATTAGTGACTTGCAATTTTCAAAGAAACTTAAAGGTAAAAACTACAGAATTGACAAAAGTATAAATTGGTAAAGAACGTACTATAAAAGGAAAGTTTGCAAAGTCTAATGAAAATCAAATAACTGAAGAATTGATAAAAGTTGACGAAGAAAAAAAGACATTTAATAAAGAACAAGAACTGAATCTGCCATCTTGTATCAATGGCAGTAAAGTAAAGAATATAAAAGGCTATAAGAGAAGTAGACGTATAACCACATGAATGTAAGATGAACATTGAAAGAAACTTGATTGACTAATTGAAATGTATTGAAATGGTTAGGTTGGAAGAAGTACTTGATTTCAATCCGTCAATCTGCTGTGTGATCGAGATGTGTAGGATGTTTCTCAAGCAACCAACCAACCTTGATTACATCGTTCAAACTAGTATTTATATACAAAATAAATAACTTCCTAAAGGTAACTTCCTACTCTACTTTCTGACACGTGTATGGCAGTTTTGCCATATTTGAATTTAAACTATTTGACAAACAAACTCCTATAACTGCTCAATTTGTAAACCGCTCCGTGTCAACTTGCTTGTCTTCAACGGCTTTGTTTGTCTGACATGTCAACCGAAGAACTTCTTGTCAACTCCACACTTGTCGATTTGTCTATAATCTTCTGAATTCGACGTTCTTATTTATGTCCATTCTTTTGTCAACTTTATGCCTATCGACTTTGAACTTGGTCAATTTTCCTCTAGCCAAACCAGCATATATCAATTTTGGGACTTCTTTCTCAATTTTTTATGTAGCCTCATTCTATCTGTCTGACGAAAGCTCAAATTTGAAAATTCACTCCTAACAACAGTGTATACTACTTTAATCTTAATTTGTATATCATAAATTGACAAATATCAGTCATATTCCGTCGCACAATTTCCGTCGCACAAAAATTGTAATTTCCGTCCCAACTTTATTCTGGGACGGAATCAGGGACGGAAAATAGTAAAATTTTGGGACATAATAGTTTAAATCTGTCCCGCTTTCTTAACGGAAGTTGCGACCAGCAACACAAAAATTATTTTTGATTTTTTTTTTTAATATATTGGGACGAACTGGGATAACACTTTCCGTCACAAATCTGTTAAGAATGCGACGAAATATCATTCATAATATTCTATCCCAAATTGAATGTCTTTGTGACGGAACATTTCGCATTAAATTCCGTCTCATCATTATTTTGAAGAATTTTTTTTGTTTGTATTACAACAGTTTCCTAATAAACATTAATAATCACAGAACAATTAATAATAATAATAATAATAATAATAAATAAGTCATAGCTGTTAAGCAATTTCCATAAAATTCATATGCTATACATGTCCATTTTTCTAATTCTAAACATAAATTTTTCCATCATAAGCATAATATATGTATCTCTAAGAAATCCAAAATATACAAGTTCTATCAAAACATCCAAAAGACTAATGTTCTAATAATTTTTAGGTTCTACACTCCATAGTCATCAATATTGGTCATCAGCATTTGTATCATTGGAAAGATTACTTCCATGTGTAGTATCACCTATAGAACCGTCATCTTCATCCAAATCCATCGCATCCAAATCTATATTAACATGCTTAGCAAAGAAAGATAACATTTTATTTTGACGAGCAAGGACACGATTAATTGTTTGTTGTTGTTCTGCAATCTTCTGCCTTAATCAATTGCCCCAACCTCGTTACTCATACTACGAACAATATCGGTATAATTAGCATATTGCTTTGATTTAGAAGTTGAGGCACTGGCACGCATGCTTCCATCCAAACCGAGTCCGTATACTCTACCTTTTGCATTTCTTCCTCCAATAGCTTCAAACATTAGAGCATCATAATCAATAGGTTTGGGTTGAGTAGAACTCCCATTATTGCTAGACTCAGAAGATTGAGGTTGAGACTCAACTTATGAACTCCCAAAAAACTTATCACGTTTCCATCCCAAATATGGCTCTAGTATTTCCGCCATCACATTTTCGATAAATTTGAGGCAGAATATGAATTATGTCTCAAATCTGAGATGGAATGTGTGATTTCGTCTCAAAGTTGCAACGGAATATGCATTCCATCCCAAAATAGTAAATAAACTTAACCAAATACATTTGTGACGTAATTTTATAGCAATATCCATCACAAATTAATGTTTTTGGGATGGACAATAATTCCGTCACAAAATTCCGTCTCAATTTGAGCTTTTTCTTGTAGTTGAGCTAAATGATTAAAGACAAAAATATATTAAAAATCACTTTTTTCAAAATTGATAACGTTTTATATCCATTATTTCTTAGAGCATGGACAACAATCATTTGTTTGATTAAATATGTAATGGATTAAAAAAATTTAATATTTAAATTATTAATTGATACATGAAGATGTTGAGGTACAATAGGATTCAAGATTTGTTTATTTGTTGCTATGCAAATTATAGAGTGAGATTGTAAGGAAGAATGGATGTTCATCAACTGATACAAACCCATTTAAATCATAAAAACCGAACCGAAAAATTGAACACCGAACAAACCAAAAATTGAGAAAATCGAAAACAAAAAAACCGTTTTGTTTTATTGGACTGGATCGAATTTTGGATCCCCTAATAATAACCGATCCAATCCAATCCAAACCGACCTACTATATACATAGACTATTATTTTTGAAATTATAGTATTACTCATACTTACTCATTATCTTTAATACTTTTGTTGGAATGACATATATGAGATTGTTTAGAATAAAGGTTAATGTTGAAGTTATATTTTGCTAAAAGTTTTGAAGTATACCATATATATACTTAATTGAGTAAGCATGGAAAATAAGAAATCAATTAAGTAAATTTGAAAAATAATCAGGTACAATTCATTCGTATCTCATTCAAGGAAAACAAATAGGATAACTGATAGTAGATAAAGAGAATTAACATAAAAAAATATTTAACATAAAAGAACGTATTAAAAAAATATCAACAATTATTTTTTCAAAGAGGTAACTCAATCGTGGGAATCCGAGATATCTAATGGATTAGGGTGAAACTTTTTATTACTAAAAATAATTGAAAATTCACACAAATCCCACTTTAATAAGAATCCATCAAAACCAACAAATTTTTGAATATTAATGTTTTTTACTTATTTAAAATATTGATTGGGTACCATTAGATTTGAAAATACTCTTTAAAATACTCTTACTGAAAAGTATTAATTGGATATCTTTATGACTTTTTCTTTATCACAAATTAATCTTTTAAAATCCTAAATACACCCTAAAACTGTATTATAGCACTAAAGGATTTGTACCAAAAATCCTTAAAAACTCACGTGCTAGCACTTTTGTTGCATTTTCGCCCAGAAATGCTAATTAAAAAAAATTAAAACTAATAAAGTTGCTTGACGGAAATCACGGAGCACACCTTACTCGGGAACAATTTCGTTATATATCCAGTAAAAGTATTAATTGAATATCACAAAACGTTTTTATGATTTTATCATAAAATAATCTTTTTAATAAAAATTAAAATTATAATTAGATATATCCCTACAAGAGTTTGGTGTAAACAAATATAGCCAAAGAAACAACATAGCTGCATATCATTCTTAGCAGGAAGATTACCGTTCAAAGGGGCCTGGCGCGCACCATAACACCATTGAGAACACAGAGAGATTCTGTGTAAACAAAAGCTTCTGAACAATAAAAAACATCTTTGATAGGAATAGTTTTCCGCCCTTGACTCATCATATTAATAGAGAACACTTCTTCACACATATATCCATCTTCTCTAACTATCAGATCATCCTTCCATACCGTTAGTAAATTATCGGTTCGACACACATCACTGCCCAATCTCACTTGGAACAATTTCTTCCAAGACACATCGTCAACATTTTCATTCATCACCCAAACGTCACAATAGCAGTGACGCGGAGTAAGGAAGAAAAGAGAGTCATCTGAAACAGCAATACTTGTACAATAAAATTCATGTGCTGGCGGTAGTAATATCCATCTGAACAATTCTTCTTCTTTCCCCAAGTGAAGAGAAAGCATATGTCCCTCCAAATCAGTTAACCAATACTGAACCCCATTTAAGCTGCAACGTTAGCGTGATTTGCGACAGCAAGGAAACCCAATCAGTGGTTCCAACCCAGTAGAAATTGGGATTGGCCTCCAAGAACCAATGCTCAAGTTATACACCTCCACCACCACTTGGTTACGTGGAGAATGCACATATATAGATTCACTTACTTCAAGAACCGTAACTACCTTCACATCGTTTGTGTTGGGATCAATGCCAAATCCAAAGTTGTAAACATATCCCATTGAGTCGGTAATTTGACGTGGCATTACTTCAGGAAGATGCTTGGTTTCTCTTGTTGCAGGATTCCACAAAACAATCTCATAACCACAGGTGAAGCCGTAACTTTTGTGCTCATTGTTGAAGGAGCCAATTAGACAAAATATACCATTGCAGGGACCCAGAATTTGGATTGAATCGACCACGTGCCTTTTGAAATGTGTTTCGACCTTTATACGTGGTTCTGTTATTGAAGCAGAGACATTTGATAACAGTGAATTATAGGCATAATAGGCAAGAAGACTTTGGGAAGAGGCGGCACAGTTTAGGTGTTTGGTGATGAAAAGGGGGTCTTTGGAAAGACCTAACCATGATTTAGCCACACACTTAAACCGAACTAAGGATTTAACTGGAAGCCTCGCTAGAATTTCTATGACCAAATCATCTACGAGAACCGAACTCAACATATTTGCAGATGCTTTTTGGACTATCTCAATTGTTGTATATATATTATTGACATTATCCTCCCCCTCAAAGCAATCCTAATTTTATATAACAAAGAAGTCTAAAATTATGAGGTGTTTGAAGGGAGTTTGGATGGACAATTTGAAATGTCAAAATTAGATTATGATTGGTTGAAAGGGATATCAATCAGTATTAGGATAATATCAAATCTGATCTACAATAAAAAAAGATAGTTTTTTTTTTTTGAACAAGCAAAAAAAGATAGTTATCAGTCTCCGATGAGTGTTTTTTTTTTTTTTTAAGTAATCATGACTTACTTAGGTACGAATTATCCATTATCGTTAGCAGTGATTAATCTCTGTCGAGGAACTTGTTAGGTACACAAGGTGGGTTTTCCCTCCCAACCAGATTTTTCTTCATACACAAAAGTCAGGATTTAAACCACTGATCACTTACTTAAGGTGTCTAACTCCCTTACCACTTGGGGGATCAGGGTTCAATCCCTGACATTTGTCAAAAAAAAAAAAAAACATTTGCTTTGACACCTCACACACTTATTCTAATATCCACCAATTATTATCCACCATCCACAATTTTCACCAATAAAGATTCACCATCCAAAATCTCACCAATCAAAACTCATCGCCCAAAATGTACAAGGCATTAGAAGGATCTGTGATTCCATTTCATTATCTTTTAATTGGATTTGCCAAGTTTAATTTCTCATGGAATCTCACGAAATCTTTTCGTCATATAGGCTATAGCATGCGAGCAGTGTAATTCGGCCAACGACAACTATACGGGACAACTTTTTGTCCTGTAGCACTACTGTAGCGTTATAGTAGTGCTATTTTTTTTATTTTTTTTTTACAAATGTTGACATTTTTAAAAAAAATCTATTTCTAAAAAAACCCATTAACCAGATGATGAACTGAATTCACCAGATATTTGTACCTGATTAACCAGATATTTGCACATACTTAACCAAAAAACCCATTAACTAGATAATGAACCGAATTCACCAGATATTTGTACCCGATTAACCAGATATTTGCACATACTTAACCACAAAATTTTATTTCTCAAAAAAAACCCATTAACCAGATAATGAACTGAATTCACCAGATATTTGTACCTGATTAACCAGATATTTACACATACTTAACCAAAAAAACTCATTAACCAGATAATAAACTGAATTCACCAGATATTTGTACATGATTAACCAGATATTTGCATATACTTAACCAAAAATGTTATTTCACAATAAAACTAAATATTTAAAAAAAGAACAAATTTTTTTTTTATAAAAAAAAATATTTTTTAAAAAAAGTCAAAATTTTTAAAAAAAAAGGGTAGCATTACTGTAGCACTACAGTAATGTTACAGTGGACAAACATACGATTGTCACCGTATGTTGTCCACTTCGGTTGTTTGAAAAACATTAGTGATAGCATGCTCATATAGCACCGCTCTTAACAAATAAAAAGAAATTAATAAAGCTATTTGAAGGAAATCAGACCTCATTCGTGACCAAATTCGTACATACTCAAATTTTTTGCCCAAAATATAAGCAAAAATTTCCAAATTTTTGTTCCAAATATAAGCAAATTTTAACTACTTCCATCTTATTTAATGAAGTTGTTCTCAAAATACCCTTCATTTAATACAAATTTCGTTTTCCAATGACTCTCCTTCTATTCTCAACAACACAAGCTTTATAAATAAGAGGAAGGGTAATTTAGGTAACAAACTTAATTTTTTATTTCCAAATGACTCTTTTAAATGAGATTAACTAACCATCTTAATATGTGTGTTTTATTCAATTTTTTCTTATGATAGAGACCGGAGGGAGTACTCTTAATATCAAAAACCATTACTGATTCATTAAATTGAAGAATTGAAGCAATTGAACTGTCCAATATCCTAATATCCTATATATAAAAAAAAAAACATTTGCTTTGACACCTCACACACTTATTCTAATATCCACCAATTATTATCCACCATCCACAATTTTCACCAATAAAGATTCACCATCCAAAATCTCACCAATCAAAACTCATCGTCCAAAATGTACAAATTTCCATTTCATTATCTTTTAATTGGATTTGCAAGTTTAATTACAATGCATACAGGCTATAGCATGCTCATATAGCACCGCTCTTAACAAATAAAAAGAAATTAATAAGCTGTTTGAAGGAAATCAAACTTCATTCGTGATCAAATTCGTACATACTCAAATTTTTGGTCCAAAATATAAGTAAATTTTAACTACTTTCATCCTATTTAAAGTGTGTTTGGGAAAGCTGGAAAAAAAAGATTATGCTGATAATCGATTTTTTGTATAATCGATTATTGTGATAATCGATTATAATCACAATCTGTTTTTGTTTGGGTATATTTGCTGAAATCAGTTTTGTTTGGGTGGTGGAAAAAAATCACTTTTATGTAGTAAATTACGAAAAATGATATGTAATTATTTATTTAGATTGAAAATATTTGATGTTCTTTTAACATTTTTTATAATTAATTTTTTCATGTTTATTATCAATATTTTTATATTATTAAAAATTGAATAAAATTTGTAAAAAAATTAAATTAATAAATATATATTATTATTATTTGATCATTTCACAAAATGTAAAATTTTATTAAAGAAAATGCAACAGTAATGGTCAAGGAACAATTAATAATAGCAGCGTAATTGTTATAAATAATTAAAAAAAAAATAGCAGCATAATCGGCCATGAAAGGTTTCGTAATTGGTAGTAGACCTTTAATGAATAATAGCAGCGTAATTGTGATGGCCATGAATGATATTAGCACACACAGTGTATGACAGATGAAATAATCTGGATAGGAATAATCAAACAGCTCAAAAGAATAGATGGAAAAAAATCATCCAAAACAGCTTTTTTTCCAAAAAAAAAAGCTTTTTCAAAATTTAATCAAAATACTCAAACATAATAATTTATTATCAAACAGCTTTTTTCAGCTCAAAATAGCTGAAATTGATGTTCCCAAACAAGCTGTTAATGAAGTTATTCTCAAAATATCTTTCATTTAATATAAATTTTGTTTTCCAATGACTCCTTTTTATTCTTAACAACACAAGCTTAATAAATAAGAAGAAGAGTAATTTAGGTAACAAACTTAATTTTTTATTCCCAATGACTTTTTTAAATAAGATTAACTAACCACCTTAATATGTGTTTTATTCAATTTTTGCTTATAATAACTAACCACTCTTTTCATTATCTCAGGAAATCATTTCGTCCCATATAGGCTATAGCATCCTCATATAGCACCGCTCTTAACAAAAAAAAAGAAATTAATAAAGCTATTTGAAGGAAATCAGACCTCATCCGTGACCAAATTCGTACATACTGTTAATATCAAAAACCATTACTGATTCATTAAATTGAAGAATTGAAGCAATTGAACTGTCTTGCATTACAAATTTCTTAAAATTCTCCATCAAATGTTTACTCATTTTCAACCAAACAAACGAACCTGAAATTAAAGTGCAACTTGAAGCAAGAGCTAAATGTGGGGTCAAGCTCTCTAGGGAAAAGCTGACCCCTAAATTGTTGAAAGAAGAAATAGCATATAATGCTACAACAGGCATGACTTTCACTTTCAAAGGTTTCAGTTATCTGGGGAGGCTGTTTTGAGGGAAATTGCGTAATGGGTTCTTCCTTAGTAGCTCTGTTTCCCTGCAGGGAACAATATATAAATGTATGTGTCAGATTCAGGTCACAAGATTTCCCTGAATTACAAAAATTTCAGGTGAATAAGGGGTTACCTTTTCAACTCTCTGTCGTCCTCCTGCCTAATCTGCAAACTTGAGGACCTGCAAGTCTCTGCTTTCACAATTTGTGATCTGTAAAACATGCAATGGGTTCATCAACAACCAAGACAAACACTGCCTATGCTATGCTTTCTAACAGAAGCAATACAAACTGCTCTATGCAGGATCAATTGTTATGTTTACCAGTAGCACATATACCTCCTAACAATGTTCATTAAGATTTTCTCTTGGCATAAATTGTTAAGCAAATTCTTGTGTGGCTATTACATTTCACGGGATAATTCTAAGGGCGAGTTTTGTGGGTAAGACTTATATTCGAAATTTCAAGAAGGATGATGAATTTTTTACCCCATTTTGAAAGTGTTAGCATACCAAGTTCATAAGACCAAAATTGAGTAGGTGGATGGAGGTTACCATTAGGGAAAAATCTGTATGTAAACTTAAAAGCCAAACTACTGACAAGGAAAACCAATCCCACTTACTCTTGACATTCTTCATCAACAAATACAGGGATGCAGGCACTTGCGGTAGCCCCTCCAGTTCTAGTCCCAGGTCGCTGTGGAATCTGAAAAATCATTCAAGTAATGAAGACATTAAATATATGTAGAATACAAACCCAAATAAAAAGTATAGTATTATAAGATATAATAGTATGATCAAATATGAAAAGGAATGCAGAAAAAAGAGGTGTAGGGAAATTGGCACCTTGTAGGATTTCCACTTGCCAGGGATTGCATTATTTTCCTTGTTTCTTTCAGCTCGAGGTCCAAGTGTGTGCCAAGAGTGTGACCCTTCTGGCCGATGAGGGTTGGTATCATCAGTAGCATCTGAATCTTTATAAATGGAAATCAGATTTGCTCGAGTCCTACATGAAGAGAAAATGATATAAGAGTGTCATTAAATATTCTGAATAGAAAATATTATGGGAAACTGAGATACGCTTCATATTCTGGATTCCTAAGGAGGACTGTGTTTGAAGTAAACAATTCCCAGGTCAATTTGTGTGTTTATGGAAGCCCATGAATTCATATATTTCTCTATAAGATTAGTGTGTAAACATAGAGTGCAATCAGAAAAGGAGGTATATATAAGGATAAAAAAAAGAAACAAGAAATACATGGGATGAATCACTAGGTAACCAACTCCAACTAATAAAGCCGAAGAGATATGTAGTTGCCTATCATTCTTAGCAGAAGGATCACAGTTCAAAGGGGTCAAAGGGGCCTGGCGCACACCTGCAATATAGGGAAGATGTTCAGGATTCATAAAACTTGAGACAAAAGGTAATGTAAAGAAAAAGGACTCACGATTTTCTCCCTTGGCAAGGACAGTTCCAAAGCTGCGCACTGGTGCTGATTTTTCCATTGAATCCTAGAAAGTGGAAGAAACGCAGGTCAGACAACACTAGTAGATATATCATGGATCATAAATAGTAAATATTATATTAGAATAGGAGTGCTCAATCAAAACATCACATTACATCTGTGGCTTTTGGCCTTGTCATTGAGCGTGCAAGAAATTTTCTATAAGCAGCCTTCAATTTATCAACCGGTTGAGCATTCCTGCAAAATGGGCAATCTGTTGAGGGATGACATTTGCAAGTTTGCTACACATAAAAGTCATTGATGCAAATATACCACATCAAATTTCAAAGAGAAGTATAGCATACAAACACAAGAAAAACACACACTTTTGAACCACAAACTCCAAAATGAAAGGCAACACAAAGGAGGGAAGATGCACCAACATTTTGCCTTTCCAAATTTGTATAAATGAAATCACAATGACTACTTTGAGACAAGTATGCTATATCCTCCTAACAAATCCTAACACAATTTCCTAATTATTTAAAATGGTGAGCATTAACTGAAAAATTAAAAGCATTTTATGTCTTGGAAACTTCAAGAACATTAAAAACTTTCTTCTTACTAAAGTAATTAGGAGATTATCAAGAGGATCCATCAGAAGGATATAGAACTTTCAACTAATATATATGTAACTAACAGATATTAAACAACAAAACTTTTCATTCCAAATCTTCAAGAGAGGAGGGCTCATTACCTAGATATGCCAAGTTCGAATATCGGGTTAGCAGCTTTAAACTTGTTCTTAGATTCCAAATGCAAACCATATGAAATGTAGAAATCGGAATGAGTTTTTCCAATTCCATTTGCATCCAAAAAAGCATATATAACATCCGCATCAAAGCAATTATCTGCCTGCGATGTAATCAATTTCATCTTAAGTTGTCACTAATAATTGAAGACAGTAACAAACAAACAGTGCAAGAAAAAACAATGCTCAGAATCAAACCCACATATTCAAGCCACACTTTTAGGTAGCGCAGGTCATCCTTATAACGCTCTGAATGCCAGAAAGCTCGCACACACTGCTCGTAAATTACAACAAGCCCAGAACTGTCTCCACCTGGTGGAAACGCTTCCTGAACCCACTTGATACACCTTTAAGAAAGAAAAAAAAAATTAGTTGGGAAATTGAATGACAATATGTTGATTCAAGTGACAAAGAGCTCGGTTCCATTAAGTCAGGCATTAAGTTTGATTCTTGTCAATGATAACAATAAGCACCCGAGAAGAGTTTTGCTTTCTTAAATGAATCTTCCCCATTCAATTCAAATTAGTTAGGATCTATAGTGATTTACAGATGCCGAGCCTCTCAAGCCAAAAGAATTTGAATTAGATATTTTATATTGTTTTGCTCTGGGATGAACTTTATAGGTATTACTATTATTATTATTATTATTATGAATTTATGACTTTAACCTAACAAAGACTAATTTGATAATGTCTAGACCTTGAAGAACCTATTATAATTATAATTTTCAGAATAGAGACCAAGTTAAAAAAAAAAAGTGTAAACTATAGGGACTAAAAAAATATATTTTAACCTCTCAAAAATTAATCAAAAGCAAGCATGCACTAATTAGAAGGAACAATGATACTTACTGCAACCACGGGAGAAGAGGATCTTCACCTTTGTATTCATCAATCGCTTCAATCAATTTCCTGAGAAAGCATCAGAGGAACCGAACAGTTAGAAAACAAAAAATATATATATATTATAATGAAAATTTGAAAAGGGTATGTATGCCAAGAGTGTGAAGAAGACCTTCGTTGGCTGAGAAGGGATTTCCTGAGATGGTTGTCGGTGTGAGATTTGAGAGCGTGGTTCAAGAGAGTGACGTTGCGGCCTCTCTTCAATGGCCTAACGTTCTCTTTGAATGTTTCCCACTCGTTCCCGGTCTTTCTCTTCGATGCCAGAAACTCTGTCTCTGGGTCCAGATTCTTAATCTCTCCGTCCGTCATTGTAATGTTGAAGGGAAAACGAATTCTTCTACTTCAGTTTTAGTTTTACCTCAGAATAAAAGACAGAAAGAAAGGGAAAAGGGATTTCAGAAGAGAAGGAGGAGCGTCCGCTTTTGCAATTCAAATTTTGAAAATATATAATATTATATGGTATGGTATGCTAATTCTAGCCGTTGCATCTTCAGGACAGGAAACACATAAATAAACACCATTGGATAATTCCATTTTCATTTATGCTGTCCAGGAGATATGGAGTTATCCATTTATATTCATTTATTTTTTTTAAAAATAATTTAAATTTTAATATACAATTTAGTTAGTAATAAATCATTTATAAATTTATTTTTCAAAAAAAAAAATCATTTATAAATTTATATTATAATTATAATATAAATTATGATTAAAGTATTATTCACTGTCAGTGTGATATCCACTGACATTTTAACAATTGTATCTTTATTTTAATATTTTAATAATCAAGAGAGAGAAATAATAATAATGTTGATTTGTTATTGGATGTCTGTGTACAAATCATTTATACTGATAATGCATAGAAATTAAACTCTATAAATTAAATCAATTTCTTTTTTAACCTATTAGAGTTTAGTTGATATACATTGTTAGAATAAAGCTTTTTATACTGTCAACTAATCAAAAGTTATTTTATGAATAACTTTTGAGGTAGTTAGAGCACAAAAAAAAAAAAACCTTTAAAATAATTAAGATAAGTGTCAAACATTTTTAATTATGTTATTAAAACATTTTAATATCTAAATTTATTATTTTTATAGTCAAACGTTTTAAGTAATAACAAGAAAGTGATAATTAATAATTATGTGATAGCCTAAAAAAGTGTTATACCACGTAAAGAATTTGACGTTTTGAATATTTGTTATTATAATTATAATCAAACCTTTTAGATATTAGATATTGCAAAAATACATATTATTAATAATATATAACTAATCAATGTTGCATCCATACACGACACACATATATATATATATATATATATAGCATATCTAGTGAGAAAGGGGGTTTTTATATGAGAGTGATAGGGTTCTATTTCAGCCATTGGATTAAATTTAATGACTAGGATTAAAACATCCACTCTTAAAACTCACGTGCCCTGTTTTACTAAAATCCTTACGTTCGCATCGTGCTTCCCTAATTCTCAGGTTCATCCAAGCTATCTCAAAAACCTCAAGTCTGGTGCAACACCTCCAATTCCAAGCAATTCTGTTTTAGAATACCCAATATATCAGGATACTCAACGTCGCCGTCACGTCTCCTTAGTCTTGATCGCCTTCATCCATGGCTGCCCACAGGTGAGAGCTCCTTCATTTTCGTTCACCTTTTTATTGCTATATTCACCTCCGCCATCTCTGTGCATCGCCGCGCTAGGTCATATACATTCAACAATTTGCTTCCTATATTCACCTTCGACATCGACGTCTCTGTACATCGTTATTGCAGGTTCATATATATTCAGTGTTTTGATTCATATATTCACCTTTCAAGTCTCTATACAGGTGAACAGCTTGGACTCTATACAAATGTGCATTGAAATGATACTTATATTATCATTTAGTTCAGTTTTAATTACATACTAAAATGGCACTTATTAAAGTATTTTTTTTATTAGATATACTTTTATGGAGACTTGTGCTGATGAAGTTCATCTAGCCACACCATCAAGAGGCTTAAATAATCCATTAAGCACGTTAGAAGAATGGGTTCCTATATGTGATGATGAATTAAAACCTATAATTGGCATGGTATTTGATACCTTAGAAGAAGGAGGAAGATTCTATAAAAAATATGCACATTCGGGTGGTTTTAGTGTATGCAATTCGTCTCAAACAAAAGATAAACTTGGTGTGAAGTGGAAGTATTTTCTTTGTTCAAAAGAGGGTTTCAAAGTAGAGAAAAAGATAGCATTGCCTGAATTGATGCTTGATGAAAATAGTTTGCCTAAAGGTAGGAAAAGAAAACTAACAAGGGAGGGATGTAATGCAAGGATTGTTTTCAGGAGGACAGTAGAAGGTAAATATGAAGTTGCAAAGTTTCATGAAGGTCATACGCATGCATTAGTCACACCTAGAAAGAAGCAATTCTTAAGATCGGCAAGGAGCGTAAACAATGTTCATAAGAATTTATTGTTTTCTTGCAAAAGGCTAATGTGGGGACTTCAAAAGTTTATCAATTGTTGAAAGAGCAGGTTGGGAGTTATGACAATATAGGTTGCACACAAAGAGATTTCCAAAATTATTCAAGGGATTTGAAAGAATTGGTCAAAGACTCTGATGCACATATGTTTATTGATAATTTTAGGAGAAAGCAAGAGATGAACCATTCATTTTACTATGATTATGAGGTCGATAATGAAGGGAGACTGAAATACGTGTTTTGGCCTGATGGCATTTGTCGAAAAAATTACTCTTTATTTGGAGATGTTATTTCATTTGACACAACATATAATACAAATAAGTATTGTATGATTTTTGCACCATTCACATGCGTAAATCATCATCGACAAAGCATAACCTTTGGGGCTGCCTTTTTAACGGATGAAAATTTTGATTCATTTGTGTGGTTGTTTGAGTCATTTTTGAAAGCAATGGGAGGGCACAAACCTATTGTAATCATAACAGATCAAGACCCAGCCATGAAGATTGCAGTGGAGAGGGTGTTTAATGGTTCTTCTCATAGATTTTGCATGTGGCACATTCTAAAAAAACTTTCAGAAAAGGTGGGTGTTTCCTTAAATGGCAACATTGATTTTAATAATCGTTTCAAGTCATGTGTTTGGAATTCGGAGTCTTTAGAAGAATTTGAGTTCAGATGGAAGACTATTATTAGTGATTTCAGATTGGAAGAAAATGGTTGGCTCTCTCAAATGTACGATATTCGAAGTATGTGGATACCGGCTTATTTTAATAATATCTTTTTGGCTGGAATTTTGAGAACAACCTCAAGATCTGAGAGTGAAAATTCCTTCTTTGGTAACTACTTGAATAAGAACCTTAGCTTGGTGGAATTTTGGATGAGATTTGATTCGGCAATAGAAGCACAAAGGCATCAAGAACTTCTTGCAGATAATGATACACTTCATTCTATTCCAGAATTAAAGTTGCATATGGATTTAGAGAAGCACGGTAGAGAAGTTTATACTCATGAAAATTTTTACATTTTTCAGAGGGAGTTGTGGAGTGCATGTGTGGATTGTGGTATTGAAGGAACAAAAGAGGAAGATGGCAAGTCTTTATTTTCTATACTTGACAATGTTGTGATCAATGGCAGCAAAGTGAGTAAACATAGAGAAGTTGTTTATCATTTTTCAAATAGCATTGCACATTGTTCATGTAAAATGTTTGAATCTGAAGGCATGCCATGTCGACATATCCTTTTTATATTGAAGGGGAAAGGATTAAATGAAATCCCAAGTCATTACATTGTTAATAGATGGACAAAATTGGCAACTAGTAGACCAGTTTTGATTGTGATGGAAATGTATTGGAGGCATGTTCTAAATTTGAAAGTGAGAGTAAGCTAGTTTCAGATGCATGGGCACAATTATTTAAATGCATGCATATGGCTGGTACATGTAAAGAGAAACTACTCCTCATATTAAATGAAGGTTTTGGTATTGAATTGAAATTGGCTAACATGAATAGTGATATTGAACCAACAACCTTAGATGAAGTAGAGGCTTTTATTGGTTCCAATGTTCCAAAGGAAATTGAAGTTCTTCCACCTCAGCCTTCAAATACCAAAGGATGTGGAAAACGAATTAAAGGGGGAAAAGAGAAGGCAATGGAACAACAACAAAAGAGAACAAGACTTTGTAAAGCTTGTAAGAAATATGCATATCATGATAGTCGTAATTGTCCCACAAAATCCTCTTCCTAATTTTTTTGGGTAAGAATCCTTATTATTGCATTTTTATCTTTGGAGATTTACTATAATATAATAAGGTTTTTAATTTGACAAGTTCTTGTTTACATAGGATTTGATAGAGTGCTGAATTTTTATCATGGATGAAGACTTGAATTGTAACTTGCTGTCATATATGAAGACTTCTCTGCATAAGTAACTTGCTGTCATGGATTTGCTGTCATGGATGAGGAGGAGAAGATTAACTTGCTGTCATATATGAAGACTTCTCTGCATAAGTAACTTGCTATCATGGATGGAGACTTCAATATTAAATTGCTGTCATGGATGAGGAGGAGAAGTTTAACTTGATGTCATGGATTTAGTGATGAAACTTTGTTATTTTTATAGCTTATATTTTGTTCATGAAACCCTCTTATATTTTGTTAGTAAAATTCAATTTATACTTTGTTATTTTGTTAATGAAACTCAGCTTATACTTTGCCAATTCATTTTTATGTTAATGATTGTTTCATTTTGCCGATCTGTTTTGGTTATTAGACCACTATGTTATGTGCACTGGTTATATTGGAAAGTGAAAGAATAATCAGTATATGGCAAGAATGTAGTTCTGAAAATTCACCTTTCATTGATATTCTTGGTGTATGTACAAGTTACATTGAAACAAATAATTACAAACATAAAAGATACTCTTCAACCTCCAATAAGCTTTTGCTAATTGAGGTGGCATCTTTCAAGTACTAAAAATTAGCAAAAAGTACAATTTCAAACAAAAGCTATCATCTAAACTATAGACATCAGTATCACAAAATTTTCCACTCAGCTGTTCTGAACATCTTTCACAGCAGCAATTTTGTCAAAGATGATGTATGGGTGGTGGGTGCACGCATTAGAATGTTATTGCATTTCGTAGAAGAGCTTGACCCTGTGATAATATAACTCTCAGTTTGGAGTAGCCAGGTGCCTGAAAGTTGAAAAACACCATGTATTAAGTAGAAGCATACAGTAAGCATGCCATCAATATAATAAGCATAAAAGTGCATTTTACATGCCAGTATATAGCTAAGGTGTTTCGCTGGACATTGAAAACCCTGGTGGGCTCGAAGCATGAGCTTTTGACACTGATAAAAACAATAATTATTAATAGAAGGAATAAATATCAGTTTAGACAACTCACAAGTTCTACTAACCTTGAACACCTTCCTTTAATTGTTACCGTGATTGCCCATTTAAAATATTACAGGGTAAAAATATCCCCACCAAGGAACAGGGAAGGACACAGTTTTATCAGTGGAAATCCAAGCATAAAGTGCTCAAGGACACATATTAGTAGGAAACAGGACTTAATTGCACATAATAATTGATATATTATCAAACAGGATAATAAGGTGGGGCACGTTTCCTTTGGGACAAACTTTTTTGGCATTTTGGTTAAAAAAAAAAGGAGAATGAGATTTTATGGCAGGGTGTAACTTTTGCTATTCTTTGGTGTAACTTTTGCAGTTATTTGGTGTGTGGATGGAGAGGAATGCTCATAAATACAACAATCCATTCTGAAATTTGAATAGCAGTCTCACATAATGGCTATGTTTGGCAAAAATAGCTGATAAGCTAGTTGATAGCTGATAAGCTAGCTGATAGCTGATAAGCTAATTTTTAGCTGATAGCTGATAGCTGATAACTGATAGCTGAAAAGCTAGCTGATTGAATTTGAAGTGTTTGATAAAATTAGCTGTTTGAATTAGCTTATGAATACAAAATGACATAAAAGGACATCTTTATATAACACTTATATAAATCATTTTTAAAATTTATTAATGTGAAAAACTAAAATCTTTTTTTTTTAATGGAGAAAAAGTATTATGCTCAATAATAAAAATTAAAATCTTATGCTCAATAATAATTTAAATAAATATAAAATTATATTTAATATATTTCATTTACGTATTATGCATGATATTGATATATGAGCAACTTGTAATATGAATATATGTAGTATCTGCAAAACCTGCAAAAATATATTTAACATATGTAATATATCAATAACTTTTTTTTTGACGCAACTAACCTAAACACTTAGGTAATGTATCATATATAAATTTTTATAAATTGATTGTCATCGAGTACTTATACACCAATGTCGCGCAATATTCATATTAGAACACTCATGTTTATATAATTTATTTATATGCATAAAAATAATGTAAAAATATAACATACAGAATAAGCAAGATCCTTTTAATTTAGGCTCAACAAAATAATAATAACATGCATAATAAAAATAACCCAATTATTTAAAAATAATAATAATAATTAAAATAAAATTCAAGAGTGTACGTAATAAAAGAGTGAAAGTAGGACAGTTGGGTAAAGTGAGAATATGATTAAAATAATAGGGGGTAAAAGTGGGAAAAAAATTGATAAGTTATAAGCTATAAGCTAAAACGCTATTTCAAATAGCTTATCAAAAAACGCTATAAGCTCATGCAATAAGCTTGTTTACCAAACACCTCTAATTTGGTCAAACAAGCTTATAAGCTAGTCAAATAAGCTATAAGCTAGCTTATTGTGCATCCCAAACAGAGCCAATGCCACATCCCGTATATTCACACAAGCAGAAAAGGGTCTCACAAGAAATAAAAGGCCTGGATTATTAGGAATACCCACAGTCACTCACACAACTTGATGAACAAGTCAAGCATCTTCTTGTTCCACTACAAAACAAAGTAAGAATAATATTAGTTAATAAAATTGAAACTAAAAAACAAGCTACTTTTAAAAAAAGAAGTGCTCAAATACCACATTTCTCCAAGTCCAACCATTAGAAAACAAAAAGAAGAAAGCATTACAGAAACTGAAAGACAAGGACTTCATGAATATCACAATAAGTCCAAAAGATTACTTTTGGACATTTCCTCAAACAAGTGGTCTGCAGTTTCATTATCATTCAAACATATCAAATTTAAATTAAAGGTAAAAGAACAAACCACATTCCAAATCTAGGCCAGTCACAGATAGAAAAGAAAAGCAACCAGAATTACAATAGAATGTTAAAATAGAAGGAAATTGGTCCCAAAAAAAAATAAATTTGGTTCATGAATAATTAAATAGGTGTGCGTAGAACTAACAAGCATAACCATGTGTGGCGTAATGTGTCCTTGCCAAAGCTTGGATTACTCAACGTAAGAAAATTGGGGTTAAAACAATGAGAACTTGAAAATGGAAATATGGGAGAGAGATAGAGAGATCATAGCAGTGCCAGTACCGCCAAGACTTTCAGTGAAAGTTATTAACATGGGTTTTTTTAAAATGAAGCAATGAACGTGAATCACAGAACAGGTGTTGCACCAGACTTGAGGTTTTTAAGATGGCTTGGATGAACCTGAGAATTAGGGAAGCACGATGCAAACGTAAGGATTTTAGTAAAACAGGGCACGTGAGTTTTAAGAGTGGATGTTTTAATCCTAGACATTAAATTTAATCCAATGGCTGAAATAGAACCCTCTCACTCTCATATAAAAACCCCCTTTCTCACTAGATATGCCCCCTATATATATATATATATATATATATATTATTACATCCACACACGACATTAAACATTGTTAATTGGTTGTCAAAATATTGTGCACTATATTGACTAATGCACAAACCCAACCATATGGTTATTATGACAAGGACAAAGGGCCTACATTTTCCTGGTGGCCTGCTATTTCACTTGGTTCGGGAGGAACAAAACCCTAATGGGTTTGAATTTTCCCACCCACCCACCCACCCCCCACCAAAAAAAAAAATTATTTAATTTTTTCACCAAAATATCCTTTCCCCTTCTTCTTCCCACCACCTCTTACATCCCTCTGCTCCTAAGTCCAACCACAATGCTTATAAGCACCAAGAAAATTAATTAACTTTACGAAGTGCAATTTGGAACCCATCTCAAAATTCTTGCGATCTCCCCCACCGGAGAATACAAAAACTTAAACTTGCTATAAACTTGCAAAGGACAAAAATGACTTCTAGTGACAGGCTGGCAGCTGATCGGGTAACCAGGAAGACAGCGCGGGGGAGATGGCTGGTCGGCGACGAACGACAGCACTGCGTCTGTTGGTTGAACGGTGGAGGGGATGCGGGTCTGAGTTATTGGCATGCGGTGGGTTCGTGGCTGGAGCGAAGCAGAGGGCACGGCGGAGGTGTTGTTCTGTTTGGCAACGGCGGGACGAACGGCGGCGCTGCATCTGGCGGTCGGACGGTGGAAGGGATGCCGTTTCTCACCCATTTTTTCATCTGCATTTTAACTTTTTTGTTGTTGATAAAATCTGCACTTTAACTTGGATATGTGTTTGACCCTCCTCCGTCAAGGATTCCTTTATAGCATCCTCCTCCCCTTTTCTATAGAGCAAAGTGTAGAGAGTAGATGAAGATGAGGGTGGGAGAAGAAGATGGATGGGTGGGCTGACTTGGGGGATGAGAGGTGGGAGAAGAAGGTGAAGGGTATTTTAGTAACAAGATTAAAAAAAATTGAAAGATAGGAGGTGGGAGCATCATGGGGGAGGTAGCAAAATTAAAGCCCAATCCTAATTGATGAGCAATTCTCCCCTCTATAAAGCCCAATAATTTTGGTTCTCAAGCAGGCCCACATTTTATCTTTAACAGTATTGTTAATAATCCAAATAAAGAGCCCAAACAGAGGAAAGAAGTTCCCCTGATTAGATGGAATTTTCTTACACCAGGGTGGTCGAAGTTGAATAGCAATGGGGCAAGTAAAGGGAACCTGGGTGAAGCTGGCTTAATCAAATTTAATAGTGGTAGTTGGATTATTGGATTTGCCTTCAATATCGGCATTTGCACTTCGTTCGTTGCCGAACTCTGGGGTATTCTAAAAGGAATGGAGCTAGCATGGAATAGTGGCATCCACAAACTGATTGTTGAATCATATTCTAAAGCAATCATTTCCCTTCTCTGTCATCCACATCAAGCGCGTAATCACCACATGATCTTGGATAGTATTTGTGATTGGAGCACTAGAATTGGCAAGTCCATTTTGTTCACACATATCGTGAGGGTAATCAATACGCTGATTGGCTTGCTAATTGGAGTCTGGGTCAGGATCTTGGGATGAAAGTTCTACAAACTCCACCCGTGGAGCATGCTAGAATCATTTTTAGTGATTTAGTTTGGGATTCCATACCTTGGGTAGTTCCTTTCTAGTTTTTCTTTTGTTGTTAGGCTTTAGCCCGGTTTTTACCAAAAAAAGAACACGAGTGACCCTAGCTAAACATTAAGAATAATAATTTCACCCATGCGTGGGATTCTTGTGAGGATTGTTCCATTTGGGATCTTTTGGGCCGGGATTTTTTTCTCCATAGGGACAAAGACGGGAGAGAAAATCCTCTTAAAGGAAATTTGGGGACGGTGACAAGTAACCATACTCCCCTTGCCACGAGGATCCTTGTCCCTGAGAACATAAATACCCTTTATATATATATATATATATATATATATATATATATATATATATGCATTGTTAGTGTAAAGATATTTTACACAGATATCCAAAAATATCTTGATAAATTAGCATCGTTGTTATTTCTCTCTCTTAATTATTAAAATAAAAGCACACAAATCAAAATGTTAGTGGATGTCAGTGTAAAACTTTTTACACCGACAATACATACTACTTCAATCGTATATATATATCTATATATATTCAATATATCTAGCCCCATTTGCAAGAAAGTTTGCCAAGTGTCACCTCTATAAAGATTGCTTCTACAAGAAGCTTTCTAAAAACTTTCTATAATGGGAAACTTTTTGTTTTAAAAAAAATATTAAAATTCGAAAAAAAAATAAGAAAAAGAATAAAAGAGATTCAGAGAATTTATTGCTAGCTACAACTTTCAAAAAATTGGTTGACTGCACCTCTTCATTCTATTGGTTATTTAAATCTTTAAAAATCAATTAATATTATGGAAAAGAGGAATAAAAGAAATTGGTTGGCAGCATCTTTTCTATTGGTTGGCAGTATCTTTTCTATTGATTGGTATGTTATTGCTACGAGTTTCAAGATAAAAATATTTTCAAAAATAGTGACAATCACTCAATAATCAAAGCTTAGTATTCAAATTTCAAATTTAAAATTTATTGTTGCATAATTCCAACATATAATAAT
The DNA here is from genome assembly GCA_035048595.1 of Echinosophora koreensis. Taxonomy (NCBI): domain Eukaryota; kingdom Viridiplantae; phylum Streptophyta; class Magnoliopsida; order Fabales; family Fabaceae; genus Echinosophora; species Echinosophora koreensis. Next base: position 1,858,346 of record JAPCYP010000096.1, read on the forward strand.
TATCCATCAACCACTTCAGCATCTTTTTATTTATTCATCTGATTCACTACTTTATTGTTGCTCTACCTTCTCTCTTTGTCTTTCCCTCTCTCCCTCTCTCTGAATATATAATTTTTCGTTTATCTCTCTATCCAAAAGGCCCCTGACGTGAGGAGATTGCCGCTGCTACTATGCCACGGCTGCTATGAGGAGACCGCCACCGCCGCCGCTGCTATGAGCAGGCCACCGTCGACCGTCTTCTCTGCACTGAACAAGGTATGCTTACTTCTCTTAAAACAATAGTTTGTCAATTTCGTTTCTGACTTTTCCTTCTCTGGTATTCCTATTGTCTTATTCTTAGACTGTTTGTTAGTTTTGTTTTCTCATTTGCTTCCTAACTTTGGTTTACGGTTGTTTCTGAAGATTGCAGTGGATTTCATTTACTGCTCTTTCGATTCATGACTTCGGGGTAATAACAAACTCTATTTCCTTCTTCCTAAACGGTTTGTCACTTTCGTTTGTCACTGATGTCTCTATTCATGTTTTTCTTTTTCTTTTATGGTTGTTTTTGAAGGTTGCAGATCTTCTAATGGTACCAGCAATCTATATCTTCAGGTTTTAACACTCTTCAGGTTTTAAACACTTTTCATGTATCAACAATCTATATCTTCAGGTTTTAACACTCTTCCTTCATTTAATTTTTTTTTTGGTTATGAAAAAACACGTCCAAAAGTTGTTTTCTTTTGGTTTTGCTTCTCTCTTTGTTTTGAAATCAAAGATTAAATTACAATATTTAACACCATATTTAACACCAACAATCAGATTTACTTATTTACAATTAAAAAAAACAAATAAATTTCGACAAAATAATATATTAAAAGGAAAAAAAATATGCAGACAATTTATTGCTACGGGTTCCAATGCATTGGTTGGCTGATGAACCTCTATTCTATTGTAATTATAAATACATATACCTTCTCAATGCTCTTATTTAACTAAATATATATGAAATCAGTAATTGTTTATATTTTTATCAACTTATTTTACATTATTACCGAGATCATTAAATGCTGCATTTCAATACAATTTTTTTTTAAAAAAAGTTCATTCCCGGTTTCTAATGCAACTTCAACATAGTATTTTAAGGTCATCTAACTAGCCTATCTCCAATATATAATAATAATAATAATAATAATAATAATAATAATAATAATAATAATAATAACAATAATAATATTTTTGACAGAATAATGATTTTCAAAAATGAAATAGTTTTATCTATATATTTAATTTTATTTAAATGTTCAAACCCAAATAGTTTTATTGTTCCAATACATTGTGATTATCAAAACAGACAATGTATTGATTTTATGAATTTATTTTTTAAATTATTTTAATTGATTTATTTCAACTCCCAAGAGACCATTAAACTAATTTAATTCCAACCACCCATGACATCCAATCAAATAATTTATGTTTTCTTATATTCTTTTTTCTTTCTTTTCTATACCAATACCCCATTAATTAATACTTAATTTCTTCCATAAGCATATCCCTAAGAAAAAAATATATTTTAAATTCATATAAAAAAACGAGAATAAAAAAATGAGAATAAGAAATAATAATACATTTTATTGTAATATGTTGAAAATAAATGATGTGTGTATCTTTCCAATACTTATTCAATCTTTTCAAAGCCCAACAATTAAAGAGACGTTAAAAACCCAATACAAGCTATTTCCAATCTCTTCTTCATTGTTTACTTCAATCTCTTCTTCATTGTTTACATATTAGTTTTGATAAATTATGAGTTGTTAGATTTATATTTGAACATGAAATCTTGATGCCATTTTTTTTTTATCTCTATACAACCTTTATTTGCTTCAGGTTTATAGGAGCGTGGTGAAGAAAAGCCTAAGGATGGTCCAAAACATTGTAGCAGCCTAAGCCATTTTTTTTATCACAACTGTATAGATTATTATGAAAGTTGTATTCAAACATTTATTATTCAAAGGATGCAAGTAACATTTGTGTATGATATTATAATAAATTAAATAATCGATTGTTTGACTGTCAAAAAATTAAAATAAAATTATTAACAATTATTATCTAACCATAACCGTCCAAAATTCAAAATAAACGGATAATTATTAAAGTTACATTAAAATTGCTTTAAAACAAAGTAACAATTAACATTAATTCCAATAATATGTTTTAGATATGAAATTACTATATAACCATAATGGTCTAGAGTTCAAAATTACCTTATAATTAGATATCATCATACCTTAATAGAAATTAAGTAGAAATTGTCTGTATTCTCCATAATCTTGCAGCATTCTCGATAAAATGGGAACTTTTTGAATTAAAAAAATAATTAAATTTCGTAAAAAATATTAAAATAAAAATATATAGACAATTTATTGTTACGGGTTCCAATAATGCATTGGTTGGCTGGTGAATCTCTTTTCTATTTTTATCATCATGAATGCATATAGCTTCCCAATGCTCTAATTTAACTAACTAATATATTAAATCAGATTTATAAATAATAAAATAGAATATTTGAATTGATTTTAAATGATTTGTCTTCTCTAGACAATTAATATTTAAAGCCATTTGTTTCAAATCATGATAAAAAACTTTTCAAAATCTGATTCAAATTTCAAATTTAAAATTTATTGTTACATATTCTCTTTATCATATATTTGTCAGCATTTGTAAACCTTTTTTTTTTTTGTAACTGAACCATTTGAATCAATAGGATACAAATTCTACTAATTTTCAATCTTTTTATATATAAAAGGTTTAGTTTGGGGTAATTTTTCCCACTGACTATGACGTCAAAATTATCATTTGACAGATTTATTTAGTAAACAAAATGCACTTTAGATAGTTTACTTATAGTTTTCAGAATTTTAAAAGCATAATGTTCTACCAATTCCACCTTAATGCCAACTTCACGTTAGTTGTGTTTAATATTATGATACTGTAATTACCATATTTGTTTTTATAAGAATAAGAATTTTATAAAATACAGATCCATGTACACCAATTTATTTTATAAAAAATATTGATCCATGTATAAAAATGACTCATGTTTGGAAGAAATGACTCATGTTTTTAAAAATTATACGCTAGATAAGGGAGGAACTATCGAAGAAAATATGATAGATAAAAGGGCTGGAAGGAACCAAATGTTTTTAAAAATTCGAAGAAAAAATGTTGTGTACAGTAACTATGATCATTGAGAAATGTCTAACATTAAAAGGGTGGAAACTTGGGTGGTGCTAATTGAAATAACCAAAGTGAACACAAGAAGGGGGGTTGAATTGTGTTTACCAACTTTTTCGGTTACTTAAAAAGGATTTTTGCAGGCACAGCAAGAAGGTTTGATAAAGATAGGATTAGACGAGTGAAACGTCTAATATTAAAACAGAATAGCACACACAAATCAAGAAGGTTAAAAAGAGTTTGATAACCACAGTATTAACTCCCCAAGTTAAAAAGCTAAGACTGAAACAATACTCAAACAAATTAAAAGATAAGGGAGAAGAAATATCACTCAAGAGATTTATACTGGTTCACCCCAAAATCCACAGGGCTACGTCCAGTTTCTTGGCAGCACCAAGTTTCCACTATAACTGAGTAAATTACAGTACAAGTATTCTTTGCACACCTAGCCTCTTCAGGCTCAACACTCAAACAAGTATTCTTTTCTCACCTAGCCTCTTCAGGCTCAAAAACAGTAAGAGATAGACGGTTTGTATAGTTAATACAACTTGCAAATCTTTCAGATCACACTCAGAGAGTGGAATAAATATGAAGTATGAAAGACTGCGAATTTATATCTAATGATTGAGTATGTATTCAATGAAGGAATGAAGAAGTTAATGAAGAGAGTAAATGCTTCTGTGCAGAGTTCTTTTGATATTCAACTTCTTATCTTCATCTTCATTGTTTGATCTATTTAAAGGCTTCAATCAAGAGATCCGTTTGACACAGCTTCAGAAAGTGTGTTCATCTGACTTGAGCTTTCTGAGACACCATTTAATGCCAAAGAGTCGTTCTGAGTATTCATTAAATGCTTGAAAACATTGGGCATTGTCAAGAGTGTCCAAGAGTACACTTTAAACTGAGCAGCTGTTCTCTCAGAGTATATGGCAGCAGGCTTCTTGTACTTGTTGCAGAGAGCTTTCCTCTTTCAGTGCAACATCAGTTTACTTTTCAATAAAGTACTTTCACTTTGTACTGGAATAGGCAAAAGGTTACTGCAGTGGTGCAGAGATAGCGTGTTTATTCCTTAAAACCTTGAAACAACGTTCTTTTATTCTTTGTCCTTTGAGCTATTGTCCAGAGGTCTTCGAGGTCCATAAGGATGGCCTATAATTTTGAATATGGTGACTTGGACTTGATTTCTGACATACTGACTTGGTGTCAGTAATGAGAATTTTTAGACGGGTGAAAGTCATCCAAAAACTTAGACGGGTGAAAGCTTGTTCAGAAACTTAGACGGGTGAAAGTCATCCAAAAACTTAGACGGGTGAAAGCTTGATCCAAAAGTTAGACGGGTGGTCAGCTGAGCCAAACTTAGACGCATGCTTCTTGCCACGTCATCAACTGAGCTTAGTCTTTCTTGAGCGTTGACTTTCTTTGACTAACTTTTTAGACGAGTGAAACTTAGACGAGTCACTGCTGAGCTTCTACTAAAAAGTAGACGGGTGAAATTTAGACGAGTGACTTCAAGTTTATTTTCCTGCACACTTATCAAATATATCAGTAATTTCATTTGGTTCAATATTACCATACTTGAACTATTTGGAATCATCAAAACATAGAGGATTTACACTTTGAATGTGTTTTAGACTTATGAGGTCTCAACATTCTCCCCCTTTTTGATGATGACAAATATCTTTTCTGATTTTATTGAACATAAAAAAGAAACAGAAGAAATTTTGAAACAGATATAAAAGATCATAGTATGTTAGGCTCCCCCTTAGTTTATGCACTAAGTAAGGACAAAAATGAGGTCATCATGATATTAGAAAGAATAACATACAATAAGAAATATAAAATCATGAAAACTTAATTATATTTCCTCCCCCTTTTGGCATCAATCAAACAGAAAAAAAAAATAAACAGAGAAGATAAATTGCCAAAAGAAAAGCTCATTGCATTTAATCAAAGTCATGAAAGACTACAAGTGATAGACATCACTGACTTAGTACATTGCATGACTCAAAAAAAATTTCTAAGCACTAAGAGCTAGGGCCTCCTTGGCTTTTGAAGAAAGCTTCCATCATCTGCTGCATTGCTTGCTGCTGAGCCAACATCTGAGCTTGAAATGCAGTCTGTTGAGCAATTGCTTCATCCTGTCTTTGAATGACAGTCTGCAAACTTGCAGCCATTTCATCCAGTCTCTGATGTGCAGCAGGATCAAATGCAACAACTGGAGCAGAAGAATCTGTAGTGGCCAGAGAAGTTCCAGAAGCTGATGGACAAGGAGGAGGGGTAGGAGGTAACTCTTCAACAACAATATCATCCTCAGGGTGAGGATCTAGAAATACATTTGTTGACAGAGTGGTTTCAAAATCATTATTAGGATGGAATTCCCTTAAAAAGGCATGAATTCTGTCATGATGTAGAGGGGAATTTATGATAGAAAGAAGGAACTCATAAGATCTCCTAATGAGATTTATGTGAGTAAAAGGAGCATTTCAGGAAAGTTTATGACAGAGAAAGGGAATACCATGAAGAAGGGAGGGATAAAGTAAATAGAGGGTGAGACGGGGTAGAGAGCATAGGCTTGGCTACCTCTAATTGGAATGTCTGCCTTCTCTTCTTCTGTCAACCCAGAACTGCAGCCACCCTTAGAGAACATCTTCTCTTTGAATTTCAGCTTCTGATCAGTTCTCTGGATAAGGGAAAACTTCTGCTCTACTGCCAGGGATATTGTCTTCTGCTTCCCTTTCAACACCATTGAGTCAGGCATTACTTTTATGGCAGTGGAGGGCTTCATGAAGATGTGAGGATTAAATAGCCATTTTCCTACTGGCTTCTGCAACCTTTCCAGCCTCATAACCTGCCTTTCAGCTTCCAGAGAAGCAATCATGTCCAGAGTCTTGCCATCAAGGTAAGAGGGACAGAGATCATCTGTTACAGAGAAGGGTGTGGTTCTGGAGGATGAGTTGTAGGGTGGTAAAGTGGCTAAGGGGAGAGGGTTGTGTCTGGTTTCAGAGGATAAGTCTGGAAAGACTATTCTCAGAGGCACTTGGCATTGGTTTGAGATATGGTCAGGAATTGGTGATTGTGGTGAGGGTGGTGAAATAGGGTTGTCAAAGTACTCAAAGTCATTGATATCCTCAGTTTGAGGAATATCAGAATGGTGAGATATTTGTGGTGAGGGTGGAGCAGGTGAGTGAGTATCAGACATGTGAGGTTCTGATGTGGTAGGGTTAGGTTCAGGTGAGTGTTGGTTAGGTGATGTATGTGGTGGAGTTTGGATTTGTGGTGAAGTATGTGGAGTGGGAATTCTTGGTGATAGAGGTGGTGTTGGAATTTTTGGTGATGGAGGTGGTGTAGGTGATCTGTGTGGTGGTGTAGGTGATCTGTGTGGTGGTGTAGGCATTCTTTGAGGTGAAGGTTGTGGAGTTGGAACTGTGGTGATAGAAGGTGATGTTTCCTGAGGTGGAGGGGTTGAATCCTTCTGAGGTGAGGGTGATGGTGATGGAGATGAAGAGGGAGGCAAGACAAGTTTCCTCTTTGTAACAGTTGTCCTCTTCTTCTTAGGGATCACAGTCTCTTCTGATTGAGACTCCCCCTCAGTTTGTACTGTCCTCTTTCTCTTGAATACCTTGGTGATCTTAGGTACAGAGGCAGTAGCTTCCTCAGCAGCAGCAGCAGGTTCAACAACCTGAGTAGACTCTTCTGTCCCAACAGTTTCAGCAGTGGTTTTTGTAATCTTCCTCTTCTTCCTCTGAAGCTGATCAGTAATTTCTTCAGCTGGTTCCTCAACCACTTCAGATTTAACACCAGGAATGGAAACAGTTGCTTCCATCTGAGCAGAGGCTTCAGCATTGCCATCCAGAGTAGGATTCAGGTTCATTTTCATTAGGGCCAGGGTTTTTGTGGTAATCTCAGTACAGAGATCAGCAGAAACAGCCCTTCTTAAGTCCAACTTACAGGCCCTGAAGATCCTAGTCATAACCATTCCAAAGGGATAATCTTTATCTTTTCCCTTTACAGCTTTCTCCATATGAATAAAGATTAGATCAGTTATGTCTATCTTTATTCTTTGGATAAGATGGAATAGGGCAAACTTTTCCAATAAATTGACATGGTTTCTAGACCCAGTCCTAGGCATTACACAGTTTATAAGCAGAACATGTAAAAACCTTGCCTTGGGGGTCAGATACTTGGAGTCCATGTTGCCAGGGTTTGCAGTCCCATAGAGTACCAAATTTACATTGGCTTCCCCTTGATCCTTCATCCAGTCTTTGTAGTGCCCAGCTCCTTCCCTAGGGCATCTCGTTACTTCAGCGAGTAACTCGTGAGTGATGAAGATATGATCCTCACCAACATCCCCAGAAATCATGTGGGTGGTGGAGTCCTTGGTGATCTTCGCTGTAGTCCAGAAATCCCTAACAAGAGCAGGGAAGACAAGTTCTTGCAGTTGAAAGAAGGGTAACCATCCAGCATGGTTAAGTTCAGGGAGTACGTCTAAACCTTTGGTTCTGAGTTCATCAAAGTTTGGAACTCTTCCAGGGAGCACCTTCTTCAGCTCAGTAACAGATACCTTAGTCTTCTCAGATAGCGTCTCAAGGAGGCTTTTGGGTGCCATTGATTTGAGAGAAGAGATTAGGGTTTGACAGAGAAGGTTTCGTGAAGGTGAAGACGAAGAGAGCTTAGAGAGAGAGTTTGTAAGCAAGAAACTTTTTGAGTGGGTAGTTTTGAAAGGACACGGGTTTATGCTAAAAACGTTTGAGTGCTTTTTGCATTGGGAAAGAGGAAAGAGAGTGTTGCCATAAATGACAGATAATCAAATTCAAATAAAATAAAATATTTTAGAAAAGGAGGGAAAAAAATGCAATGTACGTGTGTCTCAGTCAGAAATTAGCACTGAGTGCTTTTAGCCACGTCATTAGACGCTTGGCTAAATTAGACGAGTCAAGTAATCATAGAAAATATAGACAAGTAATTTTTCTGACAACACAGCAAAACATTTAATCAGGTACATTATGCATGTTAAGATTTCTTCTTATAAAAACAAATCTGTCTTCACTTAAGGGTTTGGTAAAAATGTCTGCCCACTGATAATCAGTGTTTACAAACTTAATTTCAAAAACACCTTTTTGAACATAGTCTCTAATGAAATGATGCTTTATTTCTATATGCTTTGCTCTAGAATGCTGTATTGGATTTTTAGACAGATTAATGGCACTAGTATTATCACACCAAACAGGTATATTATGCTCAAACATTGAATAATCTTCAAGTTGATATTTTACCCAGAGTAGTTGTGAACAACAACCAGCTGCAGATATATATTCAGCTTCTGCAGTTGATAGAGCAATGGTGCTTTGCCTTTTGCTTGACCAAGAGATTATATTTGTTCCAATGAAGTGACATCCTCCACTGGTGCTTTTCCTATCAATTCTGTCTCCAGCAAAATCAGCATCACAAAATCCAGCTAACCTGAAATCTTCAGATTTTTTATATAATAGACCAAGGTTAGTGGTTCCAATTAAATATCTGAAAATTCTTTTGACAGCCTTATAATGAGATTCCTTAGGGTCAGATTGAAATCTAGCACAGAGACAGACACTGAATTGAATATCAGGTCTGCTAGCAGTTAAATATAGCAGAGAACCAATCATACCTCGGTAGACAGTTTGATCTACCTTTTTAACCTTCCTCATCCTTGTTTAGAACAACGGTTGGATGCATAGGAGTACTCATAGGCTTTGAATTTTCCATTTTGTACTTTTTCAGAAGCTCCTTGGTGTACTTCTGTTGATGGATATAGATTCCATCATTTGACTGTTTTATTTGAAGACCAAGGAAGAACTTCAACTCTCCCATCATGCTCATTTCAAATTCATTCTGCATCAACTCAGAGAACTCTTTACAGAGCTTTTCATTAGTAGCACCAAATATAATATCATCAACATAGATCTGTACTACTATAAAGTCTTTTCTTGAACATTTCTTGAAAAGTGTAGTGTCTACTTTTCCTCTAATGAAGTTATTTTCCATTAGATATGTGCTTAATCTATCATACCAAGCTCTAGGAGCTTGTTTGAGTCCATATAGAGCTTTCTTAAGCTTATAGACATGGTGAGGATTTTCAGAGTCCTCAAAACCTGGAGGTTGCTTGACATAAACTTCCTCCTCAATTATTCCATTTAGAAAAGCACTTTTAACATCCATTTGATAAAGAGTTATATCATGTTGTGCAGCATATGACATGAGAATCCTAATTGCTTCTAGTCTAGCTACAGGAGCAAAAGTTTCAGTGAAATCAATACCTTCCTGTTGATTGTAACCTTGGGCAACTAGTCTTGCCTTGTTTCTTACCACTTTTCCATCTTCATCTAGTTTGTTTCTAAACACCCATCTGGTTCCAATAATGGTTTTCTCTTTGGGTTTAGAAACTAGTGACCAGACATCATTCCTTTTGAACTGATTTAGCTCTTCTTGCATGGCTAGAATCCAGCTTTCATCTTGCAGAGCTTCTTCAATCCTTTTAGGTTCCAAATCTGATATGAAGGCCATGTTGTTGTTTTCATTGAAGGCAGATCTGGTTCTAACTCCTTGAGATGGACTTCCAATGATGAGATCTTCTGGATGATAGGTCTTGAATTTCCAATCTTTCTTTAGAGTCTGAGTTTCAGACTTATCAGCATCAGTCTGTATTTCAGATACGTCTACTTTTGACTTATCTGAAGATTCTTCTACTGTAAGATTGAGTTCAATACCTGCAACATCATCTTCTAGATCTGATAGTTCCCTATCAGTCTTCAAACCATCATTAAACTTTACATGAATTGATTCTTCTACAACAGAAGTTCTAGAATTGAAAATTCTAAAAGCTTTAGACATTTCAGAATAACCAATAAATATTCCTTTATCTACTTTAGAATCAAATTTACCAAGATGATCTTTTGTGTTGAGAATATAACATTCACAACCAAATGCATGAAAATATGATATGTTGGGTTTTCTGTCTTTCCACAATTCATAAGGAGTCTTATTTAGAATAGGCCTGATCAGTATTCTGTTTTGTACATAACAAGCAGTGTTAATGGCTTCTGCCCAGAAGTACTTAGGAAGATTATTTTCATTTAGCATTGTTCTTCCCATCTCTTGAAGAGATCTGTTCTTCCTCTCAACTACTCCATTTTGTTGTGGAGTTCTAGGTGCAGAGAAATTGTGAGAAATACCATTTTCCTCACAGAACAGTTTGAACTGCTCATTTTCAAATTCTCCTCCATGATCACTTCTAATAGCAGAGATACATAAACCTTGCTCATTTTGTACTCTTTTACTGAATACTGAAAATGCCTTATAAGATTCATCCTTGTGGGTTAAGAAGAGTACCCATGTAAATCTAGAATAGTCATCAACTATGACAAAACCATATTTCTTTCCACCTAGGCTAGCTACACTAACTGGTCCAAACAGATCCATGTGTAACAGTTGCAAAGGTCTAGAGGATGTGACTTCTTTCTTAGATTTGAAACTTGATTTTACTTGTTTACCTCTCTGACATGCATCACACAGAATATCTTTCTTAAAAGAAATATCAGGCAATCCTCTCACAAGGTTATGCTTTTTCAATTTTGAAATTTGCTTCATACTAACATGTCCTAATTTCTTATGCCACAGCCATTTTTCATCCTCTTTAGACATAAAGCATGTTACACTTTGATCTGAAAGTTTCAGTCATGTCCAATCTTATACAGATTGTTTTGCCTTTTAGCAGAAAAGAGGGTTTTTTCCATTACAGTCATTGACTATGCATGCATCCTTAGAAAAAGATACAGAGAGTCCACTGTCACATAATTGACTTATGCTAAGCAGATTATGTTTTAATCCTTTCACAAATAACACATCATTAATAACAGGTAAGGGAGGTTTACCACCAATTTTACCTAAACCAACAACTTTTTCCTTTCTGGTTGCCACCAAAAGTTACATGTCCACCTTTCTTAGGTTGGAGGTCTAGGAACATAGACCTTTCGCCTGTCATGTGTCGCGAGCATCCACTGTCCAGATACCATGACAGGTGTTTGCTTTGTTCTGTTGAGAATGTCTGCAACAGGAATGATCATGACCTTAGGTACCCATATTTTCTTGGGTCCTTTTTTGTTAGTGTGAGGAGTCTGTAAAGACTTCCTTCTCTTTTTGTGAATACACTTAGACATGTTATGTCCAGCTTTTCCACAGTAGGAACATATAGATTTAGCAGCTACATTTGAAAACTTTGTTGATCCTTTATGATGTTCTTGATTGGAATATCCAATACCTTCTTTGTTAAGGGAGTGCCTCTGACTTCCTAAGAGTTTAGTCAGATTATCTCTACCATTAACAAACTTGGCAAGATCTGAGGTGAGCTCTTCTACTTTCTGTTGAAGTTTAGTTACTTCTTCAGATGGTAGAGTTTCAACTGAGATCTCAACTTCAGACTTTTCAGTCTTAAGTTTACTATTCTCTTCAGCTAACTTTTCACACTCTAGAGATTTCTGTGTGTACTCATTAGAGAGTTTAGCATACTGTCTCTTGAGGGATCTAAAAGCTTTAGATATATAGTTGGATTCTTCCAAAAGTTCATCATAGGCATCATTCAATTTTTCAAGTTCAGAATGTACCTCAGTTTCTGATTCTGAATCTGTATCAGCCATAAGACAGAGGTTTGCTTCAAGCTCCTCTCCTTCACTTTCAGTGGAGCTTTCATCAAGATCTTCCCAAGTAGCCATCATTCCTTTCTTTTTCTTGTTGAAGAATTTCTTGGAAGATTGCTTTTTGATTTGAGGGCATTCTGCCTTGATGTGACCAGGCTTTTTACATTCATAGCATACAATGACATTTCTGTCATTAGATCCACTATCCTTGTTATGCTTGTCTTTGTTGAAGCGCCTGAAGGGTTTGTCTTTTCTGAAGTTTCTTTTCTTCCAGAGCTTCTTCATTTTTCTGGTGAAGAGAGACAGTTCATCATCTTCATCATCTGAGTCATCCTCATTTGATTCTCCAGATTCTTCTGAAGATTCATCTGCTTTGAGAGCTTTTGAACTTGCTCCCTTAGATGACTTTCTTGTCAGCTTTGAGTGCAATGGACTTGTTTTTCTTTCCATTGTTCTCTTCAATCAGTTCTTGTTCATGAATCTGAAGAGTCCCAAGAAGCTCATCAAGCTTCATTGTTGTTAGATCCTTGGCCTGAGACACAGCAGTTACAAGTGGTCTCCATTGTTTTGGAAGACTTCTGAGAATCTTTTGAATGTGTTCCTCAGTCTTGTAAATTTTTCCCAGAGATTTCAATCCATTGGTTATGGTCTGAAACCTTCCATACATTTGGCCAAACTCTATAGTTTCACCTTCCTCCATTTTGAACAGCTCATACTTTCTGACAAGCATGCTGACTTTTGTTTCTTTGACTTTGCTAGTTCCTTCATGAGCATTAGCTAGTGAGTCCCACATTTCTTTTGCAGACTCACAAGCACAGACTTTTTCAAATTTCTTCTCTGCTCAGAGCACACATGATTGCATATCTAGCTTTGGCATTAAGCTGCCACTTTGTTCTTTGATCCGTGGTCATGTTTTGCTTTAAGGAACTTCCTCTCCTTTGTCATCTTTAGGGACAAAAGGACCTTCATCAATAATATCCCAAAGATCAGAGTTGGTGGATTGTAAAAACCACTTCATCTTTTCTTTCCAGTAGATGTAGTCCTCTCCATTGAAGAAAGGAGGTCTCGACATTGAGGATCCTTCTCCAGCATGGTTCTTGCTTCCACTGGTTTCTCCTGCCATCTCCAAGATCTTTTCCTCTACACTGTTAAGTGCTCAACCCAGAGGCTGAGCTCTGATACCAACTGAAATAACCAAAGTGAACACAAGAAGGGGGGTTGAATTGTGTTTACCAACTTTTTCGGTTACTTAAAAAGGATTTTCGCAGGCACAGCAAGAAGGTTTGATAAAGATAGGATTAGACGAGTGAAACGTCAAATATTAAAACAGAATAGCACACACAAATCAAGAAGGTTAAAAAGAGTTTGATAACCACAGTATTAACTCCCCAAGTTAAAAAGCTAAGACTGAAACAATACTCACACAAATTACAAGATCAGGGAGAAGAAATATCACTCAAGAGATTTATACTGGTTCACCCCAAAATCCACAGGGCTACGTCCAGTTTCTTGGCAGCACCAAGTTTCCACTATAACTGAGTAAATTACAGTACAAGTATTCTTTGCACACCTAGCCTCTTCAGGCTCAACACTCAAACAAGTATTCTTTTCTCACCTAGCCTCTTCATGCTCAAAAACAGTAAGAGATAGACGGTTTTGTATAGTTAATACAACTTGCAAATCTTTCAGATCACACTCAGAGAGTGGAATAAATATGAAGTATGAAAGACTGCGAATTTATATCTAATGATTGAGTATGTATTCAATGAAGGAATGAAGAAGTTAATGAAGAGAGTAAATGCTTCTGTGCAGAGTTCTTTTGATATTCCCCTTCTTATCTTCATCTTCATTGTTTGATCTATTTAAAGGCTTCAATCAAGAGATCCGTTTGACACAGCTTCAGAAAGTGTGTTCATCTGACTTGAGCTTTCTGAGACACCATTTAATGCCAAAGAGTCGTTCTGAGTATTCATTAAATGCTTGAAAACATTGGGCATTGTCAAGAGTGTCCAAGAGTACACTTTAAACTGAGCAGCTGTTCTCTCAGAGTATATGGCAGCAGGCTTCTTGTACTTGTTGCAGAGAGCTTTCCTCTTTCAGTGCAACATCAGTTTACTTTTCAATAAAGTACTTTCACTTTGTACTGGAATAGGCAAAAGGTTACTGCAGTGGTGCAGAGATAGCGTGTTTATTCCTTAAAACCTTGAAACAACGTTTCTTTTATTCTTTGTCCTTTGAGCTATTGTCCAGAGGTCTTCGAGGTCCATAAGGATGGCCTATAATTTTGAATTATGGTGACTTGGACTTGATTTCTGACATACTGACTTGGTGTCCAGTAATGCGAATTTTTAGACGGGTGAAAGTCATCCAAAAACTTAGACTGGTGAAAGCTTGTTCAGAAACTTAGACGGTTGAAAGTCATCCCAAAACTTAGACGGGTGAAAGCTTGATCCAAAAGTTAGACGGGTGGTCAGCTGAGCCAAACTTAGACGCATGCTTCTTGCCACGTCATCAACTGAGCTTAGTCTTTCTTGAGCGTTGACTTTCTTTGACTAACTTTTTAGCCGAGTGAAACTTAGACGAGTCACTGCTGAGCTTCTACTAAAAAGTAGACGGGTGAAATTTAGACGAGTGACTTCAAGTCTATTTTCCTGCACAATTATCAAATATATCAGTAATTTTCATTTGGTTCAATATTACCATACTTGAACTATTTGGAATCATCAAAACATAGAGGATTTACACTTTGAATGTGTTTTAGACTTATGAGGTCTCAACACTAATGCCACACTATGCACCTTTAGAAATTAAACATATTTTAAAATAAATAAAAAAGATTGGTTAGTAATAAGAATTTTTTATAAGAAGTTATGTGATGATTGATATACAAGTTAATGAATACTTTTCTGATAATCAATGAGATAGTCCTTAAGTTTTGGAGCTTGGAATATTGTAAATTATTATTAACAACCGGATTTTGGTCAGCCATTTTTTTTTATTTATCAGTTTAATCACTTTTGGAAGAAATGACCCAAACGTTTTTAAAAAACATATAATGGATGACGGGGGGAAACAATGAAAGAAAATATGATAGATAAAGGGTGGTGGGGGAACCAATGTTTATACCAAAATATGAGGAAAATATGTTGTGTTATGATTACTACAGACCAATGGTACCAAATTTCTATTATTAAATGGGTGACAACTTGGGTGGTGCTACTATATGCAGCTTTAATTAAATGAGACGTCTTTTAAATAAATAAAAAAGAAATGGACGTGTTTTGGTAGTGTTTTTTCAAAAAATATATGATATGATGAAGGGGGACACCACATTGTTTATAAACAATATGAAGAAATTCTGTTGTGTATGTGGGTGATCCATTAGGGAAGGGCACAATTCTGGATGATTTATTTTTTGAGAGAATTGTATGGATTCCTAAAATTTCCTCCTGCCTTTAGTTGTAGAGTTAGAATTTTTGGAGCTGCAAATTGAAATGCTAACGAACTCTTCATTTGTGTATTTTGGGTCCGTCAGTATATACCCCACTTAAGCCAGGTAAAGCAAATTCTCTTTTATCATATATTTGTTAGGCATTTGTCACCTTTTTTTTTTGGTAACTGAAAATCAATAGGATAAACAAATTCTAACTACTTCAATCTTATATCTAATAGATAATATATATATATATAAAAGGTTAGTTTTTGGGTTATTGTTTCCGCACTGACTATGACGTCAAAGTTTATTATTTAAAGGACTTTATTTTAAGTAAACAAAATACATCTTTTAGATATAGTTTACTTATAATTTTCGGCATTTTCAAAAGCATAATGGTCTAAAACCAATTTCCACCTTCAATGCCAACTTCACGTATTTTTAGTTTGTGTTTAATATTCTGATACTGAACTACACTTAGCAATTACTCATATTTTATTTTTTATAAGAAATAGACAATTTTATAAAATATAAGATCCATGTACTCGAAAATAATCTTTATAAAAAAATCATTGATCCATGTATAAACAATGACTCATGTTTGGAAGAAATGACTCATGTTTTTTACAAACAATTATATGCTAGATAAGGGCGAATCATCAAAGGAAAATATGATAAGATAAAGGGGCAGGGAGTGAACCAAATGTTTTTAAAAATTTGAAGCAAACAAATGTTGTTGTACAGTTTTCTATGCTCATTGAGGAAATATGTCTAACATTAAAAGGGTGGAAACTTGGGTGGGTGCTAAATGCCACTCTAATGCACCTTTAGAAATTCAACACCTATTTTAAAATAAATCCAAAAAATATTGGGAGTACTAGAATTTTTATAAGAAGTATGATGATTATAACGTTAATGCATACTTTCTTGTGACTATCAATGTAGATAGTCTTATAGTTCTGTTGGAGGTTGCATATTTGTTTACAATGATTATGAACAAGGAATTTTGAGTAAGCTCCATTTTTTATATTTCTCCCATTATCAGTTTTGGGAAGAGGGGGGAAGAAAATGACACGTTTTTACCCCCACCCAAATATATGATCGCTGAAGGGGAAAACACCATTGAAGAAAATATGATAGATAAAGGGTGGTGGGCGTGGGAACCAATTTTTTATAAAAATATGAGGAAAATATGTTGTGTATCGATTACTAAGACCCTTGACAAACTTTCTATTATTAAAGGGGTTGAAACACTTGGGCCCGTGGTGCTACTATATACCACAAGTAGCTTTACGAAATGGAGCACATCTTTTAAATAAATAAAAAAGAAATGACAATGTTTTTTTCCAAAAAATATATGATCAGATGAAGGGGGAACCCAATGAAGAAAACATGTTAGCTAAAGGGTGGGGGGAGGAACCAACATGGTTTATTAAAAATCTGAAGAAATTATGTTGTGTATGATTACCAAGTGATCCTTGACCAAATTTCTGTATTATTAAAATGGGTGGACAATTTGCGTGGTGGTTGCTTACTATGTGCAAGCTTTATAAATGGCGACATTTTTTAAATAAATACAAAAAGAAATGACATGTTTTCAAAAAAATATATGGATATAATGAAGGGGGCAACCAATTCAGACCATATGATAGATAAAGGGTGGGTGTGGCAACCAAATGTTTATAAGAGTATGAATAAAATTCTCCTCTGTGTATAGATTTCCACTACAGATCATTGACCAAATTTCTATTCTTAAAGGGGGTGGAGAACTTGGTGGTTTGTGCTACTG